>CM060918.1:469116468-469741468 GCA_030737875.1 Allium sativum
TCACGTGCAAACTTGTGATTTCATATGCCATGATGACCCGATAACGAACCGTTTGCACTTCGATGCAATCAGGAGTCGACAACTAACATTTGTTGTCTTTAACCTGCAGCAACTATATGCCTTGGACAGGTTCCAACCCAAGCCGCAAGGCTCAAGCAAGTCAAAGGTCTTAGCAATGTTGGAATCCTAAGCTCATATCAGCCTATTTCGACATGGCGTCCCAGCCGCTCCAAAGCAGTGCGCTTTCGGCATACAACTCAAGAGGAAGGTCATAACCAATCGCTAAGTAACGCATGGAGATGTTTGCACCCATATTAAGACTCATCTCACTTCAAAGCACATCCCATTAATACAAGACATACTTTGAGGGGGAAATGTTAATCGGCCTTTTGGTCCGGTTCCCAAAAGTACGCAAGACACGCTCGACTCAGCATATCGCGTGATATTACACCCTAGAGGCGTTTCCAGTACCAGAAGAATTGAGTTTGGCCATCAGCAGAATGTCACATCCCTCGAACGCGACCTCCATCAGTATTCATTCGCAGCCGAACCGAAGGCCAGCCGTCCAGTTGGTCCGGGCGCAGTGCTGGTGGGGGCCTGGGGCCCCATTGTCCCAGCGGCGATCGACCAAGCCGGTAAGGTCGTAACTGTGGGCACCGCCCGATTCATTCGATTTCCGCCAACAATTGTGCTTCCAGAATCACTAGATCGACTCAAAGTCAGGATTCAGCGAATAACTTCCACAAACCTCGCCGCTCCTCCAAACATTGCCAAACAAAGGCCTCGTAGTCCGAACCGTTCCCGAGCCGAGGCCTCAAATCCTAAAGGAATGACGAGTCTCTAAGCGCCCGAACCTACGGTTTACATGCACCTCGAAAAGACTACGCACCCATGCTTGGGTGAGAAATTTTGCACCCATGTCTTGGTTCGAAATTTTGAACCCAGTAGGCTCGAAATTTTGAACCCAGTGGGCTCGAATTTTCGAACCCAGCGGGTGCGAAATCTCGCACCCCTGCCTAGGTGTGAAATTTCATACCCAAACCTAGGTTTGAAATTTCGAACCCAACAGGTGCGAAATTCACGCCTAAACCTGTGTTTGAAATTCCGAACCCAGCGGCCTCGAAAGTTCGATCCCATGCCCGGGTAAGAAATTTCGAGGCACGTGGGTGGTGGGCTCGAATTTCTTGCATGTGGTCCCTATTTATACCTACTCCCACCTAATCATACCTACCTCCACTCCTATAAATAACCCACAGCCTCACATTTCAAAGGGGGTGGGATTTTCTTCACTTGAGACCTCCCTAGAGCTTCATGAACTCCATTAATGGCATCTCCTATTTGAGGAAGAAGGAGAATTAAATATTCTTTTTCCCAAATAGCTAAGATATTTCAATTATGAAAGTGAATGTAATGAGCATGGCTCTACCTTGTAATTCTTGAGTGATTAATAAAATTTCAACATCCTTCCAAAGTGGACGTAGGCCTAATCCGCGGCCGAACCACTATAAGTACTTGTGTTATTTAACACTTTCTCTTACTTAGTCTTGCGACCAAATTAACTATTCCTAGCAATAGGAATCTTTGGTGTTTACGATAGATTTTGCCGTCAACAATAATCAGTAAAGTAGCAGCATAAGAACATAAACAGGATATAAGAGAAGAATGTAACATAAGTAGATGTGATAAGGCAAACAAGGTAAGAAAGATAGAACATGACT
Organism: Allium sativum; assembly: GCA_030737875.1. Lineage (NCBI taxonomy): Eukaryota > Viridiplantae > Streptophyta > Magnoliopsida > Asparagales > Amaryllidaceae > Allium > Allium sativum. The sequence continues at coordinate 469,118,187 of CM060918.1, forward strand.
GCGCTCCTAGCCACTATAAGATATGCCCTGCACCGTACCGTATACTAGTTACGTACTAAATGATGATCCCTCCCTACTAACCATAATAATGGTAGCTTCGTGTAGCCCTAGTTACTCTCATGGGTGCCTACTTGCTCCTACCACCACTAGTTGTACCCACTACCCTCCCCATTCGATCGACTCCCTAACCTCGTAGATACCTGTGATGGTCCCACAATAGGGTGCATCACTCCCTAAGGTAGAAACCCCAATACTACTAAAATGCACAGCTTATACCTACATGATGCAACAACGTCTTACCTACCAGCCCGGACCCACGCACGCACATGACTCCGTTGGACTTGCACTGCCATCGCTAACTCTTTATTGGCTTCTTACAATCAACCCCAATAAGCATGTCCCTGTCCTCGACCCAGTTCGAGCACATATAGATACTTAAATGGGTTACTGGTTGAAAAGGGTCCACCCACTTGACACATGCTTCCCTCTTATGCTTTGTCCGCACTAGGAATTCCCACTTAACCCCTCTTTATCCCCATGTCTAATCACATGTCTCATCTTGGTTAAGTGCTTTTATTATGTTTCACATGCTACCATAGTTACCCACTTAACCCTTTATTATCCTCATGTCTAATCACATGTCTTATCTTGGTTAAGTGTTCATTAATTCATTATAACCGTAATCTTGCAAGACCTCCCACACTAGATTACCGTTTTGCGATTACTGGATTTGTCGGGCGTTTCCGGGCAGGCTTATACCATAATCTGAATCTAACCTTGTGTCTTTGCATTATTACGCATTTAATTTTTGCCTTTGACCTCTCACATTAGATTACCAAATTGCAGTTGCTGGATATGCCGGGCGGTTCTGGGCGGGCTTATATCGCAATCCGAATCTAACCTTGTGTCTTAGGCATTCATTATCTCTTTCTTGATTCAATCCCAATTTCCAATCTTTGGATTACAATATATTCCAATTACCCATAATTTCCAATCTAATTTATGTTTATACTCTCATGTGCCAAATTATGCCTAAACCATCTTCATAGTTATTAAAAATTTATGCCAAATCTCATATATACAAGTCATACTCAATTATGCCCAAACCAATTTTCCATATTCATCAACAATTTATGCCAAATCTCAATTTATTGCATATTTCTCAAACTTTTCCCAATCGTTCCAACGTTATTCGTACGTAAATCTCAACGCAATATGTTAGGCTAGAAGTTAGCCTAATCTCATAAAGAAAAAGGAAAAGAAGAAGGGAAGAGAATCAAAAAATTAAAACTGGCATAAACATATAAATGAGAATGTGAATTGAATAATGACAAAGTAGATCAGATAAGCATATGATAATAGCAATTGGGTATGAATCTAAAGGATAACAAATTACAAACTTGATATAATTCATCTTATTTACAAGCATATACATCATTTCCAATTTATAATCCTATCACAATTACTTTTAAATTTAATTATATGTGAAAGTGACATAGACTCACAGTGATAGGATTCTTAGAAAAAAGAATTAGGTGTTGTTGTAGAAATTCTGATCTTGAATAATCTCTACTTTGATTTGTAGATCCGATCTTCTAATTGGAATACTCCTATTCTAATTTGTTTTGGTGGGGAAGAAGGCTAGTTTAGATTAGAGCAGCATAGACGCGCCATGGGTGATAACAATGAGATTTGGGTTAGGTATAGGTGTTTGTTTATAGATGTATTAGGTGAATTAGGACCTTTAGATTAGATTAGGAACCATCTGAACCATCCAAACCAGAAAAACACGTCATCCAGCCAATCCCAAAAGGACACGTCATCATCCAGATCACAAAACACGTCACCAAGAAGCTGTGCAGACCCAACCGGTCGACCGACTAATTTCAACCTCTCGACAGGTTTTACTTCTGTCTTAAAACGGTCGACTGGTGAAAAATGGGCAGTTAACTTGTTCTTTAGCTTTAAACTTTAAATCTTCCGAGCTTTATAACTTCTTCATACGATGTCCGTTTTACGCAAACTCAGACTATATCTCAAGAAGAATTCCGAGATGAAGGCAATGGTGTAACCTGTTTCCCTTAATTCTTCTTTCGAAAATTAAGTATTCTTTAATTTGTTAATTTTAATATTTTAAAATTACGGGGTGTTATATTCTCCCCTCCTTAAAGGATTTCGTCCTCGAAATCTTCAAGTTAAGAAGAATTATCCTACCATCCAATCATCCATCTACTCATCCATCATCCACAAGCATCAATTGTCCTTAAAACATTTCTAATGCTATATGAACATATGCAAAATTGTGTGTATATGTTCCTTATCTAATGTTAAGATCAGTCGGTCTACTGATTCAGTTGATCTCCTTAATGCGAATTATGTTAGTTCCATGAGTCCATCATGTATGCAGTTATTCCTAATGCACTTTATAGCTTCTATATGAGTGCACAACCATTCACTCAAATGCGACATCCACATGATAACACATAAAATTTCAATCAATATACAAATATATGCAATATGAAAGTGACTGAGTCGATCTTAGAGCCTAAAGTGTGTGTAAATGCATCCACAAGAAATCACTAGCAAACACTTGCATCCACCAAACAGAACATGTCTCAAAACACTTGTTTACAACCATTGGATTCTCTACCTAAAGACCGAAGGTATAATCGAGAGGATACACTAAACGATAGAACAAGTATAAACAAAGCGGTAGAAAAAGGAGAAGTTAAGAACATACCCTCGAAAGGAAATGGTAAGACGCACGTATCTTGTCTTCCGTTTCCCAAGTCGCATCTCCTTGATCGCCTCCCCATTGGACTTTAACCAACTTGACCTCTCGGTTGCGTAACTTCTTGACCTTCGATCCAAGGATGCATGTAGGAGCCCGTCTAATCGTGGCATCTCGCTCTACATCCACTTCCCAAAGCATGCTCGGCTCTACTACTTCAGCGGTATCGTGTAAACACTTCCTCAAATGTGACACGTGAAATACGTCATGAGCACCACTAAACTTCTCGGGCAACTTCACAATGTAGGCGATATATCCAATTCTATTTATGATGGGAAATGGCCCCACAAACCTTGGTGCCAACTTCCCTACGGACTAAAAGCGAACTACATTCCTCAATGGTGATACTTTAATAAAAACTGTGTCTCCAACATTGAACTCAAGATCGGTTCGTCTCTTATCAGCGTAGGACTATTGTCGGTTTTCTGCCGTCTTCATGCGTCTTCGAATCAAGTCTATCTTCTCCGAAGTTTCTCTAACCATCTCGGGCCCAAGCAAAATCTTATCCGTAGATTCCCACCAACAAATCGGTGATCGTCAAGGTCGTCCTTACAGAGCCTCAAAAGGTGCCATGCCAATACTAGTGTGATAGCTGTTGTTGTAGGAGAACTCAACTGATGGAAGGAGTTCCTCTCATGTTTCTCTAAAATCCAAGATGCATAACCTCAAAAGATCTTCTAGAATCTGATTCACTCTTTCTGTATGGCCGTCAGTCTAAGGGTTATAAGAGGTGCTCAAACACAATTGTGTTCCTACCGCCTCTTGCAAGCTCTTCCAAAACTCACTAGTGAAAATGTGATCTCGATCGCTCACAATACTAAAAGGTATGCCATGTAGATGAACTAACTCTTGGAGATAAATAGATGCTAACCATGCCTCTGTTCTTTTACTCTTAACAGGAATGAAATGGGCGCTCTTGGTAAGTCTATCTACTACTACCCAAATCCCCGTATTACCCTTAACCTAGGCAACCCATCGACGAAATCCATGGAAACACTTTCCCATTTCCACTGTGGAACCTCTAAAGGGTGAAGCAAACCACCAGGCTTCTTTTGCTCAGCCTTGACTTGCTGGCATACTAAGCATCTAGAAATGAACTCAGCCACATCCTTCTTCATTCTGGCCTAAAAGAAAACTCTCTTCTTGTCCCTATACATCTTGTCACCACCGGGATGTATGGTCATCTTAGAACGATGTGCTTCTTCAAGGATTGTCCTTCTCAAACTCTCGTCTCGAGATACGCAAAGTCTCCCATCCTTACGCAACCAACCTTTCTCATCTATAGTATACCTACTAAGATGGCTCGAAGACTCCCCTCTTATGAGCTTGTCTACTATCTCTATCAACTGTGGGTCATCTCGATGTGCCGCATTGTCTGACCCAAAAGCGTAATTTGTACCTCTAGTAATGCCAACAAACCGAGTACATAATCGATAGAGGGTCTAAAGTCAAAGGTAGAGATATACTCTAAACTCTGTCGTTGACAAACAAAGGACTCAAAGTCAACTTCTTTCTAATCAAGGCATCGGCTACAATATTATCCTTGCCAGGTGTATATGCAATCTCAAAATCATAGGATGCTAAGAACTCCATCCACCTCTATTGTCTTAAGTTTAGATCTTTTTGAGAGAACATGTATTTTAGTGACTTATGGTCTGCATACAACTAAAACCTCTCACCAAGCAAGTAATGGCACCAAGACTTAAGCGCAAAAACTATGGCAGCCAATTCTAAGTCGTGGGTAGGGTAATTCTTCTCATGGACCTTTAACTGCCTTCCCCCATAGCATATCACCCTTCCCTCTGGCATTAAAACTGCGCCAAGCCCTGTCCCGCAAGCATCAGTATACACTGTGAACGGTTCACTCCCATCCGGGAAAACTAAAACTGGAGCTGTCGTCAATGCCCGCTTCAATCGTTGAAAAGCATCATCACAGTAAACATCCCAAGAAAAGGTCAAATTCTTTTTCGTCAACCGTGTAAGTGGGGCTGATATCTTAGCAAAGTCCTTGATGAACTTTCTGTAATAGCCCGCCAAACCAAGAAAACTTCTTAATTTCGTTGCATTCTTAGGAATCTTCCAATCTTGGATTGCCACTACCTTTGCGGGATCCATTGTTATCCCTTCTTTAGAGACCACCTGCCCTAAGAACCTCACTTTCTTCCTCCAAAAATGACATTTGGAGAACTTAGCTTTGAGTTGATGTGCTCGAAGGGTCTCTAAAACTTACCTAAGATGTAGGGCATGCACTTCCTCGCTTCTAGAGAATATCAAGATGACATCCACAAAGACTACCACGAACTTATTTAGAAACTCCCTAAACACCCTACTCATCAAGTCTACGAAATATGTGGGTGCATTCTTCAAACCAAAAGGCATGACGAGCCATTCAAAGAAACCATATGGAGTTCTAAATGTAGTCGTATCTATGATATCCTCAGACACCCTTTGATGATGAAATCCTGTAGATAAATACAACTGCGAGAAAACCAAAGCACCAACCAACTGATCGAATAAGTCATCTATCCTCGGTACTGGGTATTTGTTCTTCTTCGTGAGCTTATTCAGCTCCCTATAGTCCACGCACAATCTAAGCGAACCATCAACCTTCGTAATAAAAAAAAACTAGAGCATCCCACTCTAAGATACTTCTTCGTATGAACCCTTTCTCAAGCAACTATTTCACTTGTTTACTAAGCTCCCTCCTTTCCCTTGGAGCCATGTGGCGCACAGGCAATGCAACTGGCTTTGCATTGTCCACCAAGTATATACAGAAATCTATCTCACGCTTTGGAGGTAAGCCCCTAACCTCCTAAAAGACATCTGCGTACTCACAGACTACTCGAACAGATTGCAAATCATCAATAGATTCTAGGTAGCTAAGCATAACAGAACCCTTAGGGTCACATGAGATATCGAGAGTATAACCCAAACTAGTCAACAGTCCAACTATCCTCTTTTCACGGTAGAGAATGGCACCATACTTGGCTAACCAATCCATTCCTAGAATCAACCCATAGCCCGTGAAACCAAGCACATAAGCGTTGTGTTCGAACTCAACGTCATACAAAAATATTCTCAAATCTTGACATAACATAGATAGATGAGCCGTACCCCCAATAGGATTTGAGATAACAACGGGATCCACTACTATACTAATATCTAGGTGCAGAGACTCAACAACAGAAGCAGATATGAACGAATGTGAAGTGCTAGAATCAAACAAAGTACGTATAGGATGGTTGAAAAGGAAAATCAAACTTTCAACAGAAATGTTCCTACCTCTCTCTTGTTTAGCTTACATGAGAGCATGAACCTTCCCTCCAGAAATAGATCCTATCCTCTGTCATTGCCCTTGTCCTTGCCTCCTTGGGCAGTCTTTAATCATATGTCCTGCCTCCCTAAATTGGAAGCAACCAGTCCTCTTCTTCTTCCTGCAGTCCTTCTTCAAATGGCCAGGTATTCCACAATTGTGACACTTTCTTTTCTCTGAGCCCTTGTTATCCTTACCGCCCATCTTTTGTTGTTGTTGTGCCTTCTTTGGATTCCCTTTTTTATCCTGTGCCTTATCTACATTAGCACCTTTCTCCTCTTCATGTATCAACGCCATATCAACAAGATTCTCGAAAGTAACCCCCATAGGAATGTGGGACATAGCCAACCCATGTAATGGTTCATTCAGACCCTTGGAAAATCTCAAGCCCTTCTTTTGTGGTGTATTAGCTAATTCCATACCAAATCTTGCTAACTGATTAAACTTGTTAACGTACTCCTTCACAGACAAACTCTCTTGTTCCAAATCCAAGAATCTCTCCATGTATAAACTATCCTCTGTTTGTGAAAGAAAATTCAACTCGAACCTTTGTCTAAAATCCATACACGTCTCCACTGCACGTCCTCCATTAGTTACTTCCCACCAAAATGAAGTTTCATCTTTCATCAACCAAGCAGCTAGCTGAACCTTCCTTCCATCGTCTATCTCAAAGGTACCAAATGAGTCCTCCACTTCCTTGAGCCAATTCCGAGCCTCAACAAACATCTCAGTCCCATAAAATGGTTTTCCGCCCATCGCACGGAAGTCTTTGCATATTTTAGAAAAAGCGTCTACATGGGAAGAAGGAGAAGGAGCTGCAGCTGGGGGAGGAGGAAAGTTGGCTGGGTCTGCGGTAGTAGCCCTAGCCTCCAGATACCTTCTGAACCAGTCTAGTATCGGTATGCCCCAGGATATAACGGGTTCCCTAGACATCTTGAAAGGAAAAAGGAAGAGACTCAAAACAGAGAATCGAAAGATGGATATATGGCATTTCGGGATTATGTTTTTCATAATAAACCTTTCTCTTGAAAATACCCTCTTTAAACATGTTTTTGAAAATACTTCTTTTTAAAGTGCTTTTGAAAACGGTTTTCAAAATCTTTTATCTGTTCTGGTAACCTTCAGCTCTGATACCATGTGTAACACCCCACGTCCGTTAATGTCACCACTAATGAAATGCACTAACTTTAATGGAGCATTATAGGAGTATAGAACAGAACATCACAAGATAGATATATAAAATGGTACTTAAAAATTCAAAATTTATTCAGCGGAAAGCAAAACAAGTTTGGTTACAACATCAAAACCACGTACTACAGCCAAGTACACAAATATCCATCTTGAACGAGATTATTATCATAGTTCATAAAAGTAAAATCATAATCCCACTCCAAATAGCCATAATGAAAAAGAGATAAAGCTGAGCATTACTTTCAAAACTTCCAAGCACTTCAAGAAGGAAGAGATCCAAGTCGAGCTTCAATAATCCCACCCTGAGGATCTGGGGGGAAGAAAAGAAAGAGAAGAGGCGAAATAAAAGGGTCAGACATAAGTCTGGCGAGTCTAGTGACTTTAACAATATAATTAGTAAAATAACAGGATAATAACATAAAATGGATATAAGAGATGACTGTAACATAAGTTGATGTGATAAGGTAAACAAGGTAAGCAAGATAGAACATCGATTACGCTCTTAGCCACTACAAGATATGCTCTACACCATACCGTATACTAGTTACATACTAAAAGATGATCACTCTCTACTAACCATAATAATGGTAGCTTCGTGTACCCCTAGCTACTCTCGTAGGTGCCCACTTGCCGCTACCACCACTAGTTGTACATACTACCCTCCCCATTCGATTGGCTCCCTAACCTCGTAGATACATGTGCTGGTCCCACAATAGGGTGTATCACTCCCAATGGTGGCAACCCCAATACTACTAAAATGCACAGCTTATACCTACACAATGCAACAACATCTTACCTACCGACCCGGACCTACGCATGCACATGACTCCGTTGGAGTTGCACTGCCATCGCTGAGTCTTTATTGACTTCTTACAATCAACCCCAGTAAGCGTGTCCCTGTCGTCGACCTAGTTCGAGCTCATATAGATACTAAAATGAGTTACTGGTTGAAAAGGGTCCACCCACTTGACACAAGCTTCCCTCCTAAGCTTGGTCCCCACTAGGAATTCCCACTTAACCCCTCTTTACCCCTATGTCTAATCGCATGTCTCATCTTGGTTAAGTGCTTTTATAATGTTTAACCTGCTACCCATGTTACCCACTTAACCCTTTATTATCCCTATGTCTAATCACATGTCTAATCTTGATTAAGAGTTCATTAATTCATTATAACTATAATCTTGCAAGACCTCCCACATTAGATTACCATTTTACATTTGTTGGATTTGTCGGGCGGTTCCGAGAAGGCTTATACCGCAATCTGAATCTGACCTCGTGTTTTTGCTTTATTACGCATTTAATTTCTGCCTTTGACCTCTCACATTAGATTACCAAATTGTGGTTTCTAGATATGCCGGGCGGTTCCGGGCAGGCTTATAATACTGCAATTCGAATCTAACCTCGTGTCTTAGGCGTTCCTTATCACTTTCTTGATTCAAGTCCCAATTTCCAACCTTTGGATTACAATATATTCCAATTACCCATAATTTCCAATCTAAATTATGTTTATACTCTCATGTGCCAAATTATGCCCAAACCATCTTCATAGTTATTAACAATTTATGCCAAATCTCATATATACAAGTCATACTCAATTATGCCCAAACCAATTTTCCTTATTCATCAACAATTTATGCCAAATCTCATTTTATTTCATATTTCCCATATTTTTCCCAATCGCTCCAATGTTATTCATGCGTAAATCTCAACGCAATATGTTAGGCTTGAAGCTAGCCAAATCTCATAAAGAAAAAGGAAAAGAAGAAGGGAAGAGAATCAAAACTGGCATAAACATATAAATGAGCATGTGAATTGAATAATGACAAAGTAGATCAGATAGGCATATGATAATAGCAATTGGGTATGAATCTAAAGGATAAAAAATTACAAAACTTGATATGATTCATCTTATTTACAGGCATATATATCAGATCCAATTAACAATCCTGTCACAATTACTTTTTAATTTAATTATATGTGAAAGTGACATAGACGCACAACGACCGGATTCTTAGAAAAGAGAATTAGGTGTTGTTGTAGCAATTCAGATCTTTAATAATCTCTACTTTGATTTGTAGATCTGATCTTCTAATTGGAATACTCCTATTCTGATTTGTTTTGGTGGAGAAGAGAGGCTAGTTTAGATTAGAGCGGCATGGAGGTGCCATGGGTGATAACAATGAGATTAGGATTAGGTTTAGGTGTTTATTTATAGATGTATTAGGTGAATTAGGACCTTTATATTAGATTAGGAACCATCCAAACCTGAAAAGCGTGTCATCTAGCCAATCCCAAAAGGACACGTAATCATCCAAACCACAAAACACGTCACCGGGAAGCTGTCCAAACCTAACCGGTCGACCGAACAATTTCAACCGATCGATAGTTTTTACTTCTATCTAAAAACGATCGACTGGTGAAAAACGGGCGGTCGACTTGTTCTTCAGCTTTAAACTTTAAATCTTCCGAGCTTCATAACTTCTTTATATGATGTCCATTTTACGCAAACTCGGACTCTATCACAAGCAGAATTACGAGACGAACGCAATGGTGTAACCCGTTTCCCTTAATTCTTCGTTTAAAAATTAAGTATTCTTTAATTTGTTAATTTTAATATTTTAAAATTATGGGGTGTTACAGGTGCCAAACCATAAGAACACAAGGATCATCCGGAACTAGCTTTCGGAACACCTGCCGTAAAGATGCCGAAAGGGTACATTCACAGACAGCAGAAACATCACTGAAAGCCACCTTCCGTAAAACTAGGTTATTGCAAAATATCAACCAAAAGGCTAACAGGGACTCAAGCAGAGACACAGGTTACCTCTACTAATCTACCTAGTACAAAAACCTAAAGCAGTTTCGAACCGGCAGTTATCTACGTACATCATGAGGACAGGCTCCTCTAAGTATTCACGATAAAGCCAGAAGCCTACATCCGAAAGCTTACGTCCGAGAGCCTACACTCAGGAGCTGCCACCAAAGATTCAAATACCATCCGAAGGCCACCACATCGACAAGCCCATATTATCCCAAAGAAGCCCCAATTGACTGGGACCCCCACTTCGAAGACCGTAATTAGCTTTCCGAAAGCAGCCGGAAGACAAGCGTCTGAGACGAAGGAAAAAAGCGGCTAACAAAGTCCCCTGTAAAGTCCCCTACAAGGCCAACGGCCCAATAACAGAAGGGGCTCTGGATCCCCTATAAATAAGACACTGGGGGTAACTGTAATGACCCGGTTTTTGAACGACTTTGGTTATCGACACAAACTCAATGACGACTAACCAAACATCGAAAAATACCAGTAGTTAATGAAAGAAATTAGAGGGTGAGGAAAGATAAGATAGAAACTTAGAATAGAAGAAGAAGAAGAAGATACAACATTAAAGTAACATGAATCTCACAGCGGAACGAACAACATATAATAGATAACATATCCTTGAAATAAAATCAGTATATGTATACAGTAACATTATCAGAGTACAACACTTACAACACAACATAAATAACTATAGTTATATAATCCTGAAGCCTTCTGCTCCAAGCTCTCCAAGTATATCTGTAAAATCCTGACTACTTGACTGCTCGTACAAAATTGGGGACCCAAGAGTTTAGGGAAAACAAAACAAAATAAATTCCGGGTCAGTCATAGGACTGGTACGAGTAAAACAGTTTAAAACATTTTGAACAAGTAAGCGATATCTCATAAGACCACGCCGTATAACGGAACGGGTTTTTCCCTTATGAGAATCCAAAATATCTTTATATCAAAAACCTTTGGATATTATAATAATGTCTATCAACCACAATATAATAATCATCTAGCAGAATGCTTTCATCTCACGTTCTACATATATAGTATACAATCAAAACCGCAAGCACGTATTCGGTAATGGATTTCCAACTATGACAAGGTATGGAACCACCTTTCGCTAGTGTACCTCAAGAGAGGAATACACTGGGTTCAACAAGAACATCTTGCAATCCAGCCACACATGACCGACCACTCATTTCGCTTGAGTGTATCAAATGTATATCACCAACGGTTGGGATCAACAACCGTTTCCTGAATGGGACAGCAATGACAATAGATTTTTTTAGAAGTAAATGAAACTCTAGATCAGGCGACTATACACCCTAATAGGTGCGACCTACATAACTGTGTTGCCTGCCCGATTTTTGTCATTTCCAGATGTGAGGCTAGAGGCCACGCTTATCTCTGACATATCTCACATTTATTCACTTTGAATGTCACATCGTCATACCTGCCAAATCAAAATTGATTTCCCCAAAAACACACGGGTAAATACGTTTGAAGAGATCAACTTACGCGATCTATTAAATATACTCTATCAGACATTCTTCCATATAGGTCATCCTGGGACTGGACAAACTGATGGCACTATTTAGTACATCCATCTTAGGCAATTGTTATCTAAGATTTATACAACAGCCCTTGCACTTTACTCTGTCTTCAATATATTCAGCATACCTGATTCGCAACGCTTATGCCGATACTAAGTGGTTCTTCGGATAATAATCCAACCGGTCTCTCCATATTAACAATGTTAAAATGGTAAAAACTTTGATAGTCTGTGGTTTAACTATCAAAGAAAAACATGTGTGCAAACAACGATATTATTTCCAAATGGAAATTATATCGATTAATCATTAACCATATATATAAATATATATGTATATATATTCATATTTCCTTAATTCTACATTTAGAAATTATACATTATTAACATTGGAAACATTTCCATAGCTTATTCACGCATCACTACCATTCCACAACTATTAGTCCCTAACCGTAAATTAGTAGGAGAACAGTTCTCTAAGTATAAACCTCGAAGGCCGAAACCAACATCAGATCGATACTCATAAAACTATTCAACTTAGCTAATCTCTAGTTAGTTTCTATTCTTGATTAACTCTATCTCGATTAACTCTAATTGAATAACTTTATTTGCTTAACTCTTATTCGATTAACTAATAGTCGATTTACTCTTGTTACTTCACTCTTATTCGAATAACTAGTATTTGATTTAACTCCATTCGCTTAACTCTAGATCGCAACGATCATAATGGTTACGCCTGATTCCCTCAGGAAACATCCGACCGCCGTAGGCTATCTGCAGCCTTGTCAATTACGCTAGCAGTCGTGCAAAATGGCAATTTATCCTGAATAACTATATTTGACTAACTCTATTTGACTAACCATATTCGATTAACTCGACTGCGAATAACTAAATTCGATTAACCCTTTTATATCTCGTCAACTTCCTTTTTTATAAATCCTGTTTATTTTCCCAATAAAAATTCCTTTTGTAATTCTGTTTACTTTCTAAATAAATATCCCTCTATTCTATTTATTTCCTAAATAAATATTCCTTTATTAGTTCTATTTATTTTCTAAATGAACGTTCCCCTTTTATAACATCCTATGATTTTATAAAAACTTTATTTTCAAATTATTTCCTTTTATAAAATCGGTTGATTTTATAAAATTCCTTTATTTCAATATACATTGAAATATTTCTTTTTACATCCTTGGGTTTCTTGTGATATTAAAAATATCGAATAACAATGATCAACATCATTCTATTAAACAAAATCAAAAACAGATTATGTATCACATCAAATATCAAAATATATGAAAAACAGTAAAATAAATGTTGAGGAATCCACTCGGATTCCTCCAACCTGTTTCCTTACATCCACAGATGTTAAACAATATAGATAACATCACTTCCATTTCAAGAAGAAATATTCTGATCGACAAAATTAATATTTAATAACGATATATATATATATATATATATATATATATATATGTGTGTGTGTGTGTGTGTGTTTATACATAACCATAACTATGTTTTCAATCAATTATTTAACAGTCCATCTAAACAGTCCATACACAACAATCAATCAATATTTATCAAAAATAAAGTACAGTTTATAAAAATATAAACTGAACAGAGTTAGTGAGGTTTACTCACATTGGATGATCATCATTAATAACGATGACCATCGCTTGATTCAGACGGACAATTTATTTCGCCATAAATTGTAACGAGCTCCGATGGACTTCCAGTCAGTTCCATCATGTAGTGTCCGTCCATACGATCCCAACACAACTTACGGTTCGTTAATCTGATATCGTATGTAGAAGATACATATTTTATAAGTTTATCTACTAATTTGAATTTAAAACGAATCAACCTTTATTCAAATTGGGCTTTACCACTATTCACTTGGCCCTTCCCCTTAACGTAATAACCCGAACCCGTTCAAGCCTCTTCTTCCCCGCTACTTTTCTTACCGTGACCTCCTCCTCAAAAAAAAAAAAAAAAAACCATGACCGAAATCTTTAATCCACCCATCCTCCCTCATCGATCCACTAATTTAAACACCACTACCATCGAAATGCTCATCGTCGAAATCTCTCCTCCCCATACCACAACTGCTCAACTCGACGTCAGCTAGCACATTTCATCATTTGGGTTTTCCACCTACTGTACATGGTGGTCATCGACAAAAATATACACAGAACCCCCACGGAAATCGCACCTAGGTGCTAATCGACATCACGAACTCGGAGATAACCTCCTTTTTTCCCAACGATCAACGCACAACCGAGATTCCTCAGCCCTAACCGAAGTTGTACAATTTCAAGCCCCTCAAACCTGAATCACACCCAAAACGAATGGCACCAGTGGAAATCTCTTGCTTCCATGAGTTCAAAACACTTTGTTTCAACATTTTAGGATTTTATTTAGGTTTGATTTTGATTTTTATACCTCATGTTGGGATGGGTTGTGGAGCCACGAACATTGTTTTGAGGCCACAGAAACCAATTGTTTAGAAGAGGAAGATGTGGCCTTGTTTGGTTCATTAAAGTTAGGATTTTTTTTAGTTTTATTTTCATTTTATTTTTGTTCTTAACACTATAAAAATCCCTACGAACACACATGATATATAAAAATCATGAAAACCGGCACGCAGCTACGGTTCGACATTACTGTCCCAACAAAATTGGTTTCGTCAAATTCCGATTCCGTTTGCTCTCACAGCGTATTTTTAACCGTTAGAATATCGACTGCTTTTCACTTTAAAAATCGGTACGGCCACATACTGACTTCAAAAATCACGGAAATTGAAATTTAGCAATAATTTAATATTGCGGATCCAACAAAATTAGTTTCGTCGAATTCTGAGGTCGTTTGAAAAACTGGCTATTTTTAAAGCTCTAAATAACCCTTTTAAATATATAAATATATTTAAAAACAATTAAATTAAATATTTATAAATAAATATTATCGTATATATTCACAACAGAACATCATACAGTTCCAATTAGATTTATAACTCGATATTTCAAAATTCCCAGTTATATCGATATTCGATTTATATTGAAATTCCTTTTATAAATATAAATAAATATTTATAAATTTCAAAGGAATTCCACAGCGACTTTTCTAAAATTTGATTTGGACATAAATCAAAATCTACCCAACAAAATCCCGATTTTTCTCTTTCATTAGAAAAATATACTCCACCAGCTCTGAACGTTTCTTGTTTCACAGAAATCCAACTTAAAACGGATCCTGTATTTCCAGTTGAAGTTCAAATCGCCAAATCGCGAACTGCAGCGTCATTTCGAGCTCGATTATAATTATATTAAAATTAATACGTTCAAATGTCGTTTATGTAATATATTTGTTAATATGATTCAACTCTAAACTGAATTATATATTTTGAATTTCCCAATTCACACCATATCGCCATTTCAGCCAATTCTGATTATTTCAAAATTTAATATATTATTTAATTATTATTTTAATTAAATATTCAAAGTTATTTAATTAAACGACCATTATATTCTCTGAATCACTATTTTAAATAATTAAATAAATTAATTAATATATCGCTGAAAATGCGGGTTATTACATTCTTCCCCACTTAAAATAATTTCGTCCTCGAAATTGCTAATGTAGAAAACAAACCCTATTGACTGATTAGAACTTATATGTTCACTTCTCAACTTCGATTCCGACTGAACCAATATAATTTAAATTAAATAGTAACTAATTCTTATCATCGAAAATTTTCAAAAATCCTGAAAATTTTCTAACACCTTAACTTGTCGAAAAATTTCGCTAGCACCTCCTTTGTACTGGTCAATCGGTCAAACTCCAACTCGCCTCTCTGGGCCATCTCCAACCCAAAAGAAAATCAACAGCCAAGCGGCTTGCCAATTCGGCTCATAAATCTTATATCCAAAAGAATTATAAACTTGTACCTTTTTGTCGGGCATATCATTACATCATTTCCACCTGTTATCATTTCAACATATACCAGTTTTATCCCAATCAAACTCCGATCACTTTTATCTCCAGCACAACCATTCGCTTATCCAAGCCAAATTCCACTTTGACTTGATATTATTCCATTTCAATACCGCTTCCACTTAACTGGCTTTATTTTAATATCAATTTGTTTTCACAAAATTTTTATTTAAATTTGTTTTTAATTCAACAATTTTCTTCCTAGGAGTTTTTAAACAGTTTACCTCTTTCAAAAATCAAAATTTTCTTTTTGAAATTCATCACAACTTGTTTTTCCCAAAACAAAATCAAAAACAAAATCTTTGGTAGTAATCCGTCACTTAGAACTCAAAAATGAATACTGATTTTGCTACAGTCATTATCAGAATTATTTTCCCGTTATCGAAATGAGTTCAATACTATATCATTTTCAAAATCATTCTTAAACACTTTTATTTTGAAATCAGTTCAAAATATCATTCACAAATGCTTGGAATACAATTTAAAATCTCCCAAGATCTTAAAATTTACATATATTTAATCCAAGTCTATTTACAAACTCTGTTCAAAATTTCCAGGGTTTTAATTTCAATTCTGATTCAAATTCAAATTTAATTCATTTTGTAACACTTATACGAATATTATTTGGTTATGTACGTAACCATTTCACTTTTTATAATCTTACTCGACTATAACAACAACCAATATAAATCCTTTATATGAAAATATAATTTGGGTAAAATTATTTCGTTTACCCGCTTTTCAAAACATACCATGACGGTTCATCGTATTCGAGTGTTAGAAGCTCCTACCGATACAGTGGATCAAACTGATCAACCAGAAATTCATAAGCCACTCAATCAATAAATCTCCACAATATAAAACCATTTTATATTGAATAACAAATACGCTCTCGTATATATACACTCAAACTTAATCAAGGGTATTACTAACCCTATCTCTACCGAGTCACGCCACAGAGCCAAGGTAATACTTAACCTCGCTCTGATACAAAATTTAACGACCCGGTTTTTGAACGACTTTGGTTATCGACATTAACTCAATGACGACTAACCAAATATCAAAAAATACCGGTAGCTAATGAAATAAATTAGAGGGTGAGGAAAGATAAGATAGAAACTTAGAATAGAAGAAGAAGATACAACGAATCTCACAGCGGAACGAACAACATATAATAGATAACAAATCCTTGAAATAAAATCAGTATATATATACAGTAACATTATCAGAGTACAACACTTACAACACAGCGGAAATAACAATAGCTATATAATCCTGAAGCCTTCTGCTCCATGCTTTCCAAGTATATCTGTAAAATCATGACTACTTGACTGCCCGTGCAAAATTAGGCACCCAAGAGTTTAAGGAAAACAAAACAAAATAAACTTTGGGTCAGTCATGGAACTGGTATGAGTAAAACAGTTTAAAACAGTTCGAACAAGTAAACGATATCTCATAAGACCACGCCGTATAACGGAACGGGTTTTTCCCTTATGAGAATTGAAAATATCTTTATATCAAAAAACCTTTGGATATTATAATAATGTCTATCAACCACAATGTAACACCCCACGTCCATTAATGTCACTCACGAAGGGAATGCATTAACTTCCATGGAGGTTATAAGTGAATATAGAACAGAAAAATTACAATAAGACAGATAATAAATAGTACTTGGAAATCTAAAACTTCATTTTATTGCGGCGGAAATTAAACATGTTTGTTACATCATAAAACCATAGATCATAACCAAGTACACTATCCATCTTCAGAAAAACAAAATACATAATCCCATTACATAAATAGCCATTAAAAAGATAACAAGCTGGACTTTACTTCAACGTTCCATGCTTTCCAAAGAGAGATGAAGCAATTCAATCAAACTCCACTAGAGCTGGGCCCAACCTGAGGACCTGGAGGGGCAAAAAGGATAGAAATAGAGGGGGTCAGACATAAAGTCTGGCAAGTATGATAATTCTAACAATACTATTATCAAAATAACTAGACTAAGGCATAAGCTGGAAGACAAGTAAATGTCTATGAACTCTTAGGAAGATAAAGATAGCGTTTAAGATAACGTTAAAGATAACGGTAAAGGCACACCCAATTACTAACGAATGATTACTACACTGTACCGCACATTACTACACTGCACCACACCAGTCACCCTATTGTTTGATCCCACTTGCTTCACACAGAAATTTTATAAATAGCCTTACGTACCCCTAGCTGACTACATATGTGCCGTCTACCCCTATCTCCACTAGGTGTACCCCACTACCCACTTTCGATCGGCTCCCTACTCGTAGATACCCGTGCTGGCCCCACAGTGGGGTGTATCACTCCCCTAAAGTGGCAACCCGATACAACTTGAGAATGCACGGCTTATACCTACACGATGCAAGAACGTCTTACCTACCAGCCCGGGTCCACACACGCATACGAAACCCGTTGGACTTGCGTTGCCACCGCTCCTCGTTTTGGCCTCTTACAGCCGAACCCAGCATGCGTGTCCCGTCCTCGACTTGGGTCGAGCCCACAAAGATACGTTTTGGGATACTGGTCGAAATGGGCCCCCACAAGCTACCCACCTAAGCTTGTCACTAGTATATCCCACTTAACCCTCTTAGTCATGTTCATTTACATGTGTGTTTGGTTAAGTCTTACTAATCGTATTTCACATGCCACTAAGGGCACCCCTAGATTCCTCATGCCACCCAAGGCACCTACTTAACCCCATGTCACACCTTACATGTTTATCTAGTTAAGTATTTCTTAATTCATTCAGGCCATAACCTCATAAAGACCTCTCACATTAGACTGGCATTTATGGCAGCTGGATTTGCTGGGCGGGTCCGGGCAGTCTTACACCATAAAAGAGTCTAACCTCGTGTCTTTACAACCGTTATGCCTTAGTTTATGCCTAGGACCTCTCACATTGGGCTGACATTTGTGACCACTGGATTTGCCGGGCGGGTCCGGGCAGGTTTACGTCACAAACGAGTCCAACATTGTGTCCTAAGCATTGATTAACACTTAAAATCTTTTACCCCAGTTTTAATAATTCCCTATTCAAATTATTAATTAAGTCAACTTTTAATGATGTCCATAATTGACTCAATTATGGCCATCCACTTATGGCATGCAAAATCATATCAATTGCACCCCAACTTTTTAATATTAAATCCTTAATATTACCCCTACCCCACGTTTATACGTTCGCTTATTCAATGCATAATATAGGCTAGACTTGTATAGTCTAACACCTAGCACAAAGATAAATTATCACAACATATAGACAATTAAAATAAATCTAATCATAATAGGGGTGAAACTTGCATAAGCTACACATGTTAAGGATCAAAAGGTGTCAACTTGTTAAATGTCTCAATTTACATGATATGATCATAGCCCAAATCTATACATAAACTTGCATATGGGGTTTTTAGGCAACATAATGATGGTGTGAACTAGCATAGGATATCACATATGTCATAGAATAATTCTAGATATCATAATAGATGTCTTGGCATATGTTCATAACTTTTCTAATCAATCTAACTTGCATATGTGACTTGTCATATAGATCAACATAACCCAAACATGATGATTTAATTAATATGAACTAACTAGCATAGATGGTAACATCATGGTCTTTTTAACATGTATGATTCATCACAACTTAGCATAGAAACTTTCAACATACATAACATCATCATAGCATGATTTACAACATATAAGATATCATCGTCACATAACATTGGATTTACAATATACATTATAGCAAAAGGGTTTTACAACAACATATATGATAATTCACATCATCTACTCATAATCCATTCATAACTCAACCTAATTAAAATGATAATAATCTTGTTAAGATCATCATACTCACAATTTAGTGAAGAAAAGAGAGAGTTTTGCTTTGCTTTAGGGTTGAGAGAATTAGAATTGAATTTGCTTTTCTTCTTTCTTAGTTGGCGGCGGCTCCATTGATTTCCATGGCGACGGTATGATGGTAACTATTCTATTTTAATTAGGTTTAGGGTTAGCATTAGGATGTATTTATAGGTGTAGGAAGTTATTTAGGACCATTAGATTAACCCTGAACCATGAGAACCAATCAAATGCAAAATCTGCATTTGAGCGAATCGGCCTACGGGTTGACAGCCAAACACCCTGGATTAACCCCTAGTCGACCCAGCAGGGCTTGGGTCGACCTAAAAAATGGGCCGGTTCGGTTATTTCCCCTCCCAATTCGTTGTTTTGAACTTTTTCGCATATTTATTTATTTAATTTTTAATTTATATATATATATATATCAATATATATATATTTCTCTGCGCAACCCATTTCACTTAATTCTTCTCTAAAAATTAAGTATACTTTAATTTCTGAATTTTAATGTTATAAAATTACGGGGTGTTACATTCTCCCCTCCTTAAAGGATTTCGTCCCCGAAATCTCCAAGTCAAGAAGAATGTATATCCTACCATCTAATCGTCCATCTACTCAACCATCAAACACCAGCATCCATTGTCCTTAAAAGACTTCTAATGCTTTAATGTTTTAATGCACAGTGTGTGTATATGTCCATATCTAATGCAAAATTAGGCGGTTTACTGATTCAGTCGACCTCCTTTGTGCAATTCATGATAGTGCCATGCGTCCAATATGTATGCAAAAGATTCCTAATGATACATATTAATTCTATATGCGTGCACAACCATCCACCCGAATGCAGCAACTATATGATAATACAACCATTATACATCCATTTTACTAAATACATCCATATATATGCAATATGCAATATGAAGTGACTGAGCCGATCTGGTGCCTAATAGTGAGTGTATATGCATCCACGAGCAACCACTAGCAAACACTTGCATCCACTTTGCATCCACCATACATAACATGTCTCAAACACATGTTTCAACCATAGGATTATCCTAACTAAAGGTCAAAGATACTAGCGAGAGGATATACTAAAGATAAGATAAGTACAAGCTAAGCGATAAAGGAGAAATTAAAGGACATACCCTCAAAAAGAAAAGGGTATCGTGAACGCATCTTCTCTTCCGTCTCCCAAGTAGCGTTGCTCTCATCATCTCCCCATTGCACTTTGACAAGTCTGACCTCTCGATTCCTCAACCTCTTGATCTCCGACCCAAGAATGCACATAGGAGCTCGTCGAATTGTCGCATCACGCTCTATCTCCACCTCTCTAAGAAAGCTCGGCTCTACCACTTCTGCGGTCTCGTGCAAGCACTTCCTCAAATGTGACACATGGAATACGTCGTGTACACCACTAAGTCTCTCGGGCAACTCCACTGTATACGCCATCTGTCCATTTTTCTCCTTAATAGGAAACGGCCCTACAAACCTTGGTGCTAATTTCCCAACGGACCCAAAGCGAACAACGTTCCGTAATGGAGACACTTTGACAAAGACCATGTCCCCAACTTCAAACTCGAGATCTGTCCTCCTCTTATCCGCATAAGATTTCTGCCTATCCTGTGCTGCTTTCATCCTCCTTCGAATCAAGTCGATCTTCTCCGAAGTCTCCCTAATCATATCGGGCCAAAGTAAGATCTTATCCGTAGATTCCCACCAACATGTAGGTGAACGACAAGGTCGTCCATAAAGAGCTTCAAATGGTGCCATACCAATGCTGGACTGAAAGCTGTTATTATATGCGAACTCCACCAATCGAAGATGCTTTTCCCACGTACCCCCAAAGTCTAGGATACATAGCCTCAACAGATCCTCTAGAATGCGATTCACCCTCTCGGTCTGGCCGTCCGTCTGAGGATGATATGCGGTGCCCAAACATAACTGAGTCCCTACCGCCTCTTGTAAGCTTCTCCAAAATTCGCTAGTGAAAATAGGATCGCGGTCGCTCACTATGCTAGAAGGAACACCGTGCAAACGAACTATCTCTCGAACGTATACAGAAGTTAACCATGGAGCAGTCCTCTTACTCTTCATGGGAATAAAATGGGCGCTCTTAGTAAGTCTATCTACTATAACCCAAATTCCCGTATTACCCTTCCTCGATTGCGGTAATCCATCCACAAAATCCATCGAGATGCTTTCCCATTTCCATAGTGGAACCTCCAATGGGTGAAGTTACCCACCGGGTTTCTTTTGCTCCGCTTTTACTTGTTGGCACACCAAGCATCTAGCGACATACTCGGCCACGTCTTTCTTCATGCCGGCCCAAAAGTAAACTCTCTTCATGTCTTTGTACATCTTGTCCCCGCCGGGATGAATGGTCATCTTCGAATGATGTGCTTCGTCAAGAATAGTCTTCCTTAGGTCGTCTTTTGGTACACAAAGTCTACCATCCCTACGTAACCAACCCTTATAATCTAGGGTATACCTACGGAGATAGCTTGATGACTCCCCTCCTTTGAGCTTTTCTATTAACTCAACTAACTTTGGGTCGTCTCGCTGTGCCTCGCCAATTCGTCCCAAAAGCGTAGGTCTGACCTCCAAGGATGCTAGCAAACGGGGTACGAAGTCAACGGAAGGTCTAAAGTCAAACATCGAAATGAATTCTAAACTTCGCCGCTCAACAAACAAAGGACTTAAGGATAATCTTTTTCTACTTAAGGCATCGGCCACCACGTTACCCTTGCCA
Source organism: Allium sativum (assembly GCA_030737875.1). NCBI lineage: Eukaryota > Viridiplantae > Streptophyta > Magnoliopsida > Asparagales > Amaryllidaceae > Allium > Allium sativum. The sequence goes on from CM060918.1 coordinate 469,140,479, forward strand.
GGGGTATATGCTATCTCAAAGTCGTAGGACGCTAAGAACTCCATCCACCTTTGCTGCCTTAAGTTCAAGTCCTTTTGAGAGAATAGGTATTTTAAAGATTTGTGGTCAGTGAATAGTTCGAATTTCTCTCCAAGAAGATAAGGATGCCAAGACTTAAGCGCGAAAACAATAGCGGCCAACTCTAGGTCATGTGTGGGGTAATTCTTCTCATGCGCTCTCAATTGCCTTCCACCATAGGCTATTACCCTGCCCTCTTGCATTAAGACTGCGCCTAGTCCTGTCCCACAAGCGTCAGTATAAACGGTAAATGACTTACTCCCATCTGGCAATACTAAGACTGGGGCTGAAGTCAAAGCTCTCTTCAAACGTTGGAACGCATCATCACAATCTACGTCCCATGTGAAAACTAGGTTCTTCTTCGTCAAGCGTGTCAATGGAGCTGATATCTTTGCGAAGTCTTTGATAAACTTCCTATAGTAGCCAGCCAACCCCAAGAAACTTCTCACTTCGGTAGAATTTTTAGGGACCTTCCAATCTTGGATGGCCACCACCTTCGCGGGATCCACGGCTATTCCTTCTTTGGAAATCACGTGCCCCAAGAACCGTACTTCCTTCCTCCAGAAGTGACACATAGAAAATTTAGCTTTAAGCTTATGCGCTCGAAGAGTCTCCAACACTTCCCTAAGATGTACGGCATGCTCTTCTTCATCCTCAGAAAAGATCAAGATGTCATCTACAAATGTAACAACCCATTTTTTCAGGCATACTGAATTGAGAATCCAATAATAAATTGGTAATAATGATATTGAATATTTCTCAAAAATTAAATAAGTGAAAAAAATAATATTAAAAATGGATGGGATGAAAAATATGATAACCAATGAAACGTTTGTACATAGTTAATGTGAAGAATTGCATCTTTTAGATTGCATAATGGAATTTGTTTAGTGAATGAACATTTGGAAAAAAAATGTACTTAAGTCTTCATGAAAATAAAAATAAAAAGTGATACAGGAATAATTATAAGTTTGCTAAAGTTGTGAACAAATTCTTTGCACGAAATAAAAAGAAAGACAAAGGTAAGTTGTTAAAAGAGGAATTTTGTTTTAATTCTAAAAGGAGAAAAATAAATAAGATAAAATAAATAATAGCTATAATAAATTTGGAGGATATTTTGTATGAATTCACTAGAAATACATAAAATATATATACATAACATAAATATCTACAGAAAGGACAAAATAACATTACTTGTTAGAAGGAAAAGAAAAGAAAAACGAAGGGGAAAATGAAAGTTTTGCTAGGAAACATCTAGAGAAGGGGCCTAAGGATAAAAATCCTTCTCACCGTCATATCCCGATTACCTGGGGGGATACGTACTTCTCATTTTCTCAGAAAGAAACAGAAACAGGGAGAAAGAGGAAAGGGAATAAAATCAATTACTCTCATCCCAACCAAAATCAAAATTGAAGTTTGCAATCAAAGATCAAAGAAAGATTATCAATTCTCTAATAATTGAAAAGGGCTTGCAAGCAATCAAAAGCTAGCTGATCTTGACCTTAAAGATTGCTTCCTGGTATTTTAGGTGAGTGAAGTTTTAATTTTTTTTTTCATTTTAAATCATGATTTTTGTATGTATGTGGATATAAAGTTGAAATTTTTACATGTTTAATTGAAAGTTGGTTTCTTCCCCTAAAGTTTAAGTTATTCCTTGAATGCTTAGATATTAAAACTAGATTTGAATAAAGTTTGCCATGTATTGGAAAGTAGAGGGGATTGTATACTGAAATTTGTTACATGCATATAAATTTAGTGCATGCAATGTGTATGATTGATTGCCCCATAGGGTAACTACTTGATAATAACTAAAAAAATATGGTTGATGAAGAATTGTAAATCTGTACCAATTGGTAATGAATTAGTCTTTGAAATTTTTACTGAAGAATATATATTGGTGTAGTAATCTACTGTAGAAATTTTGAATAAAAATGCTAAATTTTCGATTTTATATGAGTTTTCTAATTGAGCATATCAAAAGTGAGTTTTATAAAACTGAATTGAAAGTGGTTCATAAAAAAAAAATCACAAATCTGTAATAATTGTTGATGAGTTTGTCTCCGAAATTTTTATGAAAAATCTATACTGGTGCAGTAAGCTACTGTAGAAATTTTGAAAGAAAATATTAAATTTTCGATTTTATGCGATTTTTCTAACTGAGCATATGAAAACTGAGTTTTATAAACCTGAGTTGAAAGTGGTTCATAAAGAATCACATATCTGTACCAATTGTTAATGAATTTGTCTTTAAATTTTTTACTAAAGAATCTATACTAGTGTAGTAAGCTACTGTAGAAATTTTGAATGAAAATGTTAAATTTTCAATTCTATGCGATTTTTTCTAATTGAGCATATGAAAACTGAGATTTTCAAAGCACAGCAGAAAATGGAATGTGAAGAACATGAAATCTGTATCAATTGGTTAGGATTTTAGCTTTGAAATTTTGTACACATAAACTACATTCACATTAAAAGCTACTGTAAAAATTTTGGGTTAAAAATATTAAATTCCGAATTTCTATGATTTTTGCAAGTTAGGTATATGAGAATAGAGATTTTTAGAACACAACAGAAAATTGGTTGTGAAGAATATGAAATATGTACAAATGATTTTGAGTTTTGTTCTCAAATTTTGTAGATACAAACTAGATTGATGTTCAAAGGTACTGTAAAAAAATTTAGCTTTAAAAGATTAAATTTTGATTTTATATGATTTTTACAAAATCAGTATATGCAAATTGATATTTTCAGGCCTAAACACAAATTGTTTTAGGTATAACTTTTTGGTTTCTTATCGGATTTTGATAAGTCTTGAAGTTTTCGAAAGATTAGAAAATGTGTTACAACTTTTATGCTTTAAGATTTGAAAAGATTTAATGTCTAGATTGTCAAAAACTTAATTCGTTGCTTCTAGTCTGTCAATAAAGATAGAATGAATTTTAAGACATGATTTACGAACAAAATTTCATATTTAGGATTTTGAGACAATTGTTGATCTATATAAGTGGCTTTCAAATATGATTTATAACAATTATAACTTTGTGGAATAGTTATTTGTGTGTATTTTCAATAAGTGGAATTTACTCCCATTTAGTAAATATTAAAGTAATGCAATGTGGTATGGGACGCAAGTGCATTACTTAAGTAGTTACTATTTGGAAGTATATGACACTTTTTGAATTGATGTGGCTTTAGTTCTTCATTGAGTTTGCATACTTATATGCCATTCTTATGATGATATCTTTTTCTCTATCGCAACTATTGTGATTCGATTTATTTTGTCATATTGTTTTATATATGATATTTATTATGAGTATCATATTGACTTATATATGATACTCTGACTTGATTTATTTTATCATATTGTTTTTATATATGATAAAAAAAAAATTGAATATCATCTTTGTTTTGCTTAATACGATTTGTGATTATTATTTTATTTTGCATGTGATGGTATATTTTCAAAGCATAATTAAGTTTATAAAGTGTTTTGACGTTATAAACACCTTGAACTTCATGGCATATATATTATAAAATATTATTTGGAAAATACTTTTGATTTTGGGATTGGGATAGATTAGACTCTGTTGTACCAATGGACCAAAACTCCATCTTGGTCGACCTGATTCAGGATCGCTACCTGAATCGGTGGTATTAAATTTTGCCCATCTACCACCAAAGGTCAACGGTCTGCTACATTGGGCAATTTTGTTGTTTTGATCGGGATTCCCGATCGGCGGGTCACGGACTACATCAGATGGAGGCGTGGGGGTCCCATGTGTAGTGCCGTGAACGGGTAGCATACGGCCTTCGCCTTAGACCGTCTTGGTTATCCTGGGTTGATCGCCAGGTGTCGTTATGACGCTATGAGTAGATTACGGTGATGATGTCTTGATGCGCGCTTGAGCTCTACCGCTGTGATTTTACAATACTGGCGTCTGTTTATTTGGTATTTATGAGTCAAGTTACATTTATCCCATAATCCCTTAATATTTTATTATATACTATAATTGATTAATCTTACATCATCATATTGATTTATATATGATAATTGTTATGAGTATCATATTGATTTATATATGATACTCTGATTTGATTATATTATCATATTGATTTATATATGATAATTGTTATGAGTATCGTATTGATTTATATATGATACTCTAATTTGATTATATTATCATATTGATTTATATATGGTAATTGTTAAGAGTATCGTATTGATTTACATATGATACTCTTATTTGATCATATTGCTTTTACATATGATAAATGCCATGAAGATTTTGTTAGTTATCATTACATATTTATTATAAATATCATATTGTTTTGTATGTGCTATTTAGTTATGAGTATCGTATTGATTTATATATGATACTCTGTTTTGGGTTATTTTATCATATTGTGTTATATATGATAAATGTCACGAGGATTTTTTTGGGTTTTGATACTCTGACTTAATTATTATGAGTATCCAATTAATTTAAAAATGAGATTTGTTATGTGAAGCATGTTGGGTTATACATGATACTCTTTATTGATTTATTTTATCGTACTGATTTATATATGATATTTGTTAAGAGCATCGCATTGATTTATATGTGATACTCCGTCTTGTTGATTTATATAATATTTGTTAAAAAGCATCACATTGATTTATATATGATACTCTAACTTGATTTTTACATATGATAATTGATGTTGGTAATGTATTGAGTTACATACAATATGTATGTTTGGAATTATGGCTTATTTAAATGAGATGATTATGCTAAATTTTTCATATATAGTAACATTCATGTGCCCCTCGTTGACTTATACATGCAGTAGAAAAAAAGATACTTAAATGAAATACTTTATCTTTTGTTGTCAAATTTTGATCTCCATAGATTCTTACTTCACTCACACTAGAAATAGTTTGGCTCGTGCGATTTGTTTTAAAATCCTCGGGTCAGGTTGAGGATTGTTCGCAGGTTAGGTTGTGTGGAATGTTGCATCTTTCTTATCTTTTTCTACGTTTTGGGTTTTGGACTATGCAGCTTCGGACTATCAATAGCTAGTAGTATTATGGTATGTATGCTATTATGTATTTGGGAATGATATCGTGTATTATGGACTATGTATTCCAGACATCTCTATTATGATATGTATTATGTATTCTGCTGTTGTTATTGTGCTGCACTTTATTTTATTATATTTTGTACTATGTAACTTGGGAAATTTTCTTGTACCATTGCTTTGAACTTATACTGAGCACGACTGGTAAATTGAAAAGTTTCAAATTTTCGTGTCAGTGTTCGTCCAAAAGAATGAGTACAACATTTAGCCCTATCGAGTCTCATTCTCCATGCTTTCCGACAGTAATACTTAGTGTTGCTCTTGGTTAGCATGGGTATAGGGGCCGGGCGTTACATTTTGGTATCAGAGCGAGGTTGACATAGTACAAAATATATTTAGAATCACAAGACAGTAGAAACATCATACGTATCTGTATATTCTAAGGTATCACTGCCATAATATTATAATAGTTATACATACCTAAACCGTAACCTCAATCTATTATTAAGTTACAGATATACCCCTTATGTAGAAATTGCGAGGACGCAATTTTTGTAAGGGGGGAAGTCTGTAACAACCCCTTTTTTCAGGAATATTGAATTGAGAATCCAATAATAAATTGGTAATAATGATATTGAATATTTCTCAAAAATTAAAAAAGTGAAAAAAATAATCTTAAAAATGGATGGGAAGAAAAATATGATAACCAATGAAATGTTTGTACATAGTTAATGTGAAGAATTGCATCTTTTAGATTGCATAATGGAATTTGTTTAGTGAATGAACATTTGAAAAAAAAATGTACTTAAGTCTTCATGAAAATAAAAATAAAAAGTGATACAGGAATAATTATAAGTTTGCTAAAGTTGTGAACAAATTCTTTGCACGAAATAAAAAGAAAGACAAAGGTAAGTTGTTAAAAGAGGAATTTTGTTTTAATTCTAAAAGGAGAAAAATAAATAAGATAAAATAAATAATAGCCATAATAAATTTGGAGGATATTTTGTATGAATTCTCTAGAAACACATAAAATATATATACATAACATAAATATCTACAGAAAGGACAAAATAACATTACTTGTTAAAAGGAAAAGAAAAGAAAAACGAAGGGGAAAATGAAAATTTTGCTAGGAAACATCTAGAGAAGGGGCCTAAGGATAAAAATCCTTCTCACCGTCATATCCCAATTACCTAGGGGGATACGTACTTCTCATTTTCTCAGAAAGAAACAGAAACATGGAGAAAGAGGAAAGGGAAATCAATAAAATCAATTATTCTCATCCCAACCAAAATCAAAATTGAAGTTTGCAATCAAAGATCAAAGAAAGATTATCAATTCTCTAATAATTGAAAAGGGCTTGCAAGCAATCAAAAGCTAGCTGATCTTGACCTTAAAGATTGCTTCCTGGTATTTTAGGTGAGTGAAGTTTTAAATTTTTTTTTTTTCATTTTAAATCATGATTTCTGTATGCATGTGGATATAAACTTGAAATTTTTACATGTTTAATTGAAAGTTGGTTTCTTCCCCTAAAGTTTAAGTTATTCCTTGAATGCTTAGATATTAAAACTAGATTTGAATAAAGTTTGCCATGTATTGGAAAGTAGAGGGGATTGTATACTGAAATTTGTTACATGCATATAAATTTAGTGCATGCAAGGTGTATGTTTGATTGCCCCATAGGGTAACTACTTGATAATAACTAAAAAAAAATGGTTGATGAAGAATTGTAAATCTGTACCAATTGGTAATGAATTAGTCTTTGAAATTTTTACTGAAGAATATATATTGGTGTAGTAATCTACTGTAGAAATTTTGAATAAAAGTGCTAAATTTTCGATTTTATGTGAGTTTTCTAATTGAGCATATCAAAAGTGAGTTTTATAAAACTGAATTGAAAGTGGTTCATAAAAAAAAAATCACAAATCTGTAATAATTGTTGATGAGTTTGTCTCCGAAATTTTTATGAAAAATATATACTGGTGCAGTAAGTTACTGTAGAAATTTTGAAAGAAAATATTAAATTTTCGATTTTATGCGATTTTTCTAACTGAGCATATGAAAACTGAGTTTTATAAACCTGAGTTGAAAGTGGTTCATAAAGAATCACATATCTGTACCAATTGTTAATGAATTTGTCTTTGAAATTTTTACTAAAGAATCTATACTAGTGTAGTAAGCTACTGTAGAAATTTTGAATGAAAATGTTAAATTTTCAATTCTATGCGATTTTTTCTAATTGAGCATATGAAAACTGAGATTTTCAAAGCACAGCAGAAAATGGAATGTGAAGAACATGAAATCTGTATCAATTGGTTAGGATTTTAGCTTTGAAATTTTGTACACATAAACTACATTCACATTAAAAGCTACTGTAAAAATTTTGGGTTAAAAATATTAAATTTCGAATTTTTATGATTTTTGCAAGTTAGGTATATGAGAATAGAGATTTTTAGAACACAATAGAAAATTGGTTGTGAAGAATATGAAATATGTACCAAATGATTTTGAGTTTTGTTCTCAAATTTTGTAGATACAAACTAGATTGATGTTCAAAGGTACTGTAAAAAAATTTAGCTTTAAAAGATTAAATTTTGATTTTATATGATTTTTACAAAATCAGTATATGCAAATTGATATTTTCAGGTCTAAACACAAATTGTTTTAGGTATAACTTTTTGGTTTCTTATCGGATTTTGATAAGTCTTGAAGTTTTCGAAAGATTAGAAAATGTGTTACAACTTTTATGCTTTAAGATTTGAAAAGATTTAATGTCTAGATTGTCAAAAACTTAATTCGTTGCTGCTAGTCTGTCAATAAAGATAGAATGAATTTTAAGACATGATTTACGAACAAAATTTCATATTTAGGATTTTGAGACAATTGTTGATCTATATAAGTGGCTTTCAAATACGATTTATAACAATTATAACTTTGTGGAATAGTTATTTGTGTGTATTTTCAATAAGTGGAATTTACTCCCATTTAGTAAATATAAAGTAATGCAATGTGGTATGGGACGCAAATGCATTACTTAAGTAGTTACTATTTGGAAGTATATGACACTTTTTGAATTGATGTGGCTTTAGTTCTTCATTGAGTTGGCATACTTATATGCCATTCTTATGATGATATCTTTTTCTCTATCGCAACTATTGTGATTCGATTTATTTTGTCATATTGTTTTATATATGATATTTATTATGAGTATCATATTGACTTATATATGATACTCTGACTTGATTTATTTTATCATATTGTTTTTATATATGATAATAAAAAATTTGAATATCATCTTTGTTTTGCCTAATACGATTTGTGATTATTATTTTATTTTGCATGTGATGGTATATTTTCAAAGCATAATTAAGTTTATAAAGTGTTTTGACGTTATAAACACCTTGAACTTCATGGAATATATATTATAAAATATTATTTGGAAAATACTTTTGATTTTGGGATTGGGATAGATTAGACTCTGTTGTACCAATGGACCAAAACTCCATCTTGGTCGACCTGATTCAGGATCGCTACCTGAATCGGTGGTATTAAAATTTGCCCATCTACCACCAAAGGTCAACGGTCTGCTACATTGGGCAATTTTGTTGTTTTGATCGGGATTCCTGATCGGCGGGTCATGGACTACATCAGATGGAGGCGTGGGGGTCCCATGTGTAGTGCCGTGAACGGGTAGCATACGGCCTTCGCCTTAGACTGTCTTGGTTATCCTGGGTTGATCGCCAGGTGTCGTTATGACGCTATGAGTAGATTACGGTGATGATGTCTCGATGCGCGCTTGAGCTCTACCGCTGTGATTTTACAATACTGGCGTCTGTTTATTTGGTATTTATGAGTCAAGTTACATTTATCCCATAATCCCTTAATATTTTATTATATACTATAATTGATTAATCTTACATCATCATATTGATTTATATATGATAATTGTTATGAGTATCGTATTGATTTATATATGATACTCTGATTTGATTATATTATCATATTGATTTATATATGATAATTGTTATGAGTATCGTATTGATTTATATATGATACTCTAATTTGATTATATTATCATATTGATTTATATATGGTAATTGTTAAGAGTATCGTATTGATTTACATATAATACTCTTATTTGATCATATTGCTTTTACATATGATAAATGCCATGAAGATTTTGTTAGTTATCATTACATATTTATTATAAATATCATATTGTTTTGTATGTGCTATTTAGTTACGAGTATCGTATTGATTTATATATGATACTCTGTTTTGGGTTATTTTATCATATTGTGTTATATATGATAAATGTCACGAGGATTTTTTGGGTTTTGATACTCTGACTTAATTATTATGAGTATCCAATTAATTTAAAAATGAGATTTGTTATGTGAAGCATGTTGGGTTATACATGATACTCTTTATTGATTTATTTTATCGTACTGATTTATATGATATTTGTTAAGAGCATCGCATTGATTTATATGTGATACTCCGTCTTGTTGATTTATATAATATTTGTTAAAAAGCATCACATTGATTTATATATGATACTCTAACTTGATTTTTACATATGATAATTGATGTTGGTAATGTATTGAGTTACATACAATATGTATGTTTGGAATTATGGCTTATTTAAATGAGATGATTATGCTAAATTTTTCATATATAGTAACATTCATATGCCCCTCGTTGACTTATACATGCAGTAGAAAAAAGGATACTTAAATGAAATACTTTATCTTTTGTTGTCAAATTTTGATCTCCATAGATTCTTACTTCACTCACATTAGAAATAGTCTGGCTCGTGCGATTTGTTTTAAAATCCTCGGGTCAGGTTGAGGATTGTTCGCAGGTTAGGTTGTGTGGAATGTTGCATCTTTCTTATCTTTTTCTACGTTTTGGGTTTTGGACTATGCAGCTTCGGACTATCAATAGCTAGTAGTATTATGGTATGTGTGCTATTATGTATTTGGGAATGATATCGTGTATTATGGACTATGTATTCCAAACATCTCTATTATGATATGTATTATGTATTCTGCTGTTGTTACTGTGCTGCACTTTATTTTATTATATTTTGTACTATGTAACTTGGGAAATTTTCTTGTACCATTGCTTTGAACTTATACTGAGCACGACTGGTAAGTTGAAAAGTTTCAAATTTTCGTGTCAGTGTTCGTCCAAAAGAATGAGTACAACATTTAGCCCTATCGAGTCTCATTCTCCGTGCTTTCCGACAGTAATACTTAGTGTTGCTCTTGGTTAGCATGGGTATAGGGGCCGGGCATTACAACAAAGACTACCACGAATTTGTTAAGGTACTCCCTAAACACCCTACTCATCAAATCAACAAAATATGCTGGGGCGTTTGTCAAACCAAAGGTCATCACTAGCCATTCATAGAAACCGTCCGGAGTCCTAAAGGCAGTCTTGTCAATACTATCCTCAGCCACTCTCAACTAATGGAAACCAGTGGCTAAGTCCAACTGCGAAAACACTGAGGCGCCAACTAACTGATTGAAGAGATCGTCAATCCTCGGTAGTGGGTGTCTGTTCTTCTTAGTAAGTTTATTAAGTTCTCTATAGTCCACACACATTCTAAGGGACCCATCCACCTTCGTGGCAAATACTACTGGAGCACCCCACTCCGATATACTTCGTCTTATGAACCCCTTCTCAAGCAACTCCTTCACTTGCTTATCGAGTTCCCTCCTTTCACGTGGAGCCATGTAGCATACTGGCAAAGATACTGGTTTCGCATTATCCACAAGATATATTCGAAAATATATCTCCCGCTTCGGAGGCAAGCCCTTCACCTCCTCAAACACATCCGAATATTCTCGGACCACTCTAACAGATCGTAGATTTTCCTCAGACGCGTCAAGCGATTCTAGATAACTTAGCATAACCGAATTTATGGGATTACAGAAGATTTCGAGAGTATTGCCAAGGCGAGTCACGAGCCTAACTACTCTCCTTTCACAATCAAGAACGACCCTATTTTTGGATAACCAATCCATTCCTAAAATTAGCCCATAGCCCGTGAAGCCCAACACATAAGCATCACATCTAAATTCAACACTAAGTATGGAAATTTTCAAATCCAAACACATCATAGACAAATAAGCTGAGCCCCCTATTGGATTCGAAACAACTAAGGGATCCTCTACTAAACTGGTGTTTAAGTGCAGTGATTCAACTAATGATGTAGAGATAAACGAATGTGATGCGCCCGAATCGAATAAGGTACGGACAGGATGATCAAACAGAAAAACTAAGCTTTCAACAGAAATGGTTCTACCTCGTTCTTGCAGCGGTGGGACCATGAGAGCCTGAACTTGTCCCCTAGTCTGCCCTGGTGCCATAAGAGCCTGCACCTGTCCTCCCGAGGTAGCTCCTGCCCTCTGCCCCTTCTTTGGGCAGTCCTTCACTAAATGTCCCGCATCGCCACAATGAAAATAGCCTGTCTTCTTTTTCTTTCGGCAATCCTTGCTGAGATGGCCTGGGGTTCCACAGTTAAAACATTTCTTCTTTCCCTTGCCATTATTGTCTTTTCCACCCTTCTTGTTTTGCTGTTGTGGTTTCTTCTGATCCCCCCTCTTCTCGGGTGCCTTATCAGCTTTAGCGCTTTTCTCCTCATGCATGAGCGCCATTTCTACTAACTTCTCAAAGGTGGCCCCCATCGGGATGTGGGTCATAGCCAACCCTTGCAATGGTTCATTCAAGCCATTCACGAACCTTAGAGCCTTCTTCTCCGGCGTGTTTACTAAGTCCAAGCCAAACCTTGCTAACTGATTAAATTTATTGACATGTTCTTTCACTGATGAGCTTCCTTGCTTCAATGTCAAGAACCTTTCCATATATAGATTTTCTTCCGCCCTTGAGAGAAACTTCGCCTCGAACCTACGTCTGAAATCCGCCCAAGAGTCAACAGGACGCTCCCCATTAGTGACCTCCCACCAAAACGAGGCCTCTCCCTTCATCAACCAAGCTGCTAAACGAACTCTCCTCCCTTCTTCTACTTCAAAGATTTCTAGAAATTCTTCCACCTCCTTAAGCCAATCTCTAGCTTCCACAAACGTTTCTGACCCTTGAAATGGTTTTCCACCCATAGCCTTGAATTCCTTGCACGTCTTTGCAAAAGTATCTACGCGAGAAGGAGGAGGAGGAGGAACGGGTGCAACTGGTGGTGGAGGAACATTGGCTGGACCTGCAGCGGCCCTAGCCTCTAATAACCTCCTATACCATCCTGGTATCGTTACACCGTCGGGTAGATTAAGATCTTCAGCCATGCTGAAACAAAAAAGGAAAGATTCAGAATGGAGAATTCGAAAGATAAAGATATGGGCTATTGGGGATTATGTTTTTTTTTCTTAAAAACTTTTCTCTTTAAATTTCTCATTAAAACATGTTTTTGAAAACACTTCTTCCAAAAATAACTATTTTTCTAAAGTATTTTTATCTGTTCTGGTAACCTCGCTCTGATACCACATGTAACACCCCACGTCCATTAATGTCACTCACGAAGGGAATGCATTAATTTCCATGGAGGTTATAAGTGAATATAGAACAGAAAAATTACAACAAGACAGATAATAAATAGTACCTGGAAATCTAAAACTTCATTTTATTGCAGCGGAAATTAAACATGTTTGTTACATCATAAAACCATAGATCATAACCAAGTACAATATCCATCTTCATAAAAACAAAATACATAATCCCATTACATAAATAGCCATTAAAAAGATAACAAGCTGGACTTTACTTCAACGGTCCAAGCTTTCCAAAGAGAGATGAAGCAATTCAATCAAACTCCACTAGAGCTGGGCCCAACCTGAGGACCTGGAGGGGGAAAAAGGATAGAAATAGAGGGGGTCAGACATAAAGTCTGGCGAGTATGATAATTCTAACAATACTATTATCAAAATAACTAGACTAAGGCATAAGTTGAAAGACAAGTAAATGTCTATGAACTCTTAGGAAGATAAAGATAGCGTTTAAGATAACGTTAAAGATAACGGTAAAGGCACACCTAATTACTAACGAATGATTACTACACTGCACCGCACATTACTACACTGCACCACACCAGTCACCCTATTGTTTGATCCCACTTGCTTCACGCAGAAACTTTATAAATAGCCTTACGTACCCCTAGCTGAATACATAGGTGTCGTCTGCCCCTGTCTCCACTAGGTGTACCCCGCTACCCACTTTCGATTGGCTCCCTACTCGTAGATACCCGTGCTGGCCCCACAGTGGGGTGTATCACTCCCCTAAATTGGCAACCCGATACAACTTGAGAATGCACGGCTTATACCTACACGATGCAACAACGTCTTACCTACCAGCCCGGGTCCACACACGCATACGAAACCCGTTGGACTTGCGTTGCCACCGCTCCCCGTTTTGGCCTCTTACAGTCGAACCCAGCATGCGTGTCCCGTCCTCGACTTGGGTCGAGCCCACAAAGATACGTTTGGGATACTGGTCGAAATGGGCCCCCACAAGCTACCCACCTAAGCTTGTCGCTAGTATATCCCACTTAACCCTCTTAGTCATGTTCATTTACATGTGTGTTTGGTTAAGTCTTACTAATCGTATTTCACATGCCACTAAGGGCACCCCCTAGATTCCTCATGCCACCCAAGGCACCTACTTAACCCCCATGTCCCACCTTACATGTTTATCTGGTTAAGTATTTCTTAATTCATTCAGGCCATAACCTCATAAAGACCTCTCACATTAGACTGGCATTTATGGCAGCTGGATTTGCCGGGCGGGTCCGCACAGTCTTACACCATAAAAGAATCTAACCTCGTGTCTTTACAACCGTTATGCTTTAGTTTAGGCCTAGGACCTCTCACATTGGGCTGACATTTGTGACCACTGGATTTGCCGGGCGGGTCCGGGCAGGTTTACGTCACAAACGTGTCCAACCTCGTGTCCTAAGCATTGATTAACACTTAAAATCTTTTACCCTAGTTTTAATAATTCCCTATTCAAATTATTAATTAAGTCAACTTTTAATGATGTCCATAATTGACTCAATTATGGTCATCCACTTATGGCATGCAAAATCATATCAATTGCACCCCAACTTTTTAATATTAAATCCTTAATATTACCCCTACCCCACGTTTATACGTTCGCTTATTCAACGCATAATATAGGCTAGACTTGTATAGTCTAACACCTAGCACAAAGATAAATTATCACAACATATAGACAATTAAAATAAATCTAATCATAATAGGGGTGAAACTTGCATAAACTACACATGTTAAGGATCAAAAGTTGCCAACTTGTAAAATGTCTCAATTTACATGATATGATCATAGCCCAAATCTATACATAAACTTGCATATGGGGTTTTTAGGCAACATAATGATGGTGTGAACTAGCATAGGATATCACATATGTCATAGCATAATTCTAGATGTCATAATAGATGTCTTGGCATATGTTCATAACTTTTCTAATCAATCTAACTTGCATATGTGACTTGTCATATAGATCAACATAACCCAAACATGATGATTTAATTAATATGAACTAACTAGCATAGATGGTAACATCATGGCCTTTTTAACATGTATGATTCATCACAACTTAGCATAGAAACTTTCAACATACATAACATCATCATAGCATGATTTACAACATATAAGATATCATCATCACATAACATTGGATTTACAATATACATGATAGCAAAAGGGGTTTACAACAACATATATGATAATTCACATCATCTACTCATAATCCATTCATAACTCAACCTAATTAAAATGATAATAATCTTGTTAAGATCATCATACTCACAATTTAGAGAAGAAAAGAGAGAGTTTTGCTTTTCTTTAGGGTTGAGAGAATTAGAATTGAATTTGCTTTTCTTCTTTCTTAGTTGGCGGCGGCTCCATTGATTTCCATGGCGACGGTATGACGGTAACTATTCTATTTTAATTAGGTTTAGGGTTAGCATTAGGATGTATTTATAGGTGTAGGAAGTTATTTAGGACCATTAGATTAACCCTGAACCATGAGAACCAATCAAATGCAAAATCTGCATTTGAGCGAATCGGCCCACGGGTTGACAGCCAAACACCCTGGATTAACCCCTAGTCGACCCTTCAGGGCTTGGGTCGACCTCAAAAATGGGCCGGTTCGGTTATTTCCCCTCCCAATTCGCTGTTTTGAACTTCTTCGCATATTTATTTATTTAATTTTTAATATATATATATATATATCAATATATATATATTTCTCTGCGCAACCCATTTCACTTAATTCTTTTCTAAAAATTAAGTATACTTTAACTTGTGAATTTTAATGTTATAAAATTACGGGGTGTTACACACAATATAATAATCATCTAGCAGAACGCTTTCATCTCACGTTCTACATATATAGTAAACAATCAAAACCGCAAGCATGTATTGGGTAATGGATTTCCAACTATGACAAGGTATGGAACCACCTTTTGCTAGTGTACCTCTAGAGAGGAATACACTACGTTCAACAAGAACATCTTGCAACCCGGCCACACATGACTGACCACTCATTTCGCTTGAGTGTATTGAATGTATATCACCAACGGTTGGGATCAACAACCGTTTCCCTAATGGGACAGCATCGACAATAGATTTTTTAGAAGTAAATGAAACTCTAGATCAGGCAATTATACACCCTAATCGGTGCGACCTACATAGCCATGTTGCCTGCCCGATTTTTGTCATTTTCGGATGTGAGGCTAGAGGCCATGCTTATCTCTGACGGATCTCACATTTATTCACTTTGAATGTCACATCGTCATAGCCGCCAAATCACAAATTGATTTCCCCAAAAATACCACGGGTATACAGCTAAGAGAAACGAATTCCTCCACCACCAAACGCAAATATGTTTGAAGAGATCAACTTACACGATCTATTAAATATACTCTGTCAGACATTCTTCCATACAGGTCGTCCTGGGACTGGACAAACCGAAGGCACTATTCAGTACATCCATCTTAGGCAATTGTTATTTAAGATTTATACAACAGCCCTAGCACTTTACTCCGTCTTCAATATATTCAACATACTTGATTCGCAACGCTTATGCCGATACGGAGTGGTTCTTCGGATAATAATCTAACCGGTCTCTCCATATTAACAACGTTAAAATGGTCAAAACTTTGATAGTCTGTGATTTAACTATCAAAGAAAAACAAGTGTGCAAACAACGATATTATTTCCAAAAGGAAATTATATCTATCAATCATCAACCATATATATATATATTCATATTTCCTTATTTTCTACATTTAGAAAATATACGTTATTAACATTGGAAACATTTCCATAGCTTATTCACGCATCATTACCATTCCAAAACTATTAGTCCCTAACCATAAACTAGTAGGAGAACAGTTCTCTAAGTATATACCCCGAAGGCCGAAACAAACATCAGATCGATACTCAGAGAACTATTCAACTTAACTAATCTCTAGTCAGTTTCTAATATTGTTTAACTCTATTTCTATTAACTCTAATTGAATAACTCTATTTGCTTAACTCTTATTCGATTAACTAATATTCGATTTACTCTAGTTACTTAACTCTTATTCGAATAACTAATATTCGATTTAACTCCATTCGCTTAACTCTATATCGCAGCGATCACAATGGTTATGCCTGATTCCCTCAGGAAACATCCGACCGCCGTAGGTTATCTACAGCCCTGCGAATTACGCTAGCAGTCGTGCAAAATGGCAACTTATCCTGAATAACTATGTTTGACTAACTTTATTCGACTAACCATATTCGATTAACTCGACTTCGAATAACTAAATTCGATTAACCCTTTTATATCTTTTCAAGTTCCTTTTTATAAACCATGTTTATTTTCCCAATAAAAATTCTTTTTATAATTCTACTTACTTTCTAAATAAATATCCCTCTATTCTATTTATTTACTAAATAAATATTCCTTTATTAATTCTATTTATTTTCTAAATAAACATTCCCCTTTTATAAAATCCTATGATTTTATTAATACTTTATTTTCAAATTATTTCTTTTTATAAAATCGATTGATTTTATAAAATTCCTTTATTTCAATATATATTGAAATATTTCTTTTTACATCCCAGGGTTTCTTATGATATTATAAATATCGAATAACAATGATCAACATCATTCTAACACAGAAAATCCATAACAGATTATGTATCACATCATATACCAAAATATATGAAAAACAGTAAAATAAATGCTGAGGAATCCTATCGGATTCCTCCAATCTGTTTCCCTGAATCCATAGATGTTAAACAATATAGATAACATCACTCCCATTTCAAGAAGAAATATTCTGATCGAAAGAATTAATATTTAATAACGATATATATATATGTATACGTATATATATATAACCATAACTGTGTTTTCAATCAATTATTTAGCAGTCCATCTAAACAGTCCATACACAGCAATCAATCAATATTTATCAAAAATAAAGTACAGTTTATAAAAATATAAACTGAACAGAGTTAGTGAGGTTTACTCACATTGGGCGATCATCGCTAATAATGATAAGCATCGCCTGATTCAGATGGAAAATTTATTTTGCCATAAATTGTAATGAGCTCCGATGGACTTCCAGTCAGTTCCATCGTGTAGTGTCCGTCCATACGATCCCAATGCAACTTACGGTTCGTCAATCTGATATTATATGTAGAAGACACATATTTTAGAAGTTTATCTACTAATTTGAATTTAAAACGAATCAACCTTTATTCAAATTGGGCTTTACCACTATTCAATTGGCCCATCCCATTAATGTAAAAACCCGGGCCCGCTCAGGCCTCTTCTTCCCCATTACTTTTCTTGCCGTGACCTGCTCCTCAAAAACAAACCATGACCGAAATCTTTGATCCACCCATCCTCCCTCACCGATCCACTAATTTAAACACCAATACCACCGAAATGCTCAACGTCGAAATCTCTCCTCCCCCATACCACAACTGCTCAACTCGACGTCAGCTAGGACATTTTGTCATTTGGGTTTTCCACCTACTGTACATGGTGGTCATCACAAAATATACACAGAACCCCCACGGAAATCGCACCTAGGTGCTAATCGACATCACGAACTTAGAGATAACCTCCTTTTTTCCCAACGATCAACGCACAGCCGAGATTCCTTAGCCCTAACTGACGCTGTACAATTTCAAGCCCCTCAAACCTGAATCGCACCCAAAACGAATGGCACCAGTGGAAATCTCTTGCTTTTATGTGTTCAAAACACTTTGTTTCAACATTTTAGGATTTTATTTGGGTTTAATTTTGATTTTTATACCTCACGTTGGGATGAGTTGTGGAGCCACGAACGTTGTTTTGAGGCCACAGAGACCAGTGGTTTAGAAGAGGAAGATGTGGCCGTGTTTGGTTCATTAAAGTTAGGATTTTTTTTATTTTCATTTTATTTTTGTTTTTAGCACTCTAAAAATCCCTACGAACACACACGATATCTAAAAATCATGAAAACCGGCATGCAGCTACGGTTCAACATTATGGTCCCAACAAAACTAGTTTCGTCAAATTCCGACTGTATTTGCTCTCACAGCGTATTTTTAACCGTTAGAATGTCGACTGTTTTTCACTTTAAAAATCGGTTCGGCCACATACTGACTTCAAAAATCACGAAAATTGAAATCTAGCAATAATTTAATATTGCGGATCCAAAAAAATTAGTTTCGTCGAATTTTGAGGTCGTTTGAAAAACTTGCTATTTTTAAAGCTCTAAATAACCCTTTTAAATATATAAATATATTTACAAACAATTAAATTAAATGTTTATAAATAAATATTATCGTATATATTCACAACAGAATATCATACAGCTCCAATTAGATTTATAATTAGATATTTCAAAATTTCCAGTTATATCGATATTCGATTTATATTGAAATTCCTTTTATAAATATAAATAAATATTTATAAATTTCAAAGGAACTCCACAGCGACTTTTCTAAAATTTGATTTGGACATAAATCAAAATCTACTCGACGAAATCTCGATTTTTCTCTTTCATTAGAAAAATATACTCCACCAGCTCTAAACGTTTCTTGTTTCACAGAAATCCGACTTAAAACGGATCCTGTACTTCCAGTTGAAGTTCAATTCGCGAACTGCAGCGTCATTTCAAGCTCGATTATAATTATAATAAAATTAATACGTTCAACTGTCATTTATATAATATATTCGTTAATATGATTCAACTCTAAACTGAATTATATATTTTGAATTTCCCAATTCACACCATATCGCCATTTCAGCCAATTCTGATTATTTAAGAATTTAATATATTATTTAATTATTATTTTAATTAAATATTCATAGTTATTTAATTAAACGACCATTATATTCTCTAAATCACTATTTTAAATATTTAAATAAATTAATTATTATATCGCTGAAAATGCGAGTCACTACAGTCACATCTAGGGGGAGACAAAAAACTCTTGTATTTTCTTTCTCTAGAGAAGATGCTAATACTAATATTGGTATGTGGAATTCTCCAATTATGTTCATGTATACAAAATCCAGGGTTAATAAAGATCGAATCCATGCTTATGGTATTTCTTGTTATCCTTTCATACTAACTCTTAAGTATTGGTACTTCAATTCATGGTTCACTTCTTGGATATGTATGGTGTAATGTCCCGTATTTTTGATGATCGGATATTTAATATATTTTATTATATTAAACATTATATTTGGAATATTATTCGATTTTAATATTGAATTCATTAATAAAACTACGATTGAATATATATAAATTATATTTAATTATAAACGAGCTCGAAATGGCGTTGTAGTTCGTAATATAGAGTTTTGAACATTAACTGGATATACTGGATCCGATATAAGTCGGATTTCTGTGAAACAAAAAAAACGTTGTAACCTTGTTGATTATAATTTTCATACGAAAGCGAAAATTTTGGATTTTGTGTTATAGATTGTTAGATATGTCCAATTAAATTTTTAAAATAGTCTCAATGGAAATCGTTATTAAAATATAATGTTTATTTAATATATTTAAAAGGGAAATTTAAATCGTTTAACTCAAAATTTTTGATATTGAGTTTTGTAAATTATATTTGAAGTTGTATATATATTTTGTTTGGATATATATGATAAAAATAATTTATTATTATTTTATTGAATTATTTGGAATTTTATATAATATTTTATTAATATTATTTGAGTGTTAAAAATAACCATTTTTGCAAATGATCTCATTTTTCGATGAAATTAGTTTCATTGGAATCATAACATTAAATTATTGTAAGAAAAACAAATTTCGTGGCGAACTGATGTCGTATATGGCTTTAGTAGCCAAAAACATCTCTGTTTCAATTTAATTGTTTAGATTATTTAGACAGGGGTAACTTTTAACAAATAAACGACTGGTCAAACAAACTCCAAATTTAACGAAACAAAGATTCATTGGGTCATTAAGGAAGAGGTCTAGTAAAATGTCAAGGCCTCAGATTTATTGGATTTTTTTTGTAATTATAGGAAATGCTTGATTTTTCATCGATATTTATAAAGGACTTTTCACAGACAGCCTCAGAATTCAACGAAACCTGTCCCATTAGGTCCAGAATATTTTTTATGCTAGAATTACCTTATTTTGTCAAAAATAGAGGTCATGTGATGATGTTTTGGTATGATACTTCACGTTGAAGTTTCCTAAGAATATAATATTATTAAATCTTCCCTTATATAACCTTATACAAATCTGGAAACCTAATTCCTTAGTCTGCGTGGTCAACTTAAGTCATCCGCTGCCTCCATAATATCAATGACCAGGAACTTTCAATCTTTCTCCACTAAATCTCTCATAATCTTGGCCTCATACTAGAAAGAGTTTAACTGCAAATACATTGAGAGCGTCAAGATCTATCTTTTTAAAGATGATGATGAGGTCTAAGCTACTGTAGCGGCGGATTTTGGTCTCGAAAGGGGGTGTGGTTCGTGAGCTACTGAGGTCGATTGAGATGATTAGATGGAGTAATACACATGGCATGGGGGAAGGAGCTTACAGTGCAGGCGCCAGCACAGTCGGATCAAGCTCCGTTTTCCAGGAGGAGGCGCGGCCGGCAGTCAAAGGCATCGTGGTTGGTTTTTGTTCGAGCAAGAATTCCAGGAAGGAAATAGATGAAACCGTCGTCCTTAATATCTCCTAAATGTAATTAGATTAGTGATTTAATTAATTAGGGTTAATTTAGTAACTAATTAGAGCTAATTAAAGTGCTTAGGGATTTTTATTTATTAATTAAATCGTTTAAAATATAATATTAATAATTTATTACTAGGTTATCCAAATGGAACAAAACAAGTTGCAATGGAATCGTATTTTCGAGCATGGCATTCTGGAACTAACCTAGACAGGATTGGAAGCAGCAGGAGTTTTCAGTAAAATTAAACGATAGTTTAATTTTATTGAAATCGAATCGTTCAATGAAATAAATCAAAGTGAGTTTACTCACTCCGTTATTTCCACTTATATTTTATATAAGTTGGTTTTTTTTATCTTGTGTGCTATAATTGTCGATTATTTGTTGTGTGTTGACCATTTACAAATATATTGTTTGAATTGGTTGAATTGCATGTTAGTTGTATTTAAATGAAAACCAATCGTTTTTGACAATTGTTACAAACAAGATGACTTACTTTGTTGAACACGTTTATGAATACACGTGTTTAATCTAACCAATGGCTTAAATTGTTTAAATTGCTTGTTGGTGTTAAATAAATTGATTGATATTAAATTGCTGCTATTTTACTGTTATAGAAATAAGCAGTTAAATTGAATTGAACGATAACATATAAAGTGACCCATTTGGATGCAGAAAGGACAGGTTGGAGGAATCCAATCAGATTCCTCAAAAATATTAAATGTTATTTATTTTCATACTGTCATTATATGAACTGTTTAAACCCATCTGGTTGGATGATTGATTTGATTGATGATTATTGACCTGAAATTCAACAAATTGTTTTGTTAAACAATGGGAAATATTGGTTGAATAATTTGCAGCAGTTGGCTGATAAATCAATCGATTTGAAATATGGATTTACCATCAGGTAAACCGATTAAAAAATGAAGTTATGAAATTTATTTTATAACTGAATATAGATTTTTAAATATATTATTTAAAATGAGGTTTATAAAAAGGAAATAAACCAAACACATATATGTTGATTGTTTTAAGCACCAATCACCATTTTTGTACCAAAAATCAGTCGTGTGTGAAGCACATACCTCATCTAAACTATTAGACGATTTATAACTAAGTTTAATTTTTTTTAAAGAAACAATTAAAATGGGATCTCTATTTATTTATTTAATATTAATCGAAGTAAATGAGATTATTTAAATTAATTTATTAATTAATATAAATGAAGAGACGAGTTAAAGTTAATCAACGAGTAAATCATGTTTTAGAGTTGGCCAAGTCAATTATTTTAATTGAAACTGATTATTTAATTAAATTAGTTTGTGCCAATTAGAAAGGAAATAATTTAGATTATAGTTATTTAACTTAAATAAGATTTTAAAAAGAAATTTAATACTAATTCTAGTTAATAATGAAGTAAATTATTATCTTAATTAATAATAATTTAAGTAATTATTTGTTAAATATAATACATTTAAGTAAGTATGCGATTTTGAAATGGATATGGTTGAGTTTTGGGAAGAGGTTATAAATGAGTTTTTAATCTAAAACCTGAGTTTTTATAACGAAGTTATAAAAGGAATTATCAGCGCATACGATGGTTTAAATAAATATTTACTCAACATTTGAAAATAAGATGGAAAAGGGAAATCGAGATAAAAAGGGATTTATATCAAAACTTGAGATTTTATAAAAAAAAATATGAAAGGAAATGAGAAGTCAAAGCGTGTTTTGAATTGGCGATGCTTAATGATGGAATCAAGTAAAATGTTTAGAATGGAAATGAGAATTTCAAAAAGGAACAATTTAGAAGGGATTTGGATTTGAGTTTGGTAAAGGATTTAGAAATGAGATTGGTATTAATAATTCTAGTTATAAAATGATTGCTTTGAAAGAATTTTAAGGTTTGAAGGTGATTTTTATTAGGCAATTACCTAATCAACATATTGAGTGATAATAAGTTATATTTTAAAAAGAGATATAAAGTAAGAAGGCTTTATGAACCACATTTTAAATAAAATAGTTAATGACATTTGTCTGATACTAAAATGAGTATGGGTTTTTAAATTACAACTCATATCTATCTTAAGATAAGAACGTTGTCGATCAAGGTCTAAGAGGTAGACAAATACCCCAACTTGAATGACTTCAGGATTATCTGAAGGTGATATATGTTGTAATGGGAAAGGGGTTAAGAATAATTTATTATTTCTATATAAGAAATAATAACACAATGTAAATTGCAAGAATTGAGAATATAAAATGAAATTTCCAAAGTAATGGAAACAAATAGAATTTGAGAATATAAAATGGAATTTCCAAAGTAACGGAAATTGAAGGATTCGAGAATATATATATACACACAATGATATTACCAATGTAAATCGTAATAAATGGGGATTGTGAAAGTAAAATAATATTTCTGGATTAAAAGGAAATGAAAAGTAACGTGTTGAAATGGATTTATTCTAAAAAGATAAGGGTTGGGTTTTGTTTTAAATTAATGAACAAAAGAGATTTCTTAACAATATTTTACGAATGAATAAGTCGAATAGATTTTCTCCAATATTAGATAACGAGAAATGTCGTAGCCAATGTTTGGAAACCATAATAGAATAGAAAATTAGTTATGGTTATAGGATATTTTCCTAAGTATTATAATAAAGTAGCTTTGAAATTTATCTTATGTCAAATAAGAATAGAGATAGCGATATTAGTAATATCGAAATATTTTAAGAGTTTTCTATTAACCTTCGTTAATTGTATTTAATTAAAGAGGCCAAGTAACGCCGAGTATTGAATCAGTAAACTCATTTTGTTTTATTTAGTTGATAGTCAAATAACCGACTATCAAACCCGACCCATACGATTATTGGTACGTAAAGACCGGGATCGAATTTATATTCGAAAACCATTCCGAACCAGCAAATAAGTGAAGATAGAAGATGGAGCATTTGAAGACCGAGGATCTTCATAAGTGGAAGAATTACTTCTTGAATATTCTCTGTGTTGCAACGCAGAGGTATTCTGATGTGATTCGGTCATTGTTGGTATTTTGCGGATTGCAAGGAGTACTCGCTACTGATCCTTGGGTGATACCTATATAGGATGTGGTAAAAGGGTGCCTTCGGTTCATCTTGTTCCTGGATGACTTGTATGGACGAGTATCTGATAGAGTACTTCCAAAGGAATAACATACATTGATTTTCACAAATGTATTTCTATTGGTGGCGAAGAGAGGGGCACTTCTCTTAGCTTAACGCACAGAGTATTTTTATAGGGATCAATTAAGTGATATCCAACGGATTTGATGATGTGGCATTTAAAGTGAACGGTGGCCCTATGTTCAGAAGAATTAAATAATAATATAATAATGATTGATTAATTAATTAATTAATATATTATGACCTTAAGCCTCATAAACCAGGAAATGACATAAAATCGGGTAGGTCGCACGGCTATGTGGGTCGCACCCATCAAAAGGGTACATCATTACCTGATTTGGTGAAACAAAATGCCTTCGATTGTCCCTTTTTATTTTTTTGTATATATTCTATCGGTTCGGTTGCCTGGCCCCCAACTGTGGTAATGATATATTTGGTACTCTCAAAGTATAGTGAGGGGCCGGCCATGTTTAGCCTGGGTTGCAAGATGTTCTTGTTGAACCCCAATGTATTCATCTCCAGCGGTACATTGTCGGGAAGGTGGTCCCATACCTTGCCAGGAAATCCATTCTCCAATAAGTGCCCGTGGTTTTTAGTTTGTATACTATATATGTAGAGTGTGAGATGCAAGCGTTCTGCTAGATTGGTATATATTTGTATCTAGACATTATTATAATATCAGAAAAGGTATTGATTTTCAAAAATGTTTTGGATTATCGTAAGGTAAAAATCATTCATATTTATGCGTGGATTTAGTCTTACGATTATACTTTTCTTTCAAAAATATTTTGACTTTAAAATAAAGTTGGATGATAACTTTAAACTTAGTGTGTTTTCTCACTCTGGTTCACCAGACTGACCCTGTGTTTTGTAATGCTCGGGTTAGATCGGGTTGTATAGGTTTAGGTTATCGGATGCAGTGAAGAGACTGCTGGAGGAGTTTAGACGTATGATATCTGTAGTTGTTATTCCGTTGTGTGTTGTATATGAGGACAGATATTATAACTATCCGGATATGCTGATGTACTCTGATGATTGCTTTTTTTTTCAAGCTCTCAGAAAAGATTTATTTCTATATTATATTTTGTTCCACTGCGATGTGAGACTCTGATTCTGTGCTGGTGTTTCTTCTTCTTCTTCTATTATAATATTTCTTTCTTTCTTTTCTCACTCTCCTACTTCTTCCTATTGACATCTGGGTTTTCAGTGCATTTTGGGATGGACTTGTGTTGTTCTGGTCAGCTCAAAAGGTACAAAAAATTGGGTCTTTACATATGGATTTGAATTCGAACCTACATCCATGGCCTATAAAGAAATTCCTCTTTATCCATGGGTTTAAATCCTCCTAGTTAGCTTGAACCTTATCGGCGAGCTTAGTTTGTCTAGCGAGACTGATCCTAATACCCAAGGACAACGATCTGAGTCGAACTCGTGAAGGATAAACTGCCCATCTCTCCCTTAGGCCGATTCATGTTAACCATTTCGGGTATTAAGTAAAAATATCATTAACAACCACGTCTTAACTTTCCGGTCCCAATGAAAATTATTTCGTTGAAAACGGATCCCGTTTGCAAAACGGCGTTATTTTAATTTATCAGTTAACCTTTAAATTGCACATATAGATAAAACAACTCCAATTGACTCCAAATTGGAAATCTAGCAATAATTAGCTATCTAAGGCTTATATAAGATTGATATAATACAATTAAATCCAAATCAATTCAAATTAAATAATAGTAAATCATTACAATCATAAATACACAACTGGAAATATCATATAACTCTAATCTAAATTATACAACTCATTGTCATCAATTTTGAGTTGAACGATACCCAAATTATATAAAAACCGTTATAAATTATTTAATAAACATTATCGTTAATATATTAACAATTTCCATACCGACTATTTTAAAATTTGAATTGGACCTAACAAACAATCTACAACACAAAATCTTGATTTTGCTCTTTTATATGAAAATTATGATCAACAGGATTCAAACATTTCTTGTTTCATAGAAATCCGACTTAAAACAGATTCTATATATTCAGTTGAAGTTCAAAACTCAATATTACGAACTACCACACCATTACGAGCTCGTTTTAATTTAAATATAAATTAATGTTCAAACTCGTTTTTAATAAATGAATTAAAATATTAAATCCATTAATATTCTAAATAAAATATTTAAAACAATAAAATAATTTAACTATCTGACCACAAAAAAAATGCATCATCAATGTTTGGCGCCATATGTCGTCTGAACTTTCAAATGCCTCCATGAGAATCAATGTAAAAATCTTTCAACTCATCATCACAAGATTTATGTAACAACCCTGATTTTTGGCACAAATTTAAAATTTATTTTAATTGATTAATGGATTTTAAAGATTTAAAATTATTTATTTTATGAATTAATGATTTAAAATTTATTTAAATCGAAGTTAGAACGTATAAATTCAAAATTTAATTAATGTAAACTCGAAATGGCGTGGTAGTTTGAAAATTTAGTTCTGAACTTTGATTGAATATACAGAATTCAAAATAAATCGGATTTTGTTAAAACAAGAAATGTTAGAATCTATTTAATTATATCTTTCTAGCAAAGGTGAAAATTTTAGATTTCATACTATAAATTGTAAGTTATGTCCAGTTTAAAGTTTAGAATAGTCGCTACGGAATTTATATATTTTTTAATATTATTTGAGCTCTTAAAAATAGCCATTTTGCAAATGACCTCCGTTTTTGATGAATCTAATTTTGTTGGATCTGGAACGTCAAATTATTGTTAGGTTTAAAATTTCAAGTCAATTGGAATTAATATGTAAGCGTAGTAAATTTAAACGTGTATTGAGTTTTAGTTTTTGAGAAAGACGGATGTGTAGGGTGGTACTACAGAGTCGATGTATTGGATTTCAGTTTAAATTTAATAAGCTAGCTAAAAATGTCATTTCTCAAATGGTCTCCAAAATTGATAAAATTAATTTTGTTAGAACTGTATTTTCAAAACAAAGCAAGATTTCAAATTTCGTAATTTTTGGAGTCAGTATGTGGCCGTGGAAAATTAAAATGTGAGCTGAAAATCAATTTTGAAAGTTATATTAATTTATATTTTAATTTAAATGAAGACTAATCAAAACAGTCTAAAGGGCATATTAAACATATCCCATTGTGCCAGGAATGGAGGTATTTAGCTAGGGGCGATAGTTGGGATTCGTTTGGAGATCGGAAGAAATAAAAGGATTAAAATATATATAAATAAACAAGTCAAAAAGGGATCAAAAGGGGTCAAAACCCTTATTTCTTTTCCACTGTGGTCAAGCTGTCTGAGCCGCCACTAATGTCGTGAACGACTAGAAAGTCATGAACTATTCTTCTCAAAATCTCAAAATTTGATCAACGATTTCTAACATCTCTAACTACAAATATCTTCATCTATGTGAGTTGGTTAATAAGAACGGATAGGACAGAAAATCATGCAGCCATTGATGAGAAATCACGGCTCAAAGCCGATCAGTTCATGGGGTTTGTCGAGGGCCAGGTGATTCGAACGGAGTGGAATCCAAATGTGAGAACTCTTTCACATGGAACTGACTAGAAAAGAAACAGAGCAAGTTAATAATTGAGGAAAATTTAAACCCAAACAGCATTAAAAATATCAATTAAAGACCGACGGAGTGGAATCCAAATGTGAGAACTCTCTCACTAAAATTATTTGTACAGTTATTTATTTTTATAACTGAATATGTATTGATTGCTTGTGATTGCAAAGTTTTTTTTGTGTTTATCACTAATTTTAAATACATGTGATGTATAGGATCCACATAAATAAAATTGTACATTAATTGATTGAGTCTGATTCCAATTCAAAATTAACGAATATTTTAAGATAGTATTCATAACTAAAGTGAATATGAAGCCGAGTTAAGTAGATATATGCCATTTTAACTCAAACGGAATTTTATGTCGATTTTATAATGAATATCGAAAAGAGTTAATTTTAAAATCCGATATTTTGAAAATATTATCATTTTAATATTGTAATGATATGGAAGATTCAATTTTGATTTAAAATTGAAACGGAAGTTGGAATCCTTTTTAAAACAAATTTATAAATGTTTTATAAAATCGTTTTGAATGGAAATCAACGAAATTTATTATATATGTATATATATATATATATATATATATATATTTAAATGGTTTGAATAGAACATTACGTGCAGCGACCGTTCACGAATTTCAACCATTAACTTTGAATGGAAATAACGGTAGAACTAACCATCGGATTCTCCTAAAACCGGAACTGTTGGGTTCGTATCGAAAAGACCTTTCGAATGATGATAAGAGATTTGAAATATAACAGTTAGATTTTAGGATATGTCCAAATTAGTTTAGGAAAAGGTTGCTACGGAAGTAGTTCAGTGGCTGATATTGGAAACCGAATGTAAGGGCCTTAATAAAATTATTAAAAAACTAAATAAATTATGTAAGATCATAATAAGTGATTTGAAATGAATTGGATGAAATATTTGAAGTTCGTAAAGATAAAAGTTATTTTTATCAGAATAAGTTGTTCAACAACTTGAGTAAAGACATTGAAATGGTTTTGAGGTAACCAAAATTTTCCAATATATATAAATTGGAATGGATTTGAATGGAAATTGTCTTCAGAATATTTCGATATTGGATTCCGTGATTATATGGATATCTTTATGGAATTTTAAAGTTATAGGTATCATTATTCCCAATACGATATCTGTCGATTTCAGAATTTGATATTGAATATAAGTCGATATAATTTTCATTCTGAGCCTTGTATTTAATATCAAATTGGACTTTGGGTCTATTGTGAAAGATGTTTAAAACAACATTTGTTCTATAACCTTATTAACGGTGAAGATATGTTTTGGAATTTATAAATATTTTTATTAAGATTTAAAGGAAATTTTCCAAAGTAAAGTTTCCCAGTTTAATATGTTTAATTGCAATTGAATGGAATTCGATTCGGTAATAATCGAGATGAGCTACTGTGAAGGAAGACTATTACTATATATGGAACTTAAAAGGCTTTGTCGTTATTCCATTTATATTGTATGTCTGATATGGAAATTCATATTGATTACGACTGATCTATTTTCTGTGAAGGTTCCATTCAAATGGAAGATGATTTTGGGTTTACCGTGAGCTGTGTTTTAATGGCATTGGTTCTTTAATCCAGTTAAAGACATTATTGATTTCCTAAAGTGGAATAACCATTAAGGAACGATTTTTGAAGATTAAAACTAAATAGAGTTTTAATGAATCTTTAATTAGATTGAAGTGTGAATAAGGTAAATAAATTTACTGAATTCAAGAAAGGTTCGAGATGGGGCACCACCAGTTTTTCCCCATGTGATAGTTAAATCTTTAATTAGATTTGAACGTGAAATGGTAATTTAAGTTTACCAGTAACATAATAGGTTTTAGATATGGAATGCTACCAGTTTTGCTCCATGGGATGAATAGGGTGGGATTGAGATAATTAAATAAAAGATTACTTCGGTAAGTTTCAATTAATCCCGACTAGTTCTATAAACCTTAATTTGGTTTAAATTTGTGAAAGGATATTACAAAATCTTTTGAAATTATATATAAAGGAAGATTATTGAATAAATTTAAAAGAACCTGTCTTTGATAAAATTAATGGGAACCTTTCCCCAAAGATGTGAATATTTGAATAAAAGAATATTCTGGATTGGAATGAGGCACATGATGTGCTTTTATAGCACTTGATTATAAGATACACGAATTATTCGAAAAGATTGGGTTTAACCCATTCTGAATAACTGTTACGACGATTAAAACTTGAAGGTTTGAAGACGATGGCTGAAGACCGGAGATCTTCTCATCGTTAGGATGATTACCAATATCTTGATTGGGCTGCACACCCAAGACGAGGTAATAAGTGGTGATCATCCAGACGTACTTGGAGATCGACCGGATATGCGAGGGTCTCTCTCCTGTATCGGACATATAGGACGAGGAATAAGGTTCCTCTGGTTTCGTTCATACCAAGAACGGACTTGCAAATGGATTGTATGTTTGACATTGTATTCTGCGTTGTATTCATTGATCTCTGCTAAATATATACCTATTTGGTGGCGGAGAATTTATTCTCTTGCTTTACACCCTTCTATGAGACGTACAAGCTTAGAGGTTATATATTGGTGGAATTCAATGGATGGTATGGATTGACAATGTGGCATGCTGAGTTGCATGAATCAAAGCTTTTGTTAAAAAGCAGGGCTTTGTGGTTCATGATCAAAGCACAGCTTTAAGTAGCGCAACTTTGTGTATAGCGTTAATTCGCGAGACTCACACCCCAGTGTGAACCGAAAACGGGATGAAGGACCGCAGGGAGGACATGTGTTTCCTTCTAGCTAGAAGTGATGTCATGGTATGGAGCCCAGACATTTTACTTATGTGGACGTTGGATTATGATGTATAGTGAGGTATCTCGAATTTGGCCAACTAAAAGGCCTTGATGGTCAACATACAGACCAAGATTGCAGTACAATTAGACCTGGAAATGTTTTGTTTAGGAATAAATTATCCACAAACATAGGTATGGACCGTCTCTGCCACTGTAAGGGCTCAACCGAGTCTGGGTCCTGGGGAATCCTGCTAGAGATGTCCCAAATCGGATGAGGACGATCCTTTGCCTCGATTCATAGATGGAATCCAATTTCCAATACGCGATTTTTGGTTTTAGTTGTAAATCTATATGGCGACATAGTAGGATGAGTTACTATGTCGTCTATGATCGATACATTTATATTTGAAGTTAATTAATTCACTATGCCCTAATAATAATAAAAGATAAAATTCGTGTATCGAGCATATTTGGCCATTATAAGGTAAAACGCTATCCTATGGTTTTTGTTTGCATTGTATGATGGAACCCGAGTCTAATAATGGCTTCATTCTTCCTTTTTAGCATTGCGTTGTTAGTCTATGGTATTCTTGGGAGGAAACTTGTTCCGTTTTATATGGCGTGGTCCCTTGATTTACCCAATATTAAAATAAAGTTAATAACTGTTTTAATTCTCACATCGGTCCATGACTGACTCGGAGTTTATTTTTTCCACCTAAACTCTGTGTGCCCATATTTTCCACATGGGCAGCTAGTATTTGGTTTTCGTAGATATTTCTTTTCACAGGATCCTGGATTACGGCTGGAGCTATATATGGAATTGTTTATATCCGTGTATTTCTTTTAGTTGATGTTTTCCGCTACATATTATATTTATGTATACATTATTTACGTTGTTTTGTAATTTAAAGCTCTGATATTTTCGACTATATATTATTCATTTGTACTCTGATATCTTGAACTCTGATGTAATTTGTTGAAATAACAATGAAATGTTCTCCTGTCTGTGTTCTGATGAGTCGTGTTCTCAAAGTAATCCGCCTTCTTATTCGGTTTAGGCCGGTTGGGAAGTGCGGGTCATTTCAGATGGTATCAGAGCTTTGGTTTACAAAGCTCAGAGAACAAGACATATTAGAACCGACTGAAATAATTCATTAGAGATAGGATTATTAATATCCTATAAGAATAACTCATTAGAAATAGGGAAAGTAGTACCCTAGAATGAGTTTGAAGAGTGTTATTTATTAAAAATGAATTTGGTTTTGAAAATTATATCTTATTATACATAGTTGAGTATTTTATTTTATATTTTATTTGGACTATCAAGTATAAGAAGATTTTGAGTATATGCCTGATGAGACGTATATTCGAAGTCACAAATATACTGGATGGATATAGAATCACACTATGGTCGCTCGGGGATGATCCTAGTAATTGTGATCACATTACGGGTGCTTGTTTTCGAGTTTCGAAAGTGGGATATCTATATATTTCCAATTGACTGGTGTGAGAACCAAAACTTATTTAGAGTTTAATGGTTGTGATTTGGCATTGAAACTATATTTTTGAGTATATAAAGGTTATATATTTGAAAAGCTAATCAACAAATTGATTGCTAGTTTTGATGTGTGATTATTAATTTAACTTATATAAATATTGGAATATTAAAATCAATATTAAAATGAAAGGAAAATTCAGCCAAATCAAATATAAAATAGAATTGAATTGAAAATTTGTTTGAGTTGGAAATATATACATATATATATGTTGAGCAGGTTGATGGCCTAGCATTGAGTAGAGAAATAAATTTATGTGCATGACAAACAGGTGCACATTTATAAGTTGTTTGCGCAATTTTATTATTTATTATAACTAATGCGAATGATTTGGATGAGTTATGATGGTTGCTCTGTGTGAAATAAAACATACGCCATACGATAGTAACAAATAAATTATGAACCACACCGCATGGCATACTTTATGAATGATAGCATAGGATATCATATTCCATATAAGCATTTGGTGCTTATGTCACGAGGTTTGGATTACCACATGAGTAAGATGCTTGTATGGCGAGGACTGGATTACAGGTTGAATTGAGGACTGATTATGTACTTAATAAGCTACAATGGTAAATTGCAGGATTTAATAACAAACACTGCACAGGTCTTGAGATGACAAAAAAATACACACGTCACGTCTCTTGTTTAGTTACGACGCGTGGGTATAGGGGGATAGGTTATACAAATCATAGTGGGTGCTCACAATTGATTTGTATGCGATTTATATGATTTATTGGGTACCTAATACGGCCCAATAATTTTTTTAGATCAACCCGTACAAAGGAGGTTATGGCAAAATTTTTCAGCAATTTAGGGTGTTAGCCAAATTTCAGAGAAATTTAGAAGTTCTTAAAAACTGAAAAGTTAAAGAACTTAAGACAGAATGAAAGCGGAGTTGGTTAGTTAAACAACTTTTAGATCCGTTCTTTTTTATGGATGAAAAAGTTTTAAGTGGGAGAGATTGTAACAACCCTGTTTTTTGGAACTAATTTAAAATTTATTTTTAATTGATTTTAATGGATTTTAAAGATTTATAATGATTTATTTTATGAATAAATTGTTAAAATTTTATTTAAATCGAAGTTAGAATGTATAAATTCAAATTTTAATTAAAGCGAACTCGAAATGGCGCCGTAGTTTGAAAATTTACTTTCACTACAACAAAAACACCATATTACAACTTTAATTTTACAACTGTGCGAAAAGCACAGTTGTAATAAATGCTTTTTTACAACTATGCAAAAGCACTGTTGTAATAAATGTTTTTACAACTGTGAAAAATCACTGTTGTACTAAACATATATATCCCAATTTTCTTTTTTGTCTGCTGTAATAACTAATATATACTAATTAATTTCTGATAATTAATATAAATTAGAAAGTCGTTTAAACTTATTTTTGGTAACTTTTTTTCTATTTCTTGTATTAGAGACCTATTAAATATTAATAACAACTTATATTTAATAATTAGTAATATTAACATTTAAGAATAATTCATATTCAATAATAAATTTACAAATTAATTAATACCAATTACTATTAATTAATTACTATTAGATTAGATAAAAACCGCTAATTGATGATTAATAAATAATAGTTACCTTTTAGTAATTACTATTAAATATTTAATAGTATATAATCAATAACATTTACATAATAATTAACTTTTAATAGTTGGAGTTCAATTATAACTTTGAAGAAATAAGTAATAATTAATAATAACTATTATTAATCAGTAATAATTAATATTTTAGTAAAAATCAATTCTTAAGAAACTCATATTATATTTATATTTGATATAAAATTTTACTTATTAATTCTTAATTATAATTTTTAATTCTCTAAGTTTGGGTGAAATTTTAATTGTAACCGGTGGAAAACGGATGGTCATGTTAAATGCAAAACAATGAAACTTAAAGGCGATAAAACTGAAAATTTGCTCTCATGTAATTCACATCTTGTATTTCTAGTGCCTTCTATCGGCCGACCTCTCCAGTTCTCTGTATGTCAAAATCAAAATCCTTGATTCCTCCTTCCTCAGAAAATCTTGTGTCGTTCGCCTTCTATTTCCCTTTCCGCCTTCTGCCTCCGCCCATGCCCTTCCATCCCTTTTATGCCCACACCATTAGTTGCAACTTTCCCACAGCTGGCCCTTTAGCAAAGTGGTCGAAGCAATTGCTTTGGGCCTCATCAACGCTAGGGCACCATCGTTTATGGGCACAGGCTATGAAAGGAATAAAATCACGAAGCTAGGGCACGCAACAATGATTCAGGAAGTCTCGAACCCAGGAAAATGGAAGGCTAAACTCAAGGAGATGGCGATTGGGAGGACCACTAGACTGGTGAGCGGCGACTTCTAAACAAATCTAGGGCAACGACACAGCCATTCTCCTCCCAGTCCTCACTCGCACATCAGAGTGATCAGTTTGATCCAGTGATTCATGATTGTTAGTGGGCTTTTTGCTTGTTTTAGAAAAGGTATGTCATATTTGTCAGTTTTGATAGATTCTGAAATTTTACATCTTCTGATTCTTAGTTTTTGATCTAATTTTTATGTAACTGGTACCGTAATATGCAAACAGGCTGAAGCTGTGTTTAGCGTTCTAGATTCTAATAATCTAATGACAGATCCCTATTCGTATGTTCTAATTTTGGTACAAACATAGCTCTGCTATATTTTAGTTTCTAGTGATAGCTAAGCTATTTTGTTTTGATTCATACCTCCATAGGTAAGTAATTACTGTAACCGAAATAATTGAGTTTCTTTAATTTAAGTATCCAATCTTGTATGATTCAGAAACTAGGAAATCAGGCTCCGTACGGCTCTCGCTTAAAGGCTTGAAGTAGTCAGTCAATATGATCTGATTTTAAATCTTTGATGTTGTTTTGTCATTGTAACCAGCACTTTCGATGTGCTGTCCTGGCCTTTCCTTCTGACAAATTATGGTGCTGCTCATTAGAAATAAGCTTAGATAAATGGGTAAGTAACATGAACACTAAATAGCATCTCACTTTTGTTGTTTGGTAATAAATGATTGAGTGAAGTATACTTGTGTTGGTGATTAAGAAAAAAGGCCATGAAATTTCAATTTATTAAGCGAAGGGGAGCCTTTTATTTGATTTTTAGTTGGATGCAAAATTGCATATTTGTTGATCTCCAAAGATCGCAATGATATTGGAAATAAGGGTAGTTTATTTGTCTGGTTACTTTCAATAAGACTATATTTATATCCATTTGGACCAATGGTTAGATGAAAAATAGTCTATTTACCAGTAAATTTAATTGAGATGACAAGCGGGGAACCTTTCAGGCCATTCAATCATATCATGGTTGTTTTGCCACCTAGAAGGTAGCAATTATCATCAGCTTTGAAGTAACTATGTATAACTTCATATGTAAGTAAGTTTATTGATCATCAATAGTAATGTTAAAAATTGTTATGCGGTTTATCCGCAAACGTCCACAATTATATTAGGAAGATAGAAAAAAAATAAGTTTTTTGAATTTAGTTTAAAACTAGATTCAAAAAACAATTATATTGAGTTTAAAATACACTTTCAATGCGGTATTCATTTCTCTCATTATTGAAACTCTAGATCATAATATTATTCGTCCCGTATCATGTGTTATGCAGAAGTTTTAACACAGTTCAGTTATGATGTTATTGATTATTAATAATTTAACAAAAAAAATGTAATAATTATTTGTTTTTATATAAAGCTCAAACGCATTACCCAAAGCATATGTGAACTTGATGACAAGTGAGGAATCTCTTTTGGCGGAATTCTACCCAAAGGTAAAGATAAAAGTTCTCGTTGCGTTATCTCCTATGCTTGGTGTGTCGGCTTGATTGAGGCTAGGTGTTTCTCTGGTTGATGTGTATTGGTCTGTAGTGTAGCTATGTTGAAGTTGTGGCTCTTATGCTATTGGGATAACTTGAGATGAATGCATCAGCTTTGATTGGCAGCTTGCCTCCTCTTAGTTGCAAGTCAAGGAACTCAACTTAATGGTGTTACGAGTGAGTCTCTCATGTCATGTTTCCATGCCTGTTTGTTTGGAAGTGTTTTTCTGTGTCATTGCTCTTTGATCTCAAGCACGCAAGTTGGTGTATGATCATGTAATATTACACGAAATATTTTCTAAAAATTATTGTTTGTACTATGGAAAATTTGAGTATTTAAATAAATTAGTTTGCAAATAAGTGTAATATTTGTTTTGTTTATGGAGTATCGCTATATTTAGTGAATTGTTCATTTAAGCTGCAAAAGATGTTTATTTTTTTTAAAATGCAACTGTCAATAACAACAGTGCATAAATGTTGTAATAAAGTTTATTACAACGGTGGAAAAAAGTTGTAAAATATACATATTACAACAGTGTTACAACGGTGCAAAAAAGTTGTAAATGATTTTAGTCTATTACAACTTCTTAATACACGACGGTTAGCCCACAGTTGTAAAAGGTATATTACAACGGCTTTCCACTGTTGTAATTGGGTCATTCTGTTGTTCTGTTTTGAACTTTGATTGAATGTACAGAATTCAAAATAAATTGGATCTTGGTAAAACAAAAAACATTAGAATCTATTTAATTATATATTTCTAACATTGGTGAAAATTTTAGATTTCATGTTATAAATTGTAAGCTATGTCTAGTTTAAAGTTTAGAATAGTCGCTATGGAATTTATATATATTTTAATATTATTAAAGTCCTTAAAAAATATTCATTTTGCAAACGACCTCCATTTTCGATGAAACTAATTATGTTGGATTCAGAACGTCAAATTATTGTCAGGTTTAAATTTTCAAGTCAATTGGAATTGATATGTAAATGTAGTAAATTTAAATGGGTATTAAATTTCAGTTTAAATTTAATAAGCTAGTTAAAAATGCCATTTTTCAAACGGTCTCCAAAATTGATGAAATTAATTTTGTTAGAACCGTATTTTCAAAACATAAAAGATTTCAAATTTCATCAATTTGGAGTCTGTATGTGGTCATGGAAAATTAAAATGTATGTTGAAAATCAATTTTGAATGTTATAATAATTTATATTTTATTTTTGATTAATAATGATCAAAATAAGTGAATGGGCTTACGAAACATATCCCATTATGTCCGGAATGGGGGTGTTTAGCTGGGGGCGACAGTCATTGGGATTTGTTTGGAGATCGAACGCAAAATAGGAATAAAAGGATTAAAATATATATAAATAAACAAGACAAAAAGGGGTCAAAACCATTATTTATTTTGCACTTTGGTCGAACTGTCTGAGCAGCCACTAATGGCGTGAACGACTGGAAAGTCATGAGCTATTCTCCTCAAAATTTCACAATCTGATCAATGATTTCTAACATCTCCAACTACAAATCTCTTCATCTAAATGAGTTGGTTAGCCTAAACGGATAGGATCGAAAATCGTGCAACCGTTGATTAGAAATCGCGGCTCAAAGTCGATCAATTTGTGGCGTTTGTCGAGGCCAGGGGATTCGAACGGGGTGCTGCCCTAGGCGGTTGGAGGTGGCGCTAAGGGGAGTCAGACGGTAGTCTCCGATCATGTCCAAGTGGCTTCATTGGTTGTGCGTGTGCAGATAGGGTCGTGAGGGCTCTCGTGAGACCTGGAGCGTGAAATACGCAGGAGAAAGAAAGGGTTATGCTTAATGATATAATTAAATTTGGTTAATTATGATTAGTTAATTAAATAATGTAACCAAAGTATAAAATCCTATATCTTGGTCATATGAAAACAAAATTCGATGATTTCAGAGACATTGGAATTGTGGCAGCGAACACTACAACATGGGACTGACTAGATCTGAAATAGAGCAAGTTAGAATTTGAGGAAAATTTAAACCCAAACCGTTCTAAAATCGTCAATTAAAGACTGATCGAGTGGAAACCAAATGTGAGAACTCTCTCACTAAAATTATTTGTACTGTTATTTATTTTTATAACTGAATATGTATTGATTGCCTGTGATTGCATTATTTGTTTGGTGGTTGATGGTTGTTTACAGTTTTATTATTATTATTATTATCATCAAACTGTGAATATATGTTATGTTAAAAATTAACACTTAGATTATAAATTATTTTAGGATGACAATTTACTCACTTATCTCCCAAATAATAGATTAGTTCACACAGATTGTGATGTAAACCCCACACAGGTATTAGGACGATAATTTTACACATCGTCCAAGTATACAAATAACAACATTTGTTTGATGGTTGAAAACACCACACGGGTCTAGGGATGATAATTAGTCACTTCTCCCTTGGATTTAATTATGTATCAACCGATTGATTGACAGACTGTTATAATTTTTTTAATTATTTAATGCAATTTTTACAGTTGTAAATTGCACTCTGGATGTGAATAGAATGTGTAATAGTTGTTTATCAGTGACCTATCTCCCAAATAATAGATTAGTTCACACGGATTGTGAAGTAAACCCCACACAGGTATTGGGACGATACTTTTACACATCGTCCAAGTATACAAATAACAACATTTGTTTGATGGTTGAAAACACCACACGGGTCTGGGGATGATAATTAATCACATCTCCCTTGGATTTAATTATGTATCAACCAATTGATTGACAGATTGTTATAATTTTTTTAATTATTTAATGCAATTTTTACAGTTGTAAATTACACTCTGGATATGAATTGAATGTGTAATAGTTGTTTATCACTATTTTTAAATTCATGCATTGTATGGAATCCATATAAATAAAATTATATGGTAATTGATTGAGTCTAGTTCCAATTCAGAAATAACGAATATTTTGAAATAGTATTCATAACTGAAATGAATATGAAGCCGAGTTAAGTAGATATACGCAATTTTCACTCGAACAGAATTTTCTGTCGATTTTATTCATTTTGTAATGAATATCGAAAAGAGTTAATTTCAAAACCTAATATTTTGAAAATATTATCATTTTAATATTATAATGATATGGAAGATTCAGTTTTGATTTAAAATTGAAATGGATGTTGGAATCATTTTTAAAACGAATTTTTCAATGTTTTATAAAATGCATTTTGAATGGAAATCGACGAAATATTATATATATGTGACAACCCCAATTTCGACAGACCGAATTTTTTTTCAAAATTCCGATCTATCGAAACGCGGATTGTTTGCTCTGTTATCTTGTAGAAAAGACAGAGACATGAAACATGTTAGAGTTTGGAAAACATCTCACAGTGGAAGGAATAAAATATAATGTAATTAAAACATAGCTTTACCTTAATAATAATACTGCTAAACAAGTAATCAAAGCTATATGGTCTCTTTCACGAAACTAACCTGCGAATGTTGTGAGGAGGGGGGTCAGAACATAAGTCCTGTGTGACTGGATTTAAACTATACACTTTGGATAATCTTACATATACCGTTCAATTACATTTTCTAATTTATTAGTTTATCTGTGTTAGTAGCATTCAAGGCTTACACACATCGCACCCATCTACTTCCTAGTAGATTAAACTAATGCAGTGTATATGTAGCTACCCCCAACTAAGGTACACCCCATGGTACCCTACTCGCACGGTCTCCACCATATCATCGTAGGAATATAGCAGTGCCTAATCCTATGCTAGAATGTCGTATGGATTTCTGTATAAATGTCAACGTTATGTTTGCAAAGAAACACTACTTCTACGTTACGTAAGTGTACGGAAAGCCATCTTTCAACCGCTCGATCAAATTAGGTTCCATCCTCGAATAATGCCCTCGAGTCTTATGATACACCACCCAGAGCAATATGAATGTACCTAGACTTTCCCACGTACGTATCGTCAATCGTTCTCGATGTCTATTGTACATATTCTCAATATGTGCGCCCGAGTCCCGTGGCAGGGCTAATCAAGAAACACGGAACTCGGTCCGGAGCTTTCAGATATCTTCCGATTGCAGATGCTAAGGTCTGCTTTTACAGTGGCTATGGTCCCACTAGACCCCTCGCTCAACTAATGAAAGGCACCCAAGAATATCAAGAATGAGAACTTAACCCCGGCCCCCTATGCCTTTCAAACCTATTGGCCAACCTCACCCATAACTAGATAGCAAAGTATATGGTCTTTTGGAGTTCTCCGCCTTTTCGCTTTACGTATTGACCGAAGATGGTAG
Source organism: Allium sativum (assembly GCA_030737875.1). Classification (NCBI taxonomy): domain Eukaryota; kingdom Viridiplantae; phylum Streptophyta; class Magnoliopsida; order Asparagales; family Amaryllidaceae; genus Allium; species Allium sativum. Next base: position 469,181,125 of record CM060918.1, read on the forward strand.
GTAGAGGACGAGTTGCTATCACAGGGCACTAACTGGTCTCGCTTAATCACGCTGGTCCATCTCAGTCTTTTGATTGCCCCTTATTATTGCAATCAAGGCATGCTCATTGGTTCACCCACGTAGACCTAGCCTCTGTGAGCACAGGCGTATCATCTGCCACTCACAAAGGAATACCAAGAGTACCCTACATCCTTGGAAGCCGCGTGCTTCTTAACCTAGTCCATTGGAGCCTACAAGAATATCTAGATGGACATGCGCTCCTCTTTGTATCTTTTGACAACCCGATGATCTACCCTGCAGGGTTATTCATCCTCTAACGTACCGAATGGTCCAAGCGCCTCAGTTTTATAAGCCATTAGACCCTACGTCTAACCATTAATTACGCGCTTGCACACCTCGTGAGTTTTCTCAATTAACTTGGTTATTCTCCTTCACATTGGCTTCCTTTTCAAGTTTACTAAGTTACCCTTGCTTATTAATTCAATTTATAACTTTACCCATTTAAGTTTATTAATAAGCTTACAACATGTTATTCCCTAGATTATGGCCAAGGTCTGTGATCCATAATCCCTTTTATATTCTTGTTTGATTCAATAACATGTTTTACTTAATATGTAATTAAGTATATCTAATTCACATGTTTCCAATTAACATGTCACTTACCATTTATGATTAAATATAACTTATTTCATTTCATAAGTTTTCCTCATCCTTTCTCATTTAATCATAATTCCACTTTACATCGTCAATACGACTTACCGTTGTTTACTTATTAACTTAGTTATATTAACTAAGGCCCATTAATAAGTTTCTCTACCCATTTATTATAACCTATGTTATAAATTTCCCCTTGTCCCTAGGACAAGTCTAAACATGTTATTCTTGCCATCGGGTTTCAGACTCCTAGTCTACTTAATTTATAATTGAGTACAATATTATTTTTTCCCTTTTCGTAACTGGTTTCAGGTTTTCCCCTTTTCTGATTACTTAATTTACATTAAATGTCACTTAACTTAATTCACCAGTTATCCCATTCCCTTACTGGTTTATTATAACCTAAGTTATAATATTCACTTATCCCTAGGACAAGTCTATCTATTATACAACATTTTCATCAATGTTATTTATTTATAACAGGTTTTTATCATTCCCCTTTTAAACCATTTACTGTTGTAAACCATTATTCTTCATTCACTGTAATATATGTTCCTTATTGTATTAAGGATAACACTTCATGCTCCTTATCAGTTTGATAGAAGGAATCAATGATTTATTTTCAAAACATTTTCCCATCTAAATCCGCGGTAGCAAGTAATTTCTTTAATTTTATTTATTTATTGTGGCTTACTTGCAACAACGTTCTCAGAAATAAGTCATTTGGGGAAATACATCACTTTTCCCTCTTATCACACTAACTCAGTTCATTACATCCCTTCCTTTCTTATTTTCTGAGTTAGATATTTAATTACCATCCTTGCCATTTATTCATATCTTGTATATACATATGCACACACACATATATATATATAAGCACTAGATCTCTCACATTAAGCCTATACTTGTGGACGCTGGATTTGTCGAGCGGGTCCAGGCAGACTTCTACCACAAGCTGACTTAACCTCGTGTCTTAGCACATGTTGTTAATCCTTTCACTTAGGCCTCTCACATTAGGTTGAACATTAGTGGCTGCTGGATATACCGGTCGGGTCCGGGAAGACTTCCGCCACTAATGCAACCTAACCTCATGCCATAAGTGTAGTTACAGTTTCTAATGGTAATCCTAGGCATATTCATTTTCACTCAATCACTTATGTTCATATCAAATTGTGCTTCCAAATTAAAATCTCAAAACATAATATATGTTGTGTTCCAAAATCCCATTACATGAAAATTTTAGACATATAATCCTTTTTTACTGTAGTGTAGTTCAAGGTAATCTAATTTACATGTCGTCCAATTTTTGCCTATATTTTGTCGCATGTCATTCTCACATATGTTTAATTCTACTAGGACATCTAAACATTCAATCGGGTAATTATTTTAACATGTCGTTCAATCAATAATATGTCCCAAGTAAAGCATGTAATTACAATCACTGAATTGGCTATTCATATCCTAACAAGTTTATTTTCTCCAACATGTAAACATTCAATAACTTAGCCAATTCAACATAGGAATTTCCTGACATATTATATCAACATTTCAATTCATTACAATAGCAAATTATAATTAAACTAGCAATTTCGCAATTTATTAAAAAGGGGAATGCTAAACGATAGTCATAACATTATCTAAAGGCTATAACTTAAACCCACTCACCTTTAAGCTTTCCCCAAATTTTGGATTTGATTCGTTCTATCATCCATGGTTTTCTTTTTCCCTTTAATTTGATTCATGACCTAACGACCATGGATTTATTATTTCATGAAAAGAGAAGGGAAAGAGAAATAATTTAAATAGATTGGTTCTAAGAGGTTTACCTTATGATTCAATACTCTTTTTTCTATTAACGTTGATTTCCTCTTCCAGATCTGAATTCATAAACCTCCTAGGCTAACATTTTAATTTCAGCTAGATTTGAGAAGAGAGAGAGAGGGAGCCATGGCAGAGCTCCAGCGTAGCTGCTGAATTATGATGTTTAGGGTTAGGTCTAGGGTCTTATTTATAGGTGCTCAAGACCTTATTGTACACGCAGCGCTGAGTCAGCATTGAACCTAGTTAAGAAAATAGTCCAGGTTCGCAGATGAATCTAGCCAAATCTTATCGTACACGCAGTGCTGAGTCAACATTGGGTCCCACAAGCTGTTTTGTCGTAGAAATTTGAATTTCGAATGTTTGAATTGTTTTGGGGTAGAAATTTGATTTTCAAACTTTTGAATTTCTGGAATTTATGTAACTGTTTTATTTACATGAAATATTCTTATATGTATACAATTCCTCTAACGACCATTTTACGCGTATATATATACGCACAACTTTCGTTTTATTTTCAAAATTCAAACGATGTTGCACCGTTATTTGATTCTTGCCATATTTCATTGACTATAGCCTTGTCATGAATTTTATCTTTCGTATACATATATTTCTGCATATATATATATATATATATATATATTATATTCTCATATATATACATATATTTTCTTTATTTCCTTATATGTATGTTCTTATCCTTTCAAATTTTGAATTTGTATACGTACATATATTTGCATGTTTAATTGGCCCTCTCTAAAACAAAGATAAAAATTATGCTGCCGCCGGGTTTCGAACCCCCAACCTCCATGTTACAAATCCAATGCCTTAACCAACTAAGCTATGAAGTCTTTTGTTAATAAGTCTTAGAAAAATGATAATTATTGTTCTCTCCTTACTTCTCTTTTTCATGTTAGTTACAATATTTAAATTAAACCATGGCATGAATCTTTTTCTTTTATTTTTCTTTTAATGTTAATGCATTATGTTTGCAAAACAGTGCATGCAACATATTTATATTGCATGCAACAAATCCTTTCTTTCTTTCAATGCATGCATTACATTTTTTCAGTGCATGTATTTATTACATGTAATCCTTATTTTATTCTTTATTTTATATTTTAATTTGTTTTTGTATAAATATATTTCTCTTGTGCATATACAAACTTTCAGGCTTAATAACTTCTTCATATGATGTACGTTTTACGTAAACCAGGTGTCTATCTTGACCAGAATTCTAAGACGGACGCAATGGCGCAGTCCGTTTTATTTAATTCTCATTATTTAATTAAGTTATTCTTATTTTATTATTTTAAAAATACGGGGTGTTACAATATATATATATATATATATATATAAATGGTTTGAATAGAACGTTTCGCGCAGCGACCGTTTGCGAATTTTGACCATTAACTTTGAATGGACGTAACGGGAGATCCGAGTATTGGATTCTTCTAAAGCAGGAACCTTTTGGTTCGTATCGAAAAGAGATTTTGAATGATGATAAGAGATTTGAAATCTAACAGTTAGATTTTAAGATATGTCCAAATTAGTTTTGGAAAAGGTCGTTATGGATGCAATTTGGTGGCCGATATTGGAAACCGACTGTAAGGGCCATAATAAAATTATTAAAAATATGAATAAATTATATAAGATCATAATAAATGATTTGAAATGATTTTGGCTAAAATATTCGAAGTTTGTAAAGATAAAAGATATTTTATTAGAATAAGTTGTTCACCAACTCGAGTAAAGAAATTGAAATTGTTCTGAGTTAACCAGAATTTTCCAATATATATATATAAATTGGAATGGATTTGAATGGAAATAATCTTAGAAATATTTCGATAATGGATTCCATGATTATACAGATATCGTTGTCGAATTTGAAATATATAGGTATCGTTATTCCCATTACGATATTTGTTGGTTTCAGAATTTGATATTGAATATAAGTCGATTTAATTTCAATTTTGAACCTTGTATTTAATATCGAATTGGATTTTGGGTTTATTGTGAGTGATGTTTAAAATAACATTTGTTCTTTAACCTAATTAACAGGAAAGATATGATTTGGAATTTATAAATCTTTTTATCAAAATTTAATGGAAAATTTCCAAAGTAAAGTTTTATAGTTTAATATATTAAATTGGAATTGAATACGATTCAGTAATAATCGAGATGAGCTTTTGTGAAGGAAGACTGTTACTATATATGGAATTTAAAAGGCTTATCTGTTATTCAATTTATATTATTAGTATGATATGGAAATTCATATTGATTATGACTGATCTAATTTCCATGAAGATCCCATTTTAATGGAAGATGATTTTAGGTTTATCGTGAGTTGTGTTTTACATGACATTGGTTCTTTAACCCAGTTAAAGACAAGATTGATTTCCTAAAGTGGAATAATCAATAAGGAATGATTTTGGAAGATTAAAACTAAATGGAGTTTTACTGAATCTTTAATTAGATTGAAGTGTGAATAAGGTAAATAAATTTACCGAATTCAAGAAAGGTTCGAGATGGGTTACCACCGGTTTTGCTCCACGCGATAGTTAAATCTTTAATTAGATTTGAACGTGAAATGGTAATTAAATTTTATCGGTAACACAATGGGTGTTAGATATGAAGTGCTACCAGTTTTGCTCCATGGGATAAATAGGTTAGGATTGAGATAACTAAATAAAAGATTACTTCGGTAAGGGTCGATTAATCCCGACTAGTTCTGTAAACCTTAATTTGGTTTAAATTTATGAAAGGATATTACAAAATCTTCTGAAATGATATCCAAAAGAAGATTAAAGAACAATTTTAAAATAACTTATCTTTGATAAAACTAATGGGAACCTTTCCCCGAAGATGTGAATGTTCGAATACAAGAATATTCTGGATTGGAATGAGGCATATGATGAGTTTTTATAGCAATTGATTATGAGATACTCGAGTTATTCGGAAAGACTGGGTTTGACACATTTTGAATAACTATTACGACAATTAAAAGTTGAAGGTTTGAAGATGGTGGTTGAAGACTGGAGATCTTCACATCATTAGGATGATTACCGATGTCTTGATTGGGTAGTACACCCAAGTCGAGGTAATAAGTGGTGATCGTCCAGACGTACTTGGAGATCAACCGAATATGCGAGGGCCTCTCTCCTGTATCATACATATAGGACGTGGAATAAGGTGCCTCAGGTTTCATTCAGACCTAGAACAAACTTGCAAATGGATTGTATGTTTGACATTGTATTCTTTGCTATATCCGTTAATATATGCTAAATTTATATCTGTTTGGTGGTGGAGAATTTATTCTCTTTCTTAACACCCTTCTCTGAGACGTACGAGCTTAGAGGTTATATATTGGTGGAAATCAATGGTATGGTATGGATTGACAATGTGGCATGCCGAGTTGCATGGAACAAAGCTTTGTTTAAAAGCAGGGCTTTGTGGTTTATGATTAAAGCACAGATTCAAGTAGCACCGCTTTGTGTATAGCAATAATTTGTGACCCTCACACCCCGGCGTAAACCGAAAATGGAATGAAGGACCGAAAAAAGGGCATGCGTTTCCTTCTAGCAAGAAGTAATGTCATGGTATTAAGCCCAGACATTTTGCTTATGCGGATGTTGGATTATGATGTATAGCGAGGTACCTTGAATTTGGCTGACTAAAAGGCCTTGACGGTCGACATATAGACCAAGATTGCGGTCCAATTGGTTGGGAAACATATTGTTCAGGAATAATTAATCCACAAACGTACCGGCCCTACTGCTCCAAGGGCTTATTTGAGTCTGGGTCCTGGGGAGTCCCGCTAGAGATGTCCCTAATCGGCTAAGGACGATCCCTTGCATCGGTTCATAGATGGAATCCAATTTCTTATATTCGATTTTCGGTTTTATTTGTAAACCTATATGGCGACATAATAGGATGGGGTGCTATGTCGTCTATGATTGATACATTTATATTTGAAGTTGATTTCTCCACTATGCCTAATAGTAATTAAAAGATAAATTTCACGTATCAAGCATATTTGGCCATTATAAGGTAAAACTTTGTCCTTTGGTTTGTGTTTGCATTGTGTGATGGGACCCGATTCTTATAATGGCCTCATTATTCCTTTTTATCATTGCGTTGTTGGTTTATGGTATTCTTGGGAGGAAACCCTCTCCGTGTTATACGGCGTGGTCCCTTGATTTACCCAACATAAAATTAAAATTAGTAACTATTTTAGTTCTCACACCTGTCCCATGACTAACTCGGAGTTTATTGTTTCCACCTAAACTCTGGGTGCCAATATTTTCTACATGGACAACTAGTAGTTTTAGTTTTCCCAGATATTTATTTCCACAGGATCGTCGATTACAGCCGGAGCTATATATGGAACGTCGTGTATTTCTTTTAGTTGTGGTAGTTGATGTTTTCTGTTGCAAATTACAATTATGTATATATATTTCCGCTGTTTTGTAATTTAAACCTTTAATATTTTCCGCTGTATATTATTCATTTGTACTCTGGTATCTTGTACTTTGATGTAAATTGTTGTAATAACAATGATGTGTACTCCTGTTGGTATTTTCAAAAAAATCCGCCTTCTTGTTTGGTTTAGGCCAGCCGGGAAGTGCGGGTCGTTTCAGTTTGTCCCTAACACTTTGACTTAGATGAGCCAATTTGGGATTGAGCTTTTGAGCTTCATGAATGTGGTCTAGAAGAGAGGGATGTGCCTCAAGGCTACACAACATTAGAGTAAAACTCGATTGGAGTCGCAACTTTGAATCTCACAAGTGGATAAAATTTCAAGATACTTCCCCTAAGATACCATCATATATACAACCACTTGTTGCTTTCGGCTGAGGGCGTTGGCAACATGATTTCCCTTGCTGGGAGTATATAAGATATCGAGATCATATGAAGCTAAGAATTCAATCCATCGTTGTTGCCGCAAATTGAGATCCTCTGGGAAAACAAATGTCTTAATGACTTGTGATCGGTATAGAGAACGAACTTTTCTCCAAAAAGGTAATAACACCAAATAGGAAGTGAAAAAACGATAGCCGCGAGCTCTAAATCATTCATGGCCTACCAAGTTTCAGTCGGTTTTATTTGCCTAGAAGCATAAGCAATAACACGCTCCCTTTGCATGAGAACAACTCCCTAACCAACATGATTAGCATCGGTATATACAACCAATTCTTGGTTCCCTTCGGGAATCACAAGAACTAGAGGCATTGGAAAGGAGTTCTTTCAATGTTTGAGAAGAAATTTCACATTTATCCGACTAAACGTACTTGACTCCCTTTTTTGGTTAAACTCGTGAGAGGCATTGTAATTTTTGAAAAGTCTTTCATGAACCAACGGCAGTAGCCCGCCAATCCAAGAAAACTACGGATCTCCATTATGCTCTCGGGCCTTTTCCAATTTTGAATCACTTCAATCTTTGAAGGATGCACCAAAATTCCAGATTCAGAAATAATATGTTCTAAGAATTTCACATGAGATCGCCAAAAATGGCACTTGAAAATTTTAGCTTTCAATTGATTGCTCCTGAGGGTCTCCAATACAATTCAGAGATGGTTTTCATGTTCTTCTTCAGTTTTAGAATACACAAGAATATCATCGATGAAGATAAGCACAAATCGATCGGGGAAGTCCTTGAAAACACGATTCATAAGGTCGACGAAATAAGTTGAGCGTTCGTCAGACCAAACGACATTACTAGCCAGTCATAAGACCCATACCGGGTACAGATCGATGTCATGGAATACTATTGTCTGCAATGCATAGTTGATGGAATCGGGTAGCTAGGTCCAATTGAGAAAAGACCTTAGCACTACTAAGTTGATCAAATAATTCATCGATCCGTGGTAGAGGATATTTATTCTTGATGGTGAGATCGTTAAGCTTGCAATGGCCGACACAAAGCCTAAGTGCACCATTCGACTTCTTCACAAAGATTGCTGAAGCTCCCCAAGGCGAGGAACTAGAGTGAATAAACTACTTCTTCTCTAATTCAGATAATTGCTTTTGCATTTCTTCATTTTCCGTATTAGACAAGTGATAAGGAGGACGGGTAACAGGTTGAGCTTCTAGGGTTAAATTAATTAGGAATTCAATCGCACGCTTAGGCGGTATTCCTAAGATGGGATCAAATATATCGGGAAATTCTCGAAGAACACGGATTCGAGAAATAACCTCCCCTTCATCATCATTATCTTCACCCCTAGGATTTAAAATATATAAAGAGGCTACTGCATCCAAAATATAATCTTTAATTACTACGGAAATTTGGTCGACGGATTGAGGATGTCGAAAATAGATAGTCCTTTGAGAATAATGGTTATGAACCTCATAATGGTGAAGCCAATCCATTCCCAGTATAATTCCAAAACCTATAAATCGAATCACATACAAATTGGCTTGGAAAGAATAACAACTCAAAATAATCTCAACATCTTCACATAATAAACTAAGCGTTGCGGATCCACCAAACGAATTCGCAATTCTTAGTGAGGTCATCAAAAATAAGACATCCAAAGAATTAGCATCAACAAGATCTTGTGATATAAAAGAATGAGATGCACAAATGTCAAAAAGAACTCGTGTAGGATGCCCATGAAACTCAACAATACCATCTAGTATAGAATGAAATTGCCAAACCGGGAGAAGTGTTGTTAGGGGCTTGCATGACATTTAGCTTTCCATACCTAACAATTGGGCGCTTGGGAAATGAAGATGATATACGACCCGAGGCCTTGCAAAAGTGATAAACACGAGGCTTGGTGCATTTGTTGGCGTAATGATACTTTGCTCTGCAACTGAAGCATCCCCCTCTAGCAAAGCCTGAAGCCTTTGCTCCGGAAGCCACATGTTTACCCTTCTTATTCGGATAAGACTTGGATTTATTACTGAAGTTCCCCTTCTTGTTGGAGTTCTTTTTAGAGCTCTCGATTTCAACATCACTTTTGTTATCGGCTTCCTTAGGACTAAGCGCGATATCCACTAGCTCATCGAAAGGCACAGCCAATTTAAGTAGTAAAGATTTCATAAGAATCTTGTTAAGCCAACAAACGAACTTCCGTTTCTTCTTCTTTGCAACATTAATATGCTCAAGCCCATATTTGGATAAAGAGTTAAAAGATGCGGCATACTCTGCCACAGAAGAGCTACGTTGGACAAGGTCAATAAAATGACGGTTTAACACCTCGTGCTCACTTTCAAGTACGAACTTTGCTTCAAACTTTTCATGGAATTTCTTCCAAGTTAAGTCCTTCTCTGGGATTTCATAAGTTAAAGCTCATACGAATCGAGTGCTCTGCCTTCAAACATACTAGCAACTACCTGAACTCGCTGCAAGTCCTCAAGATTCATGCGAGAAAAGACGCATTCACATGATTTTACCCAAGCTTGGAAATACATAACACTTTCGGTGCCCTTAAAAACCTTTCCGCCAAGTTTGGTGTAATCGCTGCATAAGCTACCAAAACCAGATTTGGGATGCGTTGTCGTAGCATTAGTTCCTGCAGCTTGGGCATTTGTCACTAGATCAAGGAGTTGCTGAGTTGTCATATATACTCCCGCGACAGGAGTGGCAGTAGGTTAAGCGGCGTTCGCACGGGCACGCATAGACATTTTTCTTTTAAGAAAAGAAGAAAGAAAATTTTATCTCAAAAGGATTTCGAATCAATGAACAAGGAATCATAAGATAAGATTGGACTTGATAAGGCCATAAGACTTGATCTAAATCCTAAACATGAATTCCTAAGAGAGACTTAGGATAATGATCCTCGCCATAATATATTATATTGTTCCGAACTTAGCCCAAATACCAATTGTAACGCCCCACCTCTATATTCGTGTTAGCCAAGGTCATTGTAAGCAATGATGTCAACTAACCCAACAAATAAGGCTGTTGAGGAGTGACCATCTGTATATTTGTTTTAAACGAGTGTTAAACATGCCAGATAAGGTGGTATTACTTTTCAAAATCTCAAGATGAAATACGACACATCTAATTCAAGTTCATACCAACTACACAACGACTATATAAAATTCGGAGTCAATATAAAATACATAGCAGTAAAATCAGAGTCAGACACAGATATTCACATCACAAAGGCGGAAATAGATATGAATAATCACATAAGTGTGTACATAGAGATAGTGGACAAATAGGTTCCACAATACGACATAATAATAGATTCAGTACAAACCAAAAGAATATGAATACATAAGAATCACTGTCTCATATATATTTCAACAAAATCTACAGCTATAGTGTAGATAGCCAAAAGAAAAAAGTCTCGATCCTACCATAAATCATGTGGAAGCACCTGCAACACTCGGGTCTGACCCGAGTATTATCTATAGGAAAATAAACAATAAACGAATCAGTCTAGCGGTACTTATTGTTTAGACCGAAATTAGTTCGAACACAAACGGTGCTACGGCGGCACTTCACCAAATGGTTAGGAATGAGACCACAATGGCAACAAGTAAGTAAATACACAAAGATTTTGTAAGCGGTTCAATCTAAAATAGATCTATGTCCACTTTGGTAAGGTTTTTCATTATCACTTTGAGATTTACAAGATTAGAATCATCTCTAAATACATTCATTTTCTCTTTTACACTAGGATGTCAACTAGATCTTTGCCATTCAGCGAAGAAACGGTCATATTTTTCTAAATACAAGGAAAATGGTAGAGGATCTTCAATCCCTAAGATACTTGATCAATGTAGACAGATTCCATGGTGAATTAGACTTGAGATCTTTGCTTGAAGATGTTAGATGATGTTAGAATCACTTGAAATAGTGGAGAAAGCAATTTGGCAGCCCTTCGGGATCAAGGAATTCGTTCCCAATTAAAGTGAAGATCATAGGGTATTTATAGGAGAGCTTGGAATGAGGTAGGGAGCTGAAATTTGTATGTGCAGATTATGGGTCGGACATGCAGGTAATTACTGAAATGCCACTGCCAGCTGTTGACAAATGAAACTAGCTGTTCTGCCCAAATTGATGTTCCATCGATCCTGGAGGCACATGCACGACCCATCTTGCTCGACTTACCCTATCGAAGTCCGATCGACCATGTCGGTGTGTGCGAGCCCGTTGTGATGCGCATCCCATCTTATATGAATCCTACCTAACGGACCACTATTGCTTGACCGACCCTACCAATGTTCGAACGACCGTACCTATGTTCGACCGACCGAGGAGCTTCATAGACCTGCGTGTGTTCGGCTACTTTTGACGCTCGATCCCTTAAGATGCTCGACCCCTTTATGACGTTCGATCCAACTTATGATGCTCGACCATTTTGTATTGTCCGATTCATTGGTTTTTTGTAGATTGAATCTTTTAACTTGCACTCATCATCTGATGGATAAACAATTGTCTCTTGAAGTTCGTAATTTTTGATTTATAAAAAATTTGCAAGCTTCGAAGTGGTTAAATATGACACACTTTGATAGATTAAAATTGGATTCCCACAGGGCGGCCATACATAGTATATAGTGTAACCATGTTGGTGTATGCTCCCATGGGTCGGTCGCACCCACATATGCACAACATAATTTGTATGTGTTTCCATGGGTCGAGCGAACATGTGAGGTCGGGCATGCACTTTGGGTCGAACGTGCCTGTTCGTCTTCCCTGTTATATATTTCCATTTTCCCCTCATTCTCGTAGTTCATTTCCTTTACTGGAGTTTAGTGGCGGCTGATGCATTTTCTTGAAGGATCATGCGTTGTAATTCCCCTTTATTCATAATCAACTTAAGTTGGGTTATCGATCACCATAAACCCTATGCTCGATCTCCATAGCAGCAAAACCCAGTCAACTTCAAATCTACTCGGAGTCGCCTTCTCAGATTTGGATCACTTTATTAATTGAAGGTGATTCTTTCCTTTTATTCCATACCGATTTTGCATTTAATTGGTTTGTAAATGAGTAAGGTTTTGGATACTTGGGTTCGGTTGTGGATTGAACTTTTTGGGACTGTCACAACTATAAACTTTGATTAATTGAGTTGAATTGGGATGAGAATGCGTATTGGAATGTGTTTGGGAAATTCGAATTGTCCAAAATCCTTTAAATATTGATATAAATTGTATGCCCATGATGTGTTTGATGAAATGCCTGAACTAGGAAATTATTCATACTTTGTTGACTTGCTTGTATGTTCGAATTTGCTTGTCCAGTAGCTCGCATTTTTAGATGAGTATAGCAACATTGCATTCCTCGAAACAGTTTCTGGCCTTTTGAATTTTAGTTATTACCATGAATTTTGAACAATATTTGAGTTAGTTCTTGCCGTGTAAAAACTTGATGTCGAATTTAGAATAACTTGACCATGCTACTTTAAATCTTAGCACAATTCCATGCCTTTCTCAATTGCCCTACTCGACCCTGATTTGATTGATCATGCTCGACCAGCTTGAAATCAAGCATGTTAGACTCACACGGATCGGTTATGCTCGACCCTGTTTGAGTCTGAGCTTGCTCAACCCAGTTTGAGTCTGAGCATGCTCAACCCTGTGTGATCGATCATGCTCGATCAGTTTGGGCTCGAGCACATTCAACCCACATGGATCGGCAATGCTCGACCCAGTTTGAGTTTGAGCATGTTTGACCCTGTGTGATCGATCATGCTCGAACAACTTGGGCTCGAGCACATTCGACCCGCATCCATGCTCGACCTAGTTGGAGTCTGCACATGCTCATTCCTGTGTGATCGATAATGCTCGACTAGCTTGGGCTCGACCACAATCGACCCATATGGATTGGCTATGCTCGACCCAGTTTGAGTTTAAGCATGCTCAACCCTGTGTGATCGATCATGCTCGACCAGCTTGAGTTCGAGTATGTTCAACCAATGTTGGGCCAACATGTTCCTACTATTCAGTGATTTTCTTTGTGTTAAGGGTATCCTTGACTATTGAATCCTATTGGTCTACTAAACCTGTAATAACTGAAATACTTGCATGTTTTTCGAGCTATAATTTTGCTATTGGATGATCACACCATTAGCAGGTTAGTATAGAAAGTTAGGAGTGCAACATATCCCAAGCTGAATGATATATTCGCGTAGAGTTATTTTCATCCAACCACTTAGGAACAATCTCTATGCGAATATGATCATTCACCTCTTATGATGCTTAGAGTTGGTTAACCAGTACGTGCCGATTACAAATTCCAAGCCTCATTTTAGAATATTACTTCATGTGAACAAGGAAACACATACCTGCGATTTATTTTAAAACATAAACGTTCGTGTAGAAATGTTAACCCAACAATAGTTATGTCAGAATTCCAAGGAAGGAACTATGTCTGGTGAAGCCGAGAGTTCTGCTCAAGTTACCAGAACCACACAAAATATTGTTCCCGGAGTGAATGTCAATCGGAACTTTCCTAAAACCCGTCCACTTGCCAATGTACCTTGTGAAAGGCACGAAACATAACTTTCTGTTGGCTCATATAAGCAACTGTGTAAGCTATTTGGGATTTAAGAAAAGAAAGAGGCCAAATTCCCCGGAAAGGTTGAATTTACTGACATTCCTCCTAAAGGATACGTTACAGTTAACGGTGACATGCTGTTGAGCGGGGCGATACCTCCTTTCAATCCCTATTTGGAGTCAATTCTTCGGCGCTTGGCCATTTCCCCATACCAGTTGCACCCGAATGGTTATTTATCTTTAATGGGGCTTTATGTACTGTTTATGAGGGTCAAAGAGCATGCGTCTACGTTTCAAGCTATTTTTTCTTTATACTCTTTCAAAAGGAGGAAGAAGGATCATCCCTCAATCATTATTATCGAGAGTCGAGGCTCCAAAATTATTACTGATCTACTTGAGAGTGCTAGAGGATTTTCGACCCAATATTTCTTCGTCTGTTGTCCTAGAAACTTTTATAGTTTTTGGATGGATGGAGAGGAATAAACTTACTTTGCAGCTATTTATTTCTTTCCTCCTTAGTCCAGTACTCAAGTCTTTAATTATATTGTAGAGATTCCCTCCGATCAGGATACCGCTTTCGATTAAGCTCTCCTCGATTCTTTAACGGCTGTTAGCGAGAACGAAAGGTGTTGGAAATTTTTGCTTACGGAAGAGTTCCTTCACCAATACCACATGCTTCCTCCCTCACGATCTCTTGGGACGGATTCGACAGATAAGAAAGGCACTACCCGCAAATCTCCAGCCAAGAAGGCTAAACTAATGAAGTGCTCTGATCCTTCGGGAAGCAGTAAAACTCCTCCTAAATCCAAGTTAGTTTCTATTGAGGAAGAAGTACCCAAATAGCATAAGGGTAAGAGTCCTATGATCTTGTCTAACCAAGCTGAGAAGGAAAGCATTGTCCAGGGTCCTACGGGAGAAACCAGACAGGATGAGGTAGATATGACTATTTTGAGAATTACTCCGGACCCAAGAGAGGAAACTGAGCATCATGGTGAAGTTGGAATAACTTCTAAGGACAATTTACATATTGAGAATCACGATGAGAAGCCTATTATTCAAGATAGCCAAGGAGAAGGTATTTTAGAGACTTTTAAGGACCTGGTTGACCTTAGCTCGGCCAAAGACATCATTCAAGGTGATACTTTGACCTCAGTACCAGCAACATTAGTTACTAAGGCTAGAGATGAAGAATATTCATCTTGAAATCCTCCTCCGGGAAAAATAGCCGCAGACATAGGACTTTTCTTAGACGAGCCTCTTAAAATAGGTTCTTTTATTAGACATTCACAAGCAAATTCTTTCACTTTTACTTACGCCTTACGTTCCCAATGCTCTATATAAGCCCTTTTTATCTTGCTACAGTACTCTTTAAATTAAATATTGGAATTTGTCTTTTTCCTCTTTCTAGACTCAGAAATGAGACATTCATTCGTAGATAGCTTTAAACAAGGTGCCATGCAACTCAATCCCAAAAACTTCCCCAAACCTCGGTCCTCCCAATATTCAAAACACTCACATCCCTTGAAACCTGCTTACCAGCCTCAACAGATTGGTAATCTCATTAAAACTGAGCAACAAAGGCAGTGGAGGCATGAGCATTTTGATATGCTGATAGATAAAAGGAGAAAAGAATAGGAAAGGCTAAGGAGGAAAACTGAAAAGAAAAGGGACAGGGGTGATAAGGGCAAAGATGACTCTCGGAAGCATCACAAACCGGATAAGCTTCCAGTGCCAGACCTCTTAATGCCAGATATTCAGCCTATTGGTGACCAAATATCTTCGGCTTCCCCATCGGTCATTCCCAAACCTGCCGACTTCCAAACGATCATAAACAGACCTCGCTACTTCCCTGGACCAACTAACTTCGGCCTTGCTGATCGATTCCCGGGCCAGAATTTTAGAGGAACATGTCTCGATCTGGACATATATCCTTCTGATAAACGAGATATTCTTAAAGAATTGATGCGTTGAAGGGTAATATGTTCACACAGCTTGATACGGCCAAAAGTCAGCTTGAGATCAAATTAGGGGCCATGCTGAGAAGCAATTGGGCAAGTGGAATGCCTTAGCACATGAACTTCAAAGAGTTAAGGGATTCTTTATTGATTGTATCGCGATATGGGAAAATGACAAGGCTGAACTGATCAAGGTCATAAAGTTTCAAGAGAAGACTATTGCATCTTATGCTCAAAGGGAAAAAAAGTTAGCAGGTTTAGATGCTGAGATCAATAGACTCAAAGAGGAGCTTGCTACCGCGAAAGAGAAGGAAAGTACGCTAGCGAAACAAGTCCAAGAGGCTCAATCTGCTCAGCAACTTGTGAATTCCCAATTACCTATAAAAAGGAGTGCTTCTGCTACTTTTCAACAAGAGAACCTGACTCTCCAACACAAGATTTCTTCCTAAAGTCTATCCCTTGAAATGATAACTACCAATGGTATGTTTCTTGAGGAAGATAAATCCAAAGTTGTGACGGCTTATAAGAAAGTTAAGGCAAAGACTGAAGAAACCTTACAAGTTCTATGTTTACAGCGTCATGGGCCGTAGTAGTTTGTACTATTTAGGAAAAGACTTTACTGAAGCCTTAGCTCTTGTCTGGGAAGAGGTACTCAAGATTGATGGAGGTGAATGCAATGAGGATGATGTTATTGAGGAACTCTTGGACGAGAAATCCCGCGAGGCCTTAGCAAAGGGGAAGATTTTACTAAGGGAAAAGTGAGCACGCTAGGTGATAAGGTCGGGCCTTCTGGAGGGCAAGCTCGGGATGCAACAAATGTTGATGCCCCTACTCTTCCTGCCAATGTTGAAGCCTATGGTTTATAGACCCCAATTAATCCTCCCGCTTGTTCCAAGTACAAGAATAATGTTGAGGGGGGTGTTTCTAAAGAGCATAGCGAAGATGATGAATATGACAATGGCAATGATGCAGATGGGTTGGAGGTTGTTGAGCACAGAGATATCCAAACAAGTCCTACAGCCGTAGGTAAAATTGAAATTGTCCAAATTATGATATACTTAGATTGCTTGTGCCCTTCACCTGGGACATCTACATTTCGTGCTCATTGTTCAACTGTTTCGAGTCTAATCTCACCTTCTTCTTCTCCCGCTATAGGAAAAACAACAACAACTGAGGCTATTATTATTGATTCGACTCTAACATCGATTCCTACTACCCCCATCTCTACTCCTCCTCTAGATGATCCATCCCTTCTGGCTTTTACCACTCCGAGTTCTCAGGTACCCATATTCCCTTAGTCGCTGACTTAGGTAATGATGCAGACTATATTCTGAGTGAGGAGGACTTTGAGCATATCGGTGAGACCCCGGACAAGGAGGCTGAGAATTCGAAACAACATAAATCCATAACCTCATCGGCTTCAAGACGCAAAGGAAGAAATCATGCAGCACATAAGAAAAGAGTTATAACTTTGTCATCTCAAGAAAGTCCCAGTGGTGCAGTGGCTAAGGAGGAGAAACAACCAGCTAGTACTCTTCCTCCTTCCACTAAACCTTCTCTGAGTTCAGGGATAAGAAGCAATAGTGCTCATGACTTTGCTTTAGTTTCTGATTACTATACTCATAATGGATGCATATGTGAGTGCCATCCCTAGCTTACTACTTTATGTTTGTTTCTTCATAGACATTTATGTATGAAACCTTTGTACTTGACTTGTGATTCTGCGATCTAACTCTGTGCTATTGCAATGTAACTGTGTTCTGCTTGTTGTATTTAAGATTTTACCTTAGCTTTGTTGTATTTTCTTGATTTGCATTTCGCACCTGTTTCCTTTACATGCTTATAACATAAGTTTTCTAATTCATAAGTCATTCATTATTGCAATGCCTGGTGCTATATTGATCTCGTGGTATGCTTTTTGTAACTAATGATTTTTTTTGTAGCCACAGATCATTATTAACTACATTTACTTGACCAACTTTATTGAATTTTATTGATTTTGAATAAGGCAACACTTGAGACTTCTTTTGCTTGAATAACCACTTTTTTGTTTACCACTATATTAAAGTCCTTGAGTTTGCCTTGGTCATTTCAAGGGATTCAAGTTTTGTTGATCGGAGTAATCCTTGCTTGTGCCAAGTCTTTTGTTTGATGTAAAGTTATGGTGAGCTTATGGTATGTCTAAGTGAGCACTAATGATTTATCTTAATGCGGTGGCGATGCTCCCATACCAAAGTTCGTCACAAGCTTTAAAGGTTAGGCGTGACCAACTTTATTTGGAATCTTTTGGTCATGTGCTTTGCCGTCATATTTGGGATTTCTTGGCTCGCTCATGACCCAAAGATTTCTAGTTTAGTCAATCGGGCTCATGCCTTTTAATGAAGTGGAGTTTTTGTTTATTCCCCCTGCTTGAGAGGTCTTATATTTTCAATACATACAATCATATTTCTCGCCAACCTGGTAGTTCAGGCCCTTCGGAAATTAGATTTGAATATATGCCCTCAGGGAGGTCTTGGTTTTCGTGCCTCCGAAGAGGTCTTTGTAAATCCGTTAATTTGTTGAGACTGAATAATTCAGATGATTATCGAATGTGTCGGACACCCCGAAGAGGTCTTTTGAGTCCGTCAGTAATTGAATTTGGAGGACCCAGTATCTGAACGGATGCCCCCGAAGACCTCTTTTATAGTCCGCCAGTAACTGGATTTGGAGGACCCAGCATCTGAACAGATGCCCCCGAAAAGGTCTTTAGAGTCCGTCAGTAACTGGATTTGGAGGAACCAGCATCTGAACGGATGCCCCCGAAGAGGTCTTTAGAAGCCCAGTATTTATCACAATCGGCCTATGTATTAATGGCATTGACGATCGACTAGTTGCCCCTCGGGGAGACCTTTGGTTTTGGGTTGCATCTTTTCATGGGGCGGATGCTAGTTCAGTTATCGGGTTTTATTACGATTTGTTAGAACTAGGGTCCTGCACCTTGCAATTAAGAAGGTGCCCTACGGTGAAACTTACAACTTTGTTTGTGGTCTGAACATCACATCGTTTGACCATTCAGCTTCTAGTGTCCCTTATTTGCAATGATGTGCTCCACACCTTCGTATTTGTTATGAATGATGTTTTGAGCATTGAGCGCTTGAGCTATCCCAATCGGGATGTGCTGCAATGGTCACTAGGCTTTGCTAGGTTATGGATGCGTCAACGTTCTTGTAGGGGACCTGCAATCAAAATCGAATTTTAGCAACTTGTAAACAAGAATATGCAAATGTACAATTTGGGCAAGTAATGCAATTTCTTTCATCAATATGTACGAAGTTTGTGAACAACATTTGCATGGTATTTATAGTGCATGTCATTTACAACTTTTCAAGATACGTTAAAGAAATATTAAGCAAAGTATCGGCGGAGGTATGCTATTCCAGGCTCTGGGAAATGGGATCCTGTCCGTCATTTTTAGCTCAAAGGTGCCATCTAAGAATTCTTGTCTTATCATATATGGTCCTTCCCAATTGGGTTCGAATACTCCATTTGCTGTCATGATTTTCTTTAGAACAAGGTCCCAATTTCAAAGGTTCTCCGTTTGACTTTAGAACTTAAATGTCCAACTTTCCTTCTTTGATGAACAGTAATTCTATGTTCTGCTTCTTTCCTCTTTTGTTCGAGCGAATCAAGTGCTTCGAGTTGCAACTTCTCATTCTTTTCTTGATTTAAGTGGGTTCCGCGGTGAGTGGGAACTCCCAGCTCTACCGAGATCATAGCATCAGATCCAAATGCAAGCGAGAATGGACTGTGTCCAGTCGCAGTTTTATGAGTTGTCCGATATGCCCATAGTGCAAGGGGAAGCTCATCAACCCAACCACCTTTAGCTTTTTCGAGGCACTTCTTGATAGTTGACTTTAAGATCTTATTGATTGCTTCAACTTTCCCGTTGGCCTGCGGGTGAGTAATGGCTACAAAACTCTTCTTAATCTTGTATTTAGCACAGAAATCTAAGAATTCACTGCTTTCGAATAGAGTTCCATTATCAGTGATTATTTTCTGTGGTTCCCCGAACCTGCAGATAATGTTCTTCAGGACAAAGTTAATCATCTTTTTTGAGGTAATAGTAGCCAGCGGCTCAGCTTCAGCCCACTTAGTGAAATAGTCAACGGCTACTATTGCGTACTTCATACTTGATTTAGCTGTAGGCAATGCTCCAATTTAATCTATTCCCCAGACAGAAAATGGCCATGGGTTGACTACTTAAGTCAATTCTGTGGGAGGTGCTTCTAGAATCTTTGGCATCTATCACACTTCTTTGCATAGGTCATTGCATACAGGTTCACATCGGGCCAGAAGTAGCCGTATCGCAGAATTTTCTTGGCCAGTGTTTGAACATCCGTGTAGCTCCACCAAGATTGCTTTGGACTACTCTTTGGTTACACATCGCAGCTGAGGCATAAAGAAGCCTCGCCTACATAACCTTCCATCTTAGATAAGATACAATGAAGCTTTGCACAATATTTTCCTCCGCTTTTTTTGGTTCCTTTAGAAGTGTTCCATTAAGAATATAGTCCTTGATTGGGGCCATACAGGATACAGGTTCTTCAATAGTCTCCATAATACAATCGACATCCGCGTCCTCAATAGTGGGAGTTGAAAGGACTTCGACGGGAATCAAACCCAGCAATTGTGCATTTGAGGAACTGGCATATTTAGCGAGAGAATCTCTATTTGAATTCTCTTCCCTGGGATATGAGATATTGTGTAGTAGTCCAAATCATTGAGAAGTTCCAAGTCTTTAGTAAGATAAGCGGGAAGGTTTCCGACTTTGGTCTAGAATTCTTTACAGACCTGACATATTACAAATTGTGAGTCACTGAGAATTTGTAAGGTTTTCAGACTCAACTCTTTTGCTAATTTCAGTCCTGCTATCAATGCTTCATACTCAGCCACCTTAGGGCCTAGCATAAGGAGTGGCCATCAAGAGTGTCAGGACTATTCCAGCCCCCGAGCAGTAATCATTCTTGGATCCGTCAATGAATAGCTTCGAACCAGCCATCGCCTCTGCTAGTTCTTCTGTTTCTTCACCCCTATCCATGAATTCGACTATAAAATCCGCTAAAGCCTGCCCATTAATAGCTCTTCGAGGATGATAAGTTATGTCATATTGGCTGAGCTCAATGTTCCACTTCAATAATATCCCTGAAGTTTCTGGGCAAAAGAGAACTTGTCTTAGCGGTTGATCTATGAGAACCTTTATAGGATGGGGTTGAAAATAGGTCCTTAGCTTTTTTGAGGCAATAAGAAGACAATACGCAAGCTTTTCCAACATATGGTAGTTTAATTCTGCCCTAGCAAGCTTTTTGTTGATATAATAAAGTGGCCATTGAACGTTGGCATCTTCCCGAACGACTGCGACGCTTAATGCATGAGATGAGAGAGCTAAATATAGGAACAATTCATCTCCATCCGTGGGCTTTGAAAGCATCGGTGGTGACTCCATGTGTTTGATCAACTCTTCGAATGTTGTTTGGCATTTAGGAGTCCATTGGAAATCTTTCCTCCCTTTCTTCAAAGCATCGAAGAGTGGAATGCACCGATCTATCGCCTTAGAGATAAATCGGTTAAGTGCGGCTACTTTCCCATTTAGGCTTTGCAGCTCTTTATTCAACCTAGGAGCATGCATCTCCTGTAAGGCTATGACATGAGAAGGATTTGCTTCAATGCTTCTGGCGTTGACTATAAATCCAAGAAATTTCCCTGATGCGACTCCAAATGAGTATACAAGTGGATTTAGCTTCATCCCATACTTCTTTAGGATATGGAACATTTCAGCTAAATTCTCTAAATGATCATCGGCTTTCTTTGATTTTACTAGCATGTCATCAACATAAACTTCCATTGTTTTCCCGATTTGTGATTCGAACATGGAATTTACAAGGCGTTGGTATGTTGCTCCTGCATTTTTCAGTCCGAATGGCATAACCTTATAACAATACAAGCCCCTATATGTTATGAAATTTGTGTTTTCTTTATCTAGCTTATGCATCATTCTTTAGTTGTAACCGGAGTTGGCGTCCATGAAAGATAAGAGTGCATGCCCCGCTGTTGCATAAATGAGTTGATCAGTTCTGGGCAATGGAAAACTATCTTTGGGATAAGCCTTATTAAGGTCTGAATAATCTATGCACACATTCCATTTGTTGTTGGACTTTTTATAAGGACCAGATTAGAGACCCAATCAGGATATGTATATGCTCTTATAAATCTATTCTCAAGTAACATGTCTACTTCTTCTTTTAATGCTATAGACCTTTCAGGTCCTTGTATTATTCCTTTTTGTTTAATTGGAGTTATACTTGGATTAGTATTCAAATTTTGTACTATTACATCAGGTGAAATTCCACACATATTAGAATGTGTCCAACCAAAAACATCCAAATTTGCTTTTAAAAAAATTATTAAGTCTTTTTGCAACTTCAGGCCCAGCTAAGAACCTATTTTCAATACTTTGTCAGCATCTTTGTCATGCACTGGAATTGAGATTCTGGATTTAGCTGGTGTCGCTCTATTCTCCCCTACACTAGCTTTCCTTGGATCCAATTCCTTTTGAGCTCTGCTGTGCTCACCAGTGTGAGGGCCTCGCCATAGTTGCTATAGGGGGAAGTCATGAATGCGGAGTGAAGCCTCCACATTCTTCTTCGTCTCCTTCTTCTTAGCTTTAGCCAGTTCTATCATGTAGCACTCCTTTGCCACCTTCTGGTCACCTATGATCACACCGACTCCATTTTCGGTAGGAAATTTCATGGTCAAGCACCATGGAGCCATTGCTACCCTTAATGCGGCAAGAGACGGTCTTCCGAGGAAGGCATTATGAGCCGAAAACTCATCCAGTATAACAAAGGTTTTCTTTATGGAAACTTTCCACTCTCCCTCTATGAGCTCTACAAGCAGATTGATGACGCCGATCAGCTGAGTGGGCTGCCCTGTGAACCCATGTATCTTATTCTGGCTAGCTCTTACATCATCCATGGAAAGATTCATTTTGTTGAATGCATTAATGAAAAGAACATTGACAGATGCTCCGCTGTCCACCATGACTCTCCTTACTAAAGTTGGACCTAGACCGATTGTAATATCCATTAGATAAACTCCCCTTCCCTTAGAGGATTTTTGAATCATTAATATACTTCATGATGTCCCCCCAGCTTCTTCCGGCTGGATGGGGTCTTCCTGAAATTGTGTCGATGATAGGTCTTAGAATAACAACAACTGGGGCATTCTACATCGGACCAGGCTTCCCTTCAGATGTTCCTTGCCCTTGAGCGACTTGAGTATTCTATGGTTCTTTATATATTGCTGGAGTTTATTCTTCCTTATTAACTCCTTAGTCAAGTTCTTCAGATGCCTGCATTCATTGGTATTGTGGCTCGGTTGGTTTTGAAACCGACAGAACCTTCCTGACTTTATTACAGCATCGTTGACCTTTACTTTATTTGGCGTTGGATATTCCTCGGTATACTTAGTTGCCAAGAAGAGGTTCTCTACGGTGTCATTCAAAGGAGTCAACTATGAATTCTTAAAGAAGCGGAATTTCTTTTTAGCCCGATTTTCCTTTCCCTTGTTGCCTCTTTTCCGGCCACAAAGATTCTTTTGGCCACCTTACACATTATTATCTTTCTTCTCAGGCTGTGCATTACTTTCAGGAACATCTAAGGTATAGGCTGGATCTTCGTCCACACTCATATATTCCTTGGCTTTATCGAAAACGACTCAAGCGTGGTTGGCATTTTCTTTTTGATCCAACACCCAAATTTAGACCTTTTTGCATATGGCACCCTTCGAAGCCATTAGTACCAGGCGGGGCTCATGATTTCCAACCTTAGCTGGAACAGCATTAAATCGGATGAGAAAAGCCTTGATTGATTCTCGTGGCCTTTGCTCTAACTCGTTCAGCTCCATAACATCTCAGACTTTAGTTGCTTGGAGCCTGAACTGCTCTCTAAACAGCTTGGCCAAAGTAGCAAAATCATTCATAGATTTTGGAGGTAAATTCGTGAACCAAAGACAAGCCACTTCTTTTAGATAAGTTGGGAAATACAGGCACTTAAGCTCATTTGTGGCACGTGCCCCGTCTATATGTCGGTCATACTTCAACAAGAACACGTTGGGATTGCCAGTCCCATTATAGGCTTGTACCACTGGAGGTTTGAACTTGTTCGGATATGGAGCCACCTTGATCCTCTCCGTGAGCGGGCTCTTAGTGGGAGAAAATCCCCATTCTTTTTCGTCATCCTCTTTCTTTAGGTTTTTCTCTATGATCTTGCGAGCCATTTCCAATATGCATTCCTCCTCGCTGTGCGGGTCCATAGGGCGAACGCCATCATCCATACCAGATGTTTGCTAATGCAAGCGATCACGGTTTGGCTTCTGGGGCCCTGTACCTCCCTCTTGAGGAGATGCCCCTTTGATGGAGCCATGCACTTGTCGAGGGGTTGCTTTCTCAAAATGGTTGCGGGCATGCGGTTTTGCTTCTTCATGATGAGGACTATTAGGATCGTCAATCTTTTGAATGGATTTTTCATGTCTCGGACTTGAAGAAGAAGAGCCATAATTTTCCATATGAGCAGATTTAGCATGAGTGGCACTAATGGTAACTTTCGTCGTAGCAGCTTGAAGAGCAAACATGGATTCAAGCTTCTTTAGAATAGCATTGGTTGAGATATCTATCTAACTTGTTAGACCCGCAACAACCTCATCCAACTCCCTCCTTATTACGGCTGCTCCAGCTCTAGAAGATTCACCAATGTTAAATGGTTGGTGGGTAGTGTAGCATTGTTGGTGATATTATCGGGTTCTTCAATGTTCTTGCTAGTGACTTTCTATGGTCTACCCATAGTTTGGTTAGGTCCTTGAACTTAAAAGAGAGTTTGTTGAACAGCTTAGACTTTAGATTTGGAAAATCTATAGGAGGAACGAGCTCCAACCGTTATCTTCGCAATTGACTTAGAAAAGAAAGTGCGAATGGGACCCATGGTGGGCACCAAATACTTAAACCGAAATTAGTTCAAACACCAAAGGGGATACGGATGCACTTCACCAAATGGTTAGGAATGAGACCACAATCACAACAAGTAAGTAAATACACAAAGATTTTTATAGTGGTTCGATCTAAAATAGATCTACATCCACTTTTGTAAGGTTTTCATTATCACTTTTAGATTTACAAGACTAGAACCATCTCTAAATACATTCATTTTCTCTTTTACACTAGGATGTCAACTAGATCTTTGCAAATCAGCGAAGAAACGTGTAATGGCCCGAACTTCCATAAACTTAGAGTTGACTAATTACACCACACGTTCAACCCAAATTGCATATAAACATGAATCATTAATAGAAAGGAGTTAGAGGATGAGAAATAGAAAGATAGAAAAATTAGAATATAAGAAAACGAATAACACAAATCTCACAGCAAAACGAATAAAATATATTAAATAACATGACTTTAGAAATACAAATCAGTAACTATATATACATACCATCATCAGAGCACAACAGCTATTTCTGGAATAGTTATAAACACATGTTTCCAGATAGGAAGATACAACATAGTACACTATGGAAAATATGATAGTCTATAGCTAACTATGAAGCCTCCTGTTTCAAGCTCCCCCAAGTATATCTGAAAAATCCCGACTACTTGACTACCCATACAAATTTGGGCACCCAAGAGTTTAGGGTAAAACAAAATAAACTCTGGGTCAGTCATGGGACTGGTGTGAGTAAACTCCAACCATTGGTTTAACTTTTAAAATCCTTTCAAAAGAAATGATAATCGTAAGACCGATCCACACATTAACACGGATGGTTTTACCTTACGATAACCAAAAATATATTTGATATCAAATCCGATGATATTATAATAGTGTCTAAATCAAATAAATAGCAATCTAGTGAAACATTTTCTTCTCACGCTCCATATATAATATTAAACCAAAAACCGCAGTGCGCTTATTAGAGATTGGATTTCGACTATGACAAGGTGTGGAACCACCTACCGATCAGTGTAATCTAGAGGGGATACACTAGGGTTCAACAAGAACAGCTTGCAACCTGGCTACACATGGCTGACCACTCGTTTAACTTGAGTGTATCGAGCATATTATCACCAACGGTTGCGATCAGCAACCATTACCAAAAGCATACAACAGTGAGTAAAATAAGACGAAAACGAAATTCCTCTAGATCAGGTGATAATACCCCTAATGGGTAATGACCCATTGGCCATGCTGCCTGCCCGATTTCTGTCATTTCCTAGTTGATGAGGCTTGAGGTCACGATTATCTTTCTAAAACATCTTGCCTCCATTCACTTTGAATTCCACCTAGTCAGATCCATCCATATATGTTGTCCTGGAACTGGACAAACCAAAGGCACCATTCTATTAATCCATCTTGGGCAATTTCTGCCTAGGATTAACAGAACATCCCTTGCACTTTACTCCATCTTCAAATATCTTCAATGTAAGTTGACTTGTAACGCATATGCCAATACGGAGTGGTTTTCAGATATTAAACCTGATCTCGGTCTCCCCGTATTGACCATGGAGGCATAAAATAAAACAAGCTTTGATAGCCGATGATTTAACTAACAAAGGGAATATCCATACAATCAACGATCCTATTTCCAAATGGAAATTTCTATCGATTAACCATCAAACAATATTGGGCCCTTTTAAATTAGTTTCTTATAAAATTATCATTTTCCATTTTCTTATCTTTTCTCGGATATTTTTCAAGGCTTGATCATCTCCACAATCATTGGAAAACATTTC
The DNA here is from genome assembly GCA_030737875.1 of Allium sativum. NCBI lineage: Eukaryota > Viridiplantae > Streptophyta > Magnoliopsida > Asparagales > Amaryllidaceae > Allium > Allium sativum. The sequence continues at coordinate 469,207,825 of CM060918.1, forward strand.
CATATATCACAAACTTTTCCATTTCTTGAAAATATCACTTACTACGGTTGGAAAACAGTTCCATGTATTCATAGATTCTTATTTCTATATTTAGAAAATATATGTTGTCCACATTGGAAAATATTTCCAATCCCTACTTTTACTTCTCATTAATCACATCATTTCATTTCCTATACTTCGAAAACAATTCAAATTTTATTTGAAAAACGTTCCCAAATTCCATTTATCTGAATTTAATAGATATTGTATAAAATCTCATTATTATAACTTAACCTATTAATCTTTCATTACTAACTGTATCACTAACTAACTCTCGTAACCGAACCTTAAACATTTCTTAGTCAATCATGAAGTCAATCAAGTTGGGGTATAATTACCTCTCAGACCTTAATTGAACAACGTTCTCAATTTTAGGATAGACAAAACTCACAACTTCAAACAAAACATTGCTTACGCGACTCTCAGATTCAATCTAAGAATCCACTTCTTTTATGAAAAAACATTGAATATAATGGTAGCGTTATAATCGCTGTTTCCAAATATTTGATTTATAACACATTTATTATAACGATAGCATTAAAATCGCTATTTAGATTTACAAAACATTTATTATAACAGTAGCATTATAATCGTTGTTTCCAAATATTTGGTATATAAGAATATGACTTCTACTTATTAATTCAATAAATAAGTAAATGATTAAATAATTAAATTTGATTCAAAACAGAAAGTAAAAATATCTACTTCCCTAAATTCGATATTATCGAATTCCAATAAATAACTCTCTCTCGAATAATCTATATTCAATTATATTTCGAACTTCACAATTTATCTATCATTTCAGGTTAATTCAAATTCCAAATTCACTTTTGAATTTATCCTTTCCAAATCATTACCAAATTTCTTTATAACCACTCCAGTCTATAAAACGTTATCACAGTTTATTTTATATTCCAAAATTTGAACTAAAACCCATCATTTTTTTTTAAAACGATTACCCATTTACCTTTTCATTCCATTTCCAATCAGGATTCTTATTTGCAAAATATTTTCTTTAAACCATTATTCACTTTAACCGTGAATATATTTCTTTTATATACAATCAAATCCATTAGAATTTATTATTTCAAATCCAAATTTCATCTATAACTTCTATTTAAAATTTATCCATAGAAAATCTCATTTTTTATACCATATATTTATAATTTCGTTCACAATTTCTTTTATAATTACTAAGTTTAATTCCAATGTCAAATACCGGTATCAAAACATTTTTTTTCTCACTTTTCTATATAAATTCAATTTATTCCACTATACATGTTTCACTGAATTTAAAATGTCGTTCATAATTTAATCACCTCAATTTATCTATTAAAAACATATATCTATTTAAAATGCCCCTTTAAAACCTTATAGTGATTTTTCATTTGAAAATAAAATATTGATTTCAATCCAAATATTAATTATCAATAATAATAATTTCCATTCAGCCATAATCATCGTTTATGAATTTAACTACTTCTTTTATCCATTAAAACAAGTTTCTACTTCCAATTCTATTCGAAATCAAATTTCTAATTTTGGAAATAAATTTTCTTTTTAATTTTTCAATTTATTTTCTACATACGAAATGTATTTCGGCATTAAATACCAAAATTCTAAGGCTAGGGTAATTCAATACAACATAATCAATCATAGTACATATCACAGTGAATAACAAACAATAATATAAATGTTGAGGAATCCAGTTGGATCCCTCCAACCTGTTTCCCTGCATCCGCAGTTGTTAATCCACATTAATAATATTAATTCCACACTAGTATGAAATATAATGGTAAACAAAATTAATAATCAATCAACTATATAACTATAACAACCATTTCAAACAATTTTATCAACCACTCATTCAAACAACCATCAAACAGTATAAAATAACTATAAATAAATTTAAAACTCGTTTATATAAAAATATAAATGAGCTAGAGTTAATGATTTTACTCACCTTGTTTCAAAGTTGACGGTTCTGTTATTGTTTCCTTTAAAATTAAATAGACTTTTGATTTTCCTACCCAATCCCAATAGCTCAGTTTTCCACCACACAAGTACCACAATGTCGATCTCGTCGTTACAGATCTAACGGATCTGGTTTCGTTCAATTCTGATAAAGTATGAATAAAATATGCATGTTATAATATTTGATTAAATTAAACTTCGTTAATAATTAATTAAAAGATTTAGTATTCCCTTAATTACTTACTTAATCTTATGCACCACCATCACTAACCTTTCCTCACACAGAAAAAGAGAACCCGCTAACTCTCTGATCCATGCACCATTTCCATAAACCTTCCTCACCTCCTCTTTCTCGTTTCTCCATATTTTCCAAAGTTGAGACCGCTGATAGCCGCATCTTCCTGAGTTCATCTACCCTATACCTTCAACGTCCTACCTGCGGCATCATCATGAAATGCAATTTCAGCATGAAATCGCTACTACAGTGCTTCGAGCGGCATCTCCCCTCGCGATATAATCCCAACTATGCTGGTAGATGTTAAGACTCGCCAGAACCTAAAAAAAGTGACCAATCCAGACCTCGAAAGTTCCAATTCGCGGATCCCTATAATCCACGAATGTTGTCCAAGTTTACTGTACATAAAACGATTCCCAGCAAATAGTGTCACACCCATCCACACTTACATGAACTTGAAGCTCCCCTTTGTTTGATTTCAACTAACCTAGTTTCATAATTTGTAGCTTTCTATTTGGTTCCATATGGATTTTAACCACTCGCATCTGTTCTTTTCTTTTAAAGGAGTGAGCGTGATTTAGTTTCTAATTTGATTATTTTATTTCGTTTTTGCGTACGAATGGAATGTTGTCTCCAGTATTTAAAGGAAGAAGAAGCTTTGGGGCGACGATATTGAATTCCTTGGCAGACATGAGATCGAAATTCTTGGCAAGCACGGCTTTGCAAAGCATGAAGAACATGCTGTGTGTATATATATATATATTAAAATAAAAATGTGCAATCTTTTCCTTAGGTACGTTCAGACTAGGTATGTGCAAAGGTATTAAATTTTAGTAGAGATAGGAATTTTTCTTAGTACGAGCATGTGCAAAATTCCAGCTTACCTATGGGGTCCCTATCACGTTTCCAAAAACCTTTTGCATCATCCCAGATTACATATTAATTAAGTGAAGTCTTTCAACATGCAGTAGTTATATTAATTTCATTTGAAGTGATTTTATTGTAAAGATATTATTCACAGTCTTGATACTAAGGCATAACGTTGTATCCTCCTTTCCTTTAATGTAAAATATTTATGTATATTCAGGTACAGGGTGATTGTTCCACATTAAGACCACGTCATTTCTTTTACCAAATGAAACTTCCACTTGTAAATATGGATGCTTTAGTCTGTGAATGAGTTATTTCAATTATTTTGCTAGTTGCTATATCCATTTACTACATGATTCAAACAATCAAGAACATGATGAAATTCAACGTTGTGTACACAACGTTGGTTTATTCTAGCATATTTAGTTATATATAACAAGTTTGTAGCAAAGGTGGGTATCGATAAAAATAATACAAGGAAATTAATTGTTTTGTTTTCTAACTTTTTGAATTTTGGGTAGTTGCACCAAATTTATATAAATGAAAGAAGGGAGATATGTTTGAAGCTATAAAGTGTAGTGTAGTGTACCCAACTATATAAAATTTTATTCGTGTATGAGCCACTAAGAACAAAAATAAAAGTATGATCGTGTTAAGCGATGTGCCATGATCCAAAAAATATAACAATATGAACAAGTTAACTTATACTGTGATATCCCCAAAACGCTGGTATAGGACATAAAATACTTCAAACAAAAAGTTGTTTAATTTCCAAAATAAAACTTATAGGAAAAATCTATAAATTAATATAAATATATGTCTCAAAAGTCTTGTATAAATTCGGAACCAATATTTAATTATATCAAATTAACCGTTATGGTTTAAAAATGTTTCCACGGTGACTATTTGAAAATTTGATTTGGACATAACTCTCAATCTATAAGTTGAAATCTCGATTTTTCACTTTCATTAGAAAAATATAGTTAATTAGATTCTAATATTTCTTGTTTCAAAGAAATCTGACTTATAACGAATCCTATATAGCTGTTTAAAGTTGAAAACGTTAAATTACGAACTACCGCACATTATGAGCTTGATTGCAATTATATTATTAATTATACGTTGAACTTTATTTAATTAAATAAATTCCTTATAAAAACCGCTTTATTTTTCAAATAAAATATTTAAAACCAATTTAAATATTCAGAATTAAATGGCTCAAAATTCGGGTCGTTACATTCCTTCCCCCTTAAAATATTTTCATCCTCGAAATGGCTTAGTAGTAAAAATGATATAACTCTAACTCCCCATAACCTACTAGTTGAAATCTTATATTCCGTATCTTCATAACCCAGTTCTTACCCAACCTTCGAATTCTTATACCAATACTCGACCATTCATAATCCTTTCCAAATGATATGTCCACCATTTTTGGACAATCCATCATCACATTCTTGCCTTCAATCCGTATGCTCTTCTGCATATCCACACTCATTCCAATTGATTTTAAATCCATTTATCAATTTCATTATTCCACTTGAAATTTTATTAACCAATTCTAATTTTCTTATTTCAATTACAATTAACACTCGATTTTAAATCATTAAAAATTTCTTGAAAATTATCTAACTCTTTGAATTTTCGAAATATTTCGCCAGCATCTCCTTTGCGCGGCACAATTAGTACAACCACAACTCGCCTATCTAGGCCTTCGCCAATCCAAAAGAAAATCAAAAAACCAAGTGGCTTGCCAAATAGGCCTTATCAAACCCAAATAATATCATAAACACGTACCTTTTTCTGAGCATAGTCTTATCTCTCGCATATGCTTCCATTCAATGCCTGCTCAACATATTTGTTCCAATTGACTTCCAATCAAACGAACTTTAGTTTTTATCCACTGATCAACTCCCTAACTTCCATTCAAACTTGATTTCTATTTAAAGAATCAATTCCCATATTCTGCTTGGATTCAAATTCCTCACAACTTGATACAAATTAACAATATACTCAACCTACTTATGCATAAGTTAAATTCTGATCTCAAATATTTCTCTTTTCACCTTATTCAATTCATTCAGGTTATATTTTTCCAATTCAATCTAATTTCATTTGACTTAATTTAAGTTAGTCTCAATTTAATTTATTTCCGCCATTTTAATTTACTTAATTCCATAAGTTAAACTTAAATTCTAAAATTCAAATTTATGGATTTTATTTCAAATTGATTTGAAATCATATATATTTGTGCATATTCATAACCATAGCAGCTCAAAACCTATGAAATTCCAAAGCAACTTATTTTCTTAACAAATTTTTCAGTAGTGAATTACCATGGTAGTAATCTATCACTTAGAAGCTCGAAAATAAATACAAACGATATGGCCAGCATCTTCTGAATTATTTCCCAGTGACTGAAGTGAATTTAGTGCTTTAATACTCCTAAAATCTATTCGAAACGTTTTTTATTTGAAATTTAAAATACTTCTATAATAATTCCCAAAAATACTCCAGAAAATAATTTTCAATACTCCAAGATTTCAATTCCATAATCTGGTTCGAAATCTATTTTAGTTCATTTTATTTGTATATTTTATCCATATACAAATTAGACTTGGTTATATATAACCATTTCAATATTTTATAATTTCCTTTGATTGTAATAACAATCAACACATTCATATATTATAATTTAGAAATTATTCCTTTTATATCAAAATAATTTTTAGGCAAATTATTTCATTTACCCATTTTAAAGCAATACTGTATCGAATTGCTTTGTTCGAGAGTTTAGAAACACCTATCAATATAGTTGTACATTCTATATGGACCAGAATTCATAAACCATTCAATAAACCAGTCAACACAATACAAAATATTTTTATATCAAATCTACATATACGCGCTCATATATATATACACACACACTCAAACTCAATCTAGAGTATTACTAACCCCTTCTCTATTGAGTTATACCACAGAGCCAAGGTTAACACTCAACCTTCAGCCCTGATACAAAATGAAATGGCCTGAATTTCCATACACTTTGATTTGACTAATTACACCATACGTCCAACCCAAATTGCGCAGAAACACGAATCATAAATAGAGAGAAGTTAGAGAATGAGAAACAGAAAGATAGAAAAATTAGAATATAAGAAAATGAACAACACAAATCTCATAGCGGAACGAATAAAATATATTAAATAGCATAACTTTAGAAATACAAATCGGTAGCTGTATATACATACCATCATCAGAGCACAACAGCTATTTCTGGAACAATAATAAACACCTGTTTCCAGATACAACATAGTACACTGCGGAAAATATGATAGTCTACAGCTAACTAATGAAGCCTCCTGCTTCAAGCTCCTCCAAGTATATATGAAGAATCTCGACTACTTGACTGCCCGTATAAATTGGGGCACCCAAGAGTTTAGGGTAAAACAAAATAAACTCTGGGTCAGTCATGGGATCTGTAACCACACGGATTTCGCCCGGACCTAATCGATTGCTAAATCGACCAAGACCTCGAATCCCGCATACGCTAACTCTGGGCATACAACACATCAGAACAAATAACAGAAGGCTTTTGTAAACATCATAATAATGTTACATTAGAGCATAGAATATCAGAGTATATCGAAAATAATACACAGCGGAAGATGAATTTACATAAATGTAATACAATGCACAGCAGAAATATAAACTACACAGCAGAAGACTGTAAATGCCTGGACACAGATTAAAGCTTCAATCCAGAATCCTGCTCTGATACCACGTTGGTACAACCCCAAAACCCCGTACTGCAGTGTTAAGGGTAATCTTTAGAATATAATGCATAAACAGATAATAGCAGAATAAAAATAAATAAATACACCAGATAATGCACAAATAATACACTGCATAAACGTAATCATCAGAGTTACACAGTATACAGGATCATACTTAGTACAAATATAGTTCAGCTATACATAAATGTCTACATCGGAAACAAACATAATATGTACAATAAGAGCTGAACAGCATAAAAAGGGATAAATAATAGAATCCATCTTCAGCTCCAGCTATCCAGAAAGATCCAGCTAAACCCTGAAAACAAGGCTGCCCGTGTAGAAAAAGGACACCCGAGTTTGCAAGTGAAACAAACTACGAGTCAGTCATGGGGCTGGTATGAGAAATCTACTTAACACATTTATAATATGGCTAATTACAGGACCACGCCACATTCGCGGAACGGGTTTACTCCATTGGATTGCCAGTGCTTTAAAATAAATAATTCTTTTAAACATCGCAATGCTTTTTTATAAAAATGAAGCCATTATAAGACTCAGTTCCCATCACACAATGCAATGCAAACCGGAGGATAGAGTTTTACCTTATAATGCCCAAAATATGCTTGATACGAATAAAACAAAAGCATTTGATATTATTACTAGTGTTTATATGTTTCGAAAACAATTTCAATCATAACTATCAATCATAGACGGCTTGGGTACCATATATCATGTCGCCATATATATATACAATTAAAATCGCACGGTGTCGTATTTGGAAATTGGATTTCCTTCATGAACCAAGGCAAAAGATAGTCCTTACCGACTTCGAGACTCTCTAGCCTGAGCCTCAAGGTCAGAGCGCATCGACCCTTGGATCGTCAGGGCCGGTCCACCGATGTGGATTAAATTTCCTGAACACTACGTTTCCCCGCCCTTTGGGGCATAAATGAGCCAACGAAAGCCTCTATTGGCTTCACATAGTCACCGATATAACCGTGGCGCCTCGCAACAGCGACAACCACATAGGTGAAAATAATATAAATGTCAGCCAGTTCAAGCACCGACACCACCTCTAACTAGAAAGAAACGCATGTCCTTCCTGAGGTCCTCTCCCGTTTCTAGTTCATACCGGGGTGTGAGGTTCGCGAATTCACGTTATACACAAAGCATGCCACACAGGCGGTGCTTTGATCATCAACCACAAGACTTTGCTTTTCAACAGAAGCCCTGATCACTACATCTTAGCATGCCACACAGGCAATTCACACCGTGCAAATGATGGCTATCAATCACATAGAATGAATTCAAATGTCAGACACACTGTCCATTTGCAAGTCCGTTCTGGGTCTGAACAAAACCGGAGGCACTATATACCTTGCATACCCATCGATCTCCATGTACGTCTGTACGATCACCACTCATTATCCATATTTCGGGATGCCTCCCAATCAGGACATCAGTTACCATCCAAACGAGGTGAAGATTTCCGGTCTTCGACTACTGTCTTCATCTTCGATTTCTTATCATCGAATCAGTTATTCAGAATGGGATAAACCCGGTCTTTCTGAGCAACTCGCGTATATAATAAACAAGTGCTACACAAACACACATACGCCTTATTCAAATTCATTAGTCACTAACCGTAAATTAGTAAGAGAACGATTTCCCAAATATTAACCCCGAAGGTCGAAACCAACATCAGATCAAAACCCAGGAAACCATTCGACTCGGCTAACCTTCAGTTAATTTCTAAATTTAACATTCCATATCGTTTATAATATTTTATAACAATTTATCGCTATTTTTATTTATTTAAAAATAGCCAATTTATTTAAACGACACTTCAGGCCATAACGCGGCCGTGGCGCTGTTTTTCTTCAGATTTTATTTACACATATCTGAAAAACTAACCGTCGGATCTTCACAAAATTTATATCATTAGAAAGATCTTTTCAAAACGAATCCAACGGTTCCAGTTTTGGGAAAATCCGACGGTTGGATCTCCCGGTACAATCGTTTGAAGTTTCGATTTCAAAATACGAACTGCAGCGTCGTTATTTGATTTATTTTAATTATATTTACATGTATATATAAATATAATCGATTCTGGCACTTTTTTTCTTCATATTTGAATTAAACATTCCAGACAATCCAACCGTTGGATCTTTACAAAGTTGGTGTCGTTGGAAAGATATTTCCAAAGCGAATCCAACGGTTCCGGTTTTGGGAAAATCTGATGATCGGATCTCCCGCACTAATCGTTTGAAATCACGGTTTCCAAAACACGAACTGCAGCTTCGTTATTCGATATATTTTAATTATTTATATATATATATAATCGAGTTTTCGATTTCAAAACTATATTCTTTTCGTACCTTTGATAAAAATGATATTTTTATCCAACTGACTTCTATCTCAACACTTCACTATTTTTAACAATTCATGTATATGATAAAAATGTGATTTTCATTGTAAAACTATTTATTTCAAAACAGACTATTTTATATAGCTCATATTGATGTTAAAAATATGATTTTATTATAAAATAATTTATTTCAAACACAAATACCATTCAACACATGAATTTATATTCAACACATGAAGGTTTTCTATTCAACACACGAATATAGTTTCAACACATGAAAATAATTCTAACACATGAATATTATTCAAAATTTCGGCAGCATAACGGCAGGGTAGTTAAAACCGGGGTCATCCCTAGTACGGCTCCTCTCTCTACCTTAATGCCTCGCAACTTTTGACATTGGGGATTTCATGCATCTAGTTCGCACGCAGGCGGCATGTATATTTTTCTCATTTCCACAAACTAATCCTATGTGGTTTCAACCAAATAATTCTCAACCACAAATGGGTATTTTTCAACCACAATCAATCAATTTCAACCACAAACAATTCTAATCGACCATTCGCTATCAATCAATTTTCACACCAATCACAACCAATAAATATCGTCCATGGTTTGTGGACGAGGGGCGTATATATATATTTATATAAGTATACTTCGCTTCCATTCAACACATATATATAATTTTTACAACGCATATATAACTTATACATCGACCATACAACCTATACAACGCTTATACATGTGGTGTACAACGTTTATATAACTCATACATCGACTATATAATTATACATCGTCGTTTTCCATATCGTTTATAATTCAGAAATCTCACATTGGGTTCCACTCCACCAAAAATAGCAGAAGGCTCAGAAAAATATGCGGTCTCTTCCAGAATGTAGAAGACGTCCACACGAGTCCACTTTCTCTTGTTTCACTGAATTTCGTCAACAAACGAAAAAGATATGATTTTTACAGTGAAATCAAAAACCGTAGCGCTTTAAAGTGCTATAGAATAGTTTATTTTAAAATAGCCGTTACCTTTCTGAAATCTTCAAAACTAGGTTTGAAGTTTTCGGGCAATCCATGAATCGATAAGACGATCGGCCTTCACCACGAAGAAGAACTCGACGGCCTGGATAGCCCTCGACGGCTTGAACGTCGGATGTTCACGGCGGTGGAGCTCCCTAATTACTCAATGAAAAAAATCCAAACTATATATGGATTTGAAGATCTTCTCGAGCTCTTCAAAATCTTCAACTGGAGAGGGGCTAATTTTGCGTGGATTGATCAGAAAATGAATGGGAAAGGTGGAGCGGTTTATCGTCGTCGAGAAACAGAAAGGGTAGGGGAGAGAGAAAGAGATCTGACCAATCAGGTTTTTTTTATTTATAAATTTTAAAATCCAAAAATACCCCTTTTCCCATACGAACACCAATCCAAACCCAACGACTATCGTCCCTACCTAAATTCCCCCCTTTCCGAACACAGTGGGATATGTTTCATAGGCCCATTCGATTGTTTCAGTCAGTTTTCCTTCAAATTAAAATATAAAACATTCAATATTCGATTTGAACGTACATTTCAATTTGCCGGGGCCACATACTGATTCTAAAAATTCCAGAAAAATAAATCTAGCTATGTTTTGACGATACAGTCCCAACAAGTCTAGTTTCGTCAAAATTTAAGACCGTTTGAAAAATGGCCCATTTCTGGTCGATCCAATTTAATTGTAATTGACCAAAACACGTTTTCCTTTTCCACGCTCACATATTAACTTCAAATATTATGAAATTTGATACCTAGCAATAATTTGACATCCCGGATCCAACAAAAGTGGTTTCGTCGAATTCTGAGGTCGTTTGCAAAATGGCCCTTTTCACGGGCTATATAATTTATATAGCGACCTTTCTGAAAATTCATTTGGCCATAACTTTTGCTTCCCTCTACGAAACTTTGATTTTTTAGATCAGTTAGAAAGATATTCACTAACAGATTTAAATATTTTTGGTTTCACTCAAATCCGTTTTGTTTTGCACCCGGAACAGTCAGTCAAAGTTTGAATTCAAATTTTGAAACTACCGCGCCATTTCAGGCCTTTTTTATAATTCAAAGTAATTATATTTATTATCAACTTCGATTCAAACTTACTTTTCATTATTATTATTTAAAATATTTATTTTAAATACTTAAAATTCACTATTTTAGATAATTTAAAATTTTCAAACTGGTTCAGATTTTCCGGGTTGTTACAATCTCCCCCACATAAAACTTTTCGTCCCCGAAAAGGAACAAAGTCGAAAGTGGTTTGATTATTTAACCAACTCTGCTTCCAATCTTGCTTCCATTCTCCAACTTTTCAGTTTCTGAGAATTTTCAAATTCTTCAAAAAATTGGCTAACACCCTGAATTTCCGAATTTTTTTTTCCATAACCTCCTTTGTACGGGGAGGAGTTTGGAAATTTATTGGGCCGTATTAGGTACCCAATAAATCCTCTAAAGCATACACATATTTATAGTGATATATTCTGGTGTTTACAGGAGAGCGTGTATATATAATAACTCCAGAGAATAAATTCTCGTCACCCTGTCTAAGCCTGAGGGAGTGTGTATTTTTAATTGCTCCAGAGAATAAATTCTCATCACCTCGTCCCGTGAGGGAAATAAATAATCCATGTGTCGTATCTAATAACTAGAGAGACGTGATTATTGTCAACTCCAGACCCTTGTAGGGTTTTTATTAATCTGGCAATTTACTGTTACATTTTATATGGTCCATATCAGTCATCAGTTCAACCTGTAATAATAGTCATCGCCATACAAGCCTCTCGCTCGTATGGTAAATCTTCAACCTTGTCACACAAGATCCAAATGCTTATGTGGTATATGATGAAGTATGCCTATCTTCGAGAAGTATGCCATGTAGTGTAATTCAAAATTAATTGTTACAATCCTATGGCGACATTTATTATTACACACAGAATAACCAACACTCCGCATCCAGTGACATTCACAGGAGTTGATATAATAATATTTCGCATCCAACTCATTAAGGTTTACCTATTTGTCGGGCACATAAATAATTTCTCTACTCAACAGCTAATCCAATTACCTGTTGAAACATATATATGCACATGTATATATTTCTATCTATTTTTAAATCAGTTCAATGTGTGATTTAATCGAATAAATTCTACAACTCATTCTCTTATTAATTAAATTAACTATCGTTCTAATAATTTAATTAATCAAATCCCCTATCACACAACACAAACAACAATCAATTTGTTTTTAACTTTTCAAAATCATACAAATTAATTCATACACTCTTTTTAAATTAAACAGACTATAGAATTAAAAGTGCATATTCATGGAAAGAAAATAACAACAAAGTAGAGAACAAAATGGTAATGCAAAGTATGGTAAATGTACCTTGCACTGGAGTCAATCAGAGATATCCACTCGACACTTAGGATAGGCTTTCTGAACGCTCTCCTTAGTTTCCCAAGTACAATCTCGCAGATCTCCACTCCATTGCACTTTGACTAAGTGAACCTTCTTGTTCCTCAGCCTTTTGGTTTCTTTGCCAATAATCTTTAGCGGCTCTCTTCTCACAGCCAATTCTGGAGTAATTTCAATATCTTGTTGCGCTGCTTCTTCCACGATCAAGTCTGGATCATGGACGTGCTTTTGGAGTTGAGATACTTGAAATACATCATGCACTCCAGGCAACCAATCAGGCAATTGAACACTATAAGCGAGAGTTCCAATCCGTTCAAGAATAGGAAATGTACCAATGAATTTGAGCGCCAATTTCCCTGTTTTACCGAACTGGATAACTCCTCTCATCGGCGATACTTTCAAATATACATAGTCACCAACAGCAAATGATATATCTCTTCTTCTCTTATCGGCATAGCTCTTCTGTCGGCTTTGAGCGGCGAGTGATCGTTTCTTAACGAAATCGACTTTGTCGGCAGCCTCGCGGATCATATCAGGTCCCAATACAAGTCAGCTACCGGGTTCGACCCAACAAGCAGGAGATCGGCACAGTCTACCATACAATGCTTCGAATGGCGACATTGTCAGGCTTGCTTGGTAGCTATTGTTATATGAGAATTCAGCCAAATGTAAATGGTCTTCCCATGATCCACCGAAATCTAGAACACAAGCCCGCAATAAATCTTCTAGTATACGATTCACCCTCTCAGTCTGACCATCTGTCTGAGGATGATAGGCGGTGCTTAGGTTCAGCTTTGTTCCCAGTTCTACTTGAAATGCCTCCCAAAATTTGCTAGTGAATATTGTATCTCTATCACTAACTATACTGATCGGCACTCCGTGTAGTCTAACAATATCCTTGAAGTATATCTGCGCCAGACTCTGAGCAGTGCTGTTTGATCTGACAGGTATAAAATAGGCGGTCTTCGTGAAGCGTTCTACGATCACCCAAACACTGTCATTTCCTTTTCTGGTTCTGGTCAAACCATCTATGAAGTCCATGGAAATATATTCCCACTTCCAACCTGGAACGTCCAGCGGTTGCAACAATCCAGCAAGTTTTTGTTGGTCGCTTTTGACTAGTTGGCAAGTAGGTCATCAGCTAACATATAAAGAAATGTCTCTCTTCATCGACCTCCACCAGAAAGTGCGTTTGATGTCATTATACATATTGCTTACTCCTGGATGGATACTAAGTTTTGACTTGTGGCACTCATCCAGCACTTCTTTTCGGAGCTCAGAAATGTTAGGAACACATATTCGACCTTTTAGCCTTAGAATCCCATCATTATCAACTTGAAAACTTGAGGGTTCGCCTTTCTGAATTCTCTCTCTGATCTTCTGAATGAAGTGATCATCCTTCTGAAGAGCAGATATTTTATCTATCAATGAAGTCGTGATAATAAAACTAGCGATCATTACATTCTTTCTACTCAGTGCATTGGCTTTCCCCAGAGTGTATAGAATCTCAAAATTGTATGCTGCAAGGAATTCTAGCCAACGTTGTTGCCTCAGATTCAAGTCTTTCTAGGTGAACAGATACTTTAACGACTGGTGATCTGTAAACAGTTCGAATTTCTCACCCAGAAAATAGTGTCTCCTGATTTTCTATTCAATTCAATTCGAATTCATTTTCTATTCTATTCAATTCATTTCAATTCGATTTCAATTCGTTTCGATTCAATTCCAATTCGATTTCAATTTGATTTCAATTCGTTTCGATTCAATTACAATTCGATTTGAATTCATATCGTATATATATTTCAATATATATATATATATATTATTCTCATCTCATATATATTTTTATCTCATATATATGTTATTTTCACTTTTCATATATACATATATATATATTTCACTTTCCATATATATAATATTTTCACTGATCATTTCATATATATATTTTTCACATAGAATACAATCAAACAAGTCGTTCATGGTCTGTGGACGACGGGGAACAGTTCATGAATGCAGTTACAAATTAAATAACTAAACAGAAAATTATAGTGAGAGAATTTCTCATAGTGGTCGGTTTCAGTTCTGTTTTGATTTGAATTTCTGGTCCGGTTCGGGTCTGAAATTGCCTAAAATTATGATTGGCTCTGTTTTGAACGCGGTCAGTTTTATTGGGAAGCACTCGTTCTCATGATCACAACGCAATGGACGGTTCGTGAATTCGATCTCGTATGAAGGAGATATGGCGTTATTAACATCAATTGCAATTTTAATATAATTAAATAATTAGTTAACACTAATTATTTCTCCCCCCCTTTAATCACCTTCTTCTTCGATATCCCTCCTTCAGGTTACGGGAAAAAAGCTCCACCATGAATCTTGATTTCGCATGCCACCAGAGGCCAGTGGGCCCCAATCGAACACCACCACGATGACGCCGCCACCTTCCTCTTCTCACGCCCCCAGCTATGTCCACTTCGAAGTCCCTCCTGGCCCGCAAATCAAGGGCGACGACGGCCAATTTAGGCATCAAAATCGAGCTCCACGCTGAACAAGAATTGATCATACTTATACGGATTAGAAGCTCTTGGATTGCTCTATGATTTTGGTTCAGACAGTATGAAATTTTTTGCTGGGATTGAGGAAAAATTGGCCGCATACTGATTCTCAAAATTCCAGAAAAATAAATCTAGCTATGTTTTGACGATACAGTCCCAACAAGACTAGTTTCGTCGAATTCTGAGGTCGTTTGCAAAATGGCCCTTTTCATGGGTTATATAATTTCTATAGCGACCTTTCTGAAAATTCATTTGGCCATAACTTTTGCTTCCCATTACAAAACTTTGATTTTTCAGATCAGTTAGAAAGATATTCACTAATAGATTTAAATATTTTTGGTTTCACTCAAATCCGTTTTGTTTTGCACCCGGTACAGTCAGTCAAAGTTTGAATTCAAATTTTGAAACTACCGCGCCATTTTAGGCCTTGTTTATAATTCAAAGTTATTATATTTATTTTCAACTTCGATTCAAACTTACTTTTCATCATTATTATTTAAAATATTTATTTTAAATACTTAAAATTCACTATTTTAGCCAATTTAAAATTTTCAAACTGGTTCAGATTTTCCGGGTTGTTATAGGATCGGTGTGAGTAAAATCTAACCATTGGTTTAACTTTTAAAATCTTTTCGATAGAAATGATAATCGTAAGACCGATCCACACATAAACACGGATGGTTTTACCTTACGATAACCAAAATTATATTTGATATCAAATCCGGTGATATTATAACAGTGTCCAAATCAAATAAATAGCAATCTAGAGGAACGCTTGCATCTCATGCTCCATATATAATATTAAATCAAAAACTGTAGGGTGCTTATTGGAGATTGATTTCCGACTATGACAAGATATGGAACCACCTTCCGATCAGTGTACTCTAGAGGGGATACACTGGGGTTCAACAAGAACATCTTGCAACCCGGCCACACATGGCTGACCACTCATTTAACTTGAGTGTATTGAGCATATTATCACCAACGGTTATGATTAGCAACCATTACCGAAAGAATACAGCAGCGCGTAGAATAAGAAGCAAGTGAAATTTCTCTAGATTAGGTGATAATACCCCTAATGGGAATGACCCACTTGCCCATGTTGCCTGCCCGATTTCTGTCATTTCCCGGTTGATGAGGCTTGAGTTCACGATTATTTTTCTAAAACATCTTGCCACCATTCACTTTGAATGCCACCTTATCAGATCCATCCATATATGTTGTCCTAGAACTGGACAAACCGAAGGCACCATTCTATTAATCTATCTTAGAAAATTTCTACCTAGGATTAACAGAACATCCCTTACACTTTAATCTATCTACAATTATCTTCAACATAAGTTGATTCGTAATGCTTATGCCAATACGGAGTGGTTTTCAGATGTCAAACCAGATCTCGGTCTCTCTGTATTGACCACAAAGACATAAAATAAAACAAGCTTTGATAACCGGTGATTTGAATATCAAAGGAAATATCCATACAATCAACGATCCTATTTCCAAATGGAAATTTCTATTAATCAACGATCAAACAATATTGGGCCCTTTTAAATAAATTTCCTATTAAATTATCATTTTCCATTTTCTTATCTTTTCTCAGATATTTTTTAAGGCTGGCTCATCTCCACGATCATTAGAAAACATTTCCATATATAACAAGTTTTCCATTTCCAGAAAATATCACTTATTACGGTTGGAAAACATTTCCATATATTAACATATTCCTATTTCTAAATTTAGAAAATATATGTTATCCACATGTAGCGACCCGGGAATCTCGACATTCGAATCTTAACATTAATACAACCCATGTCCAAACTCAAGTACCGAAAACCCCAGAAAGCTAGAAGAGAGAAGTTAGAGGGTGAGAAAAGAAAGAAAGAAAGTTAAGAATAAGAAGAATCAACACAACACAGAGTCTCACATCGCAGTGGAACAAAATATAGAAATAACTTTTATTTGGGTTCTTGAAACAGTACTTACACATCAGAGCACATCAATACATCTGGACAGTTATAATAGTCTGTCCTTATATATAGCGGAATAATAAATGTATACATCATATGTCTGAACTTCTTCAGTTCGTCCTTGGACTTCGCAGCATCCGATAACCTGCACCTGTACAGCCTGGTCTAACCCGAGCATTACAAACACCGGGTCAGTCTGGTGAACCAGAGTGAGAAAAACTCGCTAAGTTTATAATATCACCCAAATCGATTTTAAAGTTCAAACTTTCTTTCGAAAGAAAAGGATAATCGTAAGACCGAATCCACACATAAATACGGATGGTTTTTTAACCTTACGATAACCCAAAACGTTTTTGAAATCAATATCTTTTCTGATATTATAATAATGTCTAAATACAAGTAAATATCAATCTAGTGGAACGCTCGCATTTCACGCTCCACATATTTAGTATACAATCAAAACCGCGGGCGCTTATTGGAAATTGGATTCCCACTCTGACAAGGTATGGGACCACCTGCCAATAGTGTATCTCTAGAGGCGAATACACTGGATTCCACAAGAACGTCTTGCAACCCGGCCCACACATGACCGACCACTCATTTCTCTTGAGTGTATCGAATGTATATCACCAACGGTTGGGATCAAACCACCGTTTCCCGAAAAGGACAACATCAATAGATTAAAGAAGCAAAAGGAATTTCACTAGATAGGTGATTATACACCCTAATGGGAGCGACCCACATAGCCATGTTGCCTGCCCGATTTTTTTGTCATTTCCTTGTTGATGAGGCCTGAGGTTATAATCAACTTTTGGAACATCTGGCCACCGTTCACATCGTCCATACAAGTCATCCAGGAAAAGGATGAATTGAAGGCACCCTCCTACTGCATCCAATATAGGAATCACCCTATGGATCAGTAGCGAGTAGTCCTTGCAAACCGTAGATTCCAATTACGACAAAATCATTGTCGAAATATCTCTGGGGATCAACCAGAGAAATTCAACAATTGTTCCTCCACTCATGAAGGTTTACGGTCTTCATTGCTCCATCTCGATCAGGATCGTATATCTTCTTCATTTACGTTTCTATTAGTCGGAATGGTTTTCGAATATAAATTCAATCCCGGTCTTTCCATACCAACAATGCATTGGGTCAAACTTTGATAGTCGGTTATTTAACTATCAAAACAAACAAACATATAAACAAAATGAATTCCTTGGTTTATACAGCATCACTTGGCCATTAAATAATACATCAGTTTTAATATATAATATTCTCAAATCATTTCATTTATATACTTAGGAAAAATATCTTAAAATCATATCTAGTTTATCGTTAATTACCATTTCAATACATTTGTTACCACACTACTTATTTTCTATAATTGCATACTCGATTCAACTTACGATCGTGAAACCATTATTACGAAATCTCCTTTTGTTTCCGTTATTCGAACACCATAATCATCACTTTGCTTTTTAGAATGAACTTATTCCAAAACTCACTTCCTTTGAAAATATCGTTATATTTTCGCAAATTCTTTTTATTTTATTTTTTTGTTATGGAAATATCATTTCTTATTCTCAAGCTTCTTTTAAATTCCTTTATTTCGGAATCTCATTTATATATTTCCAAATTCTTCAAATACGTTACACTATTACTTTTCAAAATAAATTACACTAACATCTTTGCCATCACAACTAATACCATCCTCTGGTAATCCCGAAGTCGTTCAATTTGGGGTATTTAATTACCTTTCAGACCATGATCAACAATGTTCTTATCTTAAGATGATATCAGTTGTAATACCAAACCCGATATTCATTCCCAATATCAAAACAGATCCCATTTGGTTATATCTTGATGAAACTCATCTCTTATATTTAATAAAGCAAATTTATCGCATCTTTGTAACCCCACTTGATTAACTACTTAAATTCAAACTTGGGTTCCGTCCAACTTGGATTTAATAAAATCCTATTAAATACAATTTCAATTAAGAGTTCACTACAATTTAAAATTAACTCATACCATCATTAATATAATTTGCTTTAAAATGTCATTTTATTATAAATAGGTCTTATCGTTTCATAAACTTCCATTGTCTTTTAAATCCCATGTTTTTCACTTTGATTATGATAATTAAATATCAAAATTTAAAAATGTTTACTTAATCAATAAATATTTCCATTAAATTAATTAATTACTTAAATAGATAAATAAATCTAATAAATCCATTTTGACTTCGTCAAGACTAAACATGATTCACTTGTTAATCAAATCTCGATTCATCTTCCTATTAAATTCAATTAATTTAAATAACCCGATTTGATTATTCAAATAATAATCAATTCAATATAATCTCCTTTTGATTGCTGTTTAAAACAATTTATCTCAGTTATTAATCGTCACATTAATTTCTGCTTACTTGCTTATCAATATGATTAATATAAGAATTCACTTTGTGAACAATTTAATAATTAAGACGGGCACGTGCTTCGCACACGACATCTTTTGGTAAAAAAATGATGATTGGTTAACAAAATATCTATGTACATGGTTAGTTTATTTCCTTTTGATAAACTCCCTTTTTAAAATAATATATTTTCAAATTGATCTTCAGTTATAAAAATAAATTTATAACTTTATCTCTATCGATTTACCTGATGGTAAATCAGTCTTTCTAAAACACTGTACATTTCGGCCATCTGCTATAACTTCCCAACGAATCCTACCCATTGGTTAATAACACAACAAATGTTGAATTTAGAATTCAACAATCGATAACCAAGTCAATAATCTAACCATATTGGTTAAACGGTTTTTATAACGATGATATGCAACTAAATATTCAATCCAACTGATAGCGGCCAACCAATAATAATAATTCAAGCATCCAATTAAATTTAAATACGTTTATATCATTATAAATGTATCTAACAAGGTAGGTTACCTCAGTTGGAATAGATCATCAAAAATAACGATTTTATTTCATTTAAATTAAACAATTGTTTAATTTAAATAATTCAGTTAATATAAATATTATTCGGTAAACATCCAAATAAACATCAAATCAACCAATAATTAACAAACATGGCGCACAAAGAAAATAAACCCGACTTATAAAAAAAATAAAAGTGGGAGAACTGAGTGAGTTTAACTCATCTTGAATTCCATTCGTTGTGAAAACTGATCGTTTTACAAGCTTCCAGCTGCGTGCAACTTCATCCAAGCCAGCTCCAAAAAATTTACGTTGGTGTGCTTTCAACATTTCCTGTTTGGTCCGGTTCTTAGCACATGCTCATATTCCTTCCCCAGGCGAACACATTCTCCCACCATGCCATTCAACGCACATATACCCATTTCAATATGAACACAGTACCCTCAACTTTCATGCCAGTTCTTCCACGTTCTTTCCCCCATGACACTTCAGTTTGCAAGCCATACCTCTCATCTCGCCTGCCATTTCTTATTCGCATTGTCCCCTTTTTTTTTTTCTTTTTTTTTTCTGTTTTTTGATTGGCCCAAAGCCCACCTTAATAGAATACGGCCCACCTCCTCAACTATTACCCAACTCGCGCCACACTTTTTCTTCCCCATCCATGCTTTTCCTGCCTGAAAATTTCCAGCGTGCACGTTCCCCTATGATCCCACTTTCCTTTCACCAAACCTTAAACCAAACCTCACTAATGGCACTCTCTTACGTCGACCGTAACTTCATCGCCAACGCGAGTGCCGGAGCCTTGATGACTCCCAACCCAACTACTAGCTGTTGCTTCCTTTCTGTTAACATGAAAGCCAATCTTTCATACACAGTGACCCAACTTTCCATCGCAGATCGCTAGCGCCACCTCCCTTTGCACACACCTAAGATTTTCTTCTATGGGTTTGAATCTATTGCTTGCGTTCTGGAATGAGGATTGAGCAAAGGGAATACATGTATTTATAGATGCAGATGGATGGATAGAATCAACGTTTCATCACTAAGTACAAGCTAACATTCGTAGGATGGGTTTGCAGAAGAACTAGGGTGAATGGAATTGTTTCATCACATTGAAAGGTAGAAAAGAAAGGCTAGGCATACAGGAACGAAATAAGATTAGCATGGGTAGGCTTGTTTGTGTTTTCAAAATCAATCTTAGGCTGTTCGCGAACTGTCTTTAGTTTGATTGTGATTTTGATTTATACAGGCCTTTACATTACTGTATGTTGATATATTCGTGCTTCTCAGATACAGATAGCAACAGGCATATTTGAGGGAGGAGGGTCTGTTTGGTACGAATGGGGTTAGGCAGTGTTAATTCAACTCAACGAAAGGACAAAAAGAAACGCTAGGAATGGGTTAAAAGTTGTAGGAAAGCTGCTGTGATGGGAAAATAAAATAAGGTACAGTGTTTAGGCTTCGCGAGAAAGAAATAGCACATGGAAATAAAATATAGGTTCTGCCATGATCTTTCACTTCCCGTTTGAAGCAACCCGTCATGTAGAGAGTAGGGTTGGAGAAATTATAACCACTGAGTTTTGACATCAATAGGTTTTAGTTGTAAAGAAATAGGGATATATTTCCAATATCTGATGGTGACTTGGCTTAGATACACACGTTTAATATCTCACAAGATCAAGCTGTGTGTGTAATCTCATGAACGGATATGTTTAGTTTGGGGCAGAGGTGACAAAACCGCGTAGGCACGAGCTGCGGTAGGTTGCTTAGGAGTGGAATATGAGAGTCTAAATAGCGTAGATTTTATTTATATGGTACCATTATATCACGTTGATTGTTAATTTTGCATCGATAAACATTCTCCAAAAATAACAAAAAAAAAAAAATAACGTCATTGTCCAACATTCGTATCGTCAAATGCCAGTCTTCAAAATCGACGAAAATAAACACATCGCACCAACGTTTTTAGCTTAATCATTATATTGCTTTCGTTGGAACTGGCTTCAAGATTTAACTCGGTCGCAGTGACAACGTATAAAATTATAATTAAATTATTTCAAACGGTTAATTTTATGCGTGTACACAGCGGACGGTCACTAAATAACTTCAAATAACTATTTAAATTAATAAAATAAATTTAAATATCCGACTATAGAACATATGGGACATTACACCACATTGGAAAATATTTCCAATCCCTATTTTTAATTCTCATTAATCGCATCATTTCATTTCCTATACTTCGAAAACAATTCTAATTTTATTTGGAAAACGTTCCCAAATTCCATTTATCTGGATTTAACCGATATAATATAAAATATCATTATTATAGCTTAACCTATTAATCTTTCATTATTAACTGTATCACTAACTAACTCTCGCTACCGAACCTTAACTATTTCTCAGTCAATCATGAAGTCGATAAAGTTGGGGCATAATTACCTTTCCGACCATAATCGAACAACATTTTCAAGTATGGAATAGACAACACTCTCAACTTCAAAAACAAAACATTGCTTATGCGACTCCTAGATTCAATCAAAGAATCCACTTCTTTTATGAAAAATTATTGATTATAATGGTAGCGTTATAATCGTTGTTTCCAAATATTTGATTTATAAAACATATATTATAATGATAGCATTAAAATTGCTGTTTAGATTTACAAAACATTTATTATAACAATAGCATTATAATCGTTGTTTCCAAATATTTGGTATATAAAAAAATAACTTGTACTAATTAATTCAATTAATAAGTAAATGATTAAATAATTAAATTTGATTCAAAACGGAAATTAAAAATAACTACTTCCCTAAATTTGATATAATCGAATTCCAATAAATAACTCTCTCTCGAATAATCTATATTCGATTATATTTCGAACTTCGGAATTTATCTATCATTTATGGTTAATTCAAATTGCAAATTCACTTTTGAATTTATCCTTTCCAAATCATTACAAAATTTCTTTATAACCATTCCAGTCTACAAAACGTTATCACACTTTATTTTACATTCCAAATTTCGAACTAAAACTCATCGTTTTCTTTTAAAAATGATTACCCATTTACCTTTTCATTCCATTTCCAATCTAGATTCATATTTCAAATATAAATTTCCTTTAGAGATATTTCGTTTGCAAAATATTTGCTTTAAACCGTTATTCACTTTAACCGTGAATATATTTCTTTTATATACAATAAAATCCATTTGATTTTACTATTTCAAATCCAAATTTCATTTATAACTTCTATTTAAAATTTATCCATAAAAAATGTCATTTTTATTCCAAGTATTTATAATCTCATTCACAATTTCTTTTATAACTACCAAGTCTAATTCCAATGTCAAATATCAGTTTCAAAACCGTTTTTTCACTTTTTATATAAATTCAATTTATTCCACTATAAATATTTCACTGAATTTAAAATATCATTCATAATTTAATCTTCTCAATTTATCTATTAAAAACATATTTCTATTTAAAATGTCCCTTTAAAACCTTATAGCGGTTTTTCATTTGAAAATAAAATATTGATTTCAAGCCAAATATTAATTATTCAATGATAATTATTTCCCTTTAGCCATAAATATCGTTTATGATTTTAACTACTTGTTTTATCAATTAAAACAAGTTTCTACTTTCAGTTCTATTCGAAATCAAATTTCTAATATTGGAAATAAATTTTCTTTTTAAATTTCGAATTTATTTTCTACATACGAAATGTATTTCGGTATTAAGTACCAAAATTCTAAGGCCACTGTATTTCAACACAGTATAATCATAGTATATATCACAGTGAATAACAAACAATAATATAAATGTTGAGGAATCCAATAGGATCCCTCCAACCTGTTTCCCTGCATCCATATATGTTAATCAACATTAATAATATTAATTCCATGTTAGTATGAAATATAATGGTAAAAAAATTTAATAATCGATCAACTATATAACTATAACAACCATTTCAACCAATTTTATCAACCATTCATTCAAGCAACCATCACAAAGTATAAAGTTACTAGAAATAAATTTAAAACTCGTTTACATAAAAATATAAACGAGCCAGAGTTGGTGAGATTACTCACCTTGTTTCAAAGTTGACGGCTCTGCTATTGTTTCCTTTAAAATAAATAGACGTTTGATTTTCGTACCAAATCCCAATAACTCAGTTTTCCGCCACACAAATACCACAATTTAGATCTTGTTGTTACGGATCCAACGGATCCGGTTGCGTTCAATTCTAATAAAGTATGAATAAAATACACATTTTATAAGATTTGATTATATTAAACATCGTTAATAATTAATTAAAAGATTTAATATTCCTTTAATTACTTAATTAATATAATGCACCGCCATCACTAACCTTTCTTTACCTAGAAAAAGAGAACCTGTAACTCTATGAGCCGTGCACCATTTCCATAAACTATCCTCACCTCCTCTTTCTCATTTCTCCATATTTTCCAAAGTTGAGACCGTTGTTTTCCTCATCTTCCCGAGCTCATCTCCCCAATACCCTCAACGTCCTACCTATGGCGTCATCATGAAATGCGATTTCAGCATGAAATCGGTACTACAGTGCTTCGAGCGGCGTCGCTCCTCGCAAGATTATCCTAACTATGCTGGTCGATGCTAAGACTCACCAGAACCTAAAAACAGTGTCCAATCCAGGCCTCAAAAGTTCCAATTCGTGGATCCCTATAATCCACGAATGATGTCCTAGTTTACTATACATAAAACGATTCCCAACAAGTAGTGTCGCACCCATCAACACTTACATGAACTTGAAGCTCCCCTTTATTCGATTTTAACTAACCTAGTTTCAGAATTCGTAGCTTTCTATTTGGTTCCATACGGATTTTCACCGCTCACGTCTATTCTTTTCTTCTGATAGGTGTGAGCGTGATTTAGTTTCTAATTTGATTATTTTATTTCATTTTTGCGTACGAATGGAAATGTTGTCTCCAGTATTTAAAGGAAGAAGAAGCTTTGGGGCCACGGTATTGAATTCCTTGGCAGACATGGGATCGAAATTCTTGGCAAGCTCGACTTTGCAAAGCATAAAGAACACGCTGTGTATATATATATATTTTAAATAAAAATATGCAATCTTTTCCTTAGGTACGTTCAGACTAGGCATGTGCAAAGGTATTAAATTTTAGTAGAGATAGGCATTTTTCCCAGTACGAGCATGTGCAAAATTCAAGCTTACCTATGGGAGCCCTGTCACGTTTCCAAAAACCTTTTGCATCATCCCAGAGTACATATTGATTAAGCGAAGTCTTTCAACTTGCGGTAGTTATATAATTTTATTTGAAGTGATTTTTTTATAAAGATATTGTTCACAACCTTGATACTAAGGCATAACGATGCATTCTTCTTTCCTTTAGTGTAAAATATTTACATATATTCAGGTACATGGCGATTATTCCACATTAATACCATGTCATTTCTTTAACCGAAGGAAACTTCCACTTGTAAATATAGATGCTTTAGTCTATGAATGAGTTATTTCAATTAATTTACTAGTTGCTATATCCATTTACTACATGATTCGAACAATCAAGAACATGATGAAATTCAACGTTGTGTACACAATGCTAGTTTATTCTAGCATATTTAGTTATATATAACAAGTTTGTAGCAAAGGTGGGTATCGATAGAATAATACAAAGAAATTAAATGTTTTGTTGTCTAAATTATTGCATTTCTGGGTAGTTGTATCAAATTTGTATAGAAGAGAAGAAGGAAGATATGTTTGAAGTTAAAAAGCGTAGTGTAGTGTACCCAACCGCATAAAATTTTATTCGTGTATGAGCCGCTACGGACAAAAATAAAAATATGATCATGTCAAGCGATGTGCCATGATCCAAAAAATATAATAATATAGACAAGTTAACTTATACTGTGATATCCCCAAAACACTGATATAGGACGTAAAATACTTCAAACAAAAATTTGTTTATTTTCCAAAATAAAACTTATAGAAATTTTTTATAAATTAAAATAAATGTACGTCTCAAAAGTCTTGTCCAAACTCGAAACCAATATTTAATTATATTAAACGAACCGCTATGGTTTAAAATTGATTCCACAGCGACTATTTGAAAATTTGATTTGGACATAACT
Source organism: Allium sativum (assembly GCA_030737875.1). NCBI lineage: Eukaryota > Viridiplantae > Streptophyta > Magnoliopsida > Asparagales > Amaryllidaceae > Allium > Allium sativum. The sequence continues at coordinate 469,234,154 of CM060918.1, forward strand.
CACAATCTATAAGATGAAATCTCGATTTTTCACTTTCATTAGAAAATGCAGTTAATTAGATTCGAACGTTTCTTATTTCAAAGAAATCCGACTTATAACGAATCCTGTATAGTTATTTAAAGTTGAAAACGTAAAATTACGAACTACCATGACATTACGAGCTTGACTATAATTATATTGTAAATTATACGTTAAACTTTGTTTAATTAAGCAAATTCCTTATAAAAATCGTTTTATATTTCAAATAAAATATTTAAAACCAATTTAAATATTCAGAATTAAATGGCTCAAAATCTATGTCTTTACAAAACCATTGGATTTGAGAATGGAGGAGGATCTTCAATCTCTAAGACACTTGATCAATGTTGACGGATTCCATGTCGAATTAGACTTGAGATCTTTGCTTGGAGATGTTATATGATGTTAGAATCACTTGAAATAGTGTTGAAAGCAATTTAGAAGCCCTTCGGGAACAACGAATTCCGTCCCCATTAAAGTGAAGATCATGGAGTATTCATAGGAGAGCTTGGAATGAGGTGGTGAGCTGAAATTTGCTTGTGTAGGTTATGGGTCAAACATGCAGGTAACTACAGAAATGCCATTGCCAGTTGTTGATAGTTGTAACCAGATGTTCTGCCCAAATTGATGTCCGACCGACCCTGGAGGCACATGCGCCAACCATCATGTTCGATCGACCCCTTTTGTGATGTGTGATCCATTGGTTTTTTGTAGATTTAATCTATTAACTTTCACTCATCTTTTGGTGGATAAACACTTATGTCATAAACTAGGTTATAATATATAAATATAGGCATATGTACAGTAATTAACAATGTCACACATAAGTGTGAAACCCGGAATTTTTCTAAATTATATCTCAATATCTTTATCATAGCTATAAAAAGGAATATCTCTTTAAAAAATTATATGTCCATGCCTAAGAAATGATATCACTTATCATATCAGCATATAAATGATATCTCATATAAAAAAACTCAAGAAATTATATCACCTACCAAATCGATATAAATTCCAGAAATTAGTAATTAGAAATCCAAAATATCATAAAATGATCCGAAGATCCACCAGAACTGAAGTGCCTAAAATGATCCGAAGACCCACCAGAACCAAAGTTCCTAAATTGATCCGAAGAGCCACCAGAATCAAAGTTCCTAAATTGATCTGAAGATCCACCAGAACCAAAGTTCCTATAATGATCTGAAGATCGACTAGAACTGAAGTTCCTAAAATGATCTGAAGATTCACCAAGAAATTCATCCAAATGAAACTAAAACTCATCGAATGATATCAAAATTCATAAATTGGAAATGTTATCGTACAACCCGATCAACACAACCAATTCATACGCACAAATACGTGCCAAAGGCGCACTAGACAAGCGTAAACGCTTGAGGCATAAATGTGAGTTCGTAAGAACTCACCTTCGGTTGATAGAAGCAAGGGGATGAACCAATTCTTTGCCAAATCAACTTCTCTTCGAGTGTAGCTTACTAATCCTCAACCTAAACACACATGTATATGGAAATTCCAATAGTTGGGTTTAGGAAAATCTCCTAAAATGGAAGGGGAACCAAGTAGAGGAAGATGGAGATGATCTTACCTAGATTTCTCCTTGAATTAACTAAGCTAACACTAGAATTCCTAAGATTAGAGCTTAAGAATATTAATTTCCTTTTCCTTTAGGTTTGGAGGTTGTAGGAAATAAATGAGAAGTAAATGAAAAGGGAAGTAGGTGAAGTGATTAAGTAGTGGGCTGCCAATTTAAGTTTAGTGGGTTGGTCTTGGGTAAACCAAGCCCTACTCAGAGACTCAAAAATTCACTTACTCCCAACATATCGATGATTTAGTTTTAAATGTCATAAACGACATTTTGAACTCAATGAAAGTGGTTTCAGTCCAATTTCATCTGTATGTAAAATGTGACTTTTTGAACTAATATTTGATTAACAATATTATATTTAAATGAAACATTTAAATATATTTTCATAAATACATGGGTTGTTACATATGTATTGATAACACGCATTTAAAACTGAAATTAAATGCATGTTAAAAATAGTTAAAAAATTGAATGAAACTGGAAATAAATATAACGTTAGAAATTTTGTTAAATATATACGCATAACAAATCACGTATTTAAATTCAAAATTTGAATGCATGTCAAAATAGAAAATTAAATTCAAAAATTAGTTAAAATCGTTAGGAATAACAACGTTAAAGGTAACGATTAAAACAACACAAATTGCGCATCAAAATTTAGTCTGATACACATTTTTATAACGTGTATGGGTTGACTCAAGTTAGGGTTGGTCGACCCACTTATAAGCTGTATCGACCCAAGGGTCGACCCAACTAGAGCATGGGTAGATCCATTCGAGCTAAAAATGACGTGTTTTATATTTTTATATGGTTCAGATTTAGTTCTCTTGAATCAGATGAAAGTAATTCTTTTGGCCAATTATAAATAAACTTGCAGGGCCTAGCATCCAACTTATATTTTCTAAGAGGGCGTCAGAGCTCTGCCATTTCCATTTTCCTCCAAACTCTTTAGAAATAAATTATACTTTATATTTAGAAATTTTGATTCAAGAATTGGAGGAAAATATAGTAGGTTCAAGATGTAGATGCCCATAAACCCTATCCAGATAGATGTGCAAATCCGAATTGAAAAGAAAATAAAACGTAGACGCAGATCCAAATCAGGTCTAAAAATTAGAGCACAAATCCCAGATGGGTGGATTTAAATTATATTTCCTAATAATAATATATCATATCGTTTGATTCCTGTAAAATTTATAATATGTTCCTTTCTTCCTCTTTTCCCACTCTTGCATCGAAATACATAGTTTTATGTTGAATTTTGGTTATGCGCAAAATATACATATACTTGAAATGTTTATATATATATATATATATATATATATATATATATATATATATATATATATACGCACGACCAAATTATACTCTACTTTATATGACTGATTATAATCTTTTTGGTTTGCATGTTGGAAAACATAATTTGATTAGAATTATGAACAAAAGAGGGTTTGATAATTGTGGGCGTGGCATAATTAATATGATGGACAGTAGATTTGTAATTAAATGATAAATCTGGTAATTTCTATGTTAGTTGAAAAGATTACCTTTCTTGAAAGGAATGAATACAGAACTTGATAGGATTGAAAAAAAAACCAATTGTATCCAAATTTACTATGATTATGTAAAAAGGAAAAAAATAAGTTAAAAATAGGAATTAATATATATCGATCAAAATAGAAGTCAGAAATAGCCTAGGCTGGTTAGGAAAAAGGGAATATATTTCCATAGTTTGGTTTGAAAAAGAGGTGGAAAACATAATTTCAAGTTTAAAAATAAATAAAGGTGTGGATTAGTGCAAAATAGGGATTTAGCCGTATTGTACACTATTCAGTAGCCAAGAAATAATTGTAAGAGATGTCTTGCAATTATGGGTCTCTATGTTAGTAATTACCTTAAGCTATGGAAATGGATTTCTGTACAGTACTAATAACCAATCAATTAGGAATAATTCTAATTTCCTAAAAAGTAAATTGTGAAGACAGGAAGAAGAAAAGGTTACATAACTAAAAGAGGTCACAAAAAGATAAAGGCTTAACGTAAACTTATAACTGGAATATAATAAGCACAGTTCAATGGAAATAACGTATAAGAAAGATTATAACAAAACGGTTATAATTTGGAAAGTCAAAAGAAAGATATAAAGCTTATTATAAATAAATAGGAATTTGGAAATTAAGTTTAATAAGCTTAAAGATATTCTATGTTAGCCTCGCAACTAGGCGGTCCAATGACAACTAGTAAAATTGATATATAAATAAATAATATTCGACTAATTATATTAATGAATACTGTAATCAATGAAAAGGAAAGTAAGTGGAACACATAATAGTAAACTAGATATAGGGTTTAATTAATGTAACGATATGTGTTTGGATCAATTTGTGGGAATAGAGCCCAACGGGGTGAATCGTCGTAGGTGTTAGGAAGCACGGTGGAAGCACATCAGATTTATTCGATAGGGCTAGAAGGAAGTGCAAAACATTGACATGATGTGAGGATACTCCGTGATGGCCCTATATGATAGGCCTAACGAGTCTGTGCCCACAGAGGCATGGTCTGTATGGTTCTATCTGGTGAGTATGCCTGGCTGCATTTATGATTAAGGGAAGGTTAATGACTAATTGGATTCATTTTTGGTTGATTTGGCAGTTTCCTTGGCTCGGGAAACAGACTTCGTGGTTACAATCCAACAAGGATAGTAGATCATCGGATACCTATCATCGTCATTTGGAGCGAGTATGGGAAAGATTGGAGCTAAATCAAGAGGCTAATGATCTTTATCGGGTCATGGGATGAAAGACCATTGGATGTTTAGATTGTTTGTTTGCATGGTCACTTAGCTCTTTGAATGGTTTTTCATTAGTAGGAGGTTAGGGTGGAGACATAGTCACAAAAGGGAAAGACCAATCTTTAATATATGTATTGTAGGACTAACGAGGCCATTATTGTAAGCTTAATAAAGTCATTCTTGACATATATAGAATGCCCTTGACTGAGTTCCATGGATGAATTCAGGGTTAGTGCGCCTTTATGGCGCAACGATAGAAGCTTATTCACTTTCCTAGCATAGTCTAGTATGCTGTCATGACATAGCAATGGATACTTAGTGTGTCTTTGCGACATGATTTTGTACACTTTCGTAACATGGTGATGGAGGTCTTGCAAGTTTTCACAATACAACGATGGAGACCACCCGAGGAGGGTACTATGGGGAGTACCTCGATATATTAGGCATATAGCTATATATATATATATGATTTATTAGGTTAATCTACTTGGGAGTAGATGGGTGCGATTTGTGCATGAAATTGGAAGCATAATGTTTAATAAACTCAAAAAACTTAATATAGGTAAACTAGTGATAGAACGGTATATGTAGTGTTGTTTATAAAAAGTATAATTTGTGCATTCATCGGAACTTTTGCTTTGACCCCCTCCTCATAACAAACCCAAAGGTTAGACAAGTGGCAAAGGTTATACAGCTTCGAGACACTCATTAGACAATGTCATTATTAAGGTAAATATTTACTTACTATTATATTTTATTCGTTTCGCTATGAGATATTTTATTATGAGCTCTGATATACTTTGTTTTTGCCCTTTTGTGGGATATTAGATAAACTAACTCAGGTTTCAATAGACTTGGATTTTGATAATTATGCGAAAATTTTAGGCTTGTCGGAATTTGTGTTGTTACAAACATATTAAACCATGCACTCGAAAAGAATAATTAATTCGTTCTATTCACTAATGATTATTGCCAAAAAATATTGGTATACTTTTTGAAGCGAAAAAATATATGTTTAAAACTGTAAAAAAAACCAAGGCACTATTTAAAATAAAAGTTATTATCAAATTAAAGCCCTCAAATACCACAGAGTTGGCGAGTTTACATCAATATGGATTAAAGTTTTTGCAAGTAAAATGACATTCACTATCCTATGACAACTTTATATTTACTTCAATGAAATGATGTTAGCTAAAAGGTAGAGTTGTACTACAACGACCCTTAGTTTAGAGTGGAAGTAGAAGTTCTACATCACAAAATTTGAGTACGAAGTGGGAACTTAAATAGTAAATCAAGCTCCACCTCCTAATAGCGTCGAGGTCTTTTTGAGGAACAAACTCTATTCCTATATGGGGGCTGAGTTGGGGACCACATCTTGCGTGAACAGAGGTGCAGGCTATTATAGTGGTAACAAAAACCAATACCTAATCAAAATTGTGGCTAGCGCATCGACCACAACTCCTGGGTAATGAGAGATGATAAGCCAACTAGGACATTGGGCTCTGAAGGAGGGGAGTTTGTAACTCCCCTTAGTTAAGAGTAGAATTAGAAGTCCCACATTGTAGAATTTGAGTATGAAGTGGGGATTTAAATGGTAAAGCTCTATCCCCCCCAGTGTAACAACCTGTATTTTCAATAACCTGTTATAACATAAATCGAGGCCGAATTTAATTCTAAAATCTGAATCAAGGGAAACGGGCTATGCCATTGCGTTCGTCTCGGGAAAATACGCGAAATAGAGTCCGAGTTTTCGAAAATCGGAGTCCGTATGACCCAGTTAAGGCCCATTGAAGTTTTCAGAAATTTCCATGTTAAAAACAGATTTAAATTTTAAATTAAAAACAAGGATTAGGGCTAACTGGCGTCAGGCGGGAAAACTCCCGCCAAGACCCCCATGTCGACAGGCATGTCGACAGGGGTCTAAGGGTGTCGACAGCCCTGTCGACACGGGGTGGCCGGGCAGTTTTGCCTGGCGCACCATTTTTGATTTGGGCTTGGTTGTGTGGCTTGGTTCTGGAGAATTCCGAAATCTGATGGACCTAATTCAACCTAGGGTTAATCCTATGGTCTAAATCACTAGCCTAATCTATAAATAAGACCCTAACCTACCCTAAATCACTCATTATTCATCCTAGCAACCAAACTATGTCAAATTGAATTCTCAAATGGCCTCCACCTAAAAACCCTAGCCTCCACCCTCTTCAAAAATCATTCCTATGAAGGTTTTGATGTTCATACAAGCATTTCTAAGTTGTATGAATGATCATTAGCTTGCATACATCATCAAGTTGCAAGCTTTAATTGCTAAGCTAGAGTTTTTGGGATTTTTGTTAATTGGAGCTTTGTTTTGGGTTTTTATATGCTTGCATAAAGGGCTTCTCAATCTTTATTAGTAGATTTGTGTCTTCATAATATTTGTAAGCCCTCTTACCTTCATTTTAGAAACTCTAAAGTTAATATGTGATGAAAGTTGGGATTTATGCATGTTTAATAAGTTATGCATGCTTATGCGAGTTCACTATGCTATGTTATGCATGTTTAATAAGTTATGCATGCTTATGTGAGTTCACTATGCTATGTTACACATGTTTGATAAGTTATGCATGTTTATGCAAGTTCACTATGCCATGATTTACAAGTTTAACAAGTTATGCATGTTTATGCAAGTTCACTATGCCATGATTTGCAAGTTTAACAAGTTATGCATGTTTATGCAAGTTCACTATGCTAAGTTATGCAAGTCCAACATGTTATGCATGTTTATTATGATATGTAAGATTCATCATGTATGTTGTGTCAAGTTCCCTCTTTCTATCCTTTATGCGTTATAACGAATATGTAAGCGATAGAATGACGTTGGGGGGTTTGGGGTAAAACTTAAAATACATGAAAATATGAGATTGGGAATTTACCTATTAAGTTAGGTCTACCCAAGTATTTGTTAAACTTGTAATTATGTTTTGAAAATAAAGTGGACATGACACTTAGAAAACATAAGTGTGGCCAACTCGAGGTTGGGTTGAGTTTGTGGCGTAAACCTACCCGGAACCGACCGACTTAACTAGTTGCTACAAACAATAGGACCCAATGTGAGAAGTTGGTCATGTGTACCTTGGACCCGAGGTTAGACCAAGTTGTGGTGTAAAGCTACCCGGACCCGCCCGGCCTAACTAGTAACCACAACAAGGTCTAATGTGAGAGGTTGGGTGCATTAAATTAATTAATGCCTCATGATTAGGGTTAAGTCATGGCCCACTAATACTTAACCAATTTTGGGGATACGAGGGATTAAATGGGGTTAAGTGGTGAACTGTTGGTTACACTTAACTAATTTAATCCATGATTAGTGAGGGGTTAAGCCACACTTAACCCTCTTAGAAAACCCTAGCAACGTGGTCTGTTCCAGCAGTAATCCCAGTTTGGTATCATTCACAACCCTAGAGGCTAGGCTAGGGCGGGGCACGATTACTGGACTGATGTAAGCGACCAAAGCGACGGCTGAGTGGTACAGCGGTGCGGGTCCAGGCGGGCTACGGACGTGCACGTAGTCCGGTGTTGGGCAAACTCGAGGCACGGGTACCAGTAGGTTTAGACTGTGCATTATTGCTTAGGTGTCTGGGGTTGACACCCGAGGGCTTGATACACCCGAAGGTGGACCCAGCACAGTCTGACTACAACCATATGTGGGCCATATGGACACCAACACTTGACGTGTTAGGTTTATAGGGAGCCGATCGACTAGACCGTTGGGTTGGACCTTGTATTAAGGTCACCTCATGTTATTGGGCCAAAGTTTGGGCTGAGGGATCAATACCTGTTATGTTAGTTTGCTAGTACACTGTGGTGCAAAGCTTAATCTTCTTTATGTGATGACACCTTTATCCATTGCCAGTATGTTCATCTCAGTTTCCATCATGATGTTAACTTTATTAGTTTATAGACTGATCGTAGTAGGGCTTACCAGTCTTTTTGACTGACCTGTTTTCTTTCGCTTCTTTTCTTCCGTTCCCCCCCCCCCCCCAGGTTCTCAGGGAGGGAACAGTGGTGCTTAGCTTGGATCGCTTGCTTGTTCGCTGGATAGCTCATGTATGTCTGGACATTGAGCTCGCTATGGTTTATCATCTTTATTTTGGGGATAGCACTATGTATTTCAGTATTTCTGTTTATGATGTACTAGACATGTTTATTTTTGGCAGTTGACTTTATGATGTACTAGACTTGTTTTGAGATGGTTTGAGATATTCCGCTGTCTTATTCTCACTTACTCTGTTTTACATATATATTTATGTTCTTGTTCTGCCTTGATATATCATTATGCATGCTTACCCAGTTCTAACGCCCCCCAGAAGCTAGTGCACCAAAAGAGTGACCCTAGCGGAGGTGGGGTGTTACACCCAGCGTTGATGCCTTTTAAGGAACAAAACCTCACTCCTATATGGCGGCTAAGTTGAGGAAAATATCTTGGGCGAACAAAGATGCGGACTGATATATGTACTATCCTTAACATCACAATAAGTATATTGAAAAGTAAAAATATATCAAGGGAACAATATACTTAAGCAGTTTTTGTGCAGTCTACTAAATGGATTAGTGTTGTGCCACAAGTGCTATATAATCTATGATTTAAGCAACAAAGATTATAAATGCAGTAGAAATTCTTTCATAAGTAAAGATATGGAGTTTGATGAGGAAGTCATATTAGAATAGAATAACAAAAGGTAAGACCATTATTATAATTCGTTCTTTGATGACGAAGCAAAAAAATACAACACAATCTACTACCCTGTTGCATTCACAATGGCCACAAAATGTTCAAATCTAAACCAAGTTTCAATAAAGGGCGTTAGAGATTTGTAGCTTGTATAATTCTACTGAATAAATTTCAAATTGCAATGACTTTGCAAAACATTTCTTATTTGCGAAAAATAAAACGAAGCCATATAATGATGTCAGTTGTAATGCAAACTAGATAATCATATGAACAAAGACATTAAGATGATTATGAAGTATGACACATGGGAGTCAGTATCACTACCAAAAGGCAAGTATTCAATTGATGTGAAGAAGATATACGATGAATGCTAAAGTAGAGGTTGGAAAAATACAAACGTAAGTTGACAGCCAAATCATGTAAAAAAATTCTAACACTTATTTGAATAGTTTTAAGTATTTCTCGACGTCTCAATCAGGATCATATAGTCATACCATTTTCAAGACTTGAAAATAAATACTGATGATGATCGATCAATCAACAGAATTTTCTTCCAGCGACTAGAATGTGATTCCATATCTATCTAGTATAAAGTTGACTTTGCATATACGCTTATAGGTAGAAGGTTGGTGTTGACACACTTTTTGGTAAAAGCTGTCACACTGAATATCCGGATAGCATCGCTCGGATATGGAGAACATCGTCAGAAGACAGGCAGCGATTTGGTCAAAGTCGCATCACGAACAAAGAAGGGCCCGAAACTCCTATCAGACGACCTCTTTTGGGCCCGAAAATAGCAATTACGAAGCTAAGCTTCGTAATTATTGTAGATCTCTGAATTAGCTTCAGTTTGAGCTTTGGTTTGGCCCAATCAGACTTACGGTTTGAAAGTTAGGCCTTTTTCCGTAAACTGGTATAATCTGGAAATTTCCTGGATAAAGCAACGAAGTGTCACATGATCGGAGTATTGCTCATGCACCCTCGGATCGCCCCCCTCGGCTCGTGGTACACCTCTTGATTACGACCCGACCATGGACACCAGCTTCCCACTCCAGCTCACGACCAGACTTCGGTTCGTGGAGTCCTCATCACGACCCGACCACATGACCATGAACCTACCACTGAATCTGCTAATACACGCATAGATCTTGACCTATTCTCAAGGCTATTCACACTCTTATTTTCCCGGATCAGATGCCACGTACCCCATCACGAACCGGTCTTCCCAGAAGCTCTCCTACAACTATAAATACACCATTTGAAAGCATCTTCAATGATCTTTTGGCTCTAACACCTCACAGCTTCCACCATTGCTCTCTGCAAAGCATTTTCAGCAGCAAAGGAGCCAAATTCCACATTATACACGAGGATTTCATGTATAATCTTATGATTTATTACCTCTTTTCATTGTAAACACGAGGATTTCGTGTATAAACCGAGAGAATTGTACTTGTAACTTCTTAGGAATTAAGAAGAGATAAAGTGGACGTAGGCTTGGTTTGAGCTGAACGACTATAAAAACTTCGTGTGTCTCCTCTTTATTTACAGTTTACTGCATTCTGTGATCTATGATCTGCAATTGGGTGTTAGGCCCAGATTTTGGTCTAACAGTTGAGATTGATTATGAAGAAGTATTTGAAACCGTTACTCGTCTAGAGGCATTGTAATAACTTGCAAATTGAGTTCATAACTTGTATAACTCTACTGAATAAATTTCAAATTGCAATGACTTTGCAAAACATTTCTTATTTGCGAAAAATAAAACGAAGCCATATGATGATGTCAGTTGTAATGCAAACTAGATAATCGTATGAACAAAGACATTAAGATGATTATGAAGTATGACACATGGGAGTCAGTATCACTACCAAAAGGCAAGTATTCAGTTAGTGTGAAGCAGATATACGAGGAATGCTAAAGTAGAGGTGGAAAAATACAAACGTAAGTTGACAGCCAAATCATGTTAAAAAATTCAAACACTTAATTGAATAGTTTTAAGTATTTCTCGACGTCTTAATCAGGATCATATAGTCATACCATTTTCAAGACTTGAAAATAAATATTGATGATGATCGATCAATCAATAGAATTTTCTTCCAGCGACTAGAATGTGATTCCATATCCATCTAGTATATAGTTGACTTTGCATATACGCTTATAGGTAGAAGATTGGGATTGATTATGAAGAAATATTTGAACCCATTACTCGTCTAGAGTTATTGTAATAACCCACAAATTAAACTCAATTATGAAAGAATTTTAACAACATAGTGAATTGGGTATAGTGTTTATCACCATTATGAAAGTATTTCAAAGATAATTAGTTTGATGTATGCACTTTTGACACATTCGCAATTACAATGTACAAAATAGAGGCCTTATAGTATTTTAATAGCATATGAAGTTGTTTCAGACCAAGTTAAATAAATAACTCATACCATAGCCCAACGACAAGATAAATAAGGCTCAATCCTAGTGGTTGCCTTTATTTTTAGTTCTCTTTACTAATCCTAAAAACAAATTCAATCATCTTTGTAACACCCCGCATTTTATGACAATTAAATGTTTAATAGTGCATATGTGTGTGTAAATTCATAGACATAAATATAAAAAAGAAGAAAAGATTAATGCAAATATCAATGGAATGCATGTGTTAAAAGAAAGAATAAATCAGTTGCAGGCAGTGTAATTATGTTGCATACAATGATTTACATGTATTATGCATTACTAAGAAAAGTAAAATGAAAGAAAAAGATGCATGCAAATTGATAAGGTTACATGCAATGGTTTAAATGAAATATTGTAACAAACATGAAAAGGAGGAATAAGAAAAGAACAATGACCACCATTGTTCTGGGCCTTGTTAACAAAAGTCTAAGTAGCGCAGTTGGTTCAAACATGTGGCTTTCAAGTGAGAGGTGCAAGGTTCGATCCTCGTAGACACAATATTTTTATTTTAAAAGGATGACTAAAATAACACATGTTCCATAGAGAAAATTTGTATAATGCAATTATAAGGAAAATTATACATATAAGGAAGTATAGAAAAATATATGTATACATGTATACGAAAATATATGCGTATATATGTGCAAATATATATATATATATATATATATATATATATATATATATATATATATACACAAAGGAAAAATTCAAAATAAGGTTGCAACCAAAGAAATATGATAAGAATTAAATAACAGCATAACACCGTTTGAATTTTGAAATTGAAATAAAAGTTGTGCGTATATATATATATATATACGTATTTGAAGTTTTGTGTACGTATGAGGAGATTATATGTAAACATAATATTTAAACGAATTCCAGAAATTCAAACGTTTAAAGAAAAGTAAAAAAAATAAACTTTTGTGCCAAAATTGCCCACGGGACGTGGGGGGTCGAACCTGGGGTCGACACACCCATAGGGGGGTCAACCCTAAGGCCGAAACAACCATAGGGGATCCACCCCGGGGTTGACCCACTCCAGATCTAGGAAGATTCGTTGATGAATTAGACTGTTTTCTTAACCAAATTCGGTCCAAGTAGAGGTCTTTCTGTTGATTCCCACCAATAAGTCAGTGATCTACAGGGTCATCCGTATAATGCTTCGAAGGGTGCCATGCCAACACTAGCTTGATAACTGTTGTTATAGGCTAACTCTCCTAAAGGAAGATGCTCTTCCCAAGTCCCTCCGAAGTCTAGGATACACAGCCTTAAAAGATCCTTAAGGACTCTATTCACCCTTTCCGTCTGGCCATCGATCTGAGGGTGATAAGCGGTGCTCAAACACAACTATGCACCTAATTCTTCTTGTAGGCTCCTCCAAAATTCACTAGTGAAAATGGGGTCATGGTCACTTACGATACTGGAAGGTACTCCATAAAGACGAACTATCTCATGAATGTAAACCGCTACCAACTAAGCTGTCGTCCTCTTACTCTTAACCGAAATGAAATGAGCGCTCTTAGTAAGTCTATCCACTATAACCCAAATACCGGTGTAGCCTTTCCTTAATCTAGGCAAACCATCAATGAAATCCATCGAGACGCTCTCCCACTTCCACTGTGGAACCTTTAATGGATGAAGTAAACCACCAGACTTCTTTTGCTCAGCCTTGACTTGCTAGCAAATCAAACATCGAGAAACAAACTCCGCAACATCTTTCTTCATCCCAGCCCAAAAGAAAACCCTCTTCATATCCATATACATCTTATCACCACCTATATGAATAGTCATCTTAGAATGAAGACTAAAATAACACATGTTCCATAGAGAAAATATGTATAATGCAATTATAAGGAAAATATGTATAATGCAATTATAAGGAAAATTATACATATAAGGAAGTATAGAAAAATATATGTATACATGTATACGAAAATATATGCGTATATATGTGCAAATATATATATATATATATATATATATATATATATATACAAAGGAAAAAATCAAAATAAGGTTGCAACCAAAGAAATATGATAAGAATTAAATAACAGCATAACACCGTTTGAATTTTGAAATTGAAATAAAAGTTGTGCATATATATATATATATATATATATATATATATATATATATATATATACATACGTATTTGAAGTTTTGTGTACGTATGAGGAGATTATATGTAAACATAATATTTAAACGAATTCCAGAAATTCAAACGTTTAAAGAAAAGTAAAAAAACAAACTTTTGTGCCAAAATTTCCCACGGGACGTAGGGGGGTCGAACCTGGGGTCGACACACCCATAGGGGGGTCAACCCTAAGGCCGACACAACCATAGGGGATCGACCCCGGGGTTGACCCACTCCAGATCTCGGAAGATTCATTGACGAATTTAGACTGTTTTCTTAACCAAATTCGGTCCAAGTAGAGGTCTTTCTGTTGATTCCCACCAATAAGTCAGTGATCTACAGGGTCATCCGTATAATGCTTCGAAGGGTGCCATGCCAACACTAGCTTGATAACTGTTGTTATAAGCTAACTCTACTAAAGGAAGATGCTCTTCCCAAGTCCCTCCGAAGTCTAGGATACACAGCCTTAAAAGATCCTTAAGGATTCTATTCACCCTTTCCGTCTGGCCATCGATCTGAGGGTGATAAGCGGTGCTCAAACACAACTATGCACCTAATTCTTCTTGCAGGCTCCTCCAAAATTCAATAGTGAAAATGGGGTCATGGTCACTTACGATACTGGAAGGTACTCCATAAAGACGAACTATCTCATGAATGTAAACCGCTACCAACCAAGCTGTCGTCCTCTTACTCTTAACCGGAATGAAATGAGCGCTCTTAGTAAGTCTATCCACTATAACCCAAATACCGGTGTAGCCTTTCCTTAATCTAGGCAAACCATCAATGAAATCCATCGAGACGCTCTCCCACTTCCACTGTGGAACCTTTAATGGATGAAGTAAACCACCAGACTTCTTTTGCTCAGCCTTGACTTGCTGGCAAATCAAACATCGAGAAACAAACTCTGCAACATCTTTCTTCATCCCAGCCCAAAAGAAAACCCTCTTCATATCCATATACATCTTATCACCACCTGGATGAATAGTCATCTTAGAATGACGACTAAAATAACACATGTTCCATAGAGAAAATATGTATAATGCAATTATAAGGAAAATTATACATATAAGGAAGTATAGAAAAATATATGTATACATGTATACGAAAATATATGCATATATATGTGCAAATATATATATATATATATATACACAAAGGAAAAAATCAAAATAAGGTTGCAACCAAAGAAATATGATAAGAATTAAATAACAGCATAACACCGTTTGAATTTTGAAATTGAAATAAAAGTTGTGCGTATATATATATATATATATATATATTCGTATTTGAAGTTTTGTCTACGTATGAGGATATTATATGTAAACATAATATTTAAATGAATTCCAGAAATTCAAACATTTAAAGAAAAGTAAAAAAATAAACTTTTGTGCCAAAATTGCCCACGGGACGTAGGGGGGTCGAACCTGGGGTCGACACACCCATAGGGGGGTCAACCCTAAGGCCGACACAACCATAGGGGATCGACCCCGGGGTTGACCCACTCCAGATCTCGGAAGATACGTTGATGAATTTAGACTGTTTTCTTAACCAAATTCGGTCCAAGTAGAGGTCTTTCTGTTGATTCCCACCAATAAGTCAGTGATCTACAGGGTCATCCGTATAATACTTCGAAGGGTGCCATGCCAACACTAGCTTGATAACTGTTGTTATAGGCTAACTCTACTAAAGGAAGATGCTCTTCCCAAGTCCCTCCGAAGTCTAGGATACACAGCCTTAAAAGATCCTTAAGGACTCTATTCACCCTTTCCGTCTGGCCATCGATCTGAGGGTGATAAGCGGTGCTCAAACACAACTATGCACCTAATTCTTCTTGCAGGCTCCTCCAAAATTCACTAGTGAAAATGGGGTCATGGTCACTTATGATACTGGAAGGTACTCCATAAAGACGAACTATCTCATGAATGTAAACCGCTACCAACCAAGCTGTCGTCCTCTTACTCTTAACCGGAATGAAATGAGCGCTCTTAGTAAGTCTATCCACTATAACCCAAATACCGGTGTAGCCTTTCCTTAATCTAGGCAAACCATCAATGAAATCCATCGAGACGCTCTCCCACTTCCACTGTGGAACCTTTAATGGATGAAGTAAACCACCAGACTTCTTTTTCTCAGCCTTGACTTGCTGGCAAATCAAACATCGAGAAACAAACTCCGCAACATCTTTCTTCATCCCAACCCAAAAGAAAACCCTCTTCATATCCATATACATCTTATCACCACCTGGATGCATAGTCATCTTATAATGACGGACTTCCTCTAGGACTGTCTTCAACAAACTTCCAACTTAGGAAACACAAAGCCTTCCATCTCGTCGCAGCCACCCTCTATCGTCCGTGGTATATCTACCAAGGTGACTATAAGTCTCCCCTTTACTGAGCCTATCCAAGATGTATGAAATCTGTGGATCCTCTTGCTACGAAGCTCCTATCTGATCCAAAAGTTTAGGTCACACCTCTAGTGATGCCAATAAACCAGGTATAAACTCAGTGGAGGGTCTAAAATCAAAAGTCTATATAAACTCCAAGCTTTTCCTCCCTACAAACAGAGGACTAAAGGCCATCCTCTGCCTACTCAATGCATCTGCCATCACATTACCCTTGCCAGGGATATAAGCAATCTCAAAGTCATAAGATTCTAGGAACTCCATCCACCATTGTCGCCTTATATTAAGATCCTTCCGTGAGAACAAGTACTTGAGAGATTTATGATCGTTGTATAACTCGAACTTCTCTACAAGTAGATAATGGTGCCAAGTCTTAAGCGCGAATACTATGGCAGCTAGCTCTAAGTCATGGGTAGGTTAGTTCTTCTCATGAAACCTTAGTTGTCTACCTCCATAACATAATACCCTTCCCTCTTGCATAGAACCGCACCAAGCCCAGTACCACATGCATCAATTTATACTATGAACACTTTGTTCCCATCAGGCAAGGTCAAGAGTGGAGCTGTTGTCAGTGTCCTCGTCAGTCGCTAGAAAGCATAGTCACAATCTATATCCCAAGAAAATATCAAATTCTTCTTTGTCAGCCTAGTGAGTGGGGTTGATATCTTTGCGAAGTCCTTAATGAACATCCTATAATAGCCTGCTAATTCAAGAAAACTTCTCACCTTTGTTGCATTCTTTCGGATCTGCCAATCTTGAACTACAACTACCTTCGCAGGATCCATTGGTATCCCATCTTTAGAGACCACATGCTATAGAAATCTCACTTCTTTTCTCCAAAAATGGCATTCGGAGAACTTCGTATTAAGTTGGTGCGTACGGAGATTTTTCAAAGCCGCCCTTAAATGTTGGGCAAGCTCTTCCTCTCTCTTCGAGAAAGTCAAGATGTTATCGACAAAGTCCACAACAAACTTATTTAGAAACTCCCGAAACACCCTACTCATTAGATCAACAAAATAGGCAGGTGCATTCGTTAACCAAAAAGGCATAACGAGCCACTCGAAGAAACCGCCTGGAGTCCTAAAAGCGGTTTAGTCTATACTATCCTCACCCACCCTCAACTGATGAAACCCCGTGGATAAGTCTAACTGAGAGAAAACAGATGCATCAACAAGCTAGTCAAACAGATCATTTATCCTCGGAGGTGGGTGCATGTTCTTTTTAGTGAGTTTATTCAACTCTCTATAATCTGCAAATAAGCGAAGTGAACCATCCACCTTAGTTGCAAATACCACCAGAGCACCCCATTCAAATATGCTTCGCCTAAAAAACCCTTTCTCAAGTAGCTACTCTACTTGCTTGCTAAGCTCCCTTATTTCTCTTGGAGACATATGGCGCATAGGCAATGCAACTGCCTTTGCATTTTCTACCAAGTATATACGGAAATCAATCTCGCGCCTTGGAGGCAAGCCCTGAACATCATCAAAAACATCAGGATACTGGTACAGATCGCAAATCATCGATGGTTGCATCAAGTGCCTCTAGGAAACAAAGCATAACAGACCCTTTTGGGTCAAAAGAAATCTCGAGGGTCCTCCCATGGCAAGTCAAATGTCTAACGACCCTCCTCTCACAATCCAGAATGGCACCATACATGGCTTGCCAATCCATCCCTTGAATAAAACCATAGCCCATGAAACCAAGCACATATACGTCGCACTCAAACTCGACGCCTAACACAGATATTCTCAAACCCCGACAAATCATAGACAGATGAGCCATACCCCCAATGGGGTTTAAGACAACAACGGGATCCAAAACCATGCAAGTACTAAGGTGCAGAGACTCAACCACAGAATTAGATATAAAAGAATGTGAAGCGCCCGAATCAAAAAGAGTTCTAATAGGATGATTGGAAAGAGAAATCAAATCTTCAATGGAAACTTTCCTACCTCTGTTTGGTGCACTGGCCACGAGAGCATGCACCTGGCCTCCCGAAGATCATGCCCTTTAACCTTGTCCTTGCTTCTTCGAGCACTCCTTAGAAAAGTGTCTGAACTCTCCACAATTGAAACAAGCATTATTCTTTCTTTTGCAGGCCTTGATTAAGTGACCCTTGCATTCGCAATTATGACACTTCCTCTTGTCTCTAGCCTTCCCATCCTTTCCACCCTTCGTTTTTTGTTGTTTTCCTTTCTTGGGGCACACTTTCTTGTTTTGTGTTTCCTCAACCTTAGCTTCTTTCTTTTTTCCTTTATCTTCCTCATGCATCAATGCCATATCTACTAGCCTTTCAAAAGTTGCTCCTATCGGAATATGAGACATAGCCAACCCATGGAGGGGTTCATTCAATCCTCTAGCAAACCACAAAGCTTTCTTATGCGGGGTATCTACTAGCTCAAACCCAAACCTTGCCAGTTGATCGAATTTGTTAACATACTCTTTGACAGTCATGCATAGTTGATTGAGTGCTAGAAACCTTTTCATGTGCATACTTTTCTCAACTGGAGAAATAAACTTCATTTCAAATCTCTGTCGAAAATCATCCTAAGTCTCCATTGGAAGCCCTACTTGTGTCACTTCCCACCAGAACAAAGCCTCATCTTTCAGCAGACAAGCGGCCAACTGAATCTACGATTGTCAACTTCTAAAATTTTAAAAAAATCCTCCGTCTCTTTAAGCCAATTCCTTGCGTCTACGAAAGTTTCAGTTCCTCGGAATGTCTTTCCACCTATAGCACAGAAATTTTTGCAGATCTTATAGAAAATTATCTGCTCGCGGAGGAGGGGGATGAGGAACAATGGATGCAGCTAGGGGAGGGACGTCTACTTGACCACCGGCAGGCGCTGTGGCCTCTAGATACCTACAGAACCAACCCAGTATTGTAACGCCGTCAGGAATATTAGGTTCCCTAGATATGCTGAAAAGTAAAGGAAAAGGGACTCAAACATCGAATCGAAAGATATTACATATGGCTTTGGGGAATATGTTTTTCAAAATAGACTTTTATTTTGAAAATCCTTTCTTTTTAAAACCTTTTTGAAAACAATTTTCAAAATCTTTTATCCAATTTGGAAACCTTCAGCTCTGATACCAAGTGTGACACCACACGTCCGTTAATGTCACTCGTCAAGAGATTGCATTACGTTTCGTGAAGCATTGCAGGTAAACAGAAACAGAAATATTACAAGACAGATATAAAATAATGGAGTGATTTAAAACTTTATTAAGCAGAAAACATCGTGGTTCAAAACATAGTTACATCATAAGTCTGAAATACATAAAACCCAGTACATCAACATATAACTTTCGTATTATACTTAATCATCAGAGTACAATAAACAAGAAAAGAGCATAATCCCCAAAAACATAGCCATAGTAAAGAGGATATGAAATCAAGCAGTACATCTAAGAAGCTCCAAGCAGAAGGAAATAAGAATCCTGATCAAGCTTGAGTATTCCTACCCTGAGAACCTTGGGGGGAAATGGAAGAGAAAGAAGAGGAAACAAAACAGGTTAGACATAAAGTCTGTCGAGTCCAGTTACTTTTAGCATATAAATAAAAAAAGCATCATGACAGGCATATAAACTGGATAAGAGGTAGATAACAACATAAAAGGCAAGTATGACAAGGTAACAAGACAAATAGGATAGAATAAGTAGCACTTCCCTAACACTTTTCTTTCTCTGCACCTATACTAGTATCACTAGAACAAGATGATCCCCAACAAGTATAAGATGGTAGACTTAGGCGTACTTCAAGTGAGAGATTTAACCCCATATTATAACAAGCAGCCCAACTGAACATACCAGAGTTACCCTTAAGGATAATAACGGGCTCCTAAATATACCAAAGTCTAGATGTACCCTAATTACTACACCAATCGATCGGCTCCCTACTCCGTAGATATCCTATACTGGCGCCACAGTAGGATATATCACTTCCTAAAGTGGAAACCCTTTGTTTTCAGGATGTGCACAACCATATCTACCGATGTAACAGTATCTTAGCCTCCTCTTGTCGGGACCCATCAAGCGCATGACCCCGTTGGAATGCGTCGCCTACACCGTCCCCTCTTTTGGAATTTTACAATCAGCCCAGTAAGCGTGCCCCGACTCCGACCTAGTCCAAAGTACTTGTTTGATACCTATATATGGGTTACTAACTGAAACGGGTCCCACTCACGAGATGATACAAGCTTCCCCAAGGCTTGCATCCCCACTACTAGGATTTCTACAGGTTATGCCATACCAGTGTAAAAAATATTGCGTAACCCCACAATTTAAGTTTGTGGGCCTATATATAAATATTACCCACCACCCCAAGATATACTTAACGCTCCCACTGTTTCTAGCAAGTTTAATTAACCACTGTTTAAGTTAACATGTTCATGTAATACCTATGGATTCAACCAGGTTAAGTATACAAGTTCATTACCATTTATTCATTTATGGATATGATGCGCTAGACCTCTCACATTAAGGCTACAACTTGTGGATGCTGGATATGCCATTCAGGTACTAGAAGACTTCTTCCACAAGTCGGACATAACCTCGTGTCTTAGCCTGTTACATGTTTATGCACTTAGACCCCTCACATTACATTCACCACTTGTGGTTGCTAGATATGTCGGTCGGGTCCGAGAAGACTTCTACCACAAGTGTAATCCAACCTTGTGTCTAAGTGCGATTATAGTTTCTAGTTACTGTAAATTTAGGCATATTCACTATTTAACAATTATCCCTATTTCATTATAGGGTTTCATGCCCCTTTTCCAAGTCATATTCATCATTTACCATATGCCCCAAATTGAGATCTAAATCACAATTTGATTTATCTCCAAATCCATATTCATATATTTAATTCAAGTTATGCCATAATTTTAACATTTTCCCCTCGTTCCCAATTTCACGCGTTCACATATTTTAGTGGTATGCCTAGGCTCGAAGGTAGCCTGGCTATAAAATAAAAATGGAAAAGAAGAAGGGAAGAGAACAGAAATAAACATAATAACAAGATTGACATATGATGGAAGGAATAGGCACAGCAACTAATAAATATATAGTGACAAAATTGGGCATAATGACAAGATAGGCATATAGGAACATATTTGATGAACATGTGATAATAGAATCCATTAGGCATAGTGTCATGTTCATAAACAAACATGATAAGATCTAATTAGTGAATTAGATATACAAATAATGGCAAAACTGATATGATAAATAGGCATAGGCTTAAATCCAATTCATAGTCATGTCAAATTAACTTAGGTACATAGGCTATGGCAGATCTGATATGATTCAATTAGTCACAGGCTTAGATCCAATTCATAGACATGTCAAAAATAAATTTTAAGTGTTTATATCAATAACGTAGACTCACTAAGAATGGATATAAGAAATAGAAGAATTAATCGTAAATGTTAAAGCATAGATCTCTGAATTTGTCTAGCTCTGGTTGTAGAAGAAGAATTAGGCCATTTCAACCTAGGCAGAGGCAGCTTCCAGTTCTCCATTATTTTTGAATGAATAAAACAATGGGTATAGGGTCCTATTTATAGCATAAGGTCAACGAATATAGCCAAGAATTTAGTCCACGTACGTAGAAATGAATTTCGCTTGGATCTAGGGGGTATCGACACCCCCTTATGGTGTAGACCCATGGGTCGACACACCTAGGGTATGTCGACCCCCAACGGATCCACTTACCTCCCGGACTTCCCCCTTCTGATTTTGAATTATTTTGAATGGTTTTTGACTTGGTTATGTATGTGTGTATATATATATATATATCTTAGGCGTATACAAACTTCTAACCTTAATATCTTTTTCATACGATGTCCGTTTTATGCATACCAGTTGTATATTTTGACCAGAATTCTGTGATGAACGCAATGGAGTAGTCTGTTTCACTTAGTTCTAAATATTTAATTATGTATTGTTTAGTTTATCATCTTTAGTGTTGTTAAAATTACGGCGTGTTACAATAGTGGTTTATAAAGATCTGTGCGTCACTCCGACATAGGATGAGGGACTGGGCATATTCTTGTGGCGTTACGACGGAGACTGTGCGAGTGGGGTACCATGGGGTGTACCTTAATTTGGGGGTAGCTACATATATACTGCATTAGATTAATCTACTGGGGAGTAGATGGGTACAACGTATGTGTAAGCCTTGAGTGCTGTTAACACAAGTAACCTAATAAATAAGTAAAGGTAACTGAATGATGTATGTAGGATTATCCAAAATGTGTAGTCTAAATCCAATCACCAGAACTTTTGTTCTGACTCCCTCCTCATAACATACTCGCATGTTAGATTTGTGGTAGAGGTATGATAGCTTTGGATACTGGTTAGGTAGTATTATTATCTGGATAAGGCTATACTTTGATTATATTTATCCATTCCGCTATGAGATGTTTCTTAGCACTGATATATTTTATATCTTTGTCTTTTCTGCAGGATACCAGACAAACCAACGCGAGTTTCGATAAATTAGTATTTTGGAAAAAATTAAGTCTGTCGGAATTCGGGTTGTTACATCTCGTATCAGAGCCTAGGTTTAGGATTTCTGTACAGATAATGAGTGAACGTATTTGTATTTTTAAAATATAAGTATTATATATATACCTAGATCCGTAGAGGAACCCACTAAGTAGGAAAAACATAATATGGTAAATTTGGGATATTTTTTTTGTACACAAAAGGAATGAACATGGAATCTGAGACCCTTAGGAATTTGGGTAGGAAGTGTACGATATACTTTGTATGGAAGAAAGGTGAATCCCATGGTTAGTGTTTCAGATTAGTAGGTTTGACGGTAGTACCTCATAAATTGGAAAAGGTTAAGAATAGAAAATGGTTTAGGAATATATATAGTTGAGAGAATTGACTTTGTGGGGTTGTCTAAGAAAGCCTAGTTAAGTTGGAAACCCACTTTGAGTCTAACCACATTATTAAAATTTGAAATTATAAAAGGTTTTGGAAGATGGTTTATGGTGTTTTCAAGTTTTAATCTTAAAAGTTATAGTTTAAAATTATGTAAAGAACATATTAAAAAAGTACATATTGATTTTTGATGTAAAATGAGGTATATTTTGGAAACAACGATTTCTTGTGAAAATTTTGTCTCAAATAAAATTCACTCAGTAAAAGGGGCACATTATAGAGCATGTATAGCTAGCTAGTTTTTAGTTATAAAGTATGAAAGGATTAAAAAGAAAAACTTATAAAATGTTGCATTTTGTTGAAAGATGGAATTTTCAGTAAAGAAAGCTTTGAAATCTCTATTGTTTTGACAATCATTTTTGATAAATTGTTTTAAAAAAAGAAATATTTTATTGGGTGGACAAAATAAGTTGTAGAAATTAGGAATAAAGTAGATGTTTGCACCTTGTAGTGAGAAACAGAACCAACCTTATAGGCAAGAACAAGTCGTAAACCTGACTGAGAAATAGTTGTTTGTATCTACTCCAGATTTTGTGATTTGAAAAAAAAAAATGATCTACATTTTTTTTCTAAGATGGCATGATTTTATGGTCTGGAAAAAGTACGTTTTGGTAAAGAAAATAAAGTTTTGATACTTTTAACTTTTGGAAGAAAAGTGAAGTGAAAAGGCCAAACCATGTTTTAAAAAGTATGGAGTAGGTAAGATTAGTGCCCAGGGAAAACGAGAAAGTTTTTGAGGCTATGGAGCAAATAGCGAGAATTATCTTGGAATAATGGTAAATTCCCGTAGAATGCATAAGCATTGAGAAGCCAATGGTGTTGCTTGAAACTAAGTGTTGGTATACAACTAGGACTTGTAGTGACTACTAGATAGTGAATGTCAAGTAAGTGTTTAGATTCTAATTTTCCTATTGGGGTAACCCGTTATTACATTTCTGTTGGGATCGTTCCATTATTTTGTTGCTATTGGGTAGTTAGGGTAACACCTAAACCTGTCATTGGTCCCGTGGCTTGAACTTTTCTGTCTGAAGGGGTCCTGAGATTCTTGGCCCTTAGTAGTAGCTGTGTATAGCGTTTGTTTTCCTGTTTTAGTTAAAGGATTAGAAGGCTTATTTGAAACAAAACTTAGATCAGAGGATTAAGTTAAATAAGCTAAGAAAAGAGTAATGGAATAACTAAAAAGGAAACAACAAATTCAGTAAAGCAACAAACATTGCAGTTAAAGAAAAGTGGGAAAATTATAAGAAAAGATGAAAAAGAATAAATTTTTCCAAGATAAGTTGAAAAAGAAAATCTTAAGAAATAAAGTTTTCTTATGTAGGTTGTGCTTGAATAAGAAAGTATGGAATCTTTATAAAATAGTTACATAAAATCCAAGTACGGACAGACAAAGGTGACTAAAAGAAAAACTGAAGATGTGAAGCTTTCTATTTTCTACCTTTTTGTAACATAAGAAATCAAATTCAGAAAATTAGATTTTTCTGAAATGCGGAAAATAAAGTAGGTTAGTAGGATTTTGGATGCAACAATTGGATGAACTGTGCTCTTGCTCTGCAAGAGTGTGGGAAAATTTGGATGAAAATGTATTTTGATTTTGAAAATATTGCATTCATGTAGAATTGCCAGTATATTTAGGATGTTCTCACCATGTTTTTAAAGGATTTTTGAAAAATTTGCATACATATAGGAGGTACCTCTTAGGCATACATGTATTACTATGTTGTATTACACTTTGCACAAGTGCGCAATGTTTGCAAAAATTGGATGCACATATGATGGATGGATATTATGCGAGGGGTTATTTAATTTTTACCCTAATCAAATTTCAAGGACGAAATTTCCTAAGGGTGCGAGAATGTAACACCCTGCATTTTATGACAATTAAATATTTAATAGTGCATATGTGTGTATATATATGCATAGACATAAATATATAAAGGAAGAAAAGATTAATGCAAGTAACAATGCAGTGCATGCGTAAAAAGAAAGATAAAATCAGATGCACACAGTGTAACAATATTGCATGTAACGATTTACAAATATTATGCTTTAATAAGAAAAGAAAAATGAAAGAAAAAGATGCATGCAAATTGATAAGGTTACATGCAATGGTTTAAATGAAATATTATAACAAACATGAAAAGGAGGAATGAGAAAACTACAATGACCACCATTGTTCTAAGCCTTGTTAACAAAAGCCTAAGTTGCCCAGTTGGTTAGAATATGTGGCTTTCAAGTGATAGGTGTAAGGTTCGATCCCCGTAGGCACCATATTTTTATTTTAAAGGAACAGCTAAAATAACACATGTTCTGAAGAGAAAATATGCATAAATGCACTTATAAGGAAAATTATACATATAAGGAAGTATAGACAAATACATGTATACATGTGTATGAAAATATATACGTATATATGTGCAAATATATATATATATATATATATATATGTTTTTGTGTGTGTATACAAAGGAAAATTTCAAAATAAGGCTGCAATCAAAGAAATATGATAAGAATTAAATAACGGCATAACACCATTTGAATTTCAAAATTGAAATAAAAGTTGTACGTATATATATACGTATTTGAAGTTTTGTATACATATAAGGAGATTATTTGTAAATATAATATATAAATAAATTTCAGAAATTCAAACTTTTAAAGCAAAGTAAACAAATAAACTTATGTGCCAAAATTTCCCACGGGACCTAGGGGATCGACCCTGTGGTCGACACACCCATAGGGGGATCGACCCTAGGGTCGACACAACCATAGCGGGGTCGACCTCGAGGTCGACTCACACTATATCCGGGCAGATTCATTGATGAATTTGGACTATTTACTTAACCAAATTCGTTGCTGACTCAGCGCTTCATGCACGGTAAGATCCTGAACAACTATAAATAGGCTAGTAGAGCCTAGTCTAAATCTCATATTTTCTGAGAGGCTTCCTAATCTCTGATATTCTTCCTCCTCAAATCTCTTCTGAAAAATAGAATAATTAGTTTAGGAAAATTTGGATTCAAGATCAGGAGGAAAAGAATGTATATTAATAAAGAAGGTGTTCAGATTTCTACTTGAAGTAAGGTAAATTCTTAGATCTGGTCAATTTAATTTTCTCTTCTTTCTTCCCTTTTTCTTTTAATTGAGAATTGTGGATCCATGGTTGTTTAGGTTCTAAATTCAGTTAGGAGAATCATTGAATGCTAGATCCGGACCAGATTCATGATTTGGAAAGCAATTAGGTGAGTGGATATAAAATATACCTTTTTGATAATGGTATATTTATCGTTTGACATTCCCCGTTAATATGTAATGTAAATCTTCTAGAATGATTAATATGTTGAAATATAAATATGTTAAAACGTTACTAGGTTGAAATGTTAATGTGTTGAAATGTATCAACTTGTTAAAATATGTGGAAACGATTACTGTTGTATACATACGTGTTATAATTACATGTTAATCTGTAGTGTATTATGTACTTGAACCCTTGACTGTAAGAATTGGGATAATTACATGTTAATTTGTTAGAATTACATGATTCGATAATCACATGTTATTTTAAATGAAGTTATTTACATGTTAGGAAGAACATGCGACATGATAATCAAATAATGAAATTAATACGATATTAAGTATGACATGTAAAAATAGATTACAGAAAAATTTGGAAAGAATGGATATGCCTAAGTTAACAGAAAATAGAAAATTATAACCGCACTTAAACACGAGGTTAAATTCAACTTGTGGTAGAAGTCTGCTTGGAATCACCCGGCAAATTCACTGTCCACAAGTTGTTAATTTAATGTGAGAGGTCTAGTGCATAAACATATATATATATATATATATATATATATATATATGTGAATATATGTATATAGAAGGTTTGAAATAAATGGCACTAATTGTGATTAATGGAAATGAATGGAAATGAATAGGAAATGAATGAAAGTTACAACAATAAAAGAAGTGGAATGAACGGGGAATGATAAAAACCTTTTATAACTAATTATATTAATCAGAATGTTATATAATAGGTAGGTTTGTCCTAGGGACAAGTGGAAATTATAATTTTCATTGTAATAAATGTAAAGTAAACTCGTTAGTAAACCTTAGTTAAGAGAACTAAGCTAATAAGTAAACAACAAGTTGTAGTGACAGAGTAAGACGAACTTATGATTAAATAAGAAAGAACGAGGTGAATATATGAGATGACATAAGTTATATTTAATCATAAATAATAAGTGACATGTTAAACAAAAACATGTGAATTGAGATATACTTAATTACACATTAAGTAGAACATGTTATCGTAACTATGGTATTGGACAATGAATAATATAAAGAGATTGTAGATTACAGACCTTGGATTACAATCTAGAGAATAACATGTTATGGGCTTATTAATGAACGTAAAAGGGTTAAGTTTTGTAACCAAAATTAGTAAGAAAGAGGGGTCCATTCCTTAGAGATATAAGGGGCTTGAAAAGAACTTGGTAACTTGAATAATAAGTTAATATAATTAGAACTAACAAAGTTAACTGGAAACTTGATGAGGTAGAGCAAGCGCATAATTGAATGTTTAGACATAGGGTCTAATAACACATTAAAATGAGGCGCTTGGACCAGTCCATACGTTTGGGGGTGAATAACCCAACAGGGTAGATCATCGTGGTGTCATAAGGCATGAGGGGTGAGCACGTCCGTCTAATTATTCTATTATTCTGCTGTCTCTGAAGGACTGGAAGGGAAAGCTTGTGGCTTCCTAGGACGTGGAGGGTACTCCTGGTAGTCCTTTATGCTGTGACAGCATTTGACTGTGCTCGTAGATGTTAGGACTGCGCATTACTACTCAGTGAGTATACCTTGGCTGCCATGATAATGGGAAGTCAGAAGGCTGTAGGGTGGCATAGGTGATCCGACGATCCATGGTTGCCTTGTGACTAGGCTGGGTTACAAACATTATCTAGTATTGACAGGTCTAACCATTTGTTGAAAGCAAGACGTTGGGTACCTACCATCGATATTCAGCGTCATACATGATGCGGAATGATGGAGAAGCTAAACCAAAAGATCATAGATCCTTTGCCATCAAGGCTATGAGTGAGGGACGGGCCATTTAGGATTTTTTGTTTTCTCTGGGGCTAGGTCACTAGCTCTCATTTTTGTTCATCTTTCACTAGTTGAAGGAGGGGTCGGGTGGGGCCATAGCCACTGAAAATGTAGACCTTAGCATATGTGCATATAGATATCTGAAAAGCTCCCGATCGAGTTTCGTGTTTCTTGTACAGCCCTGCCACGGAACTCGGTGCACAGTAGAGGATATGAATGGTTAAGGCAATGAGTACGATTGACGATACATACGTGGGAAAGTCTAGATACATGCATGTCTGCTCTAGGTGGTGTTTCGTAGACTCTAGGGCAATACTCTGTGATGGAATCTAATTAGATCGGATGGTTCGAAGATGGCAGTCCGCACGCTTACGTAGCATGGCAATAGTGGTTCTATGCGGAACGTATCATTGTTATATAAAGATTCGTACGTACTCCGTCGTAGGATGAGGGACTGTGGATATTCATATGGCATTACGGCGGAGACCGTGCGAGTATGGTACCATGGAGTGTACCTTAATTTGAATGTTAGCTACATATATACTGTATTAGTTTAATCTATTGGGGAATATATAGGTACAACATGTGTGTAAGCCTTGAGCGTTGTTAACACAAGTAACCTAATAAATAAGAAAAGGTAACTGAACTGTATATATAGGATTACAAAATGCGTTGCTTAAATCCAGTCACTAGAACTTGTGTTCTGGCCCTCTCCTTATAACATGTTCGCATGTTAGATTTGTGGCAGAGATATTGAAATGACCCAAACTCGCCCTTACGGGAAAGCCCGGATTGAGTTGAGAACACGACAAATCAGACACAAACAATAGAACATTTCATTGCTTATAACAACAATTTCATCAGAGTACAAGAATATAAAAAAAATATGAATAGTTAATATACATCCGAAAAATATCAGAGATTTAAATTACATTAGCAGTTGAAGAATAATACATAACACAACTGAAAGAAATATGCGGATATAAAGCTTGCTGAATATGGCTCCAGTTGTAAATCCAGGATCCTGCTAATATAATACCTGCAAAACCAAAACTACTAGCTGCCCGTGTAGAAAATATGGGCATCCAGAGTTTAGGTTAAAACAATAAACTCCAGGTCAGTCATGGGACTAATGTGAGAACTAAAACAGTTATAAACTTCATTTTAAAATAAAGCAAATCAAGGGACCACGCCGTATAACACAGAACGGGTGTTCTCCCAATAATACTAGGGCATAAATAGTTTATAAACAACGCCATGCTTTTCGAAAAATGAAGCTATTATAAGACTCAGATCCCATCACACAATGCAATGCAAGCCGGAGGATAGATTATTTCCTTATAATAGCCAAACATGCTTAGTACGTTTAAAACAAATCATTTGATACTATTATAAGTGCATAGTGTAAAAAACAATTTCAAATATAAATGTATCATTCATAAATGGCATGGGTACCATATATCATGTCGCCATACTAGGCTTTACAATCAAAACCGCACAATGTCGTATTGGAAGTTGGATTTCCATCATGAACCAAGGCAAGGGATCGCCCTTACCGAATTCGAGACTCCCTATCCCGAGCCTCAGGACTCGTACTCAGTCGAGCCACTGGATCTTCAGGGCCGGTCCTCCCTTACTTTTGAGGATTAGTTATTCCGGAACAATAAGTTTCCCCGCCCTATGGACATAAATCTTGTTAGTATGTCGACCATATCATCCATTGGCCCCGTAGTGACTGATATATCCGAGGTACCTCGCTTTCCATCATCTACATAAGTAAAAATGTCTGGGCTCCATACCATGACACCACTCCTAGCTAGAAACAAACGCATGTTCTCCCTGCAGTCCTCTTCTATTTTTGGTTCATACAGGGGTGTACGTCTCGCGAATTAACGTTGTACACAAAGTTATGCTATTTAGAGTCGTGCTTTGATCATCAACCACAAGACCCTGCTTTTCAACAGAAGCCTTGATCATTTGCGTCTCAGCATGCCACACTGACAATTCACGCCATGCGACTGATCTCTATCGATATATAACCTATAAGTTCGTATGTAACACACCGAATTTCACTTAATATTAATGTTTAGTAATTAAAGAATAATTAATCTCAGACTTGAGAATTAAGGGAAACGGGTTGCGCCATTGTGTTCGTCTCGGAATTCTGGTTGAGATAGAGTCCGAGTTTGCATGATTTGGACTTCGTATGAAGAAGTTATGGCCATCCGAAGTTTCAGAAAATTCAAAACAGATTTAAAATATTCAAAATTCAAATTTCAGAAGAGGCGGGAAAATTCCCGCCAGACAGAGGGTGTTGACACTAGGGTCAACATGGGTGTCGACCCCCCCAAGGGGTCGACCCATGTGTCGACCCAGGGGTCGACCCCCCCTGTAGGTCAGTTTAGCCTGGGTGCACTGATTTGAGCTTTGGGCTGTGTTTTGGTGGCTTGTGACGAAATCTGACGGCTCTAAACTAAATTAGGGTTAATCTAAGGGCCTAAACTACATCCTAATTCTATAAATACACCCTAAGACTACCCTAATTCATACTAAAAATAGATACAACGTCGTTATGCCGTCAAAATGCAACTTGAAGGAGCCTCCATCAAATTGTAGAAGAAGATAGCTTCTCAAATCAACTTCTAATCAACTCTAGCAACTTAATCTTCTTCATAGGAGTTCTAATCAACAAGTTGTGAGTTTCTATGGCTTTAGCAAGCAATTGCTAAACTAATTATGATAGGATATAATGAGGTTATGGTTATGTATGTGGATCAATGCAAGTTATGTTATCATATGCTATGTGTTCATGATGTTATGCAAGTTATGCAAGTCATATGCTATGTGTTCATGATGTTATGCAAGTTATGCAAATCATATGCTACGTGTTCATGATGTTATGCAAGTTATGCAAGTCATATGCTATATGTTCATGATGCTAGTTATGCAAGTTTTATGCTATGTGCTCATGATGCTAGTTATGCAAATCACTATGATAAACATTGATCCATTATGACACCATGTTATGCAAGTTTGGTGTTTGATTATATGCAAGTTCATATATGACATGTTATGCAAGTTTGGTGTTTGATTATATGCAAGTAACATGTGCAAGTTTACACCTTTGTATGATATGCATACATATGCAAGTTAACCCCTTTGTATGTCATACATACATACATATGCAAGTTTACCCCTTTGTATGACATTAGTAACTTATGCAAGTTACCCTCTTTATGACACATGTGATTCATGCAAGTTTGGGTTGATTATTTATGCTAGTTGGGTTTGATGCTATGGTCATATATGCATGTTGACACCTTTAAAACCCATGTTGATGCTAATGTTATGCAAGTTGAACCCATTGTGTTTGTGATGAATCTCCCCTTTTAAGTATGTCATGTCAACGTATTACGTAGGGAACGATGGGGTTAATATTCATGTTAATAAAATGGTGTGAAGTTGGTATGATTATGCATACCATAAAGTGGATGGACATAATTGAGTCAATTATGTACATCGTTAAATTTGTAACTAATTTGGGGTAATTAATACAAATTATGGGGGTGATTAATTAGGTGTAATTAATCGACTAAGACACGAGGTTGGACCCTTTTGTAGCATAAGACTGCCCGGAACCGACCGGCAAATCCAGCGGCTACAAATGATTGGCCCAATGTGAGAGGTCTTAGGCATAAACTAAATACGTGACAAGTGTAAAGACACGAGGTTAGACTCTGTTATGGCGTAAGGCTGCCCGGAACCGACCGGCAAATCCAGCTGCCATAAAAGACAGTCTAATGTGAGAGGTCTTTACAAAGGTTACGTTCTTAATCAATTAAGAAACACTTAACCAGATAAGCATGTAGTGGGGCATGAGGGGTTAAGTGGGTGCCTTGGGTGGCATGGGGAAATCAAGTAAGTGCCTTGGGTGGCATGTGGAAATCTAGTGGGTTGCCTTGGGTGGCAATAGAAAATACGATTAGAATACTTAACCAAGTGGAAACATGTAATTAAACATGATTAAAGGGTTAAGTGGGATGCACTAGAAAAAGGGACAAGCTTAGGTGGGTAGCTTGTGGTGGCCCATTTCAACCAGTAACCCATATGTATCTTATTGGGCTCGACCCATGTCGAGGACGGGACACGCGTACTGGGCTTGACTATAAGAGGCCAAAACGGGTTAGCGGTGGCAACGCAAGTCCAACGGGTTTCATATGCATGTGTGGACCCGGGATGGTAGGTAAGACGTTGTTGCATCGTGTAGGTATAAGCCGTGCACCATTGATTGTATCGGGTTGCCACTTTGGGGAGTGATACATCCCACTGTGGGGCCAGCACGGGTATCTACGGTAGGGAGCCGATCGCTTGGGGAGTAGTGGGTACACCTAGTGGAGATAGGGGCAGACGACACCTATGTAGTCAGCTAGGGGTACACGAAACTACTAGTTAAATTTTGTAAGTCCTTGGGTGGGATCAACCTTTAAGTAGGAATGACTGGTGTGGTGCAGTGTAGTAATTACCCTTGGGTGGGTAGATGCGTCTTTACCGATATCTTAGTTCATCCTATGTGTAGTTGGCTGCTTAGTGTAGTCATTTATCCCTAGTCATTACCGTACCAAGTTTATATCATACCCTAATTGCTTTAATGATTGTATTGTTAAAGTTATAGGGCTCACTCAGACTTATGTCTGACCCCATTGTTTTTATCTTTTTCCCCCTCAGGTCCTCAGGTTGGGCCTAGCACTAGTGGGCTTTGATCAGATTTCTTTATCTATCTTTTGGAGCTTGGACCGTTGATGTAAAGCCCAGCTTATCTTGTCTATTATGGCTATTAGTTATGTAGTGGGATTATGTACTTATGTTTTATCAGGATGGATATTTAGTACTTGACTCTTGTTTTATGGTTTTGTAATCAAACATGTTTACCTTCTGCTGCAATGAAATGATGTTTTAGTTAACAAGTATTATTTATATCTGTCTTGTTGTAATTTTTCTGTTCTATATTCACTTAAAATACTCCACCGAAGTTAAGGCATTCCCATAGTGAGTGACCTTAGCGGGTGTGGGGTGTTACACGTGTTATCAAAGCTGAAGGTTACCGGAACAGATAAATTTTTTAGAAAACTATTTTTCTAAAAACATTTTTGGAAGAAGTATTTTCAAAAACATGTCTTATAAGAGAAGTTTTTGAAAGAAAAGCATAATCCCCAATAGCCATATCTTTATCTTTCGAATTCTCCGTTTTGAATCTTTCCTTTTTCGTTTCAGCATGGCTGAGGATCTTAACTTTCCGGATGGTGTGACGATACCAGTATGGTATAGGAGATTGATGGAGGCTAGGGCCGCCACTGTAGGCCAGCAAATGTTCCTCCACCAACAGTAGCACCCGATCTTCCTCCCCCTCCTCCTCCCCGCATGGATAATTTTGCTAAGACTTGCAAGGAATTTAAGGCTATGGGAGGGAAACCTTTTCAAGGATCAGAAACTTTTGTGGAAGCTAGGGATTGGCTTAAGGAGGTGGAACAGCTGATAGACATCTTTGAGATGGAAGAAGGAAAGAAGGTCAAGTTAGCTGCTTGGTTAATGAAGGGAAAGGCCTCGTTCTGGTGGGAGGTCACTAATGGAGAGCGCCCTGTTGACTCTTGGGCAGATATCAGGCAAAGGTTTGTGGCAAAGTTTCTCTCAAGGGCGGAGGAAAACTTGTATATGGAAAGGTTCTTGACTCTAAAGCAAGGAAACCTATCAGTGAAGGAATATGTCAACAAGTTTAATCAGCTAGCAAGATTTGGCATAGACATGGTGAATACACCGGAGAAGAAGGCTTTGAGGTTCGTTAATGGCTTGAATGAACCAATGCATGGATTGGCTATGACTCACATCCCTATGGGGGCCACCTTTGAGAAGCTAGTAGACATGACACTCATGCATGAGGAAGAGAAGGGTCCCAATGCTAATAAGGCACCCGAGAAGAAAGGAGATCAGATGAGACCTCAACAGCAACAACAAAACAAGGGTGGGAAAGGCAACGGTGGCAAGGGAAAGAAGAAGTGCTTCAATTGTGGGATACCAGGCCACCTAAGCAAAGATTGTCGGAAGAAGAAGAAGACTGGCTGCTTCCACTGTGGCGATGCATGGCATCTAGTGAAGGATTGCCCTAAGAAGGGGCAAAGGACAGGATCTACCTCAGGAGGAAAGGTGCAAGCTCTTATGGCACCGGGTCAGGCAAGGGGGCAAGTTCAGGCTCTCGCGGTTCCACCGATTCAGGAAAGAGGTAGAACTATTTCCGTTGAAAGTATGGTTTTTCTGTTTGATCATCCTGTCCGTACTTTATTCGACTCTGGTGCATCGCATTCGTTTATCTCATCATCATTGGTTGAGTCACTGCACTTAGACACCAGTCTAGTAGATGATCCCTTGGTTGTTTCAAATCCAATTGGGGGCTCCACTTATTTGTCCATGATATGTTTGGGTTTGAAGATTTCTATACTTAGCGTTGAGTTTAGATGTGATGCTTTTGTTTTGGGCTTCACGGGCTATGGGTTGATTTTGGGCATGGACTGGTTATCCAGTAATGGTGCCGTTCTTGATTGTGAAAGGAGAGTTGTTAGGCTCATGACCCGCTTGGCTAACACTCTCGAGATCTCTTGTAATCCCATGGATTCTGTTATGCTAAGTTATCTTGAATCGCTTGACGCTTCGGTCGAGAGTTTGTGATCTGTTAGAGTGGTCCGGGAGTACTCGGATGTGCTCGAGGAGGTGAAGGGCTTACCTCCGAAGCGGGAGATAGACTTCCGAATATATCTGGTAGACAATGATAAGCCAGTATCTTTGTCAGTGCGCCACATGGCTCCTCGTGAGAGGAGGGAACTCCATAAGCAAGTGGGGGAGTTGCTTGAGAAGGGGTTCATAAGACGAAGTATATCGGAGTGGGGTGCTCCAGTGGTTTTTGCCACGAAGG
This sequence comes from Allium sativum, assembly GCA_030737875.1. Classification (NCBI taxonomy): domain Eukaryota; kingdom Viridiplantae; phylum Streptophyta; class Magnoliopsida; order Asparagales; family Amaryllidaceae; genus Allium; species Allium sativum. Next base: position 469,269,290 of record CM060918.1, read on the forward strand.
CGGATGGGTCCCTCAGACTTTGTGTAGACTATAGAGAACTCAACAAGATCACAAAGAAGAATAGACACCCATTGCCGAGGATTGATGATCTCTTTGATCAGTTGGTTGGCGCCTCAGTGTTTTCGCAGTTGGACTTAGCCACGGGGTTTCATCAGTTGAGAGTGGCTGAGCATAGTATAGAGAAGACTGCCTTTAGGACTCCGGATGGCTTCTATGAGTGGCTTGTGATGCCATTTGGTTTGACGAACGCCCCTGCATACTTTGTTGATTTGATGAGTAGGGTGCTCAGGGAGTACCTTAATAAGTTCGTGGTGGTCTTTGTGGATGACATCTTAGTCTTTTCTAAGAGTGAAGAAGAGCATGCCCTACATCTTAAGGAAGTGTTGGAGACTCTTCGAGCGCATAGCCTTAAAGCTAAATTCTCTAAATGTCACTTTTAGAGGAAGGAAGTGTGGTTCTTGGAGCACGTGGTCTCCAAGGAAGGGATAGCTGTGGATCCCGCGACGGTAGTATCCATCCAAGATTGGAAGGTTCCGAAGAATGCTACCGAGGTGAGGAGTTTCTTGGGGTTGGCTGGCTACTATAGAAAGTTTATCAAGGACTTCGCGAAGATATCAGCCCCATTAACTCGCTTGACAAAGAAGAATCTAGTCTTCACATGGGACGTAGACTGTGATGATGCGTTCCAACGGTTAAAGAGAGCTTTAACCACAGCTCCAATCTTAGTGTTGTCAGATGGGAGTAAGCCATTTGTTGTTTACACCGATGCTTGTGGGACAGGACTAGGCGCAGTCTTAATGCAAGAGGGAAGGGTAATAGCCTATGGGGGAAGGCAGTTGAGAGCGCACGAGAAAAATTACCCTACACATGATCTAGAGTTGGCCGCTATTGTTTTTGCGCTTAAGACTTGGCGCCATTATCTTCTTGGCGAGAGGTTTGAATTGTTCACCGACCACAAATCTTTGAAGTATTTGTTTTCTTAGAAGGATTTGAACTTAAGACAGCAAAGGTGGATGGAGTTCTTGGCATCCTATGATTTCGAGATAGCGTATACCCCTGGCAAGGGTAACGTGGTGGCGGACGCCTTGAGCAGAAAAAGGTTGTCTTTGAGTCCATTGTTCGTGGAACGACGAAGCTTGGAATTTATCTCGATGTTTGATTTTAGACCTTCCATTGACTTCATACCCGGTTTGCTTGCATCCTTAGAGGTCAGACCTACTCTTTTGGGACGGATTGGCGAGGCACATCAGGACGACCCATAGTTGGTTGAGTTGGTAGAGAGGCTCATAAGGGGGGAGTCGTCCAGCCATTTGAGTAGGTACACCCTAGACGACAGGGGGTGGTTGCGTAGAGACGGTAGACTTTGTGTACCGCAAGATGAGGGTTTGAGGAAGGCTATACTTGATGATGCACATCGTTCTAGGATGACCATTCATCTCGGTGGGGACAAGATGTACCAATACATGAAGCGAGTTTTCTTTTGGGCCGGTATGAAGAAAGATGTGGCCGAGTATGTCGCTAGATGCTTGGTGTGCCAACAAGTGAAAGCGGAGCAAAAGAAACCTGGTGGGTTGCTTCACCCATTGGAAGTTCCGCAATGGAAGTGGGATAGCATCTCGATGGATTTTATTGATGGGTTACCGAGATCGAGGAAGGGTAATACGGGAATTTGGGTTGTGGTAGACAGACTTACTAAGAGCGCCCATTTCATACCCGTGAAGAGTAAGAGGACTGCTCCATGGCTAGCTTCAGTTTACCTTCGAGAGATAGTTCGATTGCATGGTGTACCTTCGAGCGTAGTGAGCGATCGAGATCCTATCTTCACTAGCGAGTTTTGGAAGAGTTTGCAAGAGGTGGTAGGGACTCAGTTGTGTTTGAGCACCGCATATCATCCTCAGACGGACGGCCAGACCGAGAGGGTGAATCGTGTTCTAGAAGACCTTTTGAGGCTTTGTATCTTAGATTTTGGAGGTACATGGGAAGAGCATCTTCCATTGGTGGAGTTCGCATATAATAACAGCTTTCAGTCTAGTATTGGTATGGCTCCTTTCGAAGCTCTTTATGGAAGGCCTTATCGATCACCTACATGTTGGTGGGTGTCTACGGATAAGATCTTGCTTGGGCCTGATATGGTTAGAGAGACTTCGGAAAAGATTGATTTGATTCGAAGAAGGATGAAAGCGGCGCAAGATAGGCAGAAATCTTACGCGGATAAGAGGAGGACGGATCTTGAGTTTGATGTTGGGGACATGGTCTTTGTCAAAGTATCTCCATTACGGAATGTTGTTCGCTTTGGGTCCGTTGGGAAGTTAGCACCAAGGTTTGTAGGACCGTTTCCTATTAAGGAAAGGATTGGACGGATGGCATATAGAGAGGATTTACCCGAGAGACTTAGTGGGGTACATGACGTATTCCATGTGTCACATTTGAGGAAGTGCCTACATGAGACCGCAGAGGTGGTAGAGCCGAGCTTGCTTAGAGAAGTGGAGGTAGAGCGTGATGCGACTATTCGACGAGCTCCTACCCGCATCCTTGGGTCAGAGATTAGGAAGTTGAGAAACAGAGAGGTTCGACTAGTCAAAGTGCAATGGGGAGAGGATGAGAGCAATGCTACTTGGGAGACAGAAGCGAAGATGCGTTCACTATACCCATTCCTTTTTGAGGGTATGTCTTTTAACTTCTCCTTTATCGTTTGTCTAGTACTTATCTTATCTTTAGTACGTCCTCTCATTAGTACCTTTGACCTTTAGATAGGATAAACCTATGGTTGAAACATGTGTTTGAGACATGTTATGATTGATGGATGCGTGTGGATGCAAGTGTTTGCTAGTGGTTGCTCGTAGATGCATATACACACACTTTAGACACTAGATCGGCTCAATCACTTCATATTGCATATTGCATATAATTGTGTGTAGGTAGCTATATTAATGGATGTATAATGGTTGTGTTGTCATATGGATGATGCATTTTGGTGTATGGTTGTGTACACATGTAGTAATAGTATGTGTCGATAGGATTCTTTCGCATACATATTGGATGCATGGCACTATCATGGTTTGCATTAAGGAGGTCGACTGAATCAGTAGACCGCCTAATTTCGCATTAGTATACGGACATATACACACACTTTTTGCATATGTTCATACATCATTAGGAATTTCTAAGGACAATGGTTGCTTATGGTTGATGGTTTAGTAGATGGTTGTTTGGTTGGTAGGATACGTTCTTCTAGACTTAGAGATTTCGGGGACGAAATCCTTTAAGTAGGGGAGAATGTAACACCCCGAATTTCACTTAATATTAATGTTTAGTAATTAAAGAATAATTAATCTCAGACGTGAGAATTAAGGGAAACGGTTTGCGCCATTGTGTTCGTCTCGGAATTCTGGTTGAGATAGAGTCCGAGTTTGCGTGATTTGGACTTCGTATGAAGAAGTTATGGCCATCCGAAGTTTCAGAAAATTCAAAACAGATTTAAAATATTCAAAATTCAAATTTCAGAAGAGGCGGGAAAATTCCCGCCAGACAGAGGGTGTCGACACTAGGGTCGACATGGGTGTCGACCCCCCCCCAAGGGGTCGACCCATGTGTCGACCCAGGGGTCGACCCCCCATGTCGGTCAGTTTGGCCTGGGTGCACTGATTTGAGCTTTGGGCTGTGTTTTGGTGGCTTGTGACGAAATCTGACGGCTCTAAACTAAATTAGGGTTAATCTAAGGGCCTAAACTACATCCTAATTCTATAAATACACCCTAAGACTACCCTAATTCATACTAAAAATAGATACAATGTCGTTATGCCGTCAAAATGCAACTTGAAGGAGCCTCCATCAAATTGTAGAAGAAGATAGCTTCTCAAATCAACTTCTAATCAACTCTAGCAACTTAATCTTCTTCATAGGAGTGCTAATCAACAAGTTGTGAGTTTCTATGCCTTTAGCAAGCAATTGCTAAACTAATTATGATAGGATATAATGAGGTTATGGTTATGTATGTGGATCAATGCAAGTTATGTTATCATATGCTATGTGTTCATGATGTTATGCAAGTTATGCATGTCATATGCTATGTGTTCATGATGTTATGCAAGTTATGCAAATCATATGCTATGTGTTCATGATGTTATGCAAGTTATGCAAGTCATATGCTATATGTTCATGATGCTAGTTATGCAAGTTTTATGCTATGTGCTCATGATGCTAGTTATGCAAATCACTATGATAAACATTGATCCATTATGACACCATGTTATGCAAGTTTGGTGTTTGATTATATGTAAGTTCATATATGACATGTTATGCAAGTTTGGTGTTTGATTATATGCAAGTAACATGTGCAAGTTTACACCTTTGTATGATATGCATACATATGCAAGTTAACCCCTTTGTATGTCATACATACATATGCAAGTTTACCCCTTTGTATGACATAAGTAACTTATGCAAGTTACCCTCTTTATGACACATGTGATTCATGCAAGTTTGGGTTGATTATTTATGCTAGTTGGGTTTGATGCTATGGTCATATATGCATGTTGACACCTTTCAAACCCATGTTGATGCTAATGTTATGCAAGTTGTACCCATTGTGTTTTTGATGAATCTCCCCTTTTAAGTATGTCATGTCAACGTATTACGTGGGGAACGATGGGGTTAATATTCATGTTAATAAAATGGTGTGAAGTTGGTATGATTATGCATACCATAAAGTGGATGGACATTATTGAGTCAATTATGTACATCGTTAAATTTGTAACTAATTTGGGATAATTAATACAAATTATGGGGGTGATTAATTAGGTGTAATTAATCGACTAAGACACGAGGTTGGACCCTTTTGTAGCATAAGACTGCCCGGAACCGACCGGCAAATCCAGCGGCTACAAATGATTGGCCCAATGTGAGAGGTCTTAGGCATAAACTAAATATGTGACAAGTGTAAAGACACGAGGTTAGATTCTGTTATGGCGTAAGGCTGCCCGGAACCGACCGGCAAATCCAGCTGCCATAAAAGACAGTCTAATGTGAGAGGTCTTTACAAAGGTTACATTCTTAATCAATTAAGAAACACTTAACCAGATAAGCATGTAGTGGGGCATGAGGGGTTAAGTGGGTGCCTTGGGTGGCATGGGGAAATCAAGTAAGTGCCTTGGGTGGCATGTGGAAATCTAGTGGGTTGCCTTGGGTGGCAATAGAAAATACGATTAGAATACTTAACCAAGTGGAAACATGTAATTAAACATGATTAAAGGGTTAAGTGGGATGCACTAGAAAAAGGGACAAGCTTAGGTGGGTAGCTTGTGGGGGCCCATTTCAGCTAGTAACCCATATGTATCTTATTGGGCTCGACCCATGTCGAGGATGGGACACGCGTACTGGGCTTGACTATAAGAGGCCAAAACGGGTTAGCGGTGACAACGCAAGTCCAACGGGTTTCATATGCGTGTGTGGACCCGGGCTGGTAGGTAAGACGTTGTTGCATCGTGTAGGTATAAGCCGTGCACCGTTGATTGTATCGGGTTGCCACTTTGGGGAGTGATACACCCCACTGTGGGGCCAGCACGGGTATCTACGGTAGGGAGCCGATCTCTTGGGGAGTAGTGGGTACACCTAGTGGAGATAGGGGCAGACGGCACCTATGTAGTCAGCTAGGGGTACACGAAACTACTAGTTAAATTTTCTAAGTCCTTGGGTAGGATCAACCTTTAAGTAGGAATGACTGGTGTGGTGCAGTGTAGTAATTACCCTTGGGTGGGTAGATGCGTCTTTACCGATATCTTAGTTCATCCTATGTGTAGTTGGCTGCTTAGTGTAGTCATTTATCCCCAGTCATTACCGTACCAAGTTTATATCATACCCTAATTACTTTAATGATTGTATTGTTAAAGTTATAGGGCTCACTCAGACTTATGTCTAACCCCGTTGTTTTTATCTTTTTCCCCCTCAGGTCCTCAGGTTGGGCCTAGCACTAGTGGGCTTTGATCAGATTTCTTTATCTATCTTTTGGAGCTTGGACTGTTGATGTAAAGCCCAGCTTATCTTTTCTATTATGGCTATTAGTTATGTAGTGGGATTATGTACTTATGTTTTATCAGGATGGATATTTAGTACTTGACTCTTGTTTTATGGTTTTGTAACCAAACATGTTTACCTTCTGCTGCAATGAAATGATGTTTTAGTTAACAAGTATTATTTATATCTGTCTTGTTGTAATTTTTCTGTTCTATATTCACTTAAAATACTCCACCGAAGTTAAGGCATTCCCATAGTGAGTGACCTTAGCGGGTGTGGGGTGTTACATCGTACGTCTCAGAGAAGGGTGTCAAGCAAGAGAATAAATTCTCCCCCACCAAATAGACATATATTTAATAGAAATCAATCAACACAGAATAAAATCCAATGTCAGACACACATCCATTTACAAGTCCGTTCTGGGTTTGAATGAAACCGGGGGAACCTTATTCCTCGTCCCATATGTCCAATACAGGAGAGGGGTCCTCGCATATCCGATCGATCTCCAAATACGTCTGGACAATCACCACTTATTACCATGTCTTAGGTGTACAACCCTATCAAGACATCAGTAATCATCCAAACGATGTGAAGATCTCTGGTCTTCAACCACCGTCTTCATCATCGACGTTTTCAGAATGGGATGAACCCGGTCTTTCCGAAAAAATCGCGTATCCTGTAAATATGTGCAATAAAAACATAACATACGCCTCATTCCAATTCAGAATATTATTTTACTCAAATATTCATATCATTAAGGAAAGGTTCCCATTAATTTTATCAAAGATAAATTCTTTTTAATCTTCCTTTGGATATCAATTAAAAACCAAATTAAGGTTTGTCAACTAGTTGGGATTATCGAGCCTTACCAAAGTAATCATTTATTTATTAATCTCAATCCCAACCTATCCATCGCACGGAGCAAAACCGGTAATACACCATATCTAACACCACGGTGTTATCGGTAAATTTAATTACCATTTCCCATTCATATCTAATTAAAGATTTAACTATCGCCTGGAGTAAAAATTGGTGGTACTCCATTCTCGATCATTTCCCAAATCTGATAATTTAAATTTTCACATTTCAATTTAATTAAAGATTCATTAAAAACCCACTTAGTTTTAATCTTCCAACAATCATTATTTAATGATTGTTTAACTTTAGGAAATCAAACATGCCACACTCGACAATTTACACCGTAACATTGATTTCTGCCAATATATAACCTCTAAGCCCGTACGTCTCAGAGAATGATGTTACGCAAGAGAATAAATACTCCGCCACCAAACAGATATATATTTAGCAGAGATCAACAATACAGTTCGAAATACAATGTTAGACATGTAATCCTGTTTTTAACTGGGTTGAACTTCAACTAATGTTATTTCAAACACAGTTCACGATAAACCCAAAATCAAAATCCATTAATTATAGAATCTTCACGAAAAACAGATCAATATATAATCGATATCAATTTCCGTATCCGACTAACAATATAAATGAAATAACGGCAAAGCCTTTTAAATTCCATATATAGTAACAGTCTTCCTCCATAGAAGCATATCTCGATTTTTACCAAATCGAATTCCATACAATTCCATTTTAATATATTAAATTGGAAAACTTTACTTTGGAAAATTTCTATTAAATCTTAATAAAAGATTTATAAATTCCAAATCACATTTCATTGTTAATCGGGTTAAAGAATGAATGTCGTTAAAACACAGTTCGCAACAAACCCAAAATCACATTCCATTTTATTCCAATTACTAAATATAACTGGAAACTCTAATAGTCTTAATTAAAAGATTTATTCTTTTCACACTGGGTTTAAGAACAGTGTTACTAAATAAACAATTCACGACAAACCCAAAGTCCACTTTAATATTAAATATAAGGCTCTAAATAGAAATTATATCGGCTTACATTCAATATCAAAATTTGAAACCAGCACATATTGTATAGAGAATAACGATATATATCTATCTTTATCTATCTTCCAAATTCCTCCACAATATCCGTATAGTCATGTAATACAATATTGAAATCTCCCGAAGATGATTTTTATTCAAATCCATTCCAATTCATATGTTGGAAAATTCTGGTTATATAAAAAACCTTTATAAATCCAATTTATTTATTTAAAACATTGGATTATCTTACTAGTTATTAACTAGTTCATTTTGATAAAAATATATTATTGTCTTTACAAACGTGGATTTTTTCATCCAAATCCTTTTCAAATCATTTATTATGATTTTACACAAATTATTAATATTTTTAATAATTTTATCAAGGTCCGTACACTCGGTTTCCAATAACGGCCACCGAACTACATCCATAACGACTTTTTCCAAATTTGATTTGGACGTATATCCAAATCCCAACATTCAAATTTAAATCTCTTATATTCATTGGAAATCTCTTTTCGATACAATCCCAATAATTCCGACTTTAGGAGAATCCCCGGTCGGATCTCCCGTAATATCAATTTGAAGTCAATGGTTGAAATTCGCGAACGGTTGCAGCGCGGCGCATTCTATTCAGGCCATTAATATATATAAAATATATATATTTCGTTCAAAACGTATTTTATAAATTCGTTCTTAAAATGATTCCCACTTTTATTTCAATTTTAAATCAAAATGGAATACTTTTTATCCTTATAATATTTAAATGATAATATTTTCAAAATATCAGATTTTGAAATCATTTCCTTTTCGATATTCACTATAAAAATGAATAAAATCGATATAAATATCGTTCGCGTTAAAATGGCGCATAACTAATCAACTCAGCTTCAAACATTTCAATATTTTAGTGTCCCTCCAAAATCGGACATCAAATTCACATTTTAACTGCGTCTGCTGCTCTTTATTTTTATCTTAAGATGATGATTGTTCAACATATCCTTGATGATCTTTATCCGCAGTTTCCATTGAGGCCCTGGTCGAGTGGGTTATTTAATAATAGGGGAACCAAAATAGAAAAACATGATTTTCCCACCTGACGGGAACGAATTTACATCAATTTTAGTATTCTCTTATACTACGTCATACCGAAAATTGGAAATCAGTCGGCTCATGCCTAAAATCCCGGAAATCCTCGAGTACGGTCCGTGCGCCATATTTCTTCTCTACCATGATGAATCAATTGATTGGATGTAGGCATCTGATCTTTTCTATGTCCTTCCCCCTTTGCCCTATCACTAGTGGTTACTCCCAATCTGAAGCACCCTTTTTCCATTCATAGAAAGATCCAATTGTCAAAATCAATAAAAAGGAGGGTTTAACGGAAGAATTTCATAAGTTTCCAAAAATTGAAGATAGAGATCAAGAAATGGAATTTCAATTATTTGTGGAAAGTTATCAATTGGTGGAACCCCTGATAAAGGAAAGGGATGCTGTGTATGAATCACTCACATATTCTTCTGAATTATATGTCCCTGCGGGAATAATTTGGAAAACCGGTAGGGATATGCAACAACAAACTGTTTTTGTTGGAAATATTCCTCTAATGGGGTCTGCTCTTTTTTTTTGAGAGTATGCCAATATGATCCTAATGAGGTGCGGGGCTTTGCATATGACATTCGTTGGGCTTCCCTCTGCTGGAGCCAGCGTCCCGGCATGTGCAATAAACCCCTCCGACCGAAGACTAATGATAGGCGGTCCCGCGTAGCTTTCGGAGAAGGGTAGCCTAGTGTGTAAGCACAGCAATGAACCGCGGCGAACCCTCAGACGACCCATCTAATATTAGGGGGGAGATCCATCCTTATTGTTTTTTGTCCTACCCTTTTTGAACGAAATTAGAGGAATGTATGATCACAATTTTTATTGTTGTAACTTTATCCTTAATTTATATTTTTCTTAGGACTGATCCGCTATAATATGAATCATTATTTCTTATAACTATTCTCAAATCTAAAAAACGAATTGTAAATTCTTTATTTATTACTGTTTGTGGTTCTTTTTTACTCCTCGGCGACTTGATAAAGTCGAAGGGCCACCATCTGAATCAAAATAAATTACACCAGCTACTGCAATTGTTGCAACAACAATAGAGTACTCCGGCTTAAGAGGAACGAAAACTTCTGGATAGGTATCCTACATCTGAACTGAATTCTTTTTGGTTAAAGAATCTCTTTCTAGTTGCTCTGGAACAATTAGGAGATTCTCTAGAAGAGGTACGGGGTTTTTCTTTTGGAGGTTGCAAAGAATTAACCTATTGTTCTTTCTTTTTCATTGGGAAATCCCTAGATAAGTGTTCTTCTTGGTAGCAATTAGCAGGCATTCCTTGGAAGTTGAGGTTTTGGATTGGACACAGAGTAGCATCCTTTCAGCCAAAGGTTGTAGCATGTGACCTCCATTGTTGAACTTCTTCTGGTTTGGTTCTGCATCGGTTTCTTCCCTAGTTGGTTGAACTTCCTCTTCGTTAAGTTGTTATTGTCGTTAGGGGTTATTGTTAGATTTTCTTAATGATAGTTTGGTAATGGAATCATATATCAACCAAGTTGATAAAAGTTCTATTCACATGAGCAGCTTTTAATGAATATATCCAATCGCATTTAATAAATAAATAAGTGATTAATTAAAATTAATTAACTAATTAACCTATAATAACATTTAAATAAAACATTACCTCTTCTCTGCAAAAAAAAACTTGCTCGAGTCTTAATCGAGGAACACCGTCGCTGCTCGCGCCTCAGGCCACCTGGACCAGATCGGAGAGGCCAACTTTGAAGGGCGTCGAGCCTCCTCCCCGGCGTTGAGCATCACCCAGCTCGACGGCCTCTGTGCCTCGAGAAGGAGACATGAATGATAGCTCTTTAAGCCCAGAAATCGACAGCTCCACTCCATTATTTTCAATCATGACTTCTGAGATTAGAGAGCACAAAGAGCTCTTCGATTTGCCTCTTGAATCATTGGAAATAGTTGCGTGGATTTGGAGAAAGGGAGGGCAAATTTGGGATGATTTCGATCGCTGATTGTATGGAGGCGACGGCTACGGGATGAGGCTAGGGTTAAAGAATTAAGGGCTTTTATATAATTTTTTTATAATTTAATTTCCAAGAATAACGATTTTTGCATACGAACTTCAAATCAAACCCAACGACCGTCACCCCTAACTAATTACCCCCATTCCGGACACAATGGGATAGGTTTCGTATGCCAATTCGACTATTTCTATTAGTTTTTCTTTAAATAAAAATATAAATCAATATATATTAAATTTGAACGTATATTTTAATTTACCGGAGCCACATACTGACTCCAAAAATTCTAGAAAAATAAATCTTGCTATGTTCTGACGATACGGTCCCAACAAAACTAATTTCGTTGAATTTGGAGACCGTTTGAAAGATGGTCATTTTCCAGTAGATTAAATTCAAACTGAAATTACCAAATGCGTTTAATTTCACCATGCTCACATATTAATTCCAAAAGTCTGAAAATTGGAATCTTGCAATAATTTGACATTTCAGATCCAACAAAAGTGGTTTCATCAAAAACGGAGGTCGTTTGCAAAATGTCTATTTTTTAGGGTCATATATTATATAAAATATAATTAAATTCCATTACGACAATTTTAAATTTTAACTGGCCATAACTTTCAATTTATATTATGAAATCTCAATTTTCTACATTCGTTAGAAAGATATAATTAAACAGATTCTAACGTTTCTTATTTCGTCCAATTCCGCTTTATATTGAATTCTGTATATTCATTTGAAATTTAAAATCGAATTTTCAAACTACTACACCATTTCAGGCTCGTTTTGTTATTAAAATAAATTTATATGTTCTAACTTCGATTTAAATAAATTTTTAGTCATTATTATTTAAAATAAATCACTTTAAATATTCCAAATCCATTAAGATAGCTACAATAAAAAAAAATTGGTTCCAAAATTTCGGATTGTTATAATCTCCCCCACTCAAAATATTTTCATCCTCGAAAAGGAACGGAGCTGAAAGTTGTTTAACTAACCAACTCAACTTCCATTCTGGCTTTCATTCTTCAACTTTTCAGTTTCTAAGAATTTTCTAATTTTTCAAAAATTTGGCTAACACCCTAAATTTTCGAAAAATTTCGCCATAACCTCCTTTGTATGGGTTGATATTTAAAACCGCAACTTGCCTCGCAGGGCCCACATCAATCCGAACGAAAACGAAAAAGCCAATCGGCTCATAAAATCATCAAAATCCAAGAAAATAGTAAACATGTACCTTTTGTCGGGTATACAATTTTATTCCACTTCTTAGCTTCCATGCTATGACCTGTTCATTATATATACATGTTTATGTATGCAATTTCAACAAATTTCAATTCAGTTCAATATTTGATTCGATTTGGCTAAATTTACCTTCCATCATCATATTGGTTTCAATAATTTTATTAATTAAACTAATAATCAAACAACACAACCAGCAATCAATTGGTTAATTAAATTTTCAAATGCATAACTTCGATATATTTAAAAATCATCTTTTTGGTACCGAATCACAGCAATAACCCTATCTAAATTTTGGTTCTCACACTAGTCAATTGGAAATTTATAGATATCTCACTTTCGAAACTCGAACATAGACACCGACGATGAGGCTTCATCATCAGAATCATCTCCAGGTGACTAGAGTGTGATTCTATATCTATCCAATATATTTGAGGCTTCGGATATACACTAGCTAGGCGTATATGTAAAATCTTTATATACTCGATAGTCCAAAATCAATTTAAAATAAAATACTCATATACGTATAATATGATATAATTTTCAAAACAAAATTTGTTTTCAATAAATAATACTCTTCTAACTCATTTTAGGACACTACTCATCCTATCTCTAACGAGTCATTCTTACTGAATATTACTAATCCAATCTGATGAATTCTTTCATTTGGATCTAATGTGCCTTGTTCTCAAGATCTGTAAACCAAAGCTGTGATACCAAACTGAGGCAACCCAAACTCGCTCAGCCCGGATTGGATAGAGAACATGACAAATCAAAACACAAACAATAGAACATTTCATTGCTTATAACAACAATTTCATCAGAGTACAAGAATATAACAGAGTATGAATAATTAATATACATCAGAAAAATATCAGAGATTTAAATTACGTTAGCAGTGGGAAAATAATATATAACACAATTGAAAGAAATATACAGATACAAAGCTTTCCGAATATGGCTCCAGCTGTAAATCTAGGATCCTGCGAATATAATATCTGCAAAACCTGAACTACTAGCTGCCCATGTGAAAAATATAGGCACCCAGAGTTTGGGTTAAAACAATAAACTCCAGGTCAGTCATGGGACTCGTTTGAGAAATAAAACAGTTATAAACTTTATTTTAAAATAAAGTAAATCAAGGGACCACGCCGTATAACACGGAACCGGTTTTCTCCCAAAAATACCAGTACATAAACAGTTTATAAACAACACCATGCTTTTCGAAAAATGAAGCTATTATAAGACTCAGGTCCCATCACACAATGCAACGCAAGCCGGAGGATAGAGTTTTTCCTTATAATAGCCAAACATGCTTGGTACATTTAAAACAAATCATTCGATACTATTATAAGTGCGTAGTGTTAAAAACTACTTCAAATATAAATGTGTCAATCATAGACGACATGGGTACCATATATCATGACGCCATACTAGGCTCTACAATCAAAACCGCACAATGTCGCATTGGAAGTTGGATTTCCATCATGAACCAGGGCAAGGGAACATCCTTACCGAATTCGAGACTCTCAAGCCCGAGCCTCAGGACTCGTACTTAGTCAAGCCCTTGGATCTTCAGGGCCGGTCCTCCCTTGCTTTTGAGGATTATTCATTCCTGAACAATACGTTTCCCTGCCATATGGGGCGTAAATCTGGTCAGTATGTCGACCATATCATCCATCGGCCCCGTAATGACCGATATATCTGAGATACCTCGCTTTCCATCATCCATATAAGTAAAAATGTCTGGGCTCCATACCATGACACCACTCTTTGGTAGAAAGAAATGCATGTTCTCCCTGTAGTCATCACCCGTTTATGGTTCATACCAGGGTGTGAGGCTCGCGAATTAATGCTATACACAAAGCTATGCTATTTAAAGTCGTGCTTTGAACATCAACTACAAGACCCTGCTTTTCAACAGAAGCCTTGATTATTTGCATCTCAACATGCCACACTGACAATTCAGGCCATGCGACTGATGTCTATCGATACATAACCTCTAAGCTCGTACGTCTCAGAGAAGGGTGTTAAGCAAGAGTACATTTTCCACCACCAAACAGATATATATTTAATAGAAATCAATCAACACAGAATAAAATCCAATGTCAGACACACATCCATTTACAAGTTCGTTCTGGGTCTGAACGAAACCGAAGGAACCTTATTCCTCATCCCATATGTCCAATACAGGAGAGAGGTCCTCGCATATCCGGTCAATCTCCAAGTACATCTGGACGATCACCACTTATTACCTTGTCTTGGTTGTAAAGCCCAACCAAAACATCAGTAATCATCCAAACGATGTGAAGATCTCTGGTCTTCAACCACCGTCTTCATTGTCGACTTATCGTCGTATCAGTTGTTCATAATGGGATAAACCCGGTCTTTCCGAATAAATCGCGTATCTTATAATTAAGTGTTATAAAAACACAACATACACCTCATTCCAATTCAGAATATTCTTTTACTCAGATATTCATATCAGTAGGGGAAGGTTCCCATTAATTTTATCAAAGATAAATTCTTTAAAATTTATTCTTTAATCTTCCTTTGGATATCAATTCAAAACCAAATTAAGGTTTATCAACTAGTCGGGATTATCGAGCCTTACCGAAGTAATCATTTATTTGTTAATCCTAATCCCAACCTATCCATCCCATGGAGCAAAACTGGTAATACTCCATATCTAACACCACGGTGTTATAGGCAAAATTAATTACCATTTCCCATTCAAATCTAATTAAAGGTTTAACTATCGCCTGGAGCAAAAACATATGGTACTACATTCTCGACCATTTCCCAAATTTGATAATTAAAATTATCACATTCACATTTCAATCTAATTAAAGATTCATTAAAACCCTACTTAGTTTTAATCTACCAACAATCATTATTTAATGATTATTTAACTTTGGGAAATCAAACATGCCACACTCGACAATTTACGCTGTACCACTGATTTCTGCCGATATATAATCTCTAAGCTTGTACGTCTCAGAGAAGGGTGTTAAGCAAGAGAATAAATTTTCCACCACCAAATAGATATATATTTAGCAAAGATCAACAATACAGTTTGAAATACAATGTTAGACATGTAATCCTGTCTTTAACTAGGTTAAAGAACTAATGTTATTTATAACACAGTTCATGATAAACCCAAAATCACATTCCATTAATTATAGAATCTTCACAGAAAACACATCAGTTATCGGTATCAATTTCGTATCTGACTAAGAAAATAAATGGAATAATGGCAAAGCCTTTTAAATTCCATATATAGTAACAGTCTTCCTCCATAGAAGCACATCTCGATTTTTACCAAATCGAATTCCATCCAATTCCAATTTAATATAATAAATTGGAAAACTTTACTTTGGAAAATTTCTATTAAATCTTAATAAAAGATTTATAAATTCCAAATCACATTTCACTATTAATCGGGTTAAAGAACGAATGTCGTTAAAAAAACAGTTCACAATAAACCCAAAATCACATTCCATTTTATTCCAATTACTATATGTTACTCGAAACGCTAATAATCTTAATTAAAAGATTTATTCTTTTCACATGGGTTTTAAGAACAGTGTTACTAAAGACACCGTTCGCGACAAACCCAAAGTCCACTTTGATATTAAATATAAGGCTCTAAATAGAAATTATATCGGCTTACATTCAATATCGAATTCATAAACCAACACATATCGTATGGGGAATAACGATATATATCTATCTTCCAAATTCCTCCACAATATACGTATAGTCACGGAATCCAATATCGGAATCTACCGAAGATGATTTCTATTCAAATCCATTCCAATTCATACTTTGGAAAACACTGGTTATATTAAAATCCTTTATAAATCCAATTTATTTATTTAAAAACGTTGGATTATCTTACTAGTTATTAACTAGTTCATTTTGATAAAAATATATTTTCATCTTTACAAATATGGAATTTTTCATCCAAATCAATTATTATGATTTTACACAAATTATTAATATTTTTAATAATTTTATCAAGGCCCGTACAGTCGGTTTCCAATAACGGCCACCGAACTGCATCCATATCGACCTTTTCCAAATTTGATTTGGACGTATCTCCAAATCCAGCCATTCAAATTTAATTCTCTTATATTCAAAGGAAAGCTCTTTTATATATGAACCCAACGGTTCTGGTCTTAGGAGAATCCGACTGTCGGATCTCCTGTAATGTCAATTTGAAGTCAATGGTCGAAATTTGCGAACAGTTGCAGCGCGGTGCGTTCTATTCAGGCCATTAATATATAATATATATTTTGTTAAAAATATATTTTATAAATTCATTTAGAAAATGATTCCCACTTTCATTTCAATGTTAAATCAAAATTGAATACTCCTTGTCCTTATAATAGTTAAATGATAATATTTTCAAAATATCAGATTTTGAAATAATTTCCTTTTCGATATTTACTATAAAAATGAATAAAATGATATAAATATCATTCGCGTTAAAATGGCGCATTACTAATCAACACGGCTTCACACATTTCAATATTTTCGTGTCCCTCCAAAATCGGACATCAAATACACATTTTAATCCTTTATTGAATATTATTTTAAAATACTCGTTATTTTAAAATATTCATTATTTTAAAATATTCATTACTTCTGAATTGGAATCAGACACAGTCAATTACCATATAATGTTATTTATATGAATTTCATGCACACATGTACACAACAATAATGATACATAGTCAACCATCATCCAGAGTGCATTACACAGTTGCATAAACATTAAATATAAATAACTAACGCTTACAACGGTCTGTCAACCCATCAATTGACACACAGCTAAACAAATGGGATTAGTGTGCACAAAATATCATCCCAATACCCGTATGGGGTTTCAAACAACAAATGCTGAATATTATTTATGCAGCTGGGCGATGTGTAAAAATTTTCGTCCCAATCAATGTCAGATAAAATGGTGTACATAAACAAATCGTCCGATTTGTAAATGAATATTTATTTTCATTTCAGGAGAATTTTATGTCGTTCGCATTTACGTTAAAAATTATATTTTTAACGATAAAATATTTATTTCAACACCTCACTATTTTATATAGTTGATATATTCAATAGAAATTATATTTTTACTGTTCAAACATATTATTCAACACATGAATATTTTATACGGCTCATATACACATTAAGAATGAGATTTTTAATGAATAAATATTTATTTCAGAAAATTTCGGCATTATAACGGCGCGATATTAGAACCGGAGTAATGTCTAATATTACCCCCTCCTGATACTGGCTCGCGCCATACACAATAATCAATCCAAACAACCAAACCCCAATGCAATTATTTCTCCACAATACAGTCAATTCACCATAATACAATTCAAACAAACAACCATTGTTTGTACAATAAATAGTTTCGGGGGCTCCTAATCTCCGTCCGCATCCTAGTATATATTTAACTGTAAATTAATTAGAGTGAGAAGGAGTTTTCACATTGGGATCCACTCCGCCAGTCTTTAACTGATGGTTTCAGTACAGTTTGGATTTGAATTTTCCTAAATTCCTAACTTGCTCCAAATTGGACCCGGTCAGTCTTGTTGTGAAGCTCTCGTCCCCACGATTGCAACGGATCCAGTTTTGTGTGATTCCGACTTTATATGAGAAAGATATTAATTTTAACGCATTTGATAATTAAATAAGTGATTAATTAAAATTAATTAACTAATTAAACTATAACAACGTTTAAATAAAACATTACCCCTTCTCTGCAAAAAAAAAAAAAAACCCGCTCCAGTCTTCATCGAGGAACACCGTCATTGATCACGCCTCAGGCAACCTAGACCAGATCGGAGGGGCCCACTTTGAAGGGCATCGAGCCTCCTCCTCACGCGCTGAGCATCACCCAGCTCGACGGCCTCTGCGCCTCCAGAAAGAGCCATAAACGACGGCTCTTTAAGCCCAGAAATCGACAGCTCCACCCCATTATTTTCAATCGTGACCGTTGAGAATAGAGAGCTTAAAGAGCTCTTCGATTTGCCTCTTGAATCATTGGAAATAGTTGTGTGGATTTAGAGAAAGGGAGGGGTGAATTTGGGACAATTTCGACTGTTGATTGTATGGAGGCAGCGGCTACGAGAATGAGGCTAGGGTTAGAGAATTATGGGCTTTTATATAATTTTTTATTATTATTTAATTTCCAAAATATAGAAATTTTTGCATTCGAACTTCAAATCAAACCCAATGACTATCGCCCTTGGCTAACTACCCCCATTCCGAATACAATGGGATATGTTTCATAAGCCAATTCGACTGTTTCAATTAGTTTTTCTTTAAATAGAAACATAAATCAATATATATTGAATTTGAATGTACTTTTTAATTTACCGGGGCCACATACTGACTCCAAAAATTCCAGAAAAATAAATCTAGCTATGCTTTGATGACACGGTCCTAACAAAACTAATTTCATTGAATTAGGAGAACGTTTGGAAAATGGTCATTTTCCAGCCGATTAAATTAAAATTGAAACTACCAAACGCGTTTAAATTCACCATGCTCACATACTAATTCCAAAAAATTTGAAAATTGGAATCTAGCAATAATTTGACATTCTATATCCAACAAAAGTGGTTTCGTTGGAAACGGAGGTCGTTTGCGAAATGGCTATTTTTAAGGGCTATATGTTATATAAAATACAATTAAATTCCATAACGACTATTTTAAATTTTCAACTGGCCATAACTTTCAATTTATATTATGAAATCTCAGTTTTCTATAGTCATTAGAAAGATATAATTAAACAGATTCTAATGTTTCTTGTTTCATGCAATTCTACTTTATGTTGAATTCTGTATATTCATTTGAAATTTAAAATCGAATTTTCAAACTACCGCGCCATTTTAGGCTCGTTTTATAATTAAAATAAATTTATACATTCTAACTTCGATTTAAATAAAATTTTAGTCGTTATTATTTAAAATAAATCACTATAAATATCCCAACTCCATTAAAATAACTACAACAAAAATTTTAAATTGGTTCCAAAATAGCTGGTTGTTCCAAATATGATAGCTTTGGGTACTGGTTAGGCAGTATTATTATCTAGATAAGGCTATACTTTGATTATATTATATTTTATCCATTCCGCTGTGAGATGTTTTCTAAGCTCTGATATATTTTATATCTCTGTCTTTTCTGCAGGATACCAGAAAACCAACACGAGTTTCAAAAGATTAGAATTTTGAAAAAAAAACCGATCTGTTAGAATTCGGGTTGTTACAATCTTTAAAGGTGATTAGCAAATTAATAACAAAGTGAGTAAAACATGAATGTCCAAAGCCTATCAAATTATATATATTTGGAAGGCTTTCGACGAGTGAAACAAAAGTGAAGTATTCATTTGGAAAGATGCTAGAAATTGGTGATTAATCCATGACATCTATTCTAGGGCTTTACAAACGATGATGAAACAATAACTATAAGACAATCGAAGCTTAGTTGGTAGTAGAGAACAATGCGTGAAGTCCATTCATATATTTAGATCGCGTTGTAAGTGGCCGAGGTAGTTGAGAATGGTGAGGAAAGTGGAGAAAATAGGAGTTGGAAAATGGCGGTTGGCAACAAATGCAACACCCCTATAAATTAATTAATAAGAAATTAAATAAATAAGATAAGATAAGATGAATAAAGAAAATTTTCTAAATGTTTAAACTTGAACATGAAAGTTGCTTTGATGTACTTATGACAAATATTTGATCAATTGCCATATATAAAATGTTGACATAAGAGCTCAAGAAGAAAAGTTATTGACGTTTGAATTTTTCGCATTTATGGTAATTCGAAGGAATTCAAATTCAAATAAATTAATACCAGAATTTAAAGTAGAAAAACATTGAGTGAACCAAAGTATCCTTATTTTGCCGAATTAAATATCATTGAGAATGGCATCTTCCACCCAAAATCCTACTAATTCCCAAAATTGTTTAATTGATAATCAGCTCAATTTTGGCTTTAGGCTGGCTGTTCCTCTTGACTGTATCTCAACTCACAAACATGCAGCGCTATCAATCAACTTAGTTATTGACAAATCGTCCAACTCTAATATCAATTCATAAATTGAATTTCCAAGACTTGATTCAAAGGCTCACGTAATTATGAATGATACCAGAAATGTATATTTGAAACCATGGAAAGAAGTAATTATAGAAATTATATCTCATTAAGAATCAATACAACTCAGGTATTTCAAACTTGTCATCAAAGATAATACCAAATACGCTTCAATTAATGGAAATTTAATTATTAAAACAAGGGGAAAATGGAGCAATTTTATAGTCGTCTATGTTTATGGTAGCTAACCCTATTACAAGTACTTAAAAGCATATATTAACAGAGCGTGGAAGGTAAAAAGAAATTAGACAATGTCGTTGAAGATTTAACTTATGGTTGGAAGAGGTAATCAGTCGGATAGCTTCTATTCTTGGTCATCCTGTTAAATTAGACAATGTCGTTGAAGATTTAATCTGTATATCATATGTCCGAATATTAGTTGAAGTAGATGTTGAGTTTAACTTCCCTAAACATATGCCAATTCAATGTTACGATGGCAAAATTGTATTGCGGTATGTCTCTTATGAACGGATTCCTTCGGCTTGCTTTAAATGCAAGATTTTTGGTCATTCAAATACTTTTTGAAAGCTACTAAAATGTGGGTTCCTAAGGACAATTCAAACAAAGAAATCAGAATGGATGTTGATGTAGCCTTGAAAAACCAAAACAAAAATAGTAACAACTTCAATAAAAAAATGCAACTCATAGTAATAGCATGAATCCAAAGGAGGCAACAATAGACTATTGGAGAATGAAATTTTGATGGCAACAATCTTGTTTCGATTAATAACATTATTGATTATAAAATATATACTAACATTCTTGTCCAGAATATATATGTATGCAGGATATATATGCAGGATATAAATATTGAAGACTGTACGGTATTAGAGATTCAATATATCAAGGAATTCAAGACTCGTGAGTATCAATATTTCAAGAGCTCAAGATTATCAAAGTAATGGAATCTAGATTATATGTAAAACTCTGGATAGCACTTTCAAATTCTGTTTTCAAATTCCTTTTCAAATTGATTTCAAAATTATTTTCAAACTCCTTTTCTAAATGATTTCAAATTATTAATTTCTTACTTATGACTTCAAATAAACATATATGTTTACAGTTTATAAAGTTATATAATATATATATATATGTTTTATAGTCTTATATCATATAAATTTATTAATATGTTTATATTATATATTACTATATTTTTATATGTTTTTGTACTTTAGAAAATTCATTTGAAACACTAGTTTTGATTTGAGAATTACCAATATATATATATATATATATATATATATATATATTGGTTTTAACACTTGAAAAATGATTTTAAAAAATTCAAAAAAATGTATATGTCGACATACATACTTGGACATGTCGACATATAACTATCATATTTTCCAAATTTCAAAGGAAATGTCTTTTTTTTAATTTTGAAATGCTTCAAAAACGTTGCAACCTTCAAAACACTATAAGTCAGGGTTAATTTCGAGTTTTTTATAACTTTTTTTTCCTTCTCCATCCCTTCTCTTGCCACCATTATCATACATTAATTTCTTGATTTCTACACTTATACTCTGCCAATTTCTACTCAAATAATATCAAACTTCTTTTGTCAATCTCTGTCAAATACTCTAAGATTGGAAGTGCTATTCAAGAGTTCTAGGGCCATTGTAATTGTTTGGGAATTGTTTGGAAAATGGTGTGTTCCTTGTAGCTCGGAAATCAAGTAAAGGGAGCGGTGTGAACCTCGTGGCCACGAAATCAAGGGTGGTGGAATCGGTATTAACCTTGTAGCCGTGAAATCAAGGGTGTTGTCAGATTGATGCTAGTATTAAAAAAACTCTGCATAATCTAGCGTTGCGTGGGACTGGACGTAGGAGTAATCCGAACTGTTATAAAATCCAGTGTGTTCTTTCCTTTTCTACATTTTATACTTACTTATATATGCGTAGAATGCGGGTCGTTACATACAATGGTGTCCCGCATGTCTATCAACCATTTACAAACAATCAAACACACATCATAACACAACAAGTTTATCCTAGCATGCGGTTTACTAACGAGAGAATAACTATTGCTATTAAAAGCTTACCAGGCAAAGAGTTCTGGATGCGACTTCCTTATGCTCTCCTCCGTTTCCCATGTATAGTCATTCTCATTATCACCCCACTGGACTTTGACGAATTTCAACTTCTTTCTTCGAAGTTGCTTCGTATCGCACTCGACAATACGAATCGGCATGCGGTTCCCAACCGCCTCGGGTTCTACTTCGATCTCATCCAATTGATCTGGTGAAATAGCCATATCAGGGTCATGTACGAACTACCTTAACTAGGAAACATGAAATACATTGTGAACTCCTACCATCTTGTCAGGTAACTCAACTTTATATGCCAAATTCCCAACTTGCTCGAGAACTAGAAATGGACCAACAAATCTTGGTGCAAACTTAACTCTCTCTCCAAATCGAATCATGCTCTTCAAGGGAGAAATTTTGACAAATATTAAGTCGCCAACGAAGAACTTCAAGTCTCTTCACTTCTTACCAACACAACTCTTCTACCTAACTTGGGCAGTCTTCATTTGTTGTTGGATAATCTTAATCTTGCCTGAAGTTTCTCTTATTACATCTGGCCCGAGCACAAATTTCTCACCGGTTTCTAGCCAACATGATAGTGAGTTGCATGGTCTTCCGTATAAAGCTTCATATGGAGCCATACCAATACTGGATAGATAACTATTATTATACGCCAACTCAACTAGATGTAAATGGTCATCCCATGATCCACCAAAATCCAATATACACGCTCTTAAGAGATCCTCCAATATACGATTCACTCTTTCAATCTGACCATCGGTTTG
Organism: Allium sativum; assembly: GCA_030737875.1. Classification (NCBI taxonomy): domain Eukaryota; kingdom Viridiplantae; phylum Streptophyta; class Magnoliopsida; order Asparagales; family Amaryllidaceae; genus Allium; species Allium sativum. Next base: position 469,292,529 of record CM060918.1, read on the forward strand.
AGAATGGTATGTATTACTGAGATGTAACTTTGACCCTAACGCCTCTTGTAAGCTCTTCTAAAACCCACTGGTGAACAACAGATCTCGGTCACTCATAATGTTTTTGGGCACTCCATGGAATCTCACTACCCACTTCATATAAATTCTGCTAACTTAGCTGCCATTCTGGTTGACTTGACCAGTATAAACCTTACACTTTTGGTCAATCGATCCACAATCGCCCAAATACTATCGTGACCCGATCTAGTCCTTGGTAACCCATCAATGAAATCCATTGAGACTTGTTCCCATTTCAATTCTAGAATTTCCAATGGTTGCAGCAAAACACTAGTCTTCTTATGCTCATCTTTAACTAGCTGGCAATTCATGCATTTGGATATAAACTTCCCAACGTCTCTTTTCATCCCTTCCTAGTAGTAGGTTTGCTTCATGTTTCGATACATTTTGTTACCATCGGGATGTATAGCCAGTTTTGAGTGATCAAATTCTCGAAGCACTTCATATCTAAATCCATTGACATTGGGCACAACTAGTCTCACACTCTTTCTAAGCCATCCATCTCGATCAAGCCTATACTTGTTCACCCCCTCGTCGATCCCCATTTCTAGCTTGGAGATTATTTCTAATAGATTAGGATCGTCCCTCTGACCGGAACCAATCCGTTCAATCAAAGTGGGTCTGGTCGTCAAACTTGTTAACATCTCTGGATCCAGTTTGCACTTTGGTCTGAAATATACCTAGCGATATACTCTAGTTGCTACCATTCCAGAAACATAACCCCTAAACTAGCATGTCTCCTACTCAATGCATCAGCTACCGCATTTCCCTTTCCTGGTGTATATGCGATATCGAAATCATAGGAAGCCAAAAATTCTAACCATCTTTGCTGTCGGAGATTTAGATCCTTCTAAGAGAAGAGATACTTTAATGACTTATGATCGGTAAACAACTTGAATATTTCTCCCAAGAGATGGTGTCTCCACATCTTCAATGCGAACACGATCGCTGCCAACTCCAAATCACGGGTAGGATATCTTTTCTCATTCGGTTTCAGTTGTCAACTAGCGTAAGCTACGACCCTACCTCCCTGCATCAATATAGCACCTAGTCTGGTACCACAGGCATCCGTGTATACGGTCATCTCTTCGTTCCCCTTAGGAATAATTAACACTGGTGCACACGTCAACTTTTCCTTTAGACTCTTAAATGCATTCTCGCACCTTTCGTCCTAGACGAAAGCTTGATTCTTCTTGGTCAACTGAATTGACGGTGCCGCTATCTTGGAGAAGTCCTGGATGAACTTACGATAATATCCAGCTAACCGCAAGAAACTTCTTATGTCTGTTATATTCTTGGACGTAGACCAATCTTGTATCGTAGCCACCTTCGCAGTATCCACGACAATGACATTCTCTGAAACAACATGACCCAAAAATCTCACTTCCCTCCTCCATAATTGACACTTAGAAAATTTCGCTTTCAATTGGTGTATTCTCAACACCTCTATCACTATCCTCAAATGTTCCTTGTGCTCGTCCTCTGTCCTTGAGTAAACAAGGATATCATCCTCGAACACAAGAACAAACTTATTCAATTGATCCCTGAATACCCTATTCATAAGATCCACAAAATATGGTGGTGCATTGGTTAACCCGAATGGCATGGCCAACCACTCATATAATCCAGGCGGCATCTGAAATGCCGTTTTAGGAATACTCTCAGATGCTACTCGAAGCTGATGAAATCTTGTCGCGAGGTTCAACTGGGAGAACACTCTTGCTCCTTCCATTTGATTAGACAAATCATCTATCAATGGAAGAGGATATTTATTCTTCCTAGTCACCTTATTCAACTCGCGATAGTCCACACACAAACGAAGGGAACCATCTGCCTTAGTGGCAAATACAACCGGTACTCCCCACTCGGAAACACTTCTTCGGATAAATCCCTTCTTCAAAAGATCGCTTACTTGCACTCCCAGCTCTCGCTACTGCCTTGGTGCCATACAACGAAGTGGCATCACTATAGGTCTGGCATCTTTCGCCAGATCAATGAGGAACTCAATCTCTCGGTGTGGTGGAAGTCCGGTCACTTCCTCGAAGATATCTGGATACTGGCCAGCAATGGGAACCCCTGATAACTCGTCCTATAGGATGTTGAGGGAATTTAGAAAACTAGACATCACCTCATCACTAGGTAGGCCACCAAACATAACCCTCCGCCCATCATCCGCCCTAATAGCCACCGAAAATCCCTCACAGTCTACCAACACCCCGTACCTTTGCAGCCAATCGACTCCCAAAATAATGCCAAACCCAGTAAAGCCCAAAATAAAGCAATCACAAGCAGACAAACATCCATGACTGGATAAGACCAAATTTTGACAAATCATACTAAGGCTAGTCGAACCACCGATCAGATTCATCACAACTAAAGGTCTATCGACCATTCTCGGGTTCCAATCCCAACCTATCTACCAGGTCAATATATATGAAGGAACGGGAAGCCTCAGTATCAAACAATACTCGAACAGGAAAATCATAAATAGAAAGCATACCTTGAATGATGTCATTCTTTCCTTTCTCCGCCGCAGTTGGGGCATTCAACGAAGAAGGAACAACATTGATAGCATATGCTTTTACAATATGCTTCTCTTTAGGAGGTTGTGAACATTTATCCTTATGATGTCCCACTTAGCCACAATTGAAGCACTTCCTGTCCACTGGCTTTGCTCGACATTCTTTGGCATAGTGGCCTTTCTTTCCATAGCTAAAGAACTCAACGTCTTTCTTATTCTTTCTCTGACCATCCTTGGTCTGATTCTGCTTCCTTTTATTATGAGAATTATTCTTACCTCCACTGCTTGCCTACGGCTTTGGCCCCTCTGCAGATGCAAAGCGGCCTCAGTCTTGGGCTTAGGATAAAGGCTCTCTGATCTCAATGCTTTCCTAATAATTGATTCAAAAGTCTCATCAATATGGTTTATAAGCCTTTCTCCCCAGTATTGATCTAAACTAGTTATGAACTTCTCGTTCTTCTTCTCGTCAGTATCGATAAGAAATAATCCATACTTCGATAAAGTATCGAACTCAGCAATATATTCCGAGACTACCCTACCATTCTGCTTAAGCTCTAAGACTTCCTAAACAACTTTGACTTATGTGCAGCTGGGATAAACTTATCACTGAATCGGATCTTAAACTGATCCCAAGTAACTTGATCCTCAGGGGTAGCTGCCTTAATAGTGTTCCACCAATTCATAGCCCGTCCTTGCAGCTGGCGGGATGCTAGCTTTCTCTTCATTGCGTCTTCGATTCCCAGATACTCGAAGATACGCTCACAACTATCAAGCCAATCTTGAACTTCTGTAGCTGATTCCGTTCCGTGGAATGGCTTCCCACCAAGACTAGTGTAGTCCTTACAGAGCTTAGCGAAATCGGCCCTAGGCGCCTGCACCGCTGCACCACCACCATTTACAACATTTGGAGCTGCTCCCTGAACATCTCTCAACATTTCTCACATGAAGGTAGTAAACATTGTGCTCATGTCAGGGACATTTCTATTACTGGCTCCTGGACCAGTATTCCTCATATATCGGGTCATCGTTCAATCTATAAAGAGAAAACGATTAACCATCTCTTCAGTGGTGCCAGTGCAGTGCGACACCATCCTTAGATATACTAATAGTATGTATATATATATAACTTTTGAAAACCCAAAATATAAAAAATACACACTCTTATATACGTACTATCTCTCTCTAGTGTCTTTCCCTAGGTTAACTACGCAACTTAGAGCTCTAATACCAAACTTGACGACCTGCCCAGCGCCATTAGACATTTCCAAAGAAATGTGTTGTACCAACGTCCAACCAGCACGGGACGGTCATCAAAAGAAAGGAAAAGGGAAGAATTAGAACGATGAACCAACAAAGAACCTATAGTATGTCTCACAGTGCATGGAACAAAATATAATAACAACATAATTTGATATAAAACAGGCGAGACAATGCATAAGCTGAAAACTAAGCCATCATAGCAGCGGAAAAATTCAAAATACAGCTTATGATCTAGACCATCATTCTTACACCTTTTAAAACTATCTCTAAAGAAAAATAGGAAGGTACACTACTAATGCCCAAAGTAGTGACCAACAAAAAAACAGGGAGAATATATGGGAATAATACTTGTAAGCCTCCTGCTCATCTCCAGACAGCTACTCGTGCATAACCAGCTAACCTGTCTCTAGTCTGCTCGTTTAGGAGCAACTAGAGTAATAAGAAGAGACATAAAACTCTAGGTCAGACAAAAATCTGCTATGAGGGATAAGCAGCAAAAACAGAACAATAACATGTATACATAATTATACCTGAACCTGGACCTGCAACCAAAGAGTTAGCATAAGAGGATGTACAATACTCTAAGGTAACAATAACACATGGTGTGAAAATAATGGGGAGGGGGTGTTCATGTCATGGTGATAGCAAACATCAAACATAGCAATCATCCTCACATCTCTAACTCAATGCGTAAAGTATACGATATCTACCACTTTGATCAACCAATTCTTTGCTACGAGCACTCTGCCCCATGGAGTCATGACGGCTCCACTGCACTGATCCATAACCACTAATACTTTGCTATGTCCACTCTTCCCCGTGGTGTCATGACAACTCCACTAAACTTGCTCATAGCCCTGCTACGATCACTTTTCCCCTATGGAATCATGACTACTCCACTGCACTGATCCATAGCCAATATTCTGTCTCTAAGTGGAGAGTCAAAGCTATAGACATCGATAACCCCTTTGCACACGTACCGCAACAAAGTTCACTCATTGGTTCCCATCTGGATCCTGAGTTACAACTTCTCATTTGGACTACCTTTGCATCTCGGGTTTTGATCGTCATCTCAGTTCGTGACTCGTCAACTCGGCTTGTAATCCTCGAAGTGCGGCTCGTGGTTCATGACTTCTTCCTCTGTTCGTGAGGACTCCACTCAAGGCAGCTCATGATAGCTCATCAGGTTCATGGTACCCAACTGGTTCGTGAGGTCGGCTCGTACAACTTCGGTTCGAGCTCTTGGTTCGTGACTTCCTGCTCCTCATTCGGTTCGTGGCTCGAATGGTGGTTCACAAGTGGATCGTGACACCATGGTCACGAGTGGTGTTTTTGTTCATGAAGGGTGCATCACGAATGGAAGGGGCGAATCGGTTTCCTGCACTGTTTTCCTACAACTTTCCAGCAAGCGGTTTACGCCACAAGATGGCGTTTTCGACCATTCTAACTGTTCTATACGACCACAAATCATACCAAACAATAATAGCAACATGTAAAATCGACCATAAACACCAAAACAACAATTTAACATGTTAATATGGATCAACCATGCCAAAAACCCATGTTTTCCCCTTAATCTCCTTAACCATGATTTAACCATACGATTAGCAAAACTTGTCCGAATTAACCCAAATTTCTAACAGAGGGATAAAATAATATTTTGGACTTTCTAAATATTTTTCCAGATTTTTAACATGTATAATTTCGTTAATTAACACTAATCACTCCTAATTAGCCGTAATTGGTGAAAAATAACGCAAATCACTCACCTTAGCCACAAATAAACTTTAGATCTGAAACTCTACTGTTCTAGCGCGGTTTCCAATTCAGCACAGCACCTACAACTCTGATTTGACACTAATCTTCCTTGATTTGGTGTAGATTAAGCTAATACCCAATTAGAAAGTGATTTAGAAGGTGGAGGTCATTGCTAGGGCTTCAAGGATGTAATGGCGACTGGAAAAATGAATAAAACTGAATTTCCTAACCCTATCAGCCCTCCCATAACCCTAATCCCGAAATGGGTTATAGGCCTAGCTGCTAATCACCAAAATTAGGCGCGGTTTAGCTGCTTTTCACCTTACAAACCTTGGTTCGGCCATATCTTCCGAACATTAAGTCCGTTTGGCTAATGCAACCACTCTACGGAAAGGTAAACCATCATCTGAATCCAATGGAAGTGGTTTTAGGTCAAAACTCCTTACCAATCAAAAATTATAGACGAAACAAGATTCGCCAGGGGCTAAACAATCATTTAAAAATCGGCAAAAATCGTGAACATGGGAAATGACCCCAGTAATCATTCTCCAAAGTTACACGACCATACGACCTCATATGAAAATGAAATAAATATTCTACGATCCTCTGATGCGTAGAATGCGGGTCCTTACAGAAATCAAAACCACTTCTCTCTCATCTCCGTCAATCTCGTCAGTGGCACAGCCGCTAGATCCCCTCAAACCACCTGAACCCCCCGACCCCTCCACAAATGGAAATCCCATGGTATCACCTGCTTTACCATCAGCCCAAAATGCTTGCAAGATGTCTGACAAATTGCCATGGACATTTATGTTCAGACACAAGCAAAGAAACGCCAGTAAATTTGCTCCAGTTTAGATGATTCCAACCTACGATGGCAAGAAACTAAAGCTAACACCTAATGTCATTCAAGCTGGCTCTGATCAATGGAGTGATGCCCTTGTTGGTTTCTTTTTGGATAAACCTCTTGCCTATACTACGATAATTGAAAATTTGAAAACTTTATGGAGTCTGAAAGGACAGGTGAAAGTAAGATCTAATGGCACGGTCTTTCTATTCAAATTCTCATGCTATGAAGATAAGGAAAAGATTCTTCAAGGGGATCCCATCATTATGTGCAACAAGTTATTCATCATTAAACAGTTTGATCCTGCTATCAGTTCAAGGCAACATTAAAGTGGTCCTTTTTAGGGTGCACTTCTACATCATTCCTATTGTTGCTTGGTCTCACGTGGGGATTAACTAGTGGCATGTAGACTGGGGAAGGTGATCTATCTTGATGAGAGTACTGAAAAACTGGAGAGGTTAACATATGCAAAATGCATGATTGAAGTCAAAGCAGAGGATGAACTAGTGGATGAATTTGAAGCAGAATCACCAGAAGGTGGACCGCAAATGATCAGAGTGGAGTACACTTGGAGGCCTGAAATTTGAATACACCGTAAATCCTTTGGCCACAAAACTAACTGTTGTACACTGTGGAAAACTGGACAAAGGAAAAACCGACAATGAAATAGCTCAGGATCTTTCAGACCAAATAAACATGTGAATAATTCGACAGAAAGGCCACACATAAGAAAATGGCAGCAAGTCGGACCAAAAGGCAGAAGAATTTATGAGAAGCAATATAGAGTTAAAGAAAATAGAGAAGCTAATAACATGGAAAAGGAAAAAGTTATTTAACAAGAAACAGAGCTGGAGGAGGGAGAAATACTGCAAAGTAAAACAGCTCAAGCAATACAAGAACCATTTTTGAGTCATAATGAATAGAAAATAGTAAAGGAAAATCAAAAAAGCAATAGTAGGACATGAAAATAAGTGGCAAATAAAGCCTTTTCTACTTCACTCATAGATAGGTTAAAAAACACAGTTGTTGCCCCCTTCATTATAAATTCACATATTATTGATAAGAATGATTTTGATTGCCTAAATATGTTAGAGGAAAATGAAAATCTAGAAGGAATTAGTGAGAAAACAAAGAGGAAACCAATTTTGGAGGTAGATGGTACTCAATTGGTTGAGTTAAGTGAAGTTGAAAGTGAGGGATGTGAAGAAAGTGAAGGATAAAGCGAGGTAAGTGAAGGAAATAAAGAAAGTGAGAAAGGAGATAGTGATGACAATGAAGCAAATGAACAAGAGGAAGTTTTCAATGAGGAAAGTGCAGATCAATTACAAGGAAACCTTGAATAGGAAAGAGAAAGTCTTGAAGATGGTGTCATAAATAACATGCAAAAACTGCCTACTCAACTGTGTAATAACAGGTGCAGTGAGACATTTGCATTTGAGAAAGACATTTTATGTGAAACAAATGGAAGCGTCATTTTTAGTTGTTAATCCAAATGAAGGTAAAATCGTCAGCACTTCAATAGCTGTTAACCCAGATGGAATAAATGAAAGCACAATCAAAGTTGTTACCCCTAGTGAATGCAAAACTGGCACCACTCCTTTAGCTGCTCAAAGCAAGGAACAAACTAAAAACAATGGCATAGTTTGCGCCAACGCTGCACGTGATAAATAAACCCTTACATGGAAATACAACCACCTGCCTCGTACAAGCCTCCCCGACAATAATCAACAATTCGAAGGAGCATAATGAATATCAAGCATGCACTAGCAACCTTACTAGAACCAGTGAGACCATCAGGAAGAACACTTCAAAAAAGAAGCAAAGAATTGGCATTAAAACTGAATCCCTTACATCAGCCTCAATCAGTGGGTTACCAAATAGTTTAGCTCCTTTTACGAGGAGCAAGGCACTGGACAAACTCTCTGCTCTGTTTAATTAATGACACAACATATTGGTGTTTATAATATTGGAGGGGCACATTTGGATATGGAACTCGAGCAATGTAAGTGTTTAATTGCTGATTATAATTTAACCATGCTAGCCATTCTTGAAACTAAACTAAACACAAAACTTACTGCAAGAGCTTCCCACTTTATTAATCCTTCTTTGAGTATGATAAATAACTTAGATCACGCTCCTTATGGTAAAATTCTCATCCTATAAGATCCAAACATACATTAGCCTTGATTCCAATAGACAAGTTATCCACTGTCTTGACTGGTACTTTCCTACCTCTTCTTCATTTTACATTTCCTTCGTTTATGATGATAATACCGCTAATGCAGGAAAACATCTTTTTCAAAATATACCTAATTGGAGACAAGAAACACACACCCTTGGATCATTTCTGGGGATTTCAACTGCTGTCTAGATATTGGCGATAGAAGCGGTGGCAACCCTTTACCTATTAATGACATAACCTTGTTGAAAAAACTGCTCCGTGATGCCAATCCCACCGAAATTAAGACTACAGGGTCTTACTTCACTTGGAATAACAAAAAGAAGGAAGGAATTAGAACACTTTCTAAAATTGATTATGGTTTATGCAACTCGACTGCTTTGCGTACTTGGCCTGAATTGCATAATCATAAACCAATTCCACTCCTATCTGACCACTCCCCGCAAATTATCACAACGGGTACCATTTTCATGAGAGGTAAAATGTCTTTTAAATACTTTAATAACAGGTCAGAGGAAGTTGATTTTCTTTCGGTGGTGGAAAACAACTGGGATATACCTATTCAAGGTACTCACATGTTCAGACTACACAAAAAGCTTAAGTCAACTAAAGATGTGCTGAGAGCATGGTCATCCATTAAAATTGGAAAAGGAAATAAACAGTCGCATCTTAAGAGAAATTGGCTGCTATTCAAGAAAGAATGCTAACTGAATTTGATAACCCAAGCATCGCCGCGCTGGAAACAAAAGATACCTTGGACTGTCAAAATGATTTAATTATGGAGAACTCTATGATCAAGCATAAATCTTGATTCAGGTGGATGATAAAAGAGGACATAAACAACTCCTTTTTTCATTCCACTCTAAAGACAAAGCAAACTCAACAAAACATCTTCAGAATAAAGGACAAGTAGGGATTTCTTTGCACTACTCCTTCTGATATTGACTTAGCATTAATAACTTACTTCACTGATTTACTTGGAAATTCTGATAGGTTTAACCTGCTAATTGACAACATAGACCCCTGGATCTTGCCGAGATTAAGCATGCATGACAACACTTATCTCATGAATGAAGCCATAGATGATGAAATAATCACTGCTTTTAAATCTATTAACAAAGGAGCTTGAGGAGGACCAGATGGTTTCAATGCGCACTTCTAAAATACAACATCATATAGTCTGATGTTATCAAAGTGGTCAAAAGTTTCTTCCTGAAGGCTAAAATGCAAGAGTCCTATAATAACACAAACATTGCATTAATTCCTAAGGTTAAGAATGCAGACAAGGTACATGACTTCCGCCCTATTCTTGTTGTAATGTTGTCTATAAAGGCATTGCTAAGATTATAGCTAATAGGTTGAAAAAGGTTCCTCCTACCATCATTTCTAACAATCAGTCTGCGTTTCTAGAAAAAAGGAATATGCTTCACAATGTTTTACTTTCCCGTGAACTTTTATACAGTTACAAGAGCTCTGATATGTTTCCTCATACTGTTCTAAAGTTGGATATTCACAAAGCGTTTGATTCAATTCAATGGGATGCACTTGGTAGACTTCTTGGCTACATGAACTTTCCTATTGTAACAACCCGTATTTTCAATAACCTGTAATAACATAAATCGAGGCAGAATTTAATTCTAAAATGGGAATCAAGGGAAACGGGCTATGCCATTGTGTTCGTCTCGGAAAAATACGCGAAATAGAGTCCGAGTTTTCGAAAATCGGAGTCCGTATGACCAAGATATGGCCTCGCGAAGTTTCACGAAAATTCCCAAATTAAAGTATACTTAATTAAGTGAAATGGGTTGTGTAGATATATATATATATATATATATATATATATTGATATATATATATATATATATAATTGAAAATTTAATAAATAAATATGCAAAAATGCTCAAAACAGCGAATTGGGAGAGGGGAATAACCGAACCGGCCGATTTTTGAAGTCGACCCGAGCCCGCTGGGTCGACTAGGGGTTAATCCAGGGTGTTTGGCTGTCAACCCGTGGGCCGATTCGCTCAAGTGCAGATTTTGCATTTGAATGGTTCTCATGGTCCATCTTTAATCTAAAGGCCCTAGATGGTTCCTACACTTGACTTCTTCCCCAAGACATGCTTTGATGGCTTGGATTGAATCTAGGGTTAATCCTATGGCCTAAAACACTTGCCTAATCTATAAATAAGACCCTAACCTACCCTAATTCATTCATAATTAAACCTAGTGACTAAACTATGGCAAAATGCTAGCTCTCATGGCCTCCACTAATTTTATGAAGAGGGTTGCATACTAATCACTCTCTAATCAACTTCTAATCCCTTCTTAGCATCTTAATCTTCTTCATTTGGTGTTCAAAGTTGCTAGTTGTGAGTTTCTATCACTTTGATGATCTTTTGGTAAACTAATTAGATGAGATGTGATGAGATTTATGGTTTTGTATGTGGGTTAATGAGCTTTGAATCATATGATATGATGTTAGCATTAATCTTATGTTTATGCATGTTGAGTATGTAAGCTTATGCAAGTTTAATATGATGTATGTTATGTTTGCATGATGCTAAATATGCAAGTTGTGGGCTATGTAATCATATGCATGTTATGCAAGTTCATGGTAATATGCTATGCAAGTTACATGTTTGTTAATATGCAAGTTACATGTTTGTTAATATGCAAGTTACATGTATGTAAATATGCAAGTTACATGTTTGTTAATATGCAAGTTACATGTATGTAAATATGCAAGTTACATGTTTGTTAATATGCAAGTTACATGTTTGTTAATATGCAAGTTACATGTATGTAAATATGCAAGTTACATGTTTCTTTATATGCAAGTTACATGTTTGTTAATATGCGAGTTACATGTATGTAAATATGCAAGTTACATGTTTATTAATATGCAAGTTCATGATGACACATTATGCAAGTCTATAAGTTAATATGCAAGTTTGTTATGCAAAATGAATATGTAAGTTATGTGACATATTATATGCAAGTTATGTGACATGTTATGCAAGTTCATATGCAAGTTATGTGTTTGTTAATATGCAAGATGGCACCTTTGAAACATGTTCATTCATATGCAAGTTGACACCTTTTATATGTGTTATATCATGAACGAAATTACGTGGGAACGATGGGGTAATTAAATGCATAAGTTAATAAGATTGTGTGAAATTAATATAATTATGCATAACACAAAATAAATAAACATAGTATGGGAATTTGCCTATTTGGTTAGGTGTACCCATACTATGTGTTGGGAATTTACCTATTGAGTTAGGTCTACCCCATGGGAATTTACCTATTAAGTTAGGTCTACCCATGTTAAGAAAACTTGATTAATTAGGGATAATTAATATAAAATTATGAGGGTGATTAATTAGGTGTAATTAATTGACTAAGACACGAGGTTGGACTCAGTTGTAGCGTAAAACTGCCCGGACCCAACCGGCTTAACCAGTTGCTACAAATGTTAGCCCAATGTGAGAGGTCTTAGGCACAAACTAAATACGTAATTAATGTAAAGACACGAGGTTAGACTCTGTTATGACATAAGGCTGCCCGGACCCAACCGGCTTAACCAGCGGTCATAAAAGACAGTCTAATGTGAGAGGTCTTTACAAAGGTTACGTTCTTAATTAATTAATTAAGAAACACTTAACCACATTAGCATGTAGAGGGACATGAGGGGTTAAGTGGGTGCCTCGGGTGGCATGAGAAAATCTAGTGGTTGCCTTGGGTGGCAATAGAAAATACGATTAGAATACTTAACCAAAATAGAACATGTAATTAAAACATGATTAAAGGGTTAAGTGGGATATACTAGAAAAAGGGACAAGCTTAGGTGGGTAGCTTGTGGAGGCCCATTTCAACCAGTAACCCATACGTATCTTTGTGGGCTCGACCCATGTCGAGGACGGGACACGCATACTGGGCTTGACTGTAAGAGGCAAACGGGTTAGCGGTGGCAACGCAAGTCCAACGGGCTTCATATGCGTGAGTGGGCCCGGGCTGGTAGGTAAGCCGTTGTTGCATCGAGTAGATATAAGCCGTGCACCTTTAGTTTCATCAGGTTGCCACATTGGGGAATGATACATCCCACGGTGGGGCCAGCACGGGTATCTACGTTAGGGAGCCGATCGAATGGGAAGTAGTGTGTACACCTAGTGGATTGTAGGGCCCCGTGGCGCCTACTTGGTCACCTAGGGGTACGCAGGTACTAATTAGTAAATTTTATAAGTCCTTGGGTGGGATCAACCTTTAAGTTAGGAACGACTGGTGTGGTGCAGTTTAGTAATTTACCTTAGGGAGGGTAGATGCGTCTTTATCCTTTATCTTCGTTTAGTTGACTGCTTAGGGTAGCCATTCATCCCTATATGTTACCGTATATCAGTTTATGTCTTCTCTGGTTACTTTAACGATTGTATTGTTAAAGTTATAGGACTCGCTCAGACTTATGTCTGACCCTGTTGTTTTTATCTTTTTCCCAACCCTCAGGTCCTACGGTGGATCCTAGCAGTAGTGGAGCTTGATCGGATTGCTGTTCCAGTCTTTAGGAGCTTGGATAGATGTAAAGCTCCAGTTATCCAGTTATCTTTTCTTTTGTTTGGCTATTGTATGAGAGTGGGATTATGTACTTCTTTATTTTGATGGATATTGTACTTGACCTTTATTGTGGTTTTATGATGTAACCAGACATATTTTACTTCCGCTGTTATGAGATGATGTTTTAAAATTTCAAGTACTATTTATATCTGTCTTGTTGTAATTTTTCTGTTCTATATTCACTAAAATACTCCACCGATGCTATGGCATTCCCTTAGTGAGTGATCATAGCGGGAGTGGGGTGTTACACGTGGTATCAGAGCTTAAGGTTACCAGAACAGATAAAATTTTTGAGAAAAACTACTTTCTAAGAGTATTTTCGAAGAAAGTATTTTTAAAAGCATGTCTTCTAAGAGAAAAAGTTTTTGAAAAAGAAAAGCATAATCCCCAATAGCCATATCTTTATCTTTCGGAATCTCCTTTTTGAATCTTTCCTCTTTCGTTTCAGCATGGCTGAAGATCTTAACATCCCGGAGGGTTTAGTTATACCACTATGGTATAGGAGGTTGCAAGAGGCTAGGGCCGCGGCTGCGGGTCCGGCCAATGCTACTACACCAGAGACAACCGCTCCTCCTCCTCAGCCTAGAGTGGATAATTTTGCTAAGGTTTGCAAGGAGTTCAAGGCTATAGGAGGAAAACCTTTTCTTGGTTCAGAGACTTTCGTAGAGGCTAGAGATTGGCTTAAGGAAGTGGAAGAGTTGCTAGATATCTTTGAAGTGGAAGAGGGAAAGAAAGTCAAGTTGGCGGCTTGGTTAATGAAGGGAGAGGCCTCATTCTGGTGGGAGGTCACTAATGGAGAACGCCCTGTTGACTCTTGGGCAGATTTTAAGCAAAGGTTTGGGGCTAAGTTTCTCTCAAGGGCGGAAGAGAATCTGTTTATGGAGAAGTTCTTGAATTTGAAGCAAGGGAATCTCACGGTGAAAGAATAGGTCAACAAATTCAATCAATTAGCAAGGTTTGGCATAGAGTTGGTGAATACACCGGAGAAGAAGGCTTTGAGGTTCGTTAGAGGCTTGAACGAACCATTGCAAGGAATAGCTATGACTCACATTCCTATGGGGGCCACTTTTGAGAAGCTTGTCTACATGGCACTTATGCATGAGGATGATAAGAATTCTAAGGCACCAGAGAAAAAGGGGGATCAGAAGAAACCGCAACAGCAACAACAAGGCAAGGGCGGAAAAGGCAATGGTGACAAAAAGAAGACGAAGAAGAAGTGCTTCAATTGTGGAACACCAGGACACCTCAGTAAGGATTGTCGCAAAAAGAAGAAGACCGGTTGCTTTCATTGTGGTGAAGCAGGGCATCTTGTGAAAAACTGCCCAAAGAAGGGGCAGAAGACGGGGTCTACCTCAGGAGGCCAGGTGCAAGCTCTTATAGCACCACCTCAGTCAGGGGGGCAAGTTCAGGTTCTCTCAGTTCCACCGATTCAGCAGAGAGGTAGAACTATTTCCGTTGAAAGTCTGGTTTTTCTGTTTGATCATCCAGTTCGTACTTTGTTTGACTCTGGCGCATCGCATTCTTTTATCTCATCATCGTTAGTTGAGTCACTGCACTTAGACACCAGTCTAGTTGATGATCCCTTGGTTGTCTCAAACCCAATTGGGGGCTCCATATATCTGTCTATGATATGTTTGGGTTTGAAGATTTCTATACTTAGCGTTGAGTTTAGATGTGATGCTTTTGTATTGGGCTTCACGGGCTATGGGTTGATCTTGGGCATGGACTGGTTATCCAGTAATGGTGCCGTTCTTGATTGCGAAAGGAGAGTTGTCAGGCTCATGACCCGCTTGGGTAACACTCTCGAGATCTCTTGCAATCCCATGGAATCTGTTTTGCTAAGTTATCTTGAATCGCTCGATGCTTCGGTCGAAAGTTTGTGTTCTGTCAGAGTAGTCCGGGAATATCCGGATGTGTTTGAAGAAGTAAAGGGTTTGCCTCCGAAGCGGGAGATAGATTTCCGAATTTATTTGGTGGATAATGCCAAACCAGTGTCTTTGCCAGTACGCCACATGGCTCCTCGTGAGAGAAGAGAACTTCATAAGCAAGTAGGGGAGTTGCTTGAGAAGGGGTTCATAAGGCGAAGTATATCGGAGTGGGGAGCTCCAGTAGTGTTTGCCACGAAGGCGGATGGGTCCCTCAGACTTTGTGTGGATTATAGGGAACTTAATAAGCTCACGAAGAAGAATAGACACCCATTACCGAGGATAGATGATCTCTTTGATCAGTTGGTTGGCGCGTCAGTATTTTCGCAGATGGACTTAGCTACAGGGTTTCATCAGTTAAGAGTGGCGGAGGACAGTATAGAGAAGACTGCTTTCCGGACTCCGGATGGTTTTTATGAGTGGCTAGTGATGCCATTTGGGTTGACAAACGCCCCCGCATACTTTGTTGATCTCATGAGTAGAGTGTTCAGAGAGTATCTGAATAAGTTTGTAGTAGTTTTTGTGGATGACATCTTGGTCTTTTCCAAGAATGAAGAAGAGCATGCCTTACATCTCAAGGAAGTGTTGGAGACTCTTCGAGCGCATAGTCTTAAAGCTAAATTCTCTAAATGCCATTTTTGGAGAAGAGAAGTGCGATTCTTAGGGCATGTGGTCTCTAAGGAAGGGATAGCTGTGGATCCCGCAAAGATAGTATCTATCCAGGATTGGAAAGTTCCTAGAAATGCTACCGAGGTAAGAAGTTTCTTGGGGTTGGCAGGATATTATAGGAAGTTCATCAAAGACTTCGCGAAGATATCAGCCCCATTAACCCGCTTGACGAAGAAGAATCTGGTTTTCTCATGGGATGTAGATTGTGATGATGCTTTCCGACGGTTAAAGAGAGCTTTGACCACCGCTCCAGTTTTAGTGCTTCCAGATGGGAGTAAGCCGTTTGTTGTTTATACCGATGCTTGTGGAACAGGATTAGGCGCAGTCTTGATGCAGGAGGGAAGGGTAATAGCCTATGGAGGGAGACAATTTAGAGTGCATGAGAAGAATTACCCTACCCATGATCTAGAGTTGGCCGCGATTGTTTTCGCACTTAAGTCTTGGCGCCATTATCTTCTTGGTGAGAGATTCGAGTTGTTCACCGACCATAAATCATTGAAGTACTTATTCTCTCAGAAGGATTTAAACTTAAGACAGCAAAGGTGGATGGAGTTCTTAGCATCCTATGATTTCGAGATAGCGTATACCCCTGGTAAGGGTAACGTGGTGGCAGACGCCTTAAGTAGAAAAAGGCTATCTTTGAGTCCATTGTTCGTGGAACGACGAAGCTTGGAGTTTCTTTCTTTGTTTGACTTCAGACCTTCTGTTGATTTTGTACCTGGTTTGTTGGCATCCTTGGAGGTTAGACCTACTCTTTTGAGACGGATTGGCGAGGCTCAGCGAGACGACCCACAGTTGGTTGTGTTGGTAGAGAAGCTTATAAGAGGGGAGTCGTCCAGCCATTTGGGTAGATACACCATAGATGATAAGGGATGGTTGCATAGAGACGGTAGACTTTGTGTACCGCAAGATGAGGGTTTGAAGAAGGCTATTTTGGATGATGCACATCGTTCAAGAATGACTATTCATCCCGGTGGAGACAAAATGTACCAAGACATGAAGAGAGTTTTCTTCTGGGCCGGTATGAAGAAAGATGTGGCCGAGTATGTGGCTAGATGCTTAGTGTGCCAACAAGTTAAAGTGGAGCAAAGGAAACCCGGTGGGTTGCTACACCCATTGGAAGTTCCACAGTGGAAGTGGGATAGTGTCTCGATGGATTTCATCGACGGGTTACCGAGATCGAGGAAGGGCAATACGGGAATTTGGGTTGTGGTAGACAGACTTACCAAGAGTGCCCATTTTATACCCGTAAAGAGTAAGAGGACCGCTCCATGGCTTGCTTCAGTCTATGTTAGAGAGATTGTTAGATTGCATGGCGTACCATCCAGCATTGTGAGTGATCGAGATCCTATTTTCACTAGTGAGTTTTGGAGAAGTTTGCAAGAGGCGGTAGGGACTCAGTTGTGTTTGAGCACCGCATATCATCCTCAGACGGACGGTCAGACCGAGAGGGTGAACCGTATCTTAGAAGATCTTTTGAGGCTTTGTATCTTGGATTTTGGAGGTACATGGGAAGAACATCTTCCTTTGGTGGAGTTCGCATATAATAACAGCTTTCAGTCCAGTATTGGTATGGCTCCTTTCGAAGCTCTTTATGGAAGGCCTTGTCGATCTCCTACATGTTGGTGGGAATCTACGGATAAGATCTTGCTTGGGCCGGATATGGTTAGAGAGACTTCAGAGAAGATTGATTTAATTCGAAAAAGGATGAAAGCAGCGCAAGATAGACAGAAATCTTATGCGGATCGGAGAAGGACGGATCTTGAGTTTGAGGTTGGGGACATGGTTTTTGTCAAAGTATCTCCATTGAGAAATGTTGTTCGCTTTGGGTCCGTAGGGAAGTTAGCACCGAGATTTGTTGGGCCGTTTCCTATTTAGGAAAGGATTGGACGGATGGCATATAGGGTGGAGTTGCCCGACAGACTTAGTGGTGTTCATGATGTATTCCATGTATCACATTTGAGGAAGTGCTTACATGAGACCGCGGAGGTGGTAGAGCCGAGCTTGCTTAGAGATGTAGAGGTAGAGCGTGATGCGACGATTCGACGAGCTCCTACTCGCATCCTTGGGTCAGAAACTAGGAAGTTGAGGAACAGAGAAGTTCAGCTAGTTAAAGTGCAATGGGGAGATGACGAAAGCAATGCTACTTGGGAGACGGAAGCAAAGATGCGTTCTTTGTATCCATTTCTTTTTGAGAGTATGTCTTTTAACTTCTCCTTTATTGCTTGTCTAGTACTTATCTTATCTTTAGTATATCCTCTCGCTAATACCTATGACCTTTAGATAGGGTAAAACCTATGGTTGAAACATGTGTTTGAAACATGTTATGGTTGATGGATGCATATGGATGCAATTGTTTGCTAGTGGTTGCTCGTGGATGCATATACACACACATTAGGCACTAGATCGGCTCAGTCACTTCATGTTGCATATTGCATAAATGGATGTGGTAGTTAGATTGATGGATGTATCATGGCTGTGTTATCATATGGATGATGCATTTTTGTGTATGGTTGTGCACGCATGTAGAAATTTGTATGTGTCAATAGGGTTTCGCATACATATTGGATGCATGGCACTATCATGGTTTGCATTAAGGAGGTTTACTGTATCAGTAACCGCCTGATTTTCGCATTAGGTAAGTACATATACACACACTTTTGCATATATCCATCCAGCATTTAGAATCTTGTAAGGACAATGATTGCTCGTGGATGATGCTTTGAGTAGATGGATGATTGGATGGTAGGATACGTTCTTCCTAACTTGAAGATTTCGGGGACGAAATCCTTTAAGGAGGGGAGAATGTAACAACCCGTATTTTCAATAACCTGTAATAACATAAATCGAGGCAGAATTTAATTCTAAAATGGGAATCAAGGGAAACGGGCTATGCCATTGTGTTCGTCTCGGAAAAATACGCGAAATAGAGTCCGAGTTTTCGAAAATCGGAGTCCGTATGACCAAGATATGGCCTCGCGAAGTTTCACGAAAATTCCCAAATTAAAGTATACTTAATTAAGTGAAATGGGTTGTGTAGATATATATATATATATATATATATTGATATATATATATATATATATATATATATAATTGAAAATTTAATAAATAAATATGCAAAAATGCTCAAAACAGCGAATTGGGAGAGGGGAATAACCGAACCGGCCGATTTTTGAAGTCGACCCGAGCCCGCTGGGTCGACTAGGGGTTAATCCAGGGTGTTTGGCTGTCAACCCGTGGGCCGATTCGCTCAAGTGCAGATTTTGCATTTGAATGGTTCTCATGGTCCATCTTTAATCTAAAGGCCCTAGATGGTTCCTACACTTGACTTCTTCCCCAAGACATGCTTTGATGGCTTGGATTGAATCTAGGGTTAATCCTATGGCCTAAAACACTTGCCTAATCTATAAATAAGACCCTAACCTACCCTAATTCATTCATAATTAAACCTAGTGACTAAACTATGGCAAAATGCTAGCTCTCATGGCCTCCACTAATTTTATGAAGAGGGTTGCATACTAATCACTCTCTAATCAACTTCTAATCCCTTCTTAGCATCTTAATCTTCTTCATTTGGTGTTCAAAGTTGCTAGTTGTGAGTTTCTATCACTTTGATGATCTTTTGGTAAACTAATTAGATGAGATGTGATGAGATTTATGGTTTTGTATGTGGGTTAATGAGCTTTGAATCATATGATATGATGTTAGCATTAATCTTATGTTTATGCATGTTGAGTATGTAAGCTTATGCAAGTTTAATATGATGTATGTTATGTTTGCATGATGCTAAATATGCAAGTTGTG
Source organism: Allium sativum (assembly GCA_030737875.1). NCBI lineage: Eukaryota > Viridiplantae > Streptophyta > Magnoliopsida > Asparagales > Amaryllidaceae > Allium > Allium sativum. Next base: position 469,312,163 of record CM060918.1, read on the forward strand.
GGCTATGTAATCATATGCATGTTATGCAAGTTCATGGTAATATGCTATGCAAGTTACATGTTTGTTAATATGCAAGTTACATGTTTGTTAATATGCAAGTTACATGTATGTAAATATGCAAGTTACATGTTTGTTAATATGCAAGTTACATGTTTGTTAATATGCAAGTTACATGTATGTAAATATGCAAGTTACATGTTTCTTTATATGCAAGTTACATGTTTGTTAATATGCGAGTTACATGTATGTAAATATGCAAGTTACATGTTTATTAATATGCAAGTTCATGATGACACATTATGCAAGTCTATAAGCTAATATGCAAGTTTGTTATGCAAAATGAATATGTAAGTTATGTGACATATTATATGCAAGTTATGTGACATGTTATGCAAGTTCATATGCAAGTTATGTGTTTGTTAATATGCAAGATGGCACCTTTGAAACATGTTCATTCATATGCAAGTTGACACCTTTTATATGTGTTATATCATGAACGAAATTACGTGGGAACGATGGGGTAATTAAATGCATAAGTTAATAAGATTGTGTGAAATTAATATAATTATGCATAACACAAAATAAATAAACATAGTATGGGAATTTGCCTATTTGGTTAGGTGTACCCATACTATGTGTTGGGAATTTACCTATTGAGTTAGGTCTACCCCATGGGAATTTACCTATTAAGTTAGGTCTACCCATGTTAAGAAAACTTGATTAATTAGGGATAATTAATATAAAATTATGAGGGTGATTAATTAGGTGTAATTAATTGACTAAGACACGAGGTTGGACTCAGTTGTAGCGTAAAACTGCCCGGACCCAACCGGCTTAACCAGTTGCTACAAATGTTAGCCCAATGTGAGAGGTCTTAGGCACAAACTAAATACGTAATTAATGTAAAGACACGAGGTTAGACTCTGTTATGACATAAGGCTGCCCGGACCCAACCGGCTTAACCAGCGGTCATAAAAGACAGTCTAATGTGAGAGGTCTTTACAAAGGTTACGTTCTTAATTAATTAATTAAGAAACACTTAACCACATTAGCATGTAGAGGGACATGAGGGGTTAAGTGGGTGCCTCGGGTGGCATGAGAAAATCTAGTGGTTGCCTTGGGTGGCAATAGAAAATACGATTAGAATACTTAACCAAAATAGAACATGTAATTAAAACATGATTAAAGGGTTAAGTGGGATATACTAGAAAAAGGGACAAGCTTAGGTGGGTAGCTTGTGGAGGCCCATTTCAACCAGTAACCCATACGTATCTTTGTGGGCTCGACCCATGTCGAGGACGGGACACGCATACTGGGCTTGACTGTAAGAGGCAAACGGGTTAGCGGTGGCAACGCAAGTCCAACGGGCTTCATATGCGTGAGTGGGCCCGGGCTGGTAGGTAAGCCGTTGTTGCATCGAGTAGATATAAGCCGTGCACCTTTAGTTTCATCAGGTTGCCACATTGGGGAATGATACATCCCACGGTGGGGCCAGCACGGGTATCTACGTTAGGGAGCCGATCGAATGGGAAGTAGTGTGTACACCTAGTGGATTGTAGGGCCCCGTGGCGCCTACTTGGTCACCTAGGGGTACGCAGGTACTAATTAGTAAATTTTATAAGTCCTTGGGTGGGATCAACCTTTAAGTTAGGAACGACTGGTGTGGTGCAGTTTAGTAATTTACCTTAGGGAGGGTAGATGCGTCTTTATCCTTTATCTTCGTTTAGTTGACTGCTTAGGGTAGCCATTCATCCCTATATGTTACCGTATATCAGTTTATGTCTTCTCTGGTTACTTTAACGATTGTATTGTTAAAGTTATAGGACTCGCTCAGACTTATGTCTGACCCTGTTGTTTTTATCTTTTTCCCAACCCTCAGGTCCTACGGTGGATCCTAGCAGTAGTGGAGCTTGATCGGATTGCTGTTCCAGTCTTTAGGAGCTTGGATAGATGTAAAGCTCCAGTTATCCAGTTATCTTTTCTTTTGTTTGGCTATTGTATGAGAGTGGGATTATGTACTTCTTTATTTTGATGGATATTGTACTTGACCTTTATTGTGGTTTTATGATGTAACCAGACATATTTTACTTCCGCTGTTATGAGATGATGTTTTAAAATTTCAAGTACTATTTATATCTGTCTTGTTGTAATTTTTCTGTTCTATATTCACTAAAATACTCCACCGATGCTATGGCATTCCCTTAGTGAGTGATCATAGCGGGAGTGGGGTGTTACACCTATACCTTTCATCTCTTGGATATATGCATGTATTTCCTCTGTCAATTACTCTATAGTGCTCAATGGTACTTGTGTAGGATTTTTTTAAAGGTAAACAGGGTATCAACAAGGTGACCCGATGTCGGCATACCTATTCATCGTTGTCATGGAGTAGCTGACTTAAATGCTAAATAAACTACTTAGATGGAGACTTTTTAGCTTGCACCCTAAATGCAAGGACCCTCATGTAGTATCTCTTCTTTTTGCTAACGATCAAGTTATTTTTTGTAAGCCGGATGAGAACACAATCAACAACATACTAGTCTGCCTAGATGATTTCTACAAGATTACTGGTTTGAAAATTAATTTACAAAAGTCAGAATTTGCTGCAGCTGGTCTAAACTTGGAACACATTAACAACATCGTCTCTTCTACTGGTTTGCAATATAACAATGCTACTATGTTGTACTTAGGCCTTCCCCTGGTTACTGCCAAAATGAACATGCATCATTGCCTTCCTCTTTACGACAAAATTATTAATAAACTAGACTCGTGGGCTAACAGATTTTTGAGTCAAGCCGGTAGGTTAACAATTTTAAAATCAATTATATTTGCTATGCAAGTGTATTTTTCTATGACTTTTGTCCTACCGACAAAACTAATCAAACTTATTCGTATTGCGATAATGAGATTTTTATGGAAAGGTAACACGCCTACAAAGTACTTAGCGCCCACCTCCTTCTCTAAAATGGAGAAACCTATCACAAAAGGTGGCCTCGGTATCATTGATCTTATTGCTTGGAATAAGGCTGTACAAGCACAACATTTAGATGACTATCAATAAAAGAGCGAGCCTCTGGGTTGAGTGGTCGAGCAAGCACATCATAAAGAGCAAGAATTTTTGGAACAATGAAATACCACAAAAATGTAGCTGGACATGGCATCTCTTCAAACTCAGGGAAGTATTGTAACCGAAGCTAAAATATAACTTGAATGTTAGTAATGGTATTCTGTTTTGGTAGGATCCTTGGTTACGCTTTGGTGAAATACTTTCCCAAAGCTTGACTCACTCTGAAATCACACAATCTAGGATGCCCTGGAATGCGAGGCATGACACCTTGATTGGTGATAATGGTCTGAGGCTTCCTACCTCTTCGAATTCCAGAATCTCAGCTCTCTGGTTACATATCAGACACAACTGGAACACTTTGCCGCAGATGCCATGCATTAGTTGGAAAAACTCAACTGGAACCTTCAAAATTAAACTCGCGTATGACAGCATAACCAAGCAAGATGATATGATCAAATGGAAACGGTGCAAGAGGGTTTGGAAGACTGATAACAAAGCAAAAGTAAATCTCTTTTTTTTTGGAAACTACTAAACGATGCCTTAATGACGAAAGACAAGTTAGTGCAAAGGGGTCTGAATGTAGATGATAGATGTATTTATTGCGAAATTCATAATGAATCCATCTCCCATCTTTTTTTTGAATGTAGCGAGGTGAATGGTAGATGGAGAAATGTAAATGAAAGCCTAAGAAGAAATGTTTCATTGTTTAACACTCATGAGGAATGGGAGAATCTTGTGCATGACACTGGAATCAAGGACACTAGGAAGAGAATGATCAACATGCTTATGAAAAGGTTTGTTTGGTGCATTTAGATTGAGAGAAATGCTAGGCTATTCACCGCATGGCTGCTGCATGAGATTAGACAAAGCTTTGTCTATGCTAGATTTGTTATCGAACCAGGAATAGCTGTGAACTTTGAAGCTTGACATTTGTTTTTGTTCTTTTGTGTGTTTTTTCTTTTTGCCTTCCTGTACTTGAAGCATTGTTTCTCCGTTTTCGTCATTACAGTGTTGTGCTATAGTGATTCTTTGTATTTAATCTATATGCTTTAATAAAAAGGTCGGGGCCCTTTAACCCCGTTGGCCATGCCAAAAAAAAATAACGGTAATGTAGTTCGATGACCAGAATGGGAAACAGATATTGTCAAATCTTTAAAAATATGGAAAAATCATTATAAATCATAATAAATTATTTAAAAGTGATTTGAATTGAAATTATTACGTTTTGGATAAAAATAAGGTTATTTTTATCAAACCAGGTAATATAAGCCATTTTGAAATATTTTTTACGGCAACACTTTTTACCAATATTGGAATTAAATGTTTTTAGCTTAAAGATTACTATCTAAACCTTTTGTAAACATTTTCAAATGGTTAATGAAGTGTTTCAATGAAAATTTAGATATTCTATTTGAAATGTAACCTTAATAAGATTTCTAATTATAAAAGATTTGGATTTGGATAGAATGATTCATCAGATATTTGATATTAAATTTCATAGTTAAAACTTATACTATTCGAGGAATTTAAAAGGTATTTATACCGTTATTTCACTTATAGTATTCTTTGATTATGAGAATTGATATTGGATATAAGCCGATTCATTTCTATACAAATCTTATATTTGGTATCAATTTGTAAAGAAATGCTTATTTGATTAAGAATTCTTTTAATTAAGATTTAATAAGATAATACTGGAATAATCTTTAAAAGTTGGATTTGGGTGGAATAATCAAAGGTTTATCTTCAGTTTAATTTAATAAGAAATGTCATTAAGTAAAAATAATTCTTGTTAATATTTAATGAATCTTTGTTTAATAAAGCGTGTTTGCTAACAAATTAATGGAAATTTTTATTCAAGTGTAAAGAGATTTAGCCAATTCTATATTTCCAAATGGTTTTAAATTATCGCTTATTATTCAAAAAGACTGGGATCAGGTTTATATCTGAAACCATTCCGAATAACAATACGTCAAAGTGGAGCAAATAGAAATATTAAAGACGGTGATTGAAGACTGGGAATCTTCATATCGAAAGGCCTACGTGCTGACATTATCTTCACTGAGTTGCTCCCGTATTGAGATTTTATAAGTATAATAGCGGTAAGTCCGGACGTATTTGGAGAATTTCCAGATTATAAGGGCTTCTCTCCTTTATCGGACGAGGAATAAAGCACATTCAGTTTCAATCAGTCCAAAACGAACTTGTATGGATGTGTATCTGACATCATATTTTGTAATGTATTGATTGATATCTACTAAACATATTTCTGTTGGTGATGGAGAAATTATTCTCCTAACTTAACACCCTTCTTTGAGATGCACGAGCTCAAAGGTAATATGGTTAGTGATTATCAATTATATGTTATGAAACTACAATGCAGCATACCATGTGATTGAGCTGTAGATAATCAAAGTACGACTCACTACAACAAAAACACCATATTACAACTTTAATTTTACAACGGTGCATAAAGCACCGTTGTAATAGATCCTTTTTTACAACGGTGGAAAACACACTGTTGTAATAAATGTTTTTTACAACGGTAAAATAATCACTGTTGTAAAGAACATATATATTACCATATCACAACTTTAATTTACAACGGTGCATTAAGCACCGTTGTAATAGATTCTTTTTTACAACGGTGCAATAATCACTGTTGTAAAGAACATATATATTACCATATTACAACTTTAATTTTACAACGGTGCAAAGGCACCGTTGTAATAGATCCTTTTTTACAACCTTGCAAAACGCACTGTTGTAATAAACATATAGATCACAACTTTTCATTTTATTCGTTGTAATTGAGATGCCTAGTGCAAACTTCATGTTTATAATATCTATATTTAATAACTAATTATATTGATACTTAATAATAATAATTAATAATTAACTTAGGAATAAATTATATTTGTCAATTATTATTAAATAATTAATAGTTAATAAGTAATAATTACTATTAATAGTCAATTATTATTAAACAATTACATTTATATTGATTATTTATAATTAATAACTAATAATTACTATTAATACTTAGCAATTAAGAAGAATAATTAAAAAATATCGTTAATATTACATAATTACTATTAAATAGTTAATAATTAAAATATACTAATTAATGCTAATCATGAATAATACATAAGTAACAATAATTAAATTACAATATAAATTAAATTATTAAATAATTAACAACAACAATAGTAATTACTATTAGATAATGATAATGATAAGTAATTAATAATAGTAACTAATAATTAAAAAAAAAAATTGTTTGAAAATAAATATTAACCAAAGTTGAAAATTAATGTTAAATAATAAAAATAATCAGTAATTAAAATATAATACTAAATAATACCAAATACTCTTAATTTATAATTGATAATGTTGAAAGGTTTACCAAAACCTTTTGTCGAATATGATCCCCTACGGAGGGGGGGTCCGGGGGGGGTCCGGGGGGGGTGGCAACCCCCCTAGGTGGGGGTGCGGGGGCAACGCCCCCGCAAACGGGGTTCGACCTGCCCGGTCAGGTCGCGGAGGTCCAGGCGGCAGCGCCCCGTCCGAAACGGTACATTTTGTGTACTGTTGAATTTGAATTCAACAGGCAACGGTAATAACTGTTGAATTTTAATAAGTAATAATTAATTAAATACTAATTAAACATTAAAATATAATTCTAAATAATAATAGTAGTATATTTAAATCAATAAATAAAAGATTTTATTCATCCATTGTGTGTCTAAATGAATACTGTTTTTATAAAACCATTCGTATCCGTATCAACGTTTTACGCTTAAATTGAAAATTTAGCTCAAATTCGAATTTCCCTCCGAACCAATACTTTTGTGCCGCGCTTCTTTTCTGGGAAATTCGAATTTCCCTCCGAACCAAACGTTTTACGCTTAATATATCCAGTGAATTCTCGTCCATTCGATTATTTTTTATTGCTTATGTTCGTCCGTCCGATTTTTCCAACTCCCCAGTAATTAATTTTGGTAATTAATAATTAAAACGGTTTTATTAGAAAATTTTACAAAATTATTTTCAGCATCTCTTTTTTCTACCAATTGTAATAGAGGCCTATTAAATATTAGTAATATACTAGTATGTCATATATACATAGGGTATTTAAATGGTATTTATACTTGAAATATATGTTTTGAGAAATTACAAAATTTTGTTTCAATTTAACTTGAATATTTAATTTAAATAAATTTGGTTTAGAATTTGGTTTTAAAAATGTTTATTTGACATGGTATTTGGAATGTAAGTATATACCATATTATTGTGTGTGTGTGTGTAGTATGAATATATGGTGTACACTTTAGAAAACATATTGATTCACATTTGGCACTTGTTTAAAAAAAATTATTAATAAAAATAATGTTTGATCAATTTTGTTTACATTTGTCCTTATTTGTTGAAACTTGTTTATACTTGTCCCCTTTTCATTTTACTTCGTACAGGTGTTCTAGATGTTTCCACCGTCCTCCCCTTTTTATTACTTTTGCCTTCCCTTCCCTTTCTTATTATATTAGTCGATTCTTTTCCAAATGTTTCCCCAAATCAACAGAAAAAAATCGTTTTCTCGAAATCTAAACCCATGGCGGCCGCCTGATGCCACTGCCACCATAGCCGAAGCCAGCACCTACTCCATCGGCCTCCGCTCCTCTTCATCCTCAGACCGTCACCTACCTATGTTCGTCGAACCCTATGCCAAAGATCCTTCCGAAATCTAGGCCGCCGACGACGTTCAGCAACCTCCGACGCCGAGCCACCTCAGATCCTTCCGGGATTTACCGCACCACTGCTCCAGATTCTAAGTTGCCTCCGCTGTCACTGCCGCCTGCGGTTCCATCTCTTCGCCGGTTTCAAAGTGAGTATAATCTCACGATTTAATTTGTTCGAGCATGTTAATTTCAATAGGAATTAGAGTTAGATTTGACTTGTTGTTGACTGTAATTTGGGGTTTGTTTGCTGAACTTGTTGCCACCGTAATACATCATTTTGCTGGCGTCATTGCTTCACTTAATTTGGACCGAACAGGAACACGAATGACAGCCAAATCAGCCCTATTTTTACATTGCTCCCTACAGTGCGTTCATAGTATTGAGTTTGCATGGAGTATTGTCTAGCAACTCACTGTTTTGGGTTGCATTGAAACCTACATTTTTACCTTGTTCTTTGACGCCGCCCAGTTTACCGATTTTGTCGTTGCCTGTGTTGCCTATTCACGAGTATGTAACGCTATAGGTGTTGTGTTAGTGGATAACTGTTACCTGAGACATGGGTAGGCATGTTTAGTTATACACATATACTAGTGCGAACCCGTGCTTCGCACACGGTAATTGTCAATGGTTGTGACAAAAGCAAAAATAACTTGCATATTGAAGTATCATTTATGTTATAGAAACTGCTCAGAGCTTGCTGTTACTCAAAGCTTGCTGGTAAATCATTATATATATAAGAATGATGAGTTACAGAATGATCCAAAGAAGATGCCATTGCTCTAAATTGGAAGTAACTGGCGGAAACAACAGAATAGAATGTTTACCCATACATTGTAATATAATAGTCAAATCATAAAACGTGGAGATTACTTGGATAACAAATCATGCCAGTGAGTAATTTTTTTCTTCAAACCGATGGAAAACGTATTATTATCTATAGTTGAACGGTTGGCAATTATGGCCAAGACTGCAGCCATTTACCAATGGATATCTTATTACGTAGCAGCAAGCATACCAAACAATAATGCAATAACTTGATTTTTGCGATGAGAGAACATATAATGTTTTTAGTCCTATAGCAATTACTAATGCGTTAAATAAATACTGTATAAAAACAGTATACGTAAATGGATATGAAATTCAGCATAGCAACTTTTTCATAAGGCAAGAGTATTGCATATTAGCAAGCAAGAAACTCCTGATAACGCATGAGTTGGTATATATATAATCAAATCTCAGTTCTTTGAAAATAGTCCTAAACATATGGCTAGTTATGATCTATTTACAACACAAAAAATAGTAAAATACATATCAACAAATGTACACAGAAGGCTAAATTTTGAATGCCAGCCACATCAGAAAATTTTTGGTTACATACATCAGTCTCAAACCCGAACACCGAGCTGAATAAAATTTATCAAAATTAAGAAACATGGAATACACTGACAAATAAATGTTAAAATGTACCATGTTAAACCGTGCTTATTGGTAAAAGTTCACTTTTCTTCATTCTAATATGTAGTCGGTCCTTTCTCTTCATTCCCAAAGTGGATTATTAAAGCTGTAAACAGAGAGATTAGATAAATAATGTTTCAAATCCATTAACATTGACAATGGTATTTATGGCATAAAAAATAAATTTAGAATGCTTTTTCACGTCTATCTATGTAAATATCCTAACAGTTGCCTACATTTGAAACCATGATTTGAGATTCCGTCCGACATGCTGGAATTAAGACCGATTCGGCCCAGTTCCGGCAGTGAACGAAATGGATATCAACAGAAATTCCAATCCCCATCCTTGCAGCAAACAACGGGTTAAAACTTGAAAAAAAACCCGAACAAATTAACTGTAATCAACAAACTGCGTAAATCAAAATAAAATAAAATAAAATAAATGGAGATTACTTGAAGAAGAAAAACGTTCAACTTTATTTATTGACATCGTCGAGCTAATACATCGTTGAATAGGAAGAAGTCGTCTAGCGAGAGAAAAAGGGAAAGAAGCAGTAAGTGGCAGCCTTGTGTGTGCTATGCCATCATTATTTCGGTCAACAAAGAGAGAAATTAAAATATGTGATTGATGTTTATTTTCTTTATGGCCTGGGTACAACACAGCTTAACATAATAGCTTCTTTCGTTCCAATAGCTTCATTGTAAGTGGGCTGGGCTTTGAACTGTTTTGGTTGACGGTAATTTTCGTAGAATAAATTGTAAAATGAAATTACATTGAATTAACACCATGTAAGAGAATTTATGCAAGTGTTCTTACATATTTTTTCTCAATTGAACCATGTATTTTTCTTGATGTTGGTATCATTTATTATAGTATTTAACTATTTAAATGAAAAAAATTGCTGGAAATTTACAAAATGGAGTCAAAACGGAATTATCGGAATTTCTGAAATAGGACCGTAATATAAAAAATTATTAGTGATCGGAGCGAAAACTTGATTTGAACTTGTACTAAAATTAAAGTGTTGAGCATTTACTCCTTTTGTATCTTCATTTTAGGACAATCCTAATATTAACTGTATATCCATATCCTTCCATTTTCCAAATGAATCCGTTTGCAGTTAATCTATAACCATACGGTAAATGGAAAGAACATATAGGATTCATGAGAAATTAAGTGGAATAATGTGTGCCAAATTGAATTGGACCAAACTAAACGTATGATTTTTCAGGTCAAATGGGAGCGCTCGGATAAGGCAAGATTATTTTTTTTGGCCTATTGAGTAAAATGAAAAAAAAAATGGGTCAACCTAAGGAAAATTCCAATAAATCCTACATTCATAACCACTCATACCTGGAGGGAAAAACCTATACATTAGCAGTAAACATCTCCATGGTGCCTGCATGTAATGCGCTGTTATAAATCTAGAAGAATCGGATGACATAGTTGTGCTTTAGTTTAAATTTATAACTCGGCTAATGTCAGTTTCAGCACTATGGAAACATGTGCTTGACTTTTGGAATTTCAATATTACCTTGTGAGCCTCTGCGATGCAGATAAGATCTTCATGACAGAGAGCACATACTTGAAAAGTATACTTATACTAATCAGTTACTTGTCAATATGACACTTATTTTAGTTTCTTGTTGAATATATGACATATATGAATGAATTAGTATAATATCTCTACACATCGACACAGGCGCGCGCACGCATGCACACACATATGCATGCATGTATGTATTATTAAACTTTAAAAGTATACTTATATTGTATTGTTGCAGCAACATAGGACGGAGCCTAAAACTTAAATTTATATCCTTTAATATTCATAAAGTTGAAATGAATATGATCTTGCAAAATTGGAAAAATCAATCTTAGTGGATATAGTTCACTTATGCCATAATTGTTGGAGATAATATTTTGAAATTCAATACATATACACATCCTACACACATAAATGTTTACTACTAATAAAAGTGAGGTATTTTGAGTACTAAACTCCAATTTATGTAGAAGATTTGTATTATAGAAAAAATTAATCAGGAAGAATTCATGCAAAATAGAGCAGTAACCTATGTTCTCGCAACAAAAACCACTGTCGGTGCTAGTATATGTTAAATAAGTGAATGTTCTATATCTATTTATCCAAAAGAAGCAGATTATGTTTTCATAAACGTAAGGTAAAAAACCATTATCGTGTTTTTTTACTTCTTATTTGCTACATATAAACAGTGGGTTTTTTGTTTTAAAAAAAACCTCAGCATTGAATAGAGTAAAGGGTGAACCTGTGTTATACACGGTCGATTTAATATATAGATATTTAGCGATAATTAAAGTGGATGAATTTTAATACCTAACGCCAGAAGAAGAAAAACATATTTAATTGTTTATAACAGGCAGCAAAAGTAAAAAATGGAGGTAAATTCTTTATAGACAAAAATATAATACTTTCTTTAATAAAATATTTGATGTTAAAATCCTAAATCTTGAAATGTACCAAGGACGAAAATTTTACCTAAATCAGGTACTCGATATAACATTTAACTGTTATATTAAATATTTGTATACATTGTAACTTTGAATGCCTATGTAAATTCTTGTTAATGTAAAAAATAAGATTGGCATGCATGCAAAATCAGTGGCTTAGCCAGGAAATTCACATTGGGTGGGGGGGGGGGGGGGGGGATTATAATTCAGGGGTTCGGGGGCGGTTATTGATCTTATAATTTAGGAAATTTCACACCATAAAACAAACACAACTAAATATGATTATATCATTATATTCAATTACAAAAACGATCAATTGTTGATCTTTCAACAAAACAAAACAATCATATATGGTACTACTTTAAAGTTACCCACGTAGAGTTCTCATGTTTTGAAAGCGATCGAGAATTGTATTATTACTAATCTCTTTGAATATATCATTTTCGATGTATACAACGCTATCATTCAACCATTCATCTCCCATTCGATTTCGTAGGTCATTTTTCACTATATTCAATTTCGTAGGTCATTTTCGCATATCTAGTTTTTTTTTTAATTACAATCTATTTTTTCAATATACAATTAAAGGTTTCTATTAAACTGGAATAATTCATGTAGTTTGTAGCTGTGTACATACCAAGAAGCCATCTGTTATTTACTTTCTTCAGGTAGATTTTTTTGGTAAAGAAACTGGCAACTAAGTAGCTATATGTTCTTAGGTTGGATGTTTACTATAAACAATATTATATCTCTCTGACTGCTGCTTCTACTATGATCAATTTGGATCGAAGAATAGAAGGGTTTCATTGTTATGAACCATTCACTACAAATTTTTGATGTTCTAGCTCACAAATGTGACATCCTTGCATTCTCAAGCATCACCGTCAACGGTATCAGCCTGCCTGCTTCTCCATATCCTACAACATTATCACAAAGACCACAACTCTGCCTCACTCAGTAATAAACAACAGTTAAGATCAAAAATATTACTTACAACAATGATTTACGCCTGATTTGCTTCAGCTCTTTATGTTCAAAACCCTCAGAGCAGTCAGTAAACGTTTGCTGCAGTCACGTGCTCAAAATATGATATGCATCAGTTCATCTCCAGCTCAATACTATGTTTGCATCACTGGTGAACTCATTGTAAATGTTTGATTAGAGTTTTACTCCATTAATATAAAAAAAATGACATTGAAAACAGAAATAATGGGAGGATTATGAAGTCACAATTGAAGATGATAAGCTAGTATATAAGCAACATCAAAAGGAAGTAAAGGGAAACATATACCTTCAAAACATTTGGTGTGATCCCACATAATATCAATATCATTTAGGTGGGATGAAGGTAACCTGCAGGAAACATATAATCAAACAGAAACAATAAATCCTTTTCAGATTAGGATTATATAAAGCTTGTTTTAATTTAGGAGAAAGAAAGCTTTAAAGGTTTTCCAGTGCAAACTGAAAATGTTGGTGGACTAATAAAATGTGTAAGATGAAGGAAGAGACTGAAACCAAACATAAACAATAACGTTTTCGATTTAGACAAATAATGCAAAAGAAGATTGAGTCGTTGAAAATTTGTAATAAAAGTTATATATTTTTAAAATTCAAAATATTAAAGCTAGAGATATATAGAAACAAATATAATGAGAAAGAAAATATAAAATGTTAATCTTAGGAATTTAAAAGTAATTACATATGCTAACTTGTACTCAACTCAAGGGAACAACAAATTACATATGTCATGAAAAAAAGAAAAAGAGAAAAAGCATTTGTATTTACTTTAAGGAAGTGGGATGGAATCAAACTTAGTTCTAGATATATAAGAAATATGTATTGACTATGAAAGATGATATTTCACAAATTGAAGGTCTAAAATGAGCATTTTTCATCTACAGTTGAGAGCAAGTTCCAAGCGAAGCAAGGCGAATAAGACAACAACCAAGGTGGATAACAGTAATCAATATTCAGGAAACCTGCCAGGTTGTACAAAGCAAACGTTAAGGCATGAGGGGAAGGAAACTGAGAACGATGGCTAGTTCGATGGTTTGAAGGAAATGGTGGTGTATAAAGTTCAATAATATTTTTTTATCTAGGAGGAAAAGATATTGAAAATGTCAAACTTCTAGGAAAAATATTTTTTCAATAAAATAAACTCTAACTAATGTCGTAGATGCTGGAAAATAAAGGAAATATGAAATTATACGCGGCAATACAGCTAAAACTATACTTTCTTTTGTTCTCTTCCTCAATTTAAATCTTTTTTCCTACAAAAACATTAGTCTCTTGAGCATTTCATTAAGTTCATGTTCTTACAAATATATTATAGAGTTTCAAAATATGTTTTCTTAAATTTCAAATAAAGAAAATATGAAATGATATGCGGCATTACGGCTAAAACTATTTTTTTTTTGTTCTCTTCCTCAATTTAAATCTTTTTCCCTACAAAAACATTAATCTCTTGAGCATTTCACTAAGTTCATGTTCTTGCAAATATATTACAAAGTTACAATGTATGTTTTCTTAAATTTAAAATAGTATATAATCAATATTAATGATACAACAATCTGCAATAATTCTCCACATTTTCTTATCGTATTAACCATCTATTTCCATGTTGTTTGTCACCTATTTATATCACTACAACTTGAAGAATATTATCACAAAAATTAATGAAATAAAATAAGTGAAATTTATATAAAAGAAGAAAAATCTTGATTATTTAATTAGTACGTGCAGGCCATTTATATCACTATTATTAGTTATTGGCAAGGATTGCAAATAATAATAAGAAACCAATTATAATTTGAATATAATAATATAATAATAAGAACCCGTGCTACGCACACGGACCACAGTAAATTTTGTTGCAATAGATTTTAAATCTACTTCTTTTTAGTTAGCTGAAAGATTAATTTTTCCACCTTAGTTTCTCATAGATGTAGGGCGGTAAAAGAATGTAATTACCATTCCGCTTATTGACAGTGCGTTCGACTTTGCTGAAAATCTGTTGATATATCACTTGCTAGGTAATTGGCAAGCAGCAGTGCGCTATGCACTGATTCCCCGTGCATCTTTTTTTGTAAAATCCATATCCTACATGCTTCCAAAATGAGAGCCCCAAAGCACTATGCAGTAAGTCTATAGACCAACAAAAGTTTGTGTACTGAGTGATATTAGGAGTTAATATGTATACAACATTGGCTTACAGACGGATTTTTAACGATATGTAACCTCTTCTGGAAGATAGACAGAATTAATTATTTTTGTTGTGTATTATCGACTCTGCAATGAGGAATCCAAGCCCTCTTATCAATTCATTCATTATTTGTCTTTGAATCCTACATATTCGTTGAGGAAAGGACAGTAACATCTTGCATGATGATTCACTCATCGTATTTTGGCATTTCTATGCTACCATCAAACGTTATAGGGCAAACCCTCAAGGGTGATGCCATAAATGTTTTATATGTTACTAAAATCATTTTATGTATACTGAAATAATTCTGGTAATTTATTCCTATCAATTTTGAATATGAAGATGGAATTATATGTTACTAATATAATTCTGTTAATTAATTGAATATAATGAAAGTTCATTTTGGGGACTACAGTGAGGAAAGGGTTGCCAAGCTTTTTTGCTAGATACAACTCTTATAGAAATTAATTACATCTATTATGCAATAGGTTATATTACTATTAACGTTGTGCATATGTATTATGATTGAGTCTGGCATGAAACATAAACGCAGAACTATGGTGCAGAAGGGGTATAGGAGGATGCAGTTTAAAATTTTAAAACTGAAAGTTATCACATTTTTCAAGGATCACAGACAAAATTATCAACACAACAATGTCTACGCTGTTGAAAAAATTCTCTGTATACCAGACTGTTGTTTTAATTTCAACATATCAGCCAAAAAAAAAGTATTGATATCATATTTGTTACAATTGACCACTAATATTAGCATACATGCAAACACATTCCTTGTACATGTAAAATAAAATATATTGCAAGTTTATGTCATTAAATTTGAAATTTGACAATTTATCAAGGAAGAAGCTAGACTCATATTTAGTGCATCTTCTATTTTCTTCCATGCCCATGTCTTGATGCATTTCACATGCTCTGCTCAGGCTATTTGCAATCTATCTTACCCACGTCGCCAACAAAAAAGCATTAGTGTCCATCTTAGGAAGAATGATAATTTATTTATTTCAATCAAAAGTAGATAGAAGCTATTGTTAAATGAAAAATTAACAATAGAGTTGAACTTTGGTAATAGGTTTTATGAGAACATCGGGACTAATCTTATTTTTTATCAGGTCATATAAATTTGTAAAAGAATCGATGGACTGCCCTTTAGTTCCCAGTGGCATAATTCCAGTTTATATGAACATGTTGCATATCGCAATCAAAAGCATACTTCAGTGCATTGGTAAAATTCGCCCAATATCAGCGATAGGGACATTATATTCTAACTTTAGTTGAGCTTCTCCAAGTTGTCTTTAATCAATGAAATATATCTGGATAAGTATAAGATGATTTTTATTATTTTGTAGAAGCATTAAGACTAAAAACTAATAACAGTGACCAAACATCACTAACATGATATAAGTGCCAGTAAAATCATATTTTATTTTATTTAAACATTTAATGGAAGAATTAATGAAGCACTAAAAATTAATGGCAGAATAAAACCTTTTAACAGATTAGTTACTAATTGATATGCTTTAGTTTAAAAAAATATGGTTCGAATAGCATGTTATTCAAGAAGATTAAAGTAGTTTAAGTAGGCTTGTAGAATAGCTACCTAAGTATTAAAGTGGTTGTATGATGTCTATAAATATTATTATTACATTAATAACTTCAGTTTGATAACTTTAGAATCCATTTAACATATTAAAAAACCAGGTAAATTTAAATATCCAGATAAAAGAAGGTTTAAATGTTTCTGTGCATGTTGAACATATATACATAAATAAGGAAAGAAATATGAGATTGATGCAAAAATATATAATCACATAAAAGAAAATAAATTTCTGATTGAAACAATATGCCATTTCACATTAACCTTGGAAGGCCTTCATATCAGAAAACTAAGCCATCATTGGGAAAAATCAAGACTGATTCCTACAAAACACCATTGAACATAATCAACTTATAGCTGGGAAGCTTCTGCAAGTATAAACTTGACGACACCCAGAGTAACAATGAACCGGATTCTATGTGAACGATTAAATTTCAGTCAAATCGATGTAGATAGGAAGGATGCAATAATTTTAAATTCAGAAACTATGGGTTTTAGATGGATTTTTTTTGGCAGCGGGATTGGATGGAATGCAAAATAACAATCACGTAATTGGTAAGCAGTGATAAGAGTTTATTTCACATCGCAAAATTAGAACCTACTACTCAAATAAGCTTATGAATCCATTATTGAAATTTGCGATTGAGAAAAATAATAAATTTATTCTGATTGATGGAGAAAATTCTCAGTCATTGCAAAATTTATTAGTGTTACCCGTCATATGTATTAAGAGTTAAAACATTACCAATGGAAATTAAATTAAGTTGTCAGTATTACCAAATAAAACAATGGAGTAAGGGGGTAAGAAAACTTCAGCATTCCAATAAATAGTAAAAAAATATGATATTATCGGGTTTACATTGCCTTTAAAACTTCAAATTTTCAATGATGCATCACGTTTTGTCAATCGTTAAAGCATACATCATGAAATTATATTTTTGGAATAAATTAAAATCATTTAAGTCAAAATATTATTCATTCTTGGGAACTGCCAATCAATTTATGAAGATTTAGATGTTAATATATTTGAAAACCTGTCGAAAATTAAGAAAACGCCATTTTTATTTTAGTCGTTGGACATTGGATATAGGTTAGTGTAATTAATAAATTTTATATATGTTCCTAGATTTAGTCAGTAAAATATATTCTTAACGAATACGGAGATGTTGCATTAAAGTAGTTGACAGCACAAACCACGTATTTAGGTAAGATCATTTACCTAAACCGAAAATATAGAAGTCAAACCCAAATGATAGAAGGTAGAAACATTATAATTAAACCATTATACTAATATCCATGAGTCTCAAAAACAGTTGCAATTACCAAATTTTCCATATGAGACAAACACAAAATGGAACATGACATTAACTAAGAAACTGCACAAATGGTTAGTTTAATATACAATACCTCCATTTAGCTATTCCTGCGTTTAGATCATTCGCACATCATAAAGGACGATAGTTGTTTATAAAAAATTAATAATATTGTCAAAATATTTGGTAGATCACTGTCAACAAATCTACATAAAATTTGATTATACATTAAATGCATATATTTCTAGATAATAAAAGCATTAGAATGCTAATTTAAGTCGACTCTTATTCGCTAATTAAATTATAATAAATATGATTAGATTGCACCCCTTTTTTGTAATTAATTAGATTCCATGTTGATGTCAAACTAATAAAAATAACTGGATGAATATCAGGAAGCCTGTCCCTGTGTATGTAATATGTGGAAATACATATGTTATAGATGATATCAGTATTAGGAATGAGACCAAAAAAAAAATGAATTTGCAATAAATACAAATTTAGATTACATATGCGGAGCTAATAGATGCAAAAATAGCAAACAACGATTGGCACAACATCGGTATTAAAGACCAATCAAGTATATCATGCTCTCTTTATCAAATTGTAGTTAGCAATATTTGTATCTACTCTTTCTTGTTGGCAACAAAAAAAAAAAGATGGATACCTTGATTGAAGCCATTATCAGACAAAAAATTAAATGAAAAGTTGTATATGGCAAATGATATCTATAAATCAACAAATGAGGGTATAATCTACAGCTTCCAATTAGCTAAACCCAAAACATATATTAGTGATACAGAGGAACCAAGTGTGTCATGCTCTCTTTAAACCAGTTAGTAATATTTGTTTCCACTCTTTCTTGTTAGCAACAAAAATAAAAAGACAGATACCTTGGTTGAAGCCATAACCAAATCAAAAATTAAATGAAAAGGTGTATATGGGAAATGATATCTACAAATTAGAAAATAAGCGTATAATCTAAAATTTCCAAGTAGCTAAACTTAAAACATAGATTTCAACGTACAATTAAAAATAAATTAAATTGTTTAGCATGCAAAAGCAAAGCTAAACATGTGCAGACAACTTCGTTGAAGAGTGGAACTATAGAGGCTCCTTTTTATCCAATAGAAAAAAGAGGGAATACTACTTTATTGTACCTATACCTGGTAGTAACTGGTTGGACGGTTGTATATAGTCAACTGGTTGTTACTGGTATTTTTCCATGATCTTTTGCACAATAATATTCTTAATACATCAAGCAACTGACAATTCTAATTTTTTAATGAACTTCAAGTTAAACTTAATGTAGAAAAGCAGCAGAACTACATTTAATATGGTAATACAATGTCACCAAACAACACAAGTAAAAAGAAAAAAAAACTGACCAGTTGATCGATTTGACATGAAAAATATATTTCACTCGGTAAATTTGCATGTTGTAAAATAGCAGCATGAAGTTTGAAATATTACATCCTTTTGCATGGTATAAGGGTGGTATATTGTCAAAAGTAAACCTACTTACTTTAATCAAAAAAGGATCAAGAATGAAGATGATGTGATTTTTTTTTGTAACCAACCATGCTGGTGTAAAAGCGCAGTGCTATAACATTAGAATTCATGTATTTCTTCAATCATAACAGATATATGTAGGATACCGATATATATGTATACAGTTAACTACATAATTACATGAATAATTTTATATCTAGAAATGGATCTTTACATTTCAAGAGAGCATGAATAACCCCTACTTAATTATACAATAAATATCAAATAATACTGTGTAGTGCTATCAGTCTAGATTCAAGATGAACTTGAATAAAATGCTAACATAGCATTTTCTAGTCCAGAAATAACTATGACATAGAAATGGAAAAAATAGATATTTCCTCTCACCAAACTACAAAATAAGTGCTTGCATAAAAAGTCAAATTTATTATAGTATTATTAGATGCACAACTTAATTACAAACATTCATCTAAGAAGTAAAACCATTTGCCCGTATTCTATCAAAATTAAAATCAGCAACTAATCATCTAATCCATATACCTTTGCTGAGTTGAACCTTGGCCAGGTTAGTCCCTTTGTATTTACATACACATACATCCAAACATACATGCATACATGTATGTATATGTTTTCATACGGCATAAAATGGGCACAATGGATGTATGCGTGTTAAGCAAAGTGAGCCGATTTTCCCTAGAAATTAGTAGCCTGGTATCATCTCGATATCATGTTAAGTTTATCTCCAGCCAGCCAAACATTAAAAGCAAAGATATATAATACTAAGTGCGAGACAATGTCCCTAAAATTTCCATTAACTAAAGTTTTAGTTCTCAACCCCTTATAGTTACATCTAAAGCAAAGTGGATTAAATATTATAAAATGCAGGGTGGCACCATCTCCTTGTTAACAGGATAGATGATAAATGATAGATGATCAATTATAGTTAACTCTTGTTTATTAGAATACTGCAGCCTAAAAGAAATTCAACAGCAAAATAGAAGTACCTGTACATAAGGGCAACAACAATAAATCGTTACCTTATTGAATCGAATGAAGCTGCGCTAACTTGACATTCAGACTTGGAAGTTTTGACACCAACTGGAAAGCAGAAGAGGAAAGGACAGTAACCAAATATCTGATCGTTGGTATTCCAGCTGAACGGGAAGGATTTATATCTAATCCTTATAAAAACAATAAATACAAAATAAACAAATAATGTTTATATGATTTGAGTTATTTTACATTGTGAACCATATCATATTGTTAAAAACAATTCTACAGACGGATATATGATTTACGACATTGAAACTATAATTTCTTGTTTGTAAAATCTTTTTTCGTAAAATAGTCTAAGGTAAACACCAAAACCAAGGATATATGATTTACGACATTGAAACTATAATTTCTACATGGTTCTCAAATTTCGTCAAAACTTAATTCGATTGATAACTTGCAGTTTTGTCAGGGATATTAATATTTTATCGTTGATATTTAGATTATGTGTTGATGATCGATTTTCTTCTTTTGTCTCGTCGAATGTTATTATGACACCATTCCCATTTTTAAATCAAAGAATGAATAAAAGGATAAATAGTAATCATCATCATTATCTAACTTATTTTTAATTAAATCAGAAAAAGCAATTTTTTATCCAATGTAAGCCTTTAGTATAACAATTAATAGGATTCTTCAATCCATCAGTAACAGAAGGAAGATCCACAAATTAAAGATACATTGAGCAAGAGGTAGAAACTGTTAGAAACTTAAATTCATAACAAAATCAGAGATACCTGAAATTGAAATCCACTTGGTAAAACATCCGCAATTGGGTGCGAACAGAGGTAAACTATAATTAATAGGAAAGCGTTGAAATTAATAAAAAGTAAATTAGCTTATTGATTCATGATTCATGAAGAACTTTATATCATTAAAAAATATAGCAGTACCTGAAAGTCTAATACGACGGAAAGGGAGATGCGAGATTGACAGATGAATCATGGGCGATTGGAGTTTGTAGGCATGAATTCGATAATAGATTAGGTAGTAAATCGAAATCCCTCCAGCGTAGAATCAAAGTGGAAGAAGGAGAAGCAAAGACAGGTGGTAAGAAGACACCAGCGGCTGCGATAGTTTTTTTTGTTGTTGTAGGGTTCTGAAGCAGAAGTATAGGAAGATCATGGATACAATAAGAAGAGGAGGGAGTGATTGTTGCTTTATACCGTAAGAGGAAATGCACGGTAGTAATTCAGTGCGACACTGAGGTCGAACGATCTTATTTTTAACAAAAGGAAACTGAAAGGACTTATACACGTGTTGACCTGCGAGTTATTTTGGAGAATGTGAAGCTGAAAGATCTTCGGATAGATAAGAACAGTTATTCTACTAAATGGCAAGGATTGAAATGATGTACACGTGTCGATTTGTGGATTTTTTGGAGAATCTGGATTTGAAAGGTCTTCGAAGAAATATTGTGCTTTCATATAATATAATAGATAGATAGATTAGTGTTTCCCTTTTTAAATATGTTTTGCTACAAATTATTGCATCGTCTCCTACTTGATTTTGGTTGTTTGGGTCCGCATTAGGCCACCGTATTGATATTTGCAAATTTCAATAGTAAGGGAAATTTTAACATGAACACTAACGGCGTTATACAAAAATTACTTAAACCTGAATGTTTTGTTTAACTCCTTACACTAGGTATAGCATGTGTCTCTATCTGCTTGTGAACAAATGTTTGGACCTTTGCTGAAAAAGCCTTTGCTTACTTATGTGACACCTCACTGTGACTTGTATTATTAATGTGAAGTTTTAAAAGCTATTAAACTTTAATTTTCTTTCTGCCTTTGTCCTTGTCCAGTAAATTTGGTCTGAACATCAACACTGGTTTGTGTTCTCCCACGTTTGGCAATGAGCGGAAACATATAAAAAGAAATATTCATAGTTCGCATGCGTTGTCAGAACCAACATGTAAATAGAAGTCCAATTCAGGAAAAACAATTGTGAATAACAATATTTCTATGTAAGTAAAGAATTGCCGATCATTATGCATCTAGCCATACTAATAGCAACATAGAGACAGGAGGCAAAAGATATCACTGCACTTCATTACTTTTCACACAACATTTAACATTTTATTCATATTAAAATATGAATGGCAGATGTATATGTCTTATTGAAATTTGCAGGCTATTTTGAAGACAAGTGGTCATTGCTTAACATGGATATACATGTGGTTCATCGCTTAAAACTTCTTTTTTTCATGTGTATCATAGCATGTGGAAGATCACCGTATGTACTCATTAAATTATATGCATCATGGTGATCCAAAAATCTGGTATGGAGTTCCATGCAGTTATGCTTGTAAATTTGAGCAAGTCATGAGAAAACATCTACCCAAACTTTTTAAAGAGCAGTCTACTTTACTGCATGACTTGGTAAGAATTTTTTTTGCACTCCCCTTCTTGTTATTGATTGTTTATGTTAGAAATAGAAATAGTCATATTCTTCTTCATTAGCAATTCACCACATGATTTGTTTGTTGGTGTATACTTTTGTTCGTAATTATCAGGTTACGCAGCTATCACCATCAATTTTGAAATCTGAAGGAGTTCTTGTTTATCGGGCAATACAAAAATCAGGAGAATTTGGTCACTCTGCGAAATGCCTGCTTGGAACGTGCGCAAGAAAACCAGAATTTGATGATTGGAATAGAGAGATGTTGGCAGTCAAAAATCATCTTTGATTGATGCCACTAATCTTATGTACCTTGTTGAAGTGTTGCACTGTATGTATTGTGTTTTGTAAGCGTATTATGTAAAAAAAATGATGAGAGTTTGAAAATATTAATAAATTGTTTTGGTTCATGTTTTAAGTTTGTTTGATATCTTAAGTTTTGAAGATAATATGTTTGAAATGAGTTCTTTTGTCAGTAATATGTATATAATTTGTGGATATATTACAATTGTAAAATAATAATTATAATATATGACAACGGTTATAAAAAGTTGTAAAAATTATAACAACAACGGTGCATAATAGTTGTAATAAAAGTTGTTACAACGGTGGAAAAAGTTGTAAAATATACATTTCACAACGGTGCCGCAACTGTGCAAAAAAGTTGTAAAAGTTTCTAGTCTATTACAACTTCTTAAGAGACGACGGTGGCTCCACCGTTGTAAAATCTTTTTACAATGTTTTTGCACCGTTGTAATATGGTATATTTGTTGTAGTGACTTTAGGGTAAATCGTAGCTTTTGTAACGAGACTTCATCAAACCTCACACCCTCGTAATGACCTAAGACGGGATGAATGCGGCAATGTTATGTGTGTCATTCCCATTAGAGTATGGCCATTCCCTTTCTAGATAAAGACTTATACCATGGTATGGAGCCCAAGTATTTACTTATATGGAAATTTTACTTTATGTGGATGTAGAGCATGTTCGGAATGGTTGGTAATGATCGGGGAATGTCGTATTCGAGTTTCCATCTAGCGAGTAGCTTATAGAGATGTTCCGGCTTTGTGTTGGTATAAGAAGCATCTGTTGATCCTCGGACATCCCTCTAGAGGTGTTCAAATTCAGTTCGGATAAGGAAGATCATTTGCCTTAGTCATTGTCAGCATCCAATTCTCACTACAAATCCATATGGTTTTAGTTGTATACCTATGTCAACATAATAGGATGGGGTGTTATGCTGGCTATGATTTATACATTTACTTGGAGAATGATTTTCCACACTATGCACTAATAATAATGTCAAATGATTTTCGCGTATCAAGCAACTTTTGTTGTCAAAGAAAAAACTCATCCAAATGTGTGTGCTTGCATTGTATTTTCTATAGCGAGCCTTATGATAGCTTTATTTTCTAAAAAAACATTACAAATTTCTACTTTGGTATTTATAAGAGAATTTTCTTTCTGTGTTTACGCAGCATGGTCTTATGAGTTACCACACTTTAAATAAATAAATTTTTTAAGTCCTCACACCAGTCACATGACTAACCTGGAGTTTATTGTTCTACCACCTAAACTCTAGGCGCCCATATTTTTCACATGGGAAGCCTACTGGTTAAGGTTTGCAGATAATCTTGGAGTCTTTTTAGAGCAGGTTCTGGATTAAGGCTAAAGCTGTATTCTGGAGCATTCGTATTCTTCCACTAGAGTCATTATATTTTCCGTTGTGAAATCATTATACTATGATATTTCTTGTAACACTAATGTAAAAATATTGTTATATAATAGAAGTGTCATTTTGTTTCTGTTCTAATGTGTTATTACCCAAAACGACATGGACTTCGATGTTTGAATCTCCGGCAATTAATACTTGGATATGTTAAGTGCCGATTTTTGAAGGTCAAAAGTTTAGGTCGTTAGTTAAAGGTTCGTTAATTTTTACCCTTTGGGTCGGGCTTGTGTGGTTTATAATTGATTCAAAAGGTAGAAATTTTCGGGTCTTTACAGCACACTTAAAATATTTTTTGGTAGATGTGTTTTCCTATGTGTATGTTTGCGCTTTTGTGTGCATAGCGCTGCACTCATGCACAAGTAACATACTGATTGTGTAGTTATAATGCTATTAATTTATATTAAATCCCTTTGAGGAATGAAATTACTTGTAAAAATAAGAGTTTTCCTAATATGACATTAATATGGAATGAGGTGAGGTGTATGATAGTATGTTAGGTGAGTAAAGATTATGACCAAGTTATAGGGGTATGAAGTCAGTCAATAGGACATGAAAGTTTGACCCAGCTAATCTAGCTAGAAACACTGTCACTTTAAGGATGATATGAGATAATCACCTATAATCAGTACCCATAAAGGAGGCATTGTTAGTCCTAAATTATATTGGATAAACCTTCCCTGCTTCGGAGTTGAAGGCAGTAAGTGCCAATCGAGGGCTCGCATCCACTCTACATCAAATTATTAAATGTTAGGGTTAGTGATCAGGCATTGTAATGGATATCTCAGGAAGGGTCCGCTTTGGGTTAAGGTACTATTATAGGGTCTGCCTTCCCTATGATGCTGCATTAAATGGCTTGATGAGATTTTATGTGAGTCATCCAAATAGTGTCAAAAAGTAGTCAACTTAAGATATATACTAAATATGATGGGGATTGCCTAAAATGAGGTATTAAATGGTTAAAGTTTTCTTATATAACTTGTGTATTATCTCTTACATTGTTACATTTCTGTTAGAATGTTCATCTCCTTCCAGCAACAGCATACTGATAACATTCATCCATACAAGTTTTTCATATACAGAATGAACCAAAGGATTTGGCATATACTAATCGCTTGAGAGTTGAGAGCTACCATATTAGAATCAAAGCACCTAACTTTACCAACAAGGCTAGCCAACCAATCGAGTCCTATCATGGGTTGAAGAATTGATAGTATGCGAGAGGAATGTGTCGAAACAGGTATGGATAAAACCAACTCTT
The DNA here is from genome assembly GCA_030737875.1 of Allium sativum. Classification (NCBI taxonomy): domain Eukaryota; kingdom Viridiplantae; phylum Streptophyta; class Magnoliopsida; order Asparagales; family Amaryllidaceae; genus Allium; species Allium sativum. Next base: position 469,338,001 of record CM060918.1, read on the forward strand.
TTGCCAAGTCAACAAACGGGCACCAAGAAGTGATGATGAATGGTTTCCCATTAGTTATAATAAGATCGGCCTCTATAATACACCATCTTTATTAGCTTTACATAATTTGATTAACAACATGTCACTATCAAAATGAATGCTTAGACCACCCCTAGGCTTCCTAGTTTGACCACATCGCTCTTATACAAAGTGATAGGATGGATTCGAATCCAAAATAACCCAACTGAATACACTTCCTAATGTTCTGCACTGTCCATAAACACATCAACTGGAAAAACAATCTCAATGTTGAAACAACATAGTTATAAGTTCGGGAGGATGCTGGGGAGTTTATCAAATATTGAAGCCCACTTGGGGACAACGAATGGAGGAGAAGGCAGGGTAACACAGTATCAGTAGACAGTGTCGGCCCTAGGGCGAGGCCCATCAGGTACCCGCCTAGGCAAACCCCTTTAGGGGGGGGCAAGAAGGAGGAGGAAGGTGATGTTGATACTGGAAACTATATTTTAAATATTGTTGTATATCCAAAGCTGAAGCAAGGGATTAGTGGTGTACATGGTTATGCATGAGTTTTGAATGTTTGAGATGAGGAGTTCGATCCTTCAGGGCAACATTTTTTCCTCACCCTTTTGGATTTCACGTCATCCGCCTTGGGCAACCCAACTTATCAGACCAACACTGCTAGTAGAAATAACATAGTTTTCAGTTTCAACCATGCCAACAGTTATAATTGCATCACTAACATCATCAAAACCAATATCATAGTTTACAGCCCTAACAACAGTTGAACTACTAACAACCAACCAACAACAAGAGTCAGCAATCAAATTCTCTCATCTTAGTTCAGGGCAACATTTTTTTTCCTCGCCCTTTTGGATTCCATGTCATCTGCCTTGGGCAACCCAACTTATCAGACCAACACTGTCAGTAGAAATAACATAGTTTTTAGTTTTAACCACGCTAACTGTTGTAATTGCATCACTAACATCGTTAGAACCAATATCATAGTTTACAGCCCTAACAGTAGTTGAAGTACTAACAACCAACCAACAAGAGTCAGCAATCAAATTATCTCATTCTAGTCCAGGGCAACATTTTTTCCCTTCCCTTTTGGATTTCACATCATCCGCCTTAGGCAACCCAACTGTTAGGCCATAAACCTCATCATTATCGTCTCGATAAGCTCTTAGTGCACGAAATATCGTATGACATGGTATATGATGTATCTTAGATTGTCTCTATCATTATCATTGCCTACCAATTTGATCCTTGTCGCCTTTATCCTTACTAATGTTTTTAAAATTAACTACTCCATAGAGGCTTATCCCCCTCATACCCGGGTATAGTACATAGGCGATTGCTATACAAAGTACGAGGCTTATCGCCTATACTGTTTCAAAGCTTATCAAGGCTATTGTCTCTATTTATTTAAAGCTTTATCGAGGTTGTTGGCTTCACTATTTTAAAATTTTTTTTGAGGATACGCCTCTATTCCTTATTGCCATTGATTTGGTCGACAATACATGCTTCAAAATTTCTTTGAAAATTGCATTGAGGCTATCACCTTTATTCCTTGTCATTACCAACAATGTTGACAAGGTATGTTTTAACTTATTTCCAAATTATTTTAAACCATGTTGGTATGCTGCCTATGTGCATGGTCAATAGACTTTTGGCTATTGATTTAGTCAATTTAAGTAGCCCTGACACTTCAGTTAAAGATTCGATAATGATAAAGATGACAAGGTTTCCCCTCTTATCGATTTACTATATTGTTGGTCGGAAACTACAAGTTACACTTAAAAACATTATTAATCTAATAGATAAGAGAGTTATGTATTTCTTTAATGTGCAACATGCAACATCCAGATTATGAAAATGATAGGGAATCATTAATTTTTTACTCAAGAATTTATCTTAAAGATAAGTATGTAACTTGTACAAAAGAAAATTTATCAAGAAATCATTAAGACAGTTATTCAAATAACCGTAATAGGGAACCCACTGTATGTTCCATATTGCACATTTAGTGTTATCTTTATTATTATCTTACTAATCCTAACCATTAATAGTGCAGAAGCATAGGATTGGTTATTTTGATAGCTAGATACTAGTGAGAGGGAAGTCCGCTCCACCAAAAGGCATAGTCTCACTAGGTATCCATTGAGATCTTGTAGTTTGATTATTATTCACACCAGTCTATTGACTAACCCGAAGTTTTTGTTTTCCCTTAAAATCTTAGGTATACATTTGAGTAGGTTGAGAGTTATGATTTTTCATGTTATCCATCTGTGAATAAGCTTCCTAATACATACATGAGTCCGTTAGCTATTTAAGTGTTTTTCCATTATATTTTTTATCAATTCGGATATATGTAATTTATCATTTTGGATGTATGTAAAGGCAAGGATGATTATTGCCTATGTTTAGACTCTGATCAACCATGGAGACATCTTCCAGTGTGGCTCTTAAAGTTCTACTTGGTAATAATTATATTTGATCTGAATGAGGTTATGTATTGATCTTTCACTACACCATAATAGACACTTGGTAACACATATTTTATTCACTAACCAACACTTATTTGTGTTATAAATTAATCACAATAGTAAACGTTGCTAAGAAAAAAAAGTATCACTGAAAATACACATGTAAAACTTGTTTTGTACCATCGCTTACTTATGTTAGGACAACGCTTATTTACGTTGGAAGTGAAGCTAACTAAATATTCTGAGGGTAAAAAAGTAGTTGACCATGCTTAGCCCTAGTTTCTATGTTCTCAACGCCTTTTCATGCGTGTTCATTCCACGAGTGCTAAAAATGCAAATTTGAGAGCGGAGAAACGCGAGTCCTTATTTGTTCAGGACGACCGAAGATCGTCATCACCATCAAGACAATTGGAACTAGCCTCTCCTCTAGACAAATTGGCATCTACTTCAAGCGATTCCTTCAAACAATTCAAATTTGACTAGAGGCTTCAAGCGATTTGATTTCGATGTCAGGCGATTTCTACATCAGACAATTTCTACTTATTTTTCTTATGGTAAAACGAATACGATGATTGGACCTTGAAAAAATCGCGATGCCATGGTTCCTAGCGTTTGTTTGTCTAGTGATATTTCTTTTTAACATCAAGACCGTTGCTTTTGTTGTCAACCAAGTTTGATTAATTGGAAAGCTTTTGTTATCAACAAAGTTTGATTATTTGGCAAGCTTTTGTTGTCATTAGAAATCGAAAATTTTCATTGACGTTTAGGAAATTGCTTGAAAAATAGTGTTTGTGCTTGTCGCATTTCTATTTTAAAAAATTCATTTGTACCCTCCTATCTAAAAGGTCCAGTTAAATGTGTAACCTTGCTTTGCATGCCAACATTTGGAAACAATTTGATTTAGTTTTCCAAATGCATAATATGGCTAGAGCTATGTGTGATGCTTAGAAGTTTGCTTTTAAAATCTTTTTGGTGCAAAAAAGCCTTTATAAAATTAGGTAAGATTTAGACTTTTAATGAATATACGTATCAATATATTGCTTTTGATCTGTATCTGGTCCAAATTCGAATTAGATAATTGGAACCAGACTTTAGTTGTTGATTTGTATCTTTTCATGATTAGTTTCATTTTTGCAATTAGTTAATACAACAAATTTAGATCATGACTACTTTGACCATTAGGTATGTTATTATAATTTAAAAAATGCATTAGAAAAATTGATAAAAATATTTTTTTCTACTAGAATCTTTACATAATCTATGAGTATGGATAATCGGCTATACATTAGATAAAAAAGTCGGGGCACAACATGAATTATCAAACTTCAAATGAAACTAGATTAATCTGTTAATTTTATAACGAGTTAATTAGCCTATAGTACTTCACATTAATTTTGTTCTAGCATCCAATGAATTTAATATGAACTAGGTTTTTTTTTTCTTTGAGTTATTATCTGAAATGTTATATGGATCGTAATGATTGATCACGTAATTAAATTTAAATCCTTTGAATATTTTGTGGATTCAGTTTTGTGTTTATTTTGGATCACAAGTACATATATTTTTAGAGTAAAGGATTTGATTTAGTATAATTCAAATGAACAAGTATGGTTACTGACAAGCTGTGCTTTTAAGTTTAGTAAAGGATTAAAATAATTACTGAGAATTGATAGAGATGCTGTGTACAAACATGAGTCATTAGATATATAACATCGTTAATTTCTTTTGCTATTCTAGTGTGTGTATGCTCATAAGAATAAAATGAAATAAATAAATTATGAACCTCATTTCCAATGGCGATGCATGTGACCTGAACTTAACGGAGAAAAGGATGATCATTTTCATTGATCCAAGATTTGGCTTGGCTCATATCAGTCATATTTTGGATGTATTCAATGCTTATACATATTATGAACGTTACGTTTGTGTTAAGGAAATTTTTGAGCACTTTACGGTTTACATGATATAACTTTACTCTGTTTATGTTTGTAGATTGGTGTGAAGCCGACGGGATTCGAACCCCCGACCTACCGAAAAGCAACACCACGCACTGACCACTGTGCTAAAAGATCTTTGTGTTAGTTTTTCGAGAGAGATGTTACATACTACACCTTTAAGAGCCCAACGTTCTCGTTGGCTCATATCACTCACCACTCAGGCGTTGGCATGTAACCCACGTCGGTATCACTGCACCGACCGACATCCGCAGCATTACACCCACAATTCCGGCTGGTTATAGGCTATGATACCAAATGTGACACCCATGGGATTCGAACCCCCGACCTCTCGGAAAGCAACACCACGCACTAACCACTGTGCTAAAAGTCTTTGTGTTAGTTTTTCGAGAGGGGTGTTACAAGGGCAACTTCGGATGGTGATGGAAGGCTATTTGCCTTTTGATTATAGTTTATTTCTACTTTAGTAGCCAAGGATTTCTGTAGAATTTGGTCTGCGTATATATTCCAAGTAAGTTTTTTTTGTTGGTTATGCTATGATTTGTATTTTGGAATGTTATGAAACCATTGCATATGTTAAAAAGAACACAATTCAAAATGAGGGGAAATGATCGGTAAATTGAGTACTTGGAAGAAGTAAAGAAAGCAACATTAGAGGAATATCAAAATGAGAGAAAGTAAGCTTCATCGTCCCCTGTACAATTCATTTGATTCAACTTTTTCTCCCTGTATATATAGGTATAAACACACAAGCCACATTATTTGACTGACAAGTGTCTGCGTGTCACCAATCAGACTATCACTTCTGCTTACTGCATAGTTGTTGGTTCACAAACTCAAACAAGTTAATAACATACACATAACATTTCATTTTTCATCTCTTCATGTCTTGAATCCTGACATGCTTCCTTCAAGTAATCTTCAAGTGCTTTAGCTTTTGTTTGTTGTCATTGAGTTAGCTCGTTAGATGTATCATGCTGCCTTCTTCAAAATCCAAACATGCATTTTAAGTCGTATGGTAATAATGATACTAATTATGTTAAATAACATATATTGGAAAAATTTACATTTTAGTCTCTTTAAAGAAACTTTTTCAATTTACATATGCATATATACTTATATAACAATGTTCTACAGTTTATTGACATGTCACATCATCAATATATCGTATGGGTGCATTAATACCTACTATTTTTTTTAGGATAATCGGTGGTGAAAGAACTGTAAAGAGGATGAATTTGTCTAAAGCTCTTAGCCCTAAAATACAAACATCCTAAAGGCTTTTATAAGAATGGCTACTTGTAAAGTTAATGTTGTGGGCTTGACGGATCAAACGGTCTTTTATGTAGTATATTAACTGATATGGTGTTATATTCATTTGATTTAATGAACTTTTAACTGATTTTGTTTACTGCAATTAGTTTAAAAAAATGATTCTTTCTTCTTTTGAATATTAGGATATATCAAGAAGAGTTATTGCTTGTGAAGTTAAAATAAACTCCTGTTTCCTAAGTCATGACTAGGTGTCCCATTTTTGTTCTGTCAGAATCTCTAGCTTTTGAAGCATTGCAAAAAATGGTGCATGGTTTGTAAATACTATGTTTTGTCACTAAACTCTGTTTTGTTGTTCACGGCTACATATCATAAATTCTGTTTTGTTGTTGCATTAAATACCTGAACCTGGCCCAGGTATAGGTTTCTTTTTTGAAAGGTCTTTAGTTACTCATAGTTGATGTGCTTATAAGTGGAACCTTATCATTGCTTTCACCCTTTAATGCACTTACATCCATCTGGCCTAAATATTGTGCTTCTCCCTATTTGTTTTACTTATTTTGAAGACAGTTTAAAAGATAAATGTTTGAGGAAATAATATAGTATTTATGGTCAATCAAACTCCATTTTTAGTTAATACATTTTGGATATTACAGTCATGAGATATGATTATGCTTACACCGTCAATACATTTTTTTGTGCGTTCCATTATATAATGTCTATTGCACTATTTTAATTAACCCATTTTGTTACCTCAACTCACATGTTTAAATGATTGCAATGTAGACTGTGCTAGGACAGATTTTTATTGTGAAAATGTATTTTTGAGTAACACGACAATATCTTGTACAACTTTATTATTGATCCTTCACAGCACATTAAAGTATGATAGTTAAAATATATTTATGAGTTTACCTAGGATATGAAAAACTTAAAACATTAAAAAATTATTTTGTGTATAATTAAAGTATCAGAAGGAAAATGCCAGACATATAATTAAATAAATGAAATACAACTTAATGAACCACATTAACTAATGTTCATTACCCTCCAATGTAGTATTAATTGCCTTTTAGTATATTTCTAACCCTTCGAGATAAGATAATCGTGGTTGCGTATAAAAAAAAAATTTGGCAATCTTTAAATTTTTGCTTACATACTCCTAGAAGATTAATTGTAACTCAGTCTTAGTTTCGGAAATAAGAAGCTAAGCCAATATATATAATAAGGAAAAGTTTGTTGGTTGAAATATATTCTTCTAATTTGGTTGTTATATGTAACGACCTGGATGATTTGATTCTCGAATTTCGACATTAATACATAAACCTGTATTACTTGTCGAAAACCCAATTATCGAAAACACCAGATAGTTAATTGAAAGGATTAAGAGGGTGAGAAAAAGAAAAGAAATAAATATTAGAATAAGAGAAAGGAGAAGAACCAACTAACCAATAGTACATAGAGTCTCTAATCGTAGCAGAACAAAATATAATACAAAAATAAATCTTTATTGAGAGCTCGAAATAATACTTATTATCATCATATTACAACATAAAACCAATGCACCTAGACAATTATAATAATATTTCCTCATATACAACACAAAATGGAATAAAACTAATACGTCTGAAATCCTACAGCATATCTCCTGAAGTCCGTAGCATCCTAACCTGAATCTATAAAACTCGGTCTGACCAGAGCATTGCAAATGCCAGGACCAGTTTGGTGAACCAACATGAGAAAACTCACTAAGTTTATAGGTACCATCCAACTTGGTATTAAAGTAATAATCTTTTACGAAAAGTAAGAACAATCCACAATATAGACAGTTTTTTACCTTATGATAACCCAAAACATTTTGAATTATATCTATTCTGATTTTACAATAGTGTCTATATCAAATAAATAACCATCTAGCAGAACGTTTGCATCTTACCTCTACATACATAACATATAATCAAAAACCATGAGTGCTTATTGAGGAATGGATAACCAACTATGACAAGGCATGAAACCGCCTTCCAATAGTATATCTCTAGAGAAGAATACACTGGGTTCAACAAATACATCTTGCAACCCGGCCGCACATGACCGACCACTCATTTACTCTGAATGTACCGAGTATCTTATCACCGACGGTTAGCGCCAACATAATTGTTCCCGGGAGATACAGAATCAATAGAAGGAATAAATAAATTTTCTCTAGATGGTGATAATACACCATAATGGGAGCGACCCATATAGCCATTATGCCTACCTGATTTTTTGTCATTTCCAGCTGTGAGGCTTAAGGTTACTATTACCTTTTAGAACATCACGTCACCATTTACTTTGAATTCCACATTGTCAGATCCACCAAATCACTAATTGACATTTATAAATTACTTTGGGTGTTAAGCTAAGAGAAGCTGTGCCTTCTCCGCCACCACAGAAATATGTTTGAGGAAATCAATTTACATTATCTTTTGGAAATACTCTGTTAAACAATTGTGTATACAAGTCATCCAAGAACAGGATGAACTGAAGGTACCTTCCTACCACATCCTATATGGGAATCACCCCAAGGATCAGTAGCGTGTAGTCCTTGCAATCCATAGATTCCAATCACGATCAAATTGCTATCAAAATATCTCTGGTTGTAACATCAGAAAAATTTACCAAGTAGCGCTTATGAAGATCCATGGTCTTCAACAACTTCATCTTCAATCAACATCTTCTAGATTCACGTATTCGCTGGTTTAGAATGGTTTCGAATATAAATTCGATCTCAGTCTTTCCGTACCAACAATCGTACTGTCCAGATTTAATAGTCGGTTATTTAGCTATCAAATAACAACCATTCATCCATAAAAAGTAAATAAATTCACTGATTCAATACCCAACATCATTTAACCTCTTTAATTAACTAGTCGTTAATTAAAACTTCTAAATCTTCCAATGTTTGGAAAACATATCACTTTTTCTTATTTAATATAAGAATATTCAATTATCATTTCTCTTATACTTCATTAACTACCCATTGTAAATTGGTAAGTGAATAAATCTCTAAGTATACAACCCCGAAGACTGAAACCAACATCAGATTGACACATCAAAAGCTACTCGACTCAACCAACGTACATCAGGTTCCAATTTCTTAAACATCTCTTTAAAAATTTATTTTCCACGTTATTCGCAACAACTATTATTCATCATTTAAAATCATATGTAAAATTATTTTACAAAATCTTATGTTATTTAACCAAAATTGTTCAACTTAACATCTGTAAACAAATGTTACAAATTTTATTTCCAAATCATTAACCCTTTCGATTTATAATAACTTTCTATTTGCATATATTTTTCAGTTAACTTATATTCTTTTACTTCTCATATCCTTTAAACAATTTATCAATATTTAACTCTAATTTGAAAATTTCTTTTATTATATAAATCCATTTCACAACTCTCCTGACATAACTTAGTTTATAAGTACTCCTATTTATAATTCCTTTTATTTGCACATTCTTATTTATAACTACTTTTGAGAAATCTTGACTTGAAATATCATTTACTAATCATTTTTCCCAATCCCAATTCTACATCCAAATTAGTATTACACTTTCACTTTTCATTGATTCGCTAATTTTCATCCATGAAACGCTATTTAATCACATGTCATATTATTATAAACAATGTTTACAAAAACATTCATTAGTTATGAAAATCCCTTTAATTTTTTTAAATAAATTCACGTACACTTTAAATTCAATTAGTCGATTTCACTATTTTAAAATCTACTAAAATTCCATTTACGACACTTAAGTCCTTTTCAGCAATCATTTTTAACACTACAATTTAATTTACCGCTTAACCATTTATTTAATAAATAGTGGAATTCCCATAAATTTTAATTTAAACGGTTATACAAGTGCTGATAAAACATCGACGTTTATTTTTAGAAATAAAAGTCGTCTTTCAAATATATATAATTTTAAAAACGTTCAAAATCGATCTAACATTGATTTCAAAATCTTTTAATTTATCAAAGATACTAAATAGGCAACTGTCTACTAAATTACTAAGATAGTGAAATAATTTTTTTGTCAACCACTTTCACACTTAAACGAACACAACAAATTATATTGATAAACATTATCAATATTAGTGAGGAATCCTGTTGGATTCCTCCAACCTGTCAATTCCTGCATCACAAATTCATATTTCAACATATTTTATAATATATAAAATTTAACAACTATTAGTGAGGAATCTAGTTAAATCCCTCCAACCTGTTTTTCCCTACATCCAAATAGGTTACCTCAAATGAAATCATTCAGTTTATTTAACTGGTAATTTCTATAACATTAAATAACAACAATTTAATATCAACCATTTTATTAACAACCACAAAATCCATTAAATTAACACATTTATATTATAAACGTGACCAACGTGGTAAGTTACCTCAATTGATTATAGTCGTTATAAATTAATGATTAATTCCAATTAAATTAAAAAAAATGTTTAATTTAATTGGTCAGTCTATATATATATATATATATATATATATATATATATATATATATATATATATATTATTCAGTAATCATCCAACAATAAACAACCATAGCACACAAAAATTAAACCCGACTTATATAAATATAAGTAGCTCAAACTAAGCAAATAAACTCACCTTGATTTGATTCATGGTTAAAACGGCTCATTTCAGTTAAATTAAGCAAGCGTATTATTTAACTGAAAATTTTAGTTGATTCCAAATGCGTCCAATTCTCTTCCATGGTGTAGTGCTCATTGATGCGGTCCTAATAAGGACTGTCAATTTCCTACATGACCCGAGACCCCACCCGAAACCCACACGAAAATTAGCAGGTTAACGCGACCCATTTAATTAGCGAGTTATTTTCGGGCGAATCCGAATTTGACCCATTTATAAACGGGTGGGTTTAGGATTGACTCGCTAACCTAATTTTGACCCCAAACCCGATTATATGTTGTATCTTTTCCATACTGTTGGTCTTTTAGGTATACTGTTAGTGTTAGTCTTTTATGTATACAGTAATTGGTATGCTCATATATTTAAGCAGTTATATTTTACTAATTTATTCTTGTATGTTGTTAGTTCTATTTTACTTATAATAACTGTATCTCTTCCATACTATTAGTCATTAATTTACGCAGTATGGTTATATATACTTATGTATGGAGAATGATTTTGGAATATGGTGATTTATTCTTTATATATGTAATGTCTGTTGGTGACTTCGCAACTTGTTGCATGTTGGTGATTATATAATAGTGTTCTTGTTGGTGATTTGGTTCTTTTGTTGTTTATATCAGCAGGCAATATTTACCAATGGGTCAAACAGGTTAACCCAACCCAACACGACTCGACACGACCCATTTAGTTAAACGGGTTACGCGGGTCGGGTCGGGTCAACCCGTTTATAAACGGGTCGGGTTGGGGTTGAGAAAAAATGACCTGCTTAATAAACGAGTTGGTCTGACCCATTTATAAATCAACCCGAACCCGATTTGACCTGACACGACCCATTGACAGCCTAGTCCTAATGTATCTTGGTTAGTCCAATTCTGATAATATTAAAGAGAGTTATTAACGTTCTAGTTTACTTGATTTAATAATAATTAACTCCTTAATTAATTTTAATTAACCAACTTATTAATTACATTTGGTTTTAAATTTACTGGCCGATCCTTCGTTTTGAAATCAACATGCCTAATTGAATATTCTTTCCCTCTCATTTGTGATATGCTTCCTTCTTAACCCTAAGCCCAGCAGCCTCGCGACTTCCACCTGTTTTTCCTCCACCAGACCATCGGTCCACGATCTAAACCCACAGGTAAATTCGCCTTCGCTCCCGTCACGTTGCCTGAAGCAGTTTGCAACCCAGACACGCCAATCTCCTCCAATCGTCGTGGCTTTCGAGCCTAATTCCGATCAACCCACGATGTGTTTCCGATCATCACTATTGATCTTTAAGAACTCTCCTAGCTTTAGAATTTTTCTTCTGGGAGTTTTATGAAATAAGGTTTAGATTTGGAGATTTGGGAGGAAGAGCGTTCAAAGCTTTCTATCCATTGAAAAAATAGTGGAGGCGCAGATTTGTTTCAGTTGACCAAGAAAGGAAAATTTTGACCAAATTAGGGTTTGAGTTGTTAGTTAATATTTATAGTGGGGTTGTAATAATATTTTATTACATTTTGAAACTTCAACGTGAAGTAACATGCTAAAACACCTACGTACGACCTTTGATTGAAACGAAAATTGAAATCCTAGCATAAAACAGCATTCTAGACATAATGGAATAGGTTTCATCGAATTCAGAGATTGTTTGTAAAAATTCCTTTATAACTCATATACGTGAGCCAGTAAGCGTTTAAATAGCGAACAATCACCAAAATAAATCCAATTAATTTTAAATTAGGAATACTAAAACAATAAATCATTACAGATTTAAAAAAATTAGTTTTGTCGAAATCCGAGTTCACTAAATAATCATCTATTCTTAATTTACATATTAAATTGATAAAATGAATAAAAAAAATCTATGTGTTTAATATTCGCATGATCAAATGGTAAATCTGATTGATAAAATTGAAATTGTGATGACCCCATACTCCCGAGCCACGGAAGCAAGGATAATCATTAGAATATAACATATAGAAAATAACAGCAGAACAGAAATATTGAATTACACCAGATAATGTACATTAGATTACACTGTAAATAATGTCAACATCAAAGTTACACAGCATAACATGATCATACTTAGTACAGAATACAGTTATAGCTTAATATAAAATGTCTGCAGCAGAATCAAACATAATATACATAATGAAGTCTGAACAGCATAATATAAATGATGGAATCCAATGGAATCCAACGGCATTTTCAAATAATTCACGTATACATAGAATTCAAATCAATTCTTCTCCATGGTTAAATTATTCGATATTCGCGTTTCAATTCAATATATTAATTTAATGTCAAATACATCTAACCATCAGAATATCCAATAAACCAAGTAATATCAGTTTATTTCCATTCCATATCGCTTATAATATTTTATAACAATTTTCTGCTATTTTTATTTATTTAAAAATGGCCCATTTTCATCGAACGACGTTTCAAGTCATTCGACAGCACTGGCACTACTTTCAATCAAATTAGATGTACAAATTTCTCAAAATCTAACCAACGGATCTTAACGGACTTTATATCGTTGGAAAGATCTCTCCAAAGAGAACCCAACAGTTCCGATTTCGGGAAAATCCGATGGTCGGATCTCCCGTAATAATCGTTTAAAATTACGATTTCAAAACGCGAGCTGCAGCGTTGTTATTCGTTTTATTTTAATTATATATATATAACTAATTTCGACGATTTCCAAACCATTTTCACTTCACAAATTTGGATAACGCCTTTAAATTTCGAAAAATTTCGCCATAACCTCCTTTGTACGGGGAGGGGTTTGGAAATTTATTGGGCCGTATTAGGCACCCAATAAATCCAGTATAAGCATACACAATTTTCAGTGTCCTATTCTATGCCCGAGGGAGTGTATAAAATTACCCCAGAGATAAATCTCGTCACCTCGTTCGGTGTTGGAAAATAAATAATCCATGTGTCATGTCTAATAACTAGAGAGACGTGGTTATTGTCAAATCTACACCCGTGTGGGTTTTTTATTTAATCTGGCAATTTACCATTATATTTATTTTATCCATACCAGTCCTCAGTTCATCGCCATACGAACATCTTGCTCATATGGTAATCTCGACCTCGTCATACAAGCTCCAAATGCATATATGGAATGTGGTATGCTATGAAATTAATAGTTCGTCTTCGGTTCAACCTGAAATATAGTCATCTCCATACAAGCGTCTCGCTTATATGGTAATTCCAACCTCATCACATAAGCTCCAAATGCTTATGTGGTATATGATAGAGTATGCTATCTTCACGAAGTATGTCATTCAGTGTAGTTCAAAATTAATTGTTGCTATTCTATGGTGTTGTTTATAATCTCACACAGAACAACGAGCACACCGCATCCAATGGCATTCACAGGAGTTTATATAATAAATAAAATTGCGTAGCCAACTCATCAAGGCTTACCTACTTGTCAGGCATGCAAATAAATTCTTTATTCAACAAGTAACCCATTTTCCTTTTCAGCATATGTACATATATGCAAATCTACGCTAAAAATAATATATTTAGCAAACAAATAATTATTTCCATACATGGTTAATTTTAACAGTTCATATACATGTTAAAAAATATTTTCAATAAACAAATATTTATTTCAACCTTTGACTATTTTTACAGTTCATATGCACGTTAAAAAATATATTTTCAATGAACAAATATTTATTTAAACCTTTGACTACTTTTAACAGTTCATATACATGTTAAAAATATTATTTTCAATGAACAAATATTTATTTCATCCTTTGGTTATTTTTAACACTTCGTGTACATGTTAAAAATAATATTTTCAGTCAATAAATATTTATTTTAACTCATGGTTATTTTTAACACTTCATATACTTATTAAAAATAATATTTTCAATCAATAAATATTTATATTAATACACGGTTGTTTTTAACACTTCATATACTTATTAAAAATAATATTTTCCATCGACAAATATTTATTTCAACCTTCGACTATTTTTAAAGGTGAGTAGGGTCGTACATGGACACAGGCCTAACTGGAATTTTCAAATGAAATGTTCGCTCCACTCACTTCAGTCGTGCCTAGCTATTTTATAAACTTAAGTAAATGAACCACCAATTCTTTCCAATCTAGAGGTGAATCATACTTCGGCTATCTTACGTAGAAATGATGGAAGTGAGTCTTTCGCCCAGGTTTCACTCACATGCGTCTCATTCCGGTGTTTCGGAAGGAAGCCTCCTATTGATGAGGAAACCACGCGGGAGTTTGCCAAGGGGAAGCCTACTATGAGAACAGGCGCCCCAGATATTAACTCCTAGGAGGGAGTCGCTAACTACTGACGAAGCAAGGAAGGTCTGCTTCTCCTAACTGCCAAGTGAAGCGAAGGCAGGTATCCCAACAATCAATAAGGCTTGCGAAGAGCAAGTATTATTATCCTGACAGTTAGACACTAGAGGATAGGGTACTTCGAGCAAAGCGCAGGTCGCTCCGCACCTTACTGACGAAGCAAAGCGAGGAAGGCTACCGGATGAAAAAGAACCCAATGGAATGCCTTATGCTTAACACTTGAAAGTCAAAGTTAGTACAACGTCTTAATATGAGTTAATTTTAAATGATTCTTGTGGTGTAGAGCAGTTTGGTAGCTAGCAAGGCTCATAACCTTGAGGTCACGGGTTCAAATCATGTCCCCGCACTGGAGTGTGTATGGCGATTCTATCTTTTTTTCTATGCTATACTTGTATTGATGGATATTCTAGTATGTGATTACATCTTTTCCCTGGGTATCAGTTTATCTATAGCCCTTTTAGTATCCCCCAGTTTATTAATTCCGGTAAAATAGCTGGCGAGATCAATTCTCCGAATATCGAGAGTCGATGGTTTAGCTCGAGCAGCGCTTCAAGAGAAAATCGTGTCCCAACTACACATTCTGTTGAAAGTCTATCGGGACACTATGGAGAGTTTGACCTTACCAGAAGTCAATCTCCAAGAAGTCGCTGCCAATTAATATACTGGGTTTTTTTTACAACGAGAGCATTTTTTGGCTAAACGACGTATATGTCAACCTTGTCAATCAGGGCACCAATTAATATACTAGGTCCCCACTTTGCCCAAGCTCTGGGGTTAGTGCTTTTGTTCAGTTCACAAGGTATATTTTTATTTTCCTCGTTGATTGAGAAAGATAATTTCACTTACCCCACTTTCTTTTAGTATGGGACTCTCTCCCAGAGCAGCGGAACTCACGACTCTATTAGAAAGTAGAATGACCAACTTGTACACGAATTTTCAAGTTGATGAAATTAGTAGAGTGGTCTCAGTTGGAGATGGGATTGCACGAGTTTATGGATTGAACGAGATCCAAGCTGGGGAAATGGTTGAATTTGCCAGCGGTGTGAAAGGAATAGCCTTAAATCTTGTGAATGAGAATGTAGGTATTGTTTTCTTTGGTAGTGACACCGCTATTAAAAAAGGGTATCTTGTCAAGCGCACTGGATCCATTGTGGATGTTCCTGCAGGAAATGTCATGTTAGGCTGTGTGGTCGACGCGTTGGGGGTACCTATTGATGGAAAAAGGGCTCTAAGCAATCACGAACGAAGACGTGTCGAAGTGAAAGCCCCAGGGATTATTGAGCGTAAATCTATGCACGAACCCATGCAAATAGGGTTAAAACAGTAGATAGTCTGGTTCCTATAGGCCGTGGTCAACGCGAACTTATAATCGGGGACAGACAAACTAGAAAAACATTTATTGCTATCGATACTATATTAAACCAAAAGCAAATGAGTGAAAGCCCTGAGAGTGAGACATTATATTGTGTCTATGTAGCGATTCGACAGAAACGATCGACTGTGGCACAATTCTTTCAAATTCTAAGTGAAGCGAATGCTTTGGAATATTCCATTCTTGTAGAAACCACCGCTTCGGATCCTGATCCTCTGCAATTTCTGGCCCCATATTCTAGGTGTGCCATGAGGGAGTATTTCCGCGATAATTCCATGCATGCATTAATAGTATATGATGATCTTAGTAAACAAGCGGTGGCATATCGACAAATGTCATTATTGTTACGCCGACCACCAGGATGTGAGGCTTTCCCTGGGGATGTTTTCTATTTACATTCCCGTCTCTTAGAAAAAGCCGCTAAACGATCGGACCAGACAGTTGCAGGTAGCTTGACTGCGTTACCCGTCATTGAAACACAAGCTGGAGACGTATCGGCCTATATCCCCACCAATGTGATCCCCATTACTGATGGACAAAATTGTTCGGAAACAAAGATCTTTTATTGCGGAATTAGACCTGCAATTAAAGGTGGCTTATCTGTCAGTCGCGTCGGGTCTGCTGCTCAGTTGAAAACTATGAAATAAATCCGCGGTAGTTCAAAACTGGAATTGGCATAATATCTCGAAGTGGTCTCCTTCGCTCAATTTGGCTCAGACCTTGATGCAGTGAGTCAGGCATTACCCAATACAGGTGCAAGGCTTACAGAAGTGCCCAAACAACCACAATATTCACCACTTCCAATTGAAAAACAAATTGTAGTGATTTATGCAGCTGTCAAGGGCTTCTATGATCGAATGCCACTAGACAAAATGGCTCAATATGAGAGAGCCACTCCAAGTAGTATAGGTCCTGAATTACTCAAATCCTTAAAATAAAATGGTGGGTTAACTCATGAAAGAAAGAGTGAACAAGATGCTTCTTTAAAAGAAAGCACTTTGCCTTACCTATGATGAAATTCCAAATGAGAAACGGAGGGGCGACTAAAAGGAGCCAAACTATTCTTCCATATTCAAATAATACTTTTTTCCTAAGCCACTCCTTGAGGTATATTAATTGCTTGTCGCGCCAATACTATATTTTCGATAGGGAGACTTGAGCATATTGGTTATTGGTACCGGGTTCTACTCCTTATTTTATTTGGACTAAGGAAAAGGAAGCGTGAAGAGCCCGCTTAGGATTCGTATAGGTGATATGGGAAAGAGCATGTGGTCTTGACTACCTTATAGGAGAAGCCTATAAATTGTGTGATTTGACTGTTCTCGGTTAAGTGGTTAAAAAGCTAGTGGCGTGTACCAAAGGAACTCTTGTGCGTCTGTTCACAGGGGATGAAAAAGGACAGATGTGCTTAGGTCCCTACTTGAAATTTTTTAGCTGAAAGGATATAAAGAAATACCAGCTTTAGCCCACCCTTCTAGTGGTTCTATCCGCACTCCTTTGCTGAGCCCTGCATTCCCTACCTATCGGTCGCTCCTTTCTTTCAGTCAAAATCACACAAAGAGATTGATGGGAAAAGGAAGGCGATCGGTAGATCGATGGATGAATCCACCAGCTCCGAGGAAGCGGATGATCGAAGCTAAAGGTCACTTCACTTACAAGTTTGGATTTGATTTTGGCAATAACCCTATGCAAATAACTCGGAACAAACTCACGGAATGGACAGAGGAGGGGGAAGCACAAGCAAATTTCTTGGGACTGAACTACCCACCTCCCGTGTAATGATACTTTACAACTCTCCCCGAAAGAAAATAACTGATTCGATAAAGAAAGCACGGCTGAGAAGTCGCTGGGATGACTGAGCATATCATATCTGATTTACATAGGTGTCTTGACGCATACTATTAGGCCCAGATCTGGTGATTGTAAGGCCACTGTTTGAATAGTAATGTTGGTACATCAATCCGCCACATCGATATCCCGCAATTAATATACTGGACAAATCTGGTATCTCTTAAATACGAATACACAATTGCATCTCCAATCATCCCTTGATTCTAGAAGCTACCTCGCTCATTGCCACTCCCAACCCTTTCTTTGTATTTGTTCGCGAAGTCAGTGATCAGGCTTGCTGCTAGGAAGGAGGGGCTCTTGCATATTTCCCTTTCTTTATTTAGAGTAGTGCGCGGTATCGCCTCAGAGAGTGTATGAAGCTACCTATACCGAAAGAGCTTACAGTTTGTCTATTTGAAGAGAGGTGGCCTGCCTCGCATAATACGTGCTCATCATCCCGAAATGATTCGTCGATATGACAGCAATGTGGTAAGTATTCTATGTGGTGAAGCGTTGTTTATCGTGCTTTTCGTTTGCGAAGGTGCGTAGTCTCAATATGCGCATTAGAGAAGAGGAAAGCAAAGACAAAGAAAGGACCAGAGAGTCCCTCATCACAAAGAAGAAAGCAGTTAGTTACGGTATTAGCATCCCTTATTTAAGTCCGTCCTTTCTTACTATCATACCTTCGACTATAAGAAGATTGTCCCCCTAGAAAAGAGAGAGTAGAATGCCCTAAGGACAAGGACCTAGCCGCCAACTCAAGGAAAGAGAAAGCTCATTGAAAATGAAGAAAGCATTTGGTCAGCTTCAAGCTAGCCAGATCCAGGGAGAAGGGGGACAGATAATATAAGATCTTTGGCCATCTTTTCATCTGCATCTTAGGCTGCTCCTTCTTCTTAATTGAATATCCCATCGAATAAAGAATGACCTACTGGTGAAAGCCAGCCATAGAGCACTCTGTGATTTCGTCCCGCCCCGCCAAAAGAATGATTTTCCATTGTGGGGCCTTCCTGGTCAATAAGTTGGTGCACCTTCGCTCCATTCTTTTGGAATGGTATGCGGTCCGATTTCATAACTACCCGAGTAATCTCCCTTTGTTCTTGTTCCAAAGTGTGTTCCCTTGCCTGTACTTCGCGCTGTTGAAGTAAGGATGCTTTCTCATTGTCTCGATTTCGAGCTACTGGACCATACGATGTAGGTGAGTCTGATTGTTCTGACTTCTACTGTAAGTTGCCTTAAGGCGCCTCCCAATAAGGGCACATGCCTATGAGGAAAATCCCATTTATCAGATGGAAAAAAAGATAGCTACAGAGGCTGAGGGAAAGGTCAGACTCTATTTCTGACTTAAGGAAGCCTTTGGAGATCTTCTCCTATCTTTAAGACGAAGACGCAACAACTTGTCTAGTCATACAGCATGAACTTAGAAAAATGAATTAGAATTCATTTTGAATTAAAACATTGATGCTTAAATAACATACCAAAACTTGAAATCTGAACTTTGAAATCTGAACTATTGTATAATCAGTGAAAGCGAAATCGCTTACCTTATAGCCACTATTGAAGTGAAAAGCAATAACAACAGTTCGCGTTCGCTTCTAGTACTGGGCCTAAGATTTTATCACTACTCTTCGCTGCTACACACCTTGCCTGATAAGCCACTATTCTCTTTCCAGTTAGCGTGACGGAACTAGGCCTTAGCGTTACTGTTAAGCGTGACTGATAGCTCCCAACGTTGGATGAGGCTCTACTCTCCACGTGTGATCCACGAGACCATCCCATCTCATCCTATCAGCACGCATTCCATCAAGATCAAAGATTCCAAGATTCAAGAAGTAGAATCAAGATCAAGACCTTTCATCATATTACTCGCTAGTCTTCCTTGTTTATACCGATTCTTTAAGGTTATTCTAATAAAGATTCATTCCTGACTTGCGAAGGATCGGCTAAGCTTTGGGCGATGGTTTGGCGTCTCGCTTCTGCTCTCGAGAGAACTATCTCTCTTGGCTTCCAGCATCTCAAAATGCTATCCTGGTTTCATTCATCAAAGAGAAGAGCGTACTTGAAGCTCAATAGGGGTGGCGGTCCATAACATAAGGTTGAGCGACTGCCCCTTCATCCATGTCTCTTAAGGAATAGTTAGAAACGTCACATGGGCAAGTTGTCGATTCGATGTCTAGATCTGCTACAAATACCAATTAGATGTGCGCCTGTCGGATAAATATTTCTCCTAAGGTGCTTGCGTTTTAGCCCTTCCTCTTGCCATACGAAATTCTTCATTTCAAGCCTCCATCATTTTCGGAGGTTGATTATATAGGAAATCAATCGGGCACTTGTCAATAGAAGAAGGACTCTCATGTACGCGTACTTATAATTAATACGAGGTTCTGCAATAATATATCAGCAAGGAGAAAATATCTCCGTTTTTGGTAGAAAAATTTGACAACTTATACATGAAAAACGAGCTACAATGCGAGTTTTCCATCTTGGACGTGTGTGTTTTGTTGTGTGATTTGATTCATCATTGAAAGTGCTTATCGAAGATTCTGTTAAAGGTCATCAGAATTTATTCATCGCTCCCATAATAATAAGTCCCAATGGGAGAACAAAGAAAGGTTTTGCTTTATACGCACACATATTACTTATTTAGGGAAGTTATGCTCCGAAGCCCCAAGCTCAGATGGACCTGAAGTCTCCTAATTCCAGTCTTACTCAGTTGCCCACATGTACACTTTTCCTAGTCTATATTAAGGCCATACTCTTTAAAGAAGTTACTCTTAGCAGCTCCAACTCTAAAATTACACCTTTCCATAGAATATGAGCTATAACGCTACTTTTTGAACTCCAGACGTACAAGCTATCATCGAAGTGGCCTATAACGAAGATTTCTCTTAAAGGAAATGGATCTTCCCCTCCGGTCAGTAATCGTAGAATCAGATAACAATGGGTAGATTTAACCTAATTGATCCTCACTTCTCGACAAGAGAAAGGTAGGAAAAATTTTGTCTCTCGCTTCACCAGTACCAGGGTGATTGCGGGGCACTGTGTGTCCCGGGCACTACAAGGATTTAAGACTGAGCTTCACTGATCTATATGCCTTTACAAAGGATAGGATGCCAGTAGCCTCTAGAGTTATCTACCACTTCGCTATACCGAGGTTTCAGGAAACTAGGACTTAGGTAGCTACGCAGATTCACCTATGGGAAACCATGGATTTGACTTGTCTTTTTCAATGCCATACTTTATGAATTAGGAATTAGCGGCACCCTTGTTCTTCTCATCTGGGACACATGCATGGATCTTCGTACATGCTTACTACTAGAAGTTGGCTTTCTACCTCACTAATACCAGGGACGAGCCAGCTCCAAGTCATTTTGTCTCACACGGACGGCCCGCCACGCACCAGCCGAAATTACCCATGAAAGTGCGTTGTGCCAATGTCCAACTAGCACGGGACGGTGGCCAAAGAAAGAAAAGGGAGTTTGAACTAACGAGGAACCTGTAGAATATCTCACAGCGCATGGAATATAACATAATAATAATGTACTTTGACATAAACAGGTGCGGGTCGGTCGTTAAAGAAATTAAATCACGAAGTTAACTCGTTGGTTCCCAACTGGATCATGAGTTCTATTTCCTATTTGGACTTCCTTTGCATCTCGGGTTTTGGTCTTCTCCGGATCGGTTCGGATATGCTCCTCTTCACTATGCTTCGGATCGTGCTCCTCGAAGTAGTTCTATCTGTGATCATCCACATCGGGTCGGGTCGGATTTCTCCATCCAAATCAGTTCGGTTCGGATCGCGATCGGTTCGTAATGGGGCTTCGGATCGGGTCGGGTCTTCATCACCAGTTCGAGCTCGACTCCTGCTCGGATCGGGGTCTCCAAGCGATTCGGGTCGGATGGCTCTCCAGATGGACGGGTAGAATTGAGCTTCAAATGAAAGGGGTCGGTTTGGTGCCACCATCCACGAGCGGTTCGGATCGGGTAGTGCTCCACGATCGGTTCGTGCTTCCCTCCTCCGATCCGATCCGGTTCGGCTAATTTCCTGCACTTCTTTCCAGCGACTGTTTTACGCCATTCGACGGCGTTTTCGACCAATCTAACTTTTCTAATCAATCACAAAACATACAATACAGTCATAGCATCATATAGAATTGACAACTAACATCAAAACGACAATTTGATAGGTTAAAACGGATCAAACATAGTCAAAATCCCATATTTTCCCCTTAAGCATTTTTAAGCAAAACTAATGATAGGATTAGTAAAACTTAACCAAAATAACCAAATTCTCTAACAGAGACCTAAAACAATATTTAAAAATTTATTAATATTTTTCCGGATTTTTAACATGTATAAATTCGCTAATTATCACTAATTACCCTTAATTAACCATAATTAGTGAGAAACTATGCAAATCACTCACCTTAGCCACGACAAATCTGAAATGATTCTCTGTTTGGTGCTGTTCCCAAGGCTATACAGCAGTTCGACCTCGATTCTTGTGCTAATCCGCTTTGATTTGATGTAGATTTGGCTTAATTAGCGATTAGAAGGTGATTTGGGGTATTTTAGAAAGTGAAGGCCATGGCTAAACTTGAAGGAGCAAAAAGTGGTGGCTGGAAAATGATATAAACTGAATTTCCTAACCCTATCAGCCTTCCCATAACCCTAATCCCGAAATGGGTTATGGCCCACTCATAATCACCTAAATTAGGCCCGATTAAGATGTTTTTCACCATCTGAAAACTTGTTTCAACTATATCTCCCAAACGGTGAGACCGTTTGGCTAATGTGACGACTCTACGGAAAGGTAAACCATCATTCGGATCTAATGGAAGTGGTTTCAGGTCAAAACTCCTTTCCAATCAAAAGTTACGGCCGAAACAATAACCGCTAGGGGCAAAACGGTCATTTAAAAATCGGCAAAAATCATGAACATGGGAAATGACCCCAATAGTCATCTCCCAAAGTTACATGACCATACGACTTCGTTTGTGAAAAAAATAAATATCTTACGATCCTTCAATACGTAGAATGCGGGTCGTTTCATTCCCCCCCCCCCCCCCCAAGAAAGTTCGTTCCCGAAATTCCTTGACCCAAAACATACAAAGGATCCCGCATGCCTACCACGCCCATACAACAATCAAACATGTAAAACAAACAAAACAAGCCTATCCTAGCATGCGAAAAGACTAAATCGAAACTGAAAGCTTACCAGGCGAAGAGTTCTGGATACGTCTTCGTAATGCTCTCCTCTGTCTCCCAAGTACAGTCATTCTCATTTCGCACCACTGAACTTTGACTAGATTCGCTGCTTTCTTTCGAAGTTGCTTCGTATCGTTCCCAACAATACGCATAGGTCTGCAATTCCCAAACGCCGCGGGTTTAACCTCGATATCATCCAACTGATCGGGTGAAATAGTCACATCGGGGTCATGCACGAATTTGCTTAACTGGGAAACATGAAATACATTATGAACTCCTGCCATCTTCTCTAGTAATTCAACTTTATATGCCAAATTCCCAATTTGCTCAAGAACTTGGAATGGACCAACAAATCTTGGTGTCAACTTGCCTCTTCTGCCAAATCGTATCATGCTCTTCAATGGAGAAATCTTGACAAACACCAAATCGCCAATGGAGAACTTTAATTCTCTTCTCCTCTTATCAGCATAACTCTTCTGCCTATTTTGGGCAGCCTTCATTCGTTGTTGGATAACCTTAATCTTAGCTGAAGTTTCTCTTATCACATCTAGTCCAAGCACAAACTTCTCACCAGTTTCTAACCAACATGACGGCGAGTTGCACGGTCTTCTGTACAAAGCTTCAAATGGAGTCATACCAATACTGGATTGATAATTATTAATATATGCAAACTCTACTAGATGCAAATGGTCATCCCATGATCCACCAAAGTCTAATATGTAAGCTCTCAAGAGATCTTCTAATGCTCGATTCACCCTCTCTGTCTGTCCGTCGGTTTGCGGAAGATACGCGGTACTGAGATGTAATTCTGATCCTAACGCCTCTTGTAAGCTCTTCCAAAATCCACTAGTGAACAACAAATCTTGGTCACTCACAATGACTTTGGGTATTCCATGAAATCTCACTACCCATTTTACATATAGTTCAGCTAACTTAGCTGCCGTTCTATTCGACTTGACGGGTATAAATCTTGCACTTTTGGTCAATCGGTCCACAATCACCCAAATGCTATCATGACCCAACCTAGTCCTTGGTAACCCATCAATAAAATCCATTGAGACTTGTTCCCATTTCCATTCTGGAATTTCTAATGGTTGCAACAAACCACTAGGCTTCTTTTGCTCAGCTTTAACTAGTTGGCAATTCATGCATTTGGATATAAACTTTCCAATGTCTCTTTTCATCCCTTCCCAGAAGTAGGTCTGCTTCATGTCTCAATACATCTTGTTACCACCGGGGTGTATAGTCAGTTTTGAGTGATGACATTCTCTAAGTACTTCATCCCTCAATCCTTTGATATTGGGCACAACAAGTCTTCCATTCTTTCTAAGCCATCCATTTTGATCAGGCCTATACTTGTTCATCTCCTCATCGCTACCCATCTCTAACTTGGAGATGATTTCCAATAGTTTAGGATCGTCCTTCTAACTGGAACCAATCCGCTAAATCAAAGTGGGTCTGATCGTCAAACTTGCTAACATTTCTGAATCCAATTCGCACTTTGGTCTGAAATCATACCCAGTGATGTACTCCAGTTGCTTCCATTCTACAAACATAGCCCCTAAACTGGCATATCTTCTACTCAATGCATCAGCCACCGCATTGCCTTTTCCTGGTGTATATGCGATGTCGAAATCATAGGAAGCCAGGAATTCTAACCATCTTTGCTATCGGAAATTTAGATCCTACTGAGAGAAGAGATACTTTAACGATTTATGATCTGTAAACAACTCGAATCTTTCTCCCAAGAGATAATGTTTCCACATCTTCAACGCGAACACGATCACTGCTAATTCCAAATCATGGGTAGGGTATCTTCTCTCGTGCGGTTTCAATTTGCGACTTGCATAAGCTACAACCCTACATCCTTGCATCAATACACCACCTAGTCCGATACCACTTGCATCTGTATATACTGTCATCTCTTCATTCCCCTTAGGAATGACTAACACTGGTGCATATGTCAACTTTTCCTTTAGGCTCTTGAATGCATTCTCGCACTTTTCGTCCCAGACGAAAGCTTGATTCTTCTTGGTCAACTGAGTCAATGGTGCTGCTATCTTGGAGAAGTATTGGATAAACTTACGATAATATCCAGATAATCTCAAGAAACTTCTTATTTCCCATTGCATTCTTGGGCGTAGACCAATCTTGTACCGTAGCCACCTTCGCAGGGTCCACGGCGATACCATTCTTTGGAACAACATGGCCCAAGAATATCACCTCCCTCTTCCAGAAGTGGCACTTAGAAAACTTTGCTTTCAATTGGTGTTTTCTCGACATCTACATCACTATCCTCAAGTGTTCCTTGTGTTCTTCCTCTGTCCTAGAATAAACAAGTATATCGTCCACGAACACAAGAACAAACTTATTCAACTGATCTATGAATACTCTATTCATAAGATCCACAAAATATGCTGGTGCATTGGTCAACCCAAATGGCATGACCAAACACTCATAAAATCCAGACGGCGTCCATAACGCCGTTTTAGCTTTACTCTCAGCTTCCACTCTAAGCTGATGAAAACTTGTCGCGAGATCCAACTGGGTGAACACTCTCGCGCCACTCAACTGATCAAACAAATCATCTATCCGCGGTAGAGGATACTTATTCTTCCTCGTCACCTTATTCAACTCGCGGTAGTCCACACACAATTGAAGGGAACCATCTACCTTGGTAGCAAACACAACTGGTGCTTCCCACTCAGAAACACTTCTTCTGATAAATCCCTTCTTCAAAAGATTGCTCGCTTGCACCCCGAGCTCTCGCTGCTCCCTTGGTGCCATATGACGAAGTGGCATCACTATAGGTATGGAATCTTTCACTAAATCAATACGGAACTCAATCTCTCAGTGTCGTAGAAGTCTGGTCACTTCCTCGAAGACGTCCGGATACTGGCCAGCCACGGGCACATCTGACAACTCATCATGCCGGATGTCGAGGGAATTTAGAAAACTAGCCATTACCCCATCATTAGGTAGACCACCAAACACTATCCTCTACCCATCATCCGCTCTAACTATCACCAAAAAGCCCTCATAGTCTACCACCACCCGTATCTTTGGAGCCAATCGACTCCCACAATAATGCCAAACCCAGTAAATCCCAAAACAAAGCAGTCACAAACAAACATGCATCCATGACTCGATAAGACTACATTACGACAAATCATGCTAAGGCTAGTTGAACCACCAATCTGGTTCGTCACTACCAAAGGTCTATCGACAATCTCGGGCTCCAATCCCAACCTATCTACTAGGTCACTAGATATGAAGGAACTGGAAGCTCCGGTATCAAACAACACTCTAATTGGAACATCATAAACAGAAAGCATACCTTAAATAATGACATTCTTCCCTTTTTCCGCCGCAGTTGGGGCATTCGACGAAGAAGGAACAACATTGATAGCATATGCTTTCACAATCTGCTTTTCTTTAGGGGGTGGCGGACACTTATCCTTGTGATGTCCCACTTAGCCACAGTTGAAGCACTTCCTATTCGCTGTCTTGGCCCGACATTTTTTGGCATAGTGGCCCTTCTTTCCATAGCTGAACCAGTCAACATCTTTCTTATTCTTCTTCTTCTGGCCATCCTTGGTTTGATTATGCTTTCACTTAATCTGAGAACCATTCTTGCCTCCACCGCTTGCTTGCGGCTTTGGGTCCTCTGCAGATGCAACCTCAGTCTTCGAGTAAAGACTCTCTGACCTCAATGCTTTCGCCACAATTGATTCAAACGTCTCGTCGATGTGGTTAATAAGCCTTTCCCCCAGGTACTGATCTAAGCCTATTATGAACTTCTCGTTCTTCTTCTCAGGAGTGTCGATAAGAGATAATCCATACTTTGATAAAGTATTGAACTCAGCAATATACTCCGAGACAGCTCTTCCATTCTGCTTTGGCTCCAAGAACTTCCTAAATAACTCTAACTTCTGAGCAGCTGGGATAAATTTTTCACCGAATCGGGCCTTAAACTGGTCCCATGTAACTTGTTCCTCTGGAGTAGCTTCCTTAATAGCATTCCACCAATTCATCGCCCGTCCTTGCAGCTGACGGGACGCTAGCTTTCTCTTCATCGTGTCCTCGATACCTAAGTCTTCGAAAATATGTTCACAGCTATCCAACCAATCCTGAACATCCATGGCCGATTCCGTTCCATGGAACGACTTTCCACCAAGACTAGTGTAATCCTTGCATAGCTTGGCGAAATCGGCCCTAGGCGCCTGCACCGCTGCACCACCACCATTTATAGCATTCGAAACTTCTCCTTGCACATTTCTGAGCATCTCTCTCATGAAGTCGGTAAACATAGCCCTCATGTCAGGAGCATTCCCATTGTTGGCTCCTCTACCAGCACCACTCGTATATCGGATCATCGTTCAATCTGTAAGGAGAAACGATTAACCATCCTCCTTGTGGTGTCATGCAGTGCGACTTCATCCTTAGCTATACTAGTAGTATATATATAGCTTTTGGAAACCAAAATAATCAAAATTACGCACTCTCATATACGTATTATCTCTCCCTGGTGTCTTTCCCTAGGTTAACTACGCAATCTAGAGCTCTAATACCAAATGTGACGGCTCGCCCCGCACCAGCCGACATTTCCCATGAAAGTGCGATGTGCCAATGTCCAACTAGAACGGGACGATCGCCAAAGAAAGAAAAGGGAGTTTGAACTAACAAGGAACCTGTAGAATATCTCACAGTGCGTGGAATATAATATAATAATAACATACTTTGACATAAACAGGTGAGACAGTGCATAAGCTGAAAATTAAACATCATAGCAGCAGAAAATCCAATTACTTCTTATGTTCCACATCATCATTATTACAACTTTAAAACTGTCTCTAAAGCAAAAGAAAGGAAAGGTACACTACTAATGCCCAAAGTAGTGACCAGCAGCGACACAGGGAGGATATATAGCAAATAGTACGTGTAAGCCTTCTGCTCGTCTCCGGATAGCTACTCGTACGCGACCAGCTAACCTGTCTCTAGTCTGCCCGTTTAAGAGCACCCAGAGTAATAAGAAGAGACATAAAACTCTGGGTCAGACAAAAGTCTGGTATGAGCGATAAGCATCAAAATAGAACAATAACAGGTATACTATACCATTCCTGAACCTGGACCTGCAACCAAAGAGTTAGCATAACATACCGCTCAATACTCTAAGGTGCCACTAACTTATGGTGTAAAGAATACGGGGGTGGGGGTGTGCATGTCATAGTGAAAGCAAACAATCAAACATTGCAACCATCCTCACATTTCTCACTCAGTGCGTAAAGCATACGACATCCACCACTTTGATCACCCTATTCCTTGCTATGATCACTCTGCCCCATGGAATCATGATGACACCACTGCACTGATCCATAGCCACTAGTCTTTGCTATGTCCACTCTGCCCCATGAAGTCATAACAACTCCACTGCACTGGCTCATAGCCATGCTACGATCACTCTGCCCCATGGAGTAGTAACCACCCCACTGCACTGATATGTGGGCTAACATCAGTCTTAGTGGTGAATCAAAGCTATAGGCGTCGATAACCCCTTAGCATGCGTCCCGCAGCAGAGTCCAATCACGAAGTTAACTCGTTGGTTCCAAACTGGATCCTGAGTTCTACTTCCTATTTGGACTTCCTTTGCATCTCGGGTTTTGGTCTTCTCTGGATCGGTTCAGATATGCTCCTCTTCACTATGCTTCAGATCGTGCTCCTCGAAGTAGTTTTGTATGTGATCATCCACATCGGGTCGGGTCGAATTTCTCCATCCAAATCAGTTTGGTTCGGATCGCGATCGGTTCGTAATGGGGCTTCAGATCGGGTCGGGTCTTCATCACCAGTTCGAGCTCGACTCCTGTTCGGATCGGGGTCTCCAAGCGGTTCGGGTCGGATGGCTCTCCAGAATGACGGGTAGAATCGGAGCTTCAAATGAAAGTGGTCTGTTCGGTGCCACCATCCAAAGCTGTTCGGATCGGGTAGTACTCCACGGTCAGTTCGTGCTCCCCTCCACCGATCCGATCCGGTTCGGCTAATTTCCTGCACTTCTTTCCAGTGACTGTTTTACGCCATTCGATGACATTTCCAACCAATCTAACTTTTCTAATCAATCAAAAAACATATAATACAGTCATAGCAACATATAGAATTGACAACTAACATCAAAGCGACAATTTGATAGGTTGATCAAACATAGCCAAAATCCCATATTTTTACCTTAAGCATGTTTAAGCAAAACTAATGATAGGTTTAGTAAAACTTAACCAAAATAACCAAATTCTCTAACAGAGACCTAAAACAATATTTTGATATTTATCAATATTTTCCCAGATTTTTAACATGTATAAATTCGCTAATTATCACTAATTACCCTTAATTAACCATAATTAGTGAGGAACTATGCAAATCACTCACCTTAGCCACGAACAAATTACCAAACCTGAAATGATTCTCTATTTGGCACTGTTCCCAAGGCTATACAGCAGTTCTACCTCGATTCTTGTGCTAATCCGCTTTGATTTGATGTAGATTTGGCTTAATTAGCGATTAGAATGTGATTTGGGGTGTTTTAGAAAATGGAGGCCATGGCTAAACTTGAAGGAACAAAAAGTGGCGGCTGGAAAATGATAGAAACTGAATTTGCTAACCCTATCAGACTTCCCATAACCCTAATTCCGAAATGAGTTATGGGCGCACTCACTAATCACCCAAATTAGGCCCGGTTAAGCTGTTTTTCACCATCTGAAAATTGTTTCAGCTATATCTCCCAAACAGTAAGTCCGTTTGGCTAATGTGACCACTCTACGGAAAGGTAAACCATCATCCGGATCTAATGGAAGTGGTTTTAGGTCAAAACTCCTTTCCAATAAAAGTTATGGCCGAAACAAGATCAGTTAGGGGCAAAACGGTCATTTAAAAATCGGCAAAAATCATAAACATGGGAAATGACCCCAATAGTCATCTCCAAAAGTTACATGTCCATACGACTTTGTATGTGAAATAAATAAATATCCTACGATCCTTCGATACATAGAATGCGGGTCGTCATAGGCGAAATTTCTTGCTTATTCTAGGAAGAACTTGAATACACTAATGCTCAATTTCTTTCCTCAGGCATACTATATATATAATATGAACGAGAATGCTACTTTTTTAATACCGGTTGATCGAACCTTTATCGGGAGTTTCTGAGATAGGAAATTGTTCGCCACCTCCAAGTCAATTAGTAAACCGAGCAGCAATTGGATAAGGAGAGGTAGGTTTCATCTCACACATGCATGGGTGCGCACATCTGCGTACTTACTAGCTTGTTCCAGGTAATTGAAAACCAAAGCCTAATTCCAAAGACTCTGTCCCGATCCTACCAGTCAATCTTTACCAGGATCTTTCACCAGGAAAATGAATAATTTAAAAAAGAAAAATGGAAATCAAAATTTCAACATGATTTCGAATCCAGGGAGTGAGAATCTAAGCAGTAAGTAGTCGGCTTGCCATATTTTTTAAGGTGAACAAACAGATAGAACAGAGAATATTACTTTCGTACTGGACCAATGACTATTTCACCTGAATCTGATGAGTCTGAAACTGGATTATGGGAGTCTGAAACTCTTACTTCCGAGCCAAATAAATTATCCTCCTTATCGACAGAAGTTCCACCGAATCTGAGGCTACTGACTTTGAATCTGAAACTATTCGTGAAGATACTGGATGCTGTGTTGAACTATTACTTCAGCTACTTCCTTATCGACAGACTCTTCCGCTACTTCCTTCCGGACTGGAATATAAGTTCTTCCCTTACCCGGGTATATAAAGTAACTCCTTCCTCCCGAATTAATATAGTGGACCTAGGTATCATCAGTTAACTGGATCAGACACAATGAGTACTATGGTTGATCTCAAGTTGAACTTTCCTATGTTAAGCATAAGCTCAATCAACAAATAGAATAGGATTAGAGATTCGTTTTCATGCGTAGCTCTCTTTTCAACATTTCTATTCAAACAGATCTATTTGGATCTCATTAGTAACGGCACGTGCAGTAGCTACTTTGTTTCCATTATGGATACGTATGGAACATTTGTAGGGTCTTAGGTGTGGGAAGGTTTCAGTCAAATTCTTACTACCCGCTATCTTTCACATAAGGAAAGGAACAGTCGTTGTTGTAGAAAATATATAATAATGATATTACTTTTCATGAAATCGTCGATAAATGCACGGAGTTGGTTCTCCTCTCAAATAAACACCATCGGAGTGAAGCATACCCGAGTCAGGCCCTAATGGGAAACGAAGCTGTTCAAATCCTAGGGTATCTCCAAGATACCAATTATGAGATTTTGTTACATTCTTACATACATTTTATTTCAAACACGAATATTTTTGGTGATTCATATATACAATAAAAATGTGATTTTTATTGTTCAAACAATTTATTCAACATACGAATATTTTTAACACTTTGTATATATAGTAAAAATGTGATTTTTATTGTTCAAACAATTTATTCAACATACGAATATTTTTAACACGTCGTATATACAATAAAAATGTCATTTTTGTTGTTCAAACAATTTATTTCAACACAACTACAATTTTATATAGTTATTTCGGAAAATTTTAGCATTAAAACGGCAGGGTAGGTAGCACCGGCACCGTGTCCAGCATGGCTCCTCTGCTATTCTAAGCCTTGCAGCATTACAATACTTTCATTTTCCATAATACAATTCATTTTCATAATATAATGAATTCACCACAAACGCAATCAATTTTGCTGCATTCACAATCAAGCATTCACAACCACAATCAATTTCTATAACCCAATACTATCAAACAAAACGTCCATGGTATGTGGACGATGGTGTCAGGAGCTACTAAGCCGCGTCTGCAACCTATGTTTTTTTTTTAATTTTGAATTTAGATTGCTTACCTTGGGTTCCACTCCTTCTAAAATTGTAGAAAGCTCTAAAAATTCTCCAGTCTCTTCTAGAATGTAGCATACGACGTCATGGTTCCAATGTCTCTTGTTTCACTGGATTTCGACAACATACGAAAAAGATATGATTTTTTTTCATAAATCATAATTCGCAACGCTTTTAAATGTTGTAAACAGTTTAAAATATATAAACCGTTACCTCAGCAAATTGGTTCAAAACTAGGTTTTTGATTATCGCGAAATCCGTGAAGCTTCACGTCGATCAGTAGGTACTGCGTCAAAGAGCTCCGAGAGAGCTTCCTGGTGCTAGTGTCCATGCTCAAATCGACGGCGGTATCAGGGCTTGGCGGCGGTTTGAAGCAGCGAAGTTTGGGGCGACGGATCTCACGAAATACCAAACGATAGAGGGTGTAATTTATATGGATTTGAAGAGGAGAGGAATCACTACAAAATCCTCAACCAGAACTTCGAATTTTATAGCGTAGATTTTGAGTTATGGAGGAGAGAAGGTATGAAGCCCTTTCCGTCGTCGATAATGGAAGATACAGGGGGTTTTGCGATTTTTTTGGAAAATAAAATACTAAAAGCAATTTAATTATTGGTCGTTATTTATATAAATTCCAAAAATAGTGTTTTCCTATCTGAACTCCAAATCAATCCCAACGACTAATGCTACTAGCTAAATACCCCCATTCCAGACAAAATGGAATATGTTTTGTATGCCTATTCGACTGTTTCAGTCAGTTATTCTTCAAATTAAAATATAAAACATTCAAATTCGGATTTGAACCAACACTTTAATTTGCCAGGGCCACATATTGATTCCAAAAATTCTTGAAAAAATAATCTAGCTATGTTGGGACGATACGGTCCCAACAAAATTAATTTCATTGAATTTGGAGACCATTTGAAAAATGCCATTTTCTGGTCGATCCAATTCAAACTGAAATTACCAAACACGTTTTCCTTTGCCACACCCACATATTAACTCCACAAATTATGGAATTTTAAACCTAGCAATAAATTGACATCCCACATCCAACCAAAGTGGTTTTGTCAAAAATGGAGGTCGATTGCAAAATGTTTATTTCCAAGGGCTATATTTATCTTAAATTCCACATCGACTATTCTGAATATTCAACTGGCCATAACTTTTTACTCCCGCTATGAAATTTCAGTTTTTCAGATTCGTTAGAAAGATAAAATTAAGCAGATTTAAATATTTTAGGTTTTACTGAAATCTGATTTATTTTGAATCCTACACGTTCAGTCTAAGTTCAAAATCAAAATTTCAAACTACCGCACCATTTCAGGCTCGTTATATAATTAAAATAAATATATCAGTTCTAACATCATTTAAAATAAATTTTTTGTCTTTATTATTTAAAATCAATTGTTTTAAATATTCTTAATTCAATAAAATAGCCAAAATAAAATTTTAAATTGGTTCTGATTTTCCGGGTTGTTACAATCTTCCCCACTTAAAACTTTTCGTCCCCGAAAAGGAAACAACAGTAAAGTAGTAAACAAAACGGAAATGCAAAATATTGCAAATGTACCTTGCAGCAGAGCTAATCGGAGATGTCTACTCTGCACTTGGGATAAGCCTATTTGATGTTATCTTCTGTCTCTCATGTATAGTCTCTAGGATCTCCGCTCCACTACACTTTGACTAAATGAACCTTCTTGTTCCTTAGCACTTCAGTTTCTTTGCCAATAATCTTTATCGGCTCTCTTCTCACAGCTAACTTCGGTGTAATATCCAAATCTTGTTGCGCTGCTTCTTCAACGACCAAGTCTGGATCATGCACATGTTTACGAAGTTAGGACACGTGAAATGCATCATGCACTCCGGGTAACCAGTCAGGTAACTGAACTCTGTAAGCAAGAGTTTCAATCTTTTCTAGTATAGGAAATGGACCAGTAAATCTAGATGCCAACTTCCCTGTTTTCCCGAGTCGGACTACTCCTCTCATCGGAGAAACTCTCAGATATACATTATCACCAACAGCGAATGCCAAATCTCTTCTTCTAGAATCTGCATAACTCTTCTGTTGGCTTTGAGCTGTTTGCAATCGCTTCTTAATGAAATCGACTTTATCCGAAGCTTCACGAATCATGTCGGGACCCAATACTAATCGATTACCTGATTCTACCTAACATACAGGAGATCTACATGGTCGACCATACAGTGCTTCGAATGGCGACATTCCCAAGCTTGCTTGGTAGCCGTTATTATATGAGAACTCAGCCAAATGCAAGTGATCTTCCCACGATTTGCCAAAATCAATAATACATGCCCATAATAAATCTTCTAGTATATGATTCACCCTCTCAGTTTGGCCATCTGTTAAAGGGTGATATGCGGTGCTAAAATTTAACTTTGTTCCCAATTCTTCCTGGAATGCTTCCCAGAATTTACTAGCGAATATCGGATCACGATCACTAACAATACTACTGGGAACTCCATGCAGTCTAACTATCTCTTTAAAATAAATTTGCACCAGGTTCTCAGCCGTTCTATTTGATCTGACAAGTATAAAATGGGTGGTCGTCGTGAAACAACCTACGATCACCCATATACTGTCATTTACTTTCTTGGTTCTGGGTAACCCATCTATGAAGTCCATGGAAATTTGCTTCCACTTCCAATTTGGAACATCCAACGGTTGCAAAAATCCGGCGAGTTTCTATTGATCACTTTTGACTTGTTGACAAGTAGCACACCGGCTAACATATACTGAAATGTCTCTTTTCGATGACTTCCACCAGAATGTGCGTTTGAGGTCATTATACATCTTACTCACACCAGGATGGATACTGAGCTTAGATTTGTGACATTCATCTAGTACATCTCTTCTGAGTACTGGAAATTTTGGAATATAAATTCGTGCTTGCAAACTCAGAATTCCTTTACTATCTAGCTAAAAATCTGAAGCTTTACCTTCTCGAATCAGCTGGCTAATTCTTTGAAATGAATTCATTGTCTTCTTGGAGACTAGAGATTTTCTCAATCAATGAAGGCATAATAATAAGATTAGCG
Source organism: Allium sativum (assembly GCA_030737875.1). Taxonomy (NCBI): domain Eukaryota; kingdom Viridiplantae; phylum Streptophyta; class Magnoliopsida; order Asparagales; family Amaryllidaceae; genus Allium; species Allium sativum. The sequence continues at coordinate 469,373,150 of CM060918.1, forward strand.
ATGATCGCATTCTTTCTGTTGAGCGCATCGGCTGCAACATTGGCTTTCCCTAGAGTATATAAAATATCTAGATCGTACGCTGCAAGAAATTCCAGCCAACGCTGCTGTCACGGATTCAAATCATTATAGGTGAACAAATAGTTTAACGACTTGTGATCTATATTTAATTCGAACTTCTCACCCAAAAGATAGTGCCTCCATATTTTCAAAGCAAACACGATGGCTAACAACTCAAGATCATGAGTTGCATATCTCTTCTCATGCGGTTTCAACTGACGGCTAGCATAAGCAACTACAAGGCCTTTTTGCATTAATACCGCACCAACGCCTTCAACAGAGGCATCTGTTTAAACTGTCAAATCTTGATTACCATCGATAATAGTTAACACTGGAGCAGTAGTTAATCTCAATTTCAGCTCTTGAAAAGCCGCCTCACATTCTGGAGTCCAATTATATCTTGTGTGCTTCTTAGTAAGCTGTGTTAATGGACTAGATAACTTCGAAAAATATTTAACGAATTTCCATTAATAACTAGCCAATCCCAGAAAACTTTTGACTTCTGTGGGTGTACTATGTTGCTTCCAATCTTAAATAGCTATAATTTTACTTTGTTCTACTGAGATTCCTTCCTTTGATACAACGTGACCAAGGAACTTGACCTCTTCTTGCAAGAATATACACTTAGAAAATTTAGCTTTTAAAACATTCTTTTTGAGAATTTCCAAAACCTGTTCCAAATGTTTAGCATGTTTGCTATCTGACTTAGAGAAGATCAATATGTCATCAATGAAAACCAGTACGAATTTATTCAAGATTTCTCTGAATACCCTGTTCATTAGAACGACAAAATAAGATGGAGCGTTACATAAGCCGAACGACATTACTAACCACTCATAGAATAAATTTGGACCTCTGAATGCTATCAAATGAACACATTCTTCGGCAATACGAAGTTGATGGAAACCTGTAGTTAGGTCCATTCTTGAAAATACTTGCGCCCCATTCAACCAATCCAATAAATCATCGATTCGCAGCAATGGATATTTATTCTTTAATATCTGCTTATTCAAGTCACGATAATCCATGCATAGTTTGAGAGTACCGTCTGACTTTGGGACAAACACCACTGCTACTCCCCAATTAGAGAAACTAGGCCTGATCAGACCTTTCCATAGTAATTGTCGAGTCTGGTCCCCCAATTCTTCTTTCTCCTTTAAAGTTATTCTTCGAATAGGATGCACAACTGGCCTTGCATTCGGAACTAGATCGATCCTGAAGTCAAATTCTCTACAAGGAGGTAAGCTATCCGCTTCTTCAAACACATCCGCATAATTTTTGACGATAGGAACATTTTCTGTTATGATAGGAGTATTTCTATTGGAGCAGCAGAAACATCAAGAGCTGACCAAAATTCTTTTCTATCCGAATTCGGACCTTCGCATGCTATGGTTATATACTCCCCTGATTTAATCTTTGCCTTAACAACTCTCTCGGCGCATTTAACCTCAGCTTCATATTGGAATAACCAATCTAATCCTAAAATCAGAACAAATTCGGTAAAATTCATGACGACCGAGATAGAAGGGAACCGATAATGGGAAAAAGAGACAGGCACCCCACAAATCCAACTAAGATTGAGGGAACCCCCAATTGGATTATGGACACTGATGGGTTCTTTGTGCTTTTTCAATTTTAAATCCAATTTCTTAACCACATTACTCGCAATAAAGCTTCGTGACGCGCCTGTATCAAACAGTACTTTAACTAGAATATTTTTTTATATTAAGCGTGCCTTCCAAAACATCTCGCCTTACTTGACTGGCTGATCGTGCAGGAACTTTTGCAACTTCATTTACATGCACTACTTCATATTTCTCTAATAGCAGGCAATCCCTTGCAACATAAGCTGTTTGTTGACACTTATAGCATTCCCTTGTACCATGAGATTTCTTTTGCTTCTTATTGGGCTTAGATCCATCATCCTTTCGCCTATTCGAAGATTTACAGTTCCTTATCAAATGCCCTTGCTGATTACACTTTTGACATACGACTTACCTTTTTCCGACTGGCCTTTGGCCTTTTACTGACCTCGACTTCGTACTTGCCACGGGCCGCGTACTTGCCTCTGGGCTACCAGTTTCAGACTTCCTTTCACTGCTAGAACTGCCTTCCTCTTCGTCCTCCGAAAGATCTTGCTTATCAAGATCTTCATAGCGACAAGCCATGTATATCATTTTAGATAAAGGAAGATTCACATGTGCAGTTACACTATTTTGGTACCTTCTTTTAAGCCCATTAAAAAACCTCAGGTTCTTCCTCAAAGGATCTTCAATTAGCTTCGGGGCAAAATGAGATAGTTTGTTGAATTTATCCTATACTTCTGAATGGTCATATCTCCTTGTTTCAGATAGAAGAACTCACCGTATAGCCGCTTACTCGAGGAATAAATCTTTCTTTGAAAATTTCTTTAAATCTCTCCTAGGTAATATTGCCTTCTGGATTATCCTTAGTAATAGTTTCCCACCAGATTAAAGCTTCATCTTTGAGTGCCCAGAGATTATCCTTAGTAAAATTTTCTTAGCAGAACGCATCCATGCTTATGTTTCAATAATGGATTCTTTGCCCAAAAATGGTAATCTATCCAGATTTCGATACTTCTTTACTATAACTTCTATATCATATTCTGGCTATGGGAACACAATTGGCTCATTAGATTGCTGAACCATAGAATTACTTCTTCTGCTTCTGCCACTCATTTTCTACTATGTCTGCAAATAGCAAACAAAGAGTCAGGCCAACAGAAAAGATATTATAAGGCATAGAGACATATATTTAAATGTATATACATCTATTGGGGTCTATTTTATTATGCTATACTCATTCTAGGATATTACCAATCCTATCTGTAATGAGTTACTCACCCTAAAATACAACTGATTCTATTTCTGACGAGTTCGTTAATATGTTATATTCTGAGACTAAGATTAACCAAAGCTCTGATACCAACTGTAATGACCCCATACTCCCATGCCACAGAAGCAAAGATAATCATTGGAATATAAAATATAAACAATAATAGCAGAACAGAAATATAGAATTACACCAGAGAATGTACATCAGATTACACTATAAATAATGTCAACATCAGAGTTACACAGCATAATAGGATCATACTTTGTACAGAATACAGTTCAGCTTAATATAAAATGTCTGCAGCGCAATCAAACATAATATACATAATGAAGTCTGAACAACATAATATAAATGATAGAATCCACCTTTAGCTCCATAGCTATCCAGAATGAATCAGTTAAAACCTGAATACAAGGCTGCTCGTGTAGAAATAAGGGGCACCCGAGTTTGCAGAGTGAAACAAACTACGAGTCAGTTGTGGGACTGGTATGAGAAATCTACATAACTTATTTAACATTAAGGTCAATCATAGGAGCACGCCGCTAAAGCAGAACAGGTTTACTCCATTGGATTGCCTGTGCATAAAACAAATAAATCATTTAAACATAGCAATTCTTTTTACAAAAATGAAGCCATTATATGACTTAGGTCCCATCGCACAATGCAACGCAAGCCGGAGTATAGAGTTTTACCTTATAATGGCCAAAATATGCTTGATACGTATAAATCAAAATCATATGATATTATTACTAGTGCATATATGTTTCAAAAAAAAATTCCATCATAATATCAATCATAAACGACATGAGCGTCCCATGCCACTATGTCGCCACATATAGGTTTACAATCAAAACTGCACAATGTCATATTGGAAGTTAGATTTCCATCATGAACCAAGGCAAGGGATCGTCCTTACCGACTTCCAGACAATCTAGCCTACCACATCTCAGGAAAGTACTCTGTCTAGCCTTTGGATCGTCAGGGCTCCTCCACACAGAGTGGATTAAAATGCCTGAACAATACATTTCCCCGCCCTATAGGGCGAAATGGTCAGTACGTTGACCATATCATCCATTGGCCCCGTAGTGACCCATATAATCGAGGCGCCTCGCTTTCCATCATCCAAATAAGTAAAAATGTCTAAGCTCCATACCATGACACCACTCCTAGATAAAAGGAAACGCATGCCCTCCCTGATGTCCTCTCCCATTTTTGGTTCATACCCGGGTTGTGAGAACGCCATACACAAAGCTATACTATATCAAAGTCGTGCTTTGATCATCAACCACAAGGCTCTGCTTTTCAACAAAAACTCTGATCATTGCATCTCAGCATGCCACATTGACATTTCACGCCATGCGACTGGTGTCTAACGATATATAACCTCTAAGCTCGTACGTCTTAGAGAAGGGTGCTAAGCAAGAGAATAAATTCTCTGCCACCAAACAGATATATATTTAATAGAAACCAATCAACACAGAATAAAATCCAATGTCATACACACATCCATTTACTAGTTCGTTCTGGGTCCGAACGAAAATAGAGGCACCTTATTCCTCGTCCCGTATGTCCAATACAGGATAGAGGCCCTCGCATATCCGGACAATCAACAAATACGTCCGAACTACTACCACTGTAACCCCTCCTAGGAACTAACCGATCCAAGGCATCAGTAGTAATCCATTCCATATGAAGATCATCGGTCTTGCACCGTCTTCATATCGTCGACTTTTCATCATCGATCAATTATTTGAAATGATAATTAACTTGGCCTTTTTAAATAATTCACGTATACATATAATTCAAATTAATTCTTCTCCATGGTTAAATTATTCGACATTCGCGTTTCAATTCAACATATTAATTTCATGTCAAATACATTTGACCATCAGAATATCCAATAAACCAAGTAAAATTGTTTTATTTCCATTCCATATCGCTTATAATATTTTATAATGATTTTTCGCTATTTTTATTTATTTAAAAATAGCCCATTTTCATCGAACGACGTTTCAGGTCATTTGATGGCACTGGCGCTACTTTCAGTCAAATTTGATTTACACATTTCTCAAAATCTAACCGACGGATCTTAACAAACTTTATATCGATGGAATGATCTCTCCAAAATGAACCCAATGGTTCCGGTTTCGGGAAAATCCGACGGTCGGATCTCTCGTAATGGTCGTTTAAAACTACGATTCCATAACGCGAACTATAGCGTCGTTATTCATTTTATTTTAATTATATTTATATATATAAATATATAAATATAATTAATTTCGACGATTTCCAAACCATTTTCACTACAAAAATTTGGCTAATGCCTTTAAATTTCGAAAAAATTCGCCACAACCTCCTTTGTACGGGGAGGGGTTTGAAAATTTATTGGGCCGTATTAGGCACCCTATAAATCAAGTATAAGCCTACACAATTCTTAGTGTCCTATTTTATGCCTGAGGGAATGTGTAAACTTACTCCAGAGATAAATCTCGTCACCTCGTCCAGTGTTGGAAAATAAATAATCCATGTGTCGTATCTAATAACTAGAGAGACGTGTTTATTGTCAACTCTACACCCATGTTGGTTTTTTTATTTAATTTGACAATTTACCATTATATTTATTTTGTTTATATCAGTCCTCAATTCAACCTGTAATTCAATCATCGCCATACGAACATCTCACTCGTATGGTAATCTCAACCTCGTCATACAAGCTCCAAATGCTTATATGGAATATGGTATGCTATGAAATCAATAGTTCGTCTTCGGTTCAACCTGAAATACAGTCATCTCCATATAAGCGTCTCGCTTGTATGGTAATTTCAACCTCATCACACATGCTCCAAATGCTTATGTGGTATACGATAGAGTATGCCATCTTCACGAAGTATGCCATGCAGTATAGTTCAAAATTAGTTGTTGCTATTCTATGGTGCTGTTTATAATCTCACACAGAACAACCAGCACACCGCATCCAATGGCATTCACAGGAGTTTATATAATAAATAAAATTGCGTAGCCAACTCATTAAGGCTTACCTATTTGTCCTGCACGCAAATTAATTCTTTACTCAATAACTAATCCATTTTCCTTTTCAGCATATGTCTATATATATATATGCTAAAAATAATATTTTTAGCGAACAAATAATTATTTCCATACATGGTTATTTTTAACAGTTTATATACATGTTAAAAAAAATATTTTCAATGAACAAATATTTTTTTTCAACCTTTGACAATTTTTAACAGTTCATATACATGTTAAAAATATTATTTTCAATGAACAAATATAGATTTCAACCTTTGACTATTTTTAACAGTACAAATACATATTAAAAATATTATTTTCAAAGAACAAATATTTATTTCAACCTTTGGTTATTTTTAAGACTTCATATACATGTTAAAAATAATAATTTCAATCAATAAATATTTATTTTAACTCATGATTGTTTTTAACACTTCATATACTTGTTAAAAATAATATTGTCAATCAATAAATATTTATTTTAACTCATGGTTGTTTTTAACACTTCATATACTTGTTAAAAATAATATTTTCCATCGACAAATATTTATTTCAACCTTCGACTATTTTTAAAGGTTCTTACCTTAAATAAAAATGTGATTTTTATTGTTAAGCATTTTATTTCAAACAAGAATATTTTTGGTGATTCGTATACACACATACGAATATTTAACACTTCGTTATACAATAAAAATGCAAACAATTTATTCAACATACGAATATTTTTAACACTTCGTATATACAATAAAAATGTGATTTTTATTATTCAAACAATTTATTTCAACATAACAACTATTTTATATATTCATTTCAGAAAATTTCAGCATTACAACGGTAGGGTAGGTATCACCGGCTGTAACACCCCGTAATTATGTTAATATTAATATTCACAAATTGAAGAATAACTAATCTCAAACGTTAGAATTATGGGAAACGGGTTGCGCCATTGTGTTCGTCTCGGAATTCTGGTTGAAATAGAGTCCGAGTTTACATGATTTGGACTACGTATGAAGGAGATATGGCCATCGGAAGTTTCAGAAAATTCAAAATTCAAAATTAATAGTCAAACAGGCCAGGCGGGAAATTTCCCGCCCAGCACCCAGGTCGACTGGGGAGTCGACTGGGCAGTCGACACTACCCCCAGGACCAGGTCGACTGCGCAGTCGACTTGGGTGTCGACCTGGTCCAGTCGGCCAGGTTTTGGCTGAGCCCAATCTTGAGCTGCTGATGTGTCTTTAGGGCTGAGTTGGCTAATTTAACGGTTCAGGCTAGTTCTGAGTTTATCTGACGGTCTAAATAAATCCTAAACTCTATATATACCTAGGTAGTCTCTCACTCTAAAATCACATGAAAAATATAATAGCCGTCGTCATGCCATCGCCATGGAACTCAGTGTAGCCGCCGCCAACTAAGAAGGAAGAAAGCTAATCAAAACTCTAATTTTACTCAACTCTAAAGCAAATCAAGATTCTCTTTCTTTTCTAATTGTGAGTATGATGATCTTAACAAGATTATTAGCAAACTAATTAGAGTAAGATGTGATATGGATCATAAGAAAATGATGTGAATTGTCATATATATTGTTGTAAACCTTATGCTATCATGTATGTCGTAAATCCTATGTTATGTGATGATGATATCCTATATGTTGTAAATCATGCTATGATGATATTATATATGTTGCAAGTTTCTATGCTAAGTTGCAATGTTACAAAGTCATGAAGTTATTATTTATGTTATAGTTAGCTTATGCTTGATCAAATCATGATGTTGATTATATATATGTTTGGGGCTATGATGATTCACATGATAAATCACATGTACCTATGCAAGTTTAGATTGATTAGTATGTATAATCTCACATATCCTATGACATCTATTTAGATCTAAAATTAGGTTATAACATGTGTGAGTCCTATGGGTTAGATGCTAGTTTACACCATCATTATGTTGCATAAACCACATATGCAAGTTTATACATGAATTTGGATTATGATCATATTATGTAAATTGTGACATTTTACCAAACAAGTTGGCACCTTTAGATCCATGACATGTGTAGCTTTATGCAAGTTGTAGTTTTTGCCTATGCAAGTTTAGGTGTTGGACATCTATCACACATGCAAGTTTCACCCCGTTTATGATTAGATCTATTTTATTTGTCTATATGTTGTGATAATTTATCTTTGTGCTATGGGTTAGACTATTCGAGTCTAACGTTTATTTTGCATTGAATAAGCGAACGTATAACGAGGGGTAGGGGTATTATTAAGGATTTAATATTAAGAAATTGGGGTGCAATTGATACGATTTTGCATACCGTAAGTGGATGGCAATAATTGAGTCAATTATGTACATAATTAAAATTGGAATTAATTAATGATTTGAATAGGGATATATTTAAAACTAAGGTAAAAGATTATAAGTGTTAATCAATGCTTAGGACACGAGGTTGGACTCGTTTGTGATGTAAAACTGCCCGGACCCGCCCGGCAAATCCAGTAGTCACAAATGTCAGCCCAATGTAAGAGGTCCTAGGCCCAAATTAAAGCATAAAAGTTGTAAAGACACGAGGTTAGACTCTTTTATGGTGTAAGACTGCCCGGACCCGCCCGGCAAATCCAGCTGCCATAAATGCCAGTCTAATGTGAGAGGTCTTTATGAGGTTATGGCCTGAATGAATTAAGAAATACTTAACCAGATAAACATGTGAAGTGGGACATTGGGGTTAAGTAGGTGCCTTGGGTGGCATGAGGAATCTAGTTGGTGCCTTTAGTGGCATTTGAGATACGATTAGTAAGACTTAACCAAACACACATGTAAATGAACATGACTAAGACAGTTATGTGGGATGTACTAGTGGGGACAAGCTTAGGTGGATAGCTTGTGGTAAGTAGTTGGGGGCCCATTTCAACCAATAACCCAAACGTATCTTTGTGGGCTCGACCCAAGTCGAGGACGGGACACGCATACTGGGCTTGACTGTAAGAGGCCAAACGGGTTAGCGGTGGCAACGCAAGTCCAACGGGTTTCATATGCGTCTGTGGACCCGGGCTGGTTGGTAAGACGTTGTTGCATCGTGTAGGTATAAGCCGTGCATCCTCAAGTTGTATCGGGTTGCCACTTTAGGGGAGTGATACACCCCACTATGGGACCAGCACGGGTATCTACGAGTAGGGAGCCGATCGCAAGTGGGCAATGGGGTACACCTAGCGAAGATAGGGGCAGGCGGCGCCTATGTAGTCAGCTAGGGGTACACGAAGTTATTTATAAAATTTCTAAGTGAAGCAAGTGGGATCAACCTTTAGGGTGACTGGTGTGGTGCAGTGTAGTAATTATTCGTTAGTAGTTAGGTGTGCCTTTAACGTTATCTTTATCTGCTCTTCCATACCCAATAGTTCATAGACATTTCCTTATTTTACAGCTTGTGCCTCAGTCTAATTATTTTGATAATAGTATTGTTAGAATTATCATACTCGCCAGACTTTATGTCTGACCCCTCCATTTCTATCTTTTTCCCCCCTCCAGGTCCTTAGGGTGGGCCCAGCTCTAGCGGAGTTTGATTGGATTGCTTTATCTCTCTTTTGGAAAGCTTGGACCGCTGAAGTTAAGTCCAGCTTGTTATCTTCTTTAATGGATATTTATGTAATGGGGTTATGTATTTTGTTTTATCAAGATGGATATTGTACTTGACTCTGATTTATGGTTTTATGATGTAACAAACATGTTTAATTTCCGCTGCAATGAAATAAAGTTTTAGATTTCCAAGTACTACTTATTATCTGTCTTGTTGTAATTTTTCTGTTCTATATTCACTTAAAACCTCCATGGAAGTTAATGCATTCCCCTTGTGAGTGACATTAATGGACGTGGGGTGTTACACGTGGTATCAGAGCTTAAGGTTACCAGAACAGATAAATTTTTTAGAAAAACTATTTTTCTAAAGTATTTTTGGAAGAAGTATTTTCAAAAACATGTATTAATGAGTGATTTTAAGAGGAAAGTTTTTATGAAAAACATAATCCCCAATAGCCATATATCTTTATCTTTCGAATTCTCCATTTTGAATCTTTCCTTTTTCGTTTTAGCATGGCTGAAGATCTTAACCTTCCGGATGGTGTAACGATACCAGGATGGTATAGGAGGTTATTAGAGGCTAGGGCCATTGCAGGTCCAGCCAATGTTCCTCCACCACCAGTTGCACCCGCTCCTCCTCCTCCCCCTCCTCGCGCTGATACTTTTGCAAAGACATGCAAGGAATTTAAGGCTATGGGTGGAAAACCTTTTCAAGGGTCAGAAACGTTTGTGGAAGCTAGAGATTGGCTTAAGGAGGTGGAAGAATTGCTAGAAATCTTTGAAGTAGAAGAAGGGAGGAAAGTCAAATTAGCAGCTTGGTTAATGAAGGGAGAGGCCTCGTTTTGGTGGGAGGTCACTAATGGGGAGCGTCCTGTTGATTCTTGGGCGGATTTCAGACGTAGGTTTGAGGAAAAGTTTCTCTCAAGGGCAGAAGAGAATCTATATATGGAAAGGTTCTTGACATTAAAGCAAGGAAGCTCATCAGTGAAATAATATGTCAACAAATTTAATCAGTTAGCAAGGTTTGGCTTGGACTTAGTGAACACGCCAGAGAAGAAGGCTCTGAGGTTCGTTAAAGGCTTGAATGAGCCGTTGCAGGGGTTGGCTATGACCCACATCCCTATGGGGGCCACCTTTGAGAAGCTAGTAGACATGGCACTCATGCACGAGGAGAAAGGCGCTTATGCTAATAAGGCACCAGAGAAGAAAGGGGATTAGAAGAAACCACAATAGCAAAACAAGAAGGGTGGTAAAGACAATAATGGCAAAGGAAAGAAAAGATGCTTTAACTGTGGGACACCAGGCCATCTCAGCAAGGATTGCAGAAAGAAAAAGAAGACTGGTTGTTTTCACTGTGGTGAAGTGGGACATCTAGTGAAGGACTGCCCAAAGAAGGGGCAGAGGGCAGGGTCTACCTCGGGAGGATAGGTGCAAGCTCTTATGGCACCAGGGCAGGAAAGGGGACAAGTTCAGGCTCTCGCGGTCCCATCGCTACAAGAAAGAGGTAGAACCATTTCTGTTGAAAACTTAGCTTTTCTGTTTGATCATCCTGTCCGTACCTTATTCGATTCGGGCGCATCGCATTCATTTACCTCTACATCATTACTTGAATCACTACACTTAAACACCAGTTTGGTAGAGGATCCCTTAGTTATTTCGAATCCAATTAGGGGCTCAACTTATTTGTCCATGATGTGTTTGGATTTGAAAATTTCTATACTTAGCATTGAGTTTAGATGTGATGCTTATGTTTTGGGCTTCACGGGCTATGGGCTAATTTTAGGGATGGATTGGTTATCCAGAAATGGGGTCGTTCTTGATTGTGAAAGGAGAGTAGTTAGGCTCATGACTCGCCTTGGCAACACTCTTGAAATCTTTTGTAATCCCATAAATTCCGTTATGCTAAGTTATCTAGAATCGCTTGACGCGTCTGTGGAGAATCTACGATCTGTTAGAGTGGTCCGAGAATACTCGGATGTGTTTGAGGATGTGAAGGGCTTGCCTCTGAAGCGGGAGATAGATTTTCAAATATATCTTATGGATAATGCAAAACCAGTATCTTTGCCAGTACGCCACATGGCTCCTCGTGAAAGGAGGGAACTCAATAAGCAAGTGAAGGAGTTGCTTGAGAAGGGGTTCATAATACGAAGTATATCGGAGTGGGGTGCTCCAGTAGTATTTGCCACGAAGGCGGATGGGTCCCTTAGACTTTGTGTGGACTATAGAGAACTTAATAAGCTTACTAAGAAGAACAGATACCCACTGCCGAGCATTGACGATCTCTTTGATCAGTTAGTTGGAGCCTCAGTGTTTTCGCAGTTGGACTTAGCCACTGGTTTCCATCAGTTGAGAGTGGCTGAGGATAGTATTGACAAGACTGCCTTTAGGACTCCGGACGGTTTCTATGAATGGCTAGTGATGCCCTTCGGTTTGACAAACGCCCCCGCATACTTTGTTGATTTGATGAGTAGGGTGTTTAGGGAGTACCTTAATAAATTCATGGTGGTCTTTGTAGACGACATCGTGATCTTTTCTAAGAATGAAGAAGAGCATGCCCTACATCTTAGGGAAGTGTTGGAGACTGTACGAGCGCATAACCTTAAAGCTAAATTTACTAAGTGTCACTTCTGGAGAGAGGAAGTGCGATTCTTAGGGAACGTGGTTTCCAAAGAAGGGATAACTGTGGATCCCGCGAAGGTGGTGGCCATCCAAGATTGGAAGGTCCCTAAAAATGCTACCGAAGTAAGGAGTTTCTTGGGGTTGGCTGGCTACTATAGGAAGTTTATCAAAGACTTCGCAAAAATATCAGCTCCATTGACACGCTTGACGAAGAAGAACCTAGTCTTCGTGTGGGACGTAGATTGTGATGATGCGTTCCAACGTTTAAAGAGAGCTTTGACCTCAGCTCCAGTCTTAGTGCTGCCAGACGGGAGTAAGCCATTTACTATTTATACCGATGCTTGTGGGACAGGTCTAGGCGCAGTCTTAATGCAAGAGGGAAGGGTAATAGCCTATGGGAGAAGACAGTTGAGAGCGCATGAGAAAAATTACCCTACACATGACCTAGAGTTGGCCGCTATTGTTTTCGCGCTTAAGTCTTGGCGTCATTATCTTCTTAGGGAGAAATTCGAATTGTTCACTGACCACAAATCGCTAAAATACTTGTTCTCTCAGAAGGACTTGAACTTAAGGCAGCAAAGGTGGATGGAGTTCTTAGCGTCCTACGATTTCGAAATAACATATACCCCTGGCAAGGGTAACGTGGTGGCAGACGCCTTAAGTAGGAAAAGGCTGTCCTTGAGTCCGTTGTTTGTTGAACGGCGAAACTTAGAATTCATCTCTATGTTTGATTTTAGACCTTTCGTTGACTTTGTACCCGGTTTGCTAGCATCCTTGGAGGTCAGACCTACGCTTTTGGGACGGATTGGTGAGGCACAGCGAGACGACCCACAGTTGGTTGAGTTAGTAGAAAAGCTCAAAAGAGGGGAGTCATCAAGCCATCTCCGTAGCTATACCCTAGATGATAAGGGTTGGTTACGTAGGGATAGTAGACTTTGTGTACCACGAGACGAGGACTTGAGGAAGACTATTCTTGATGATGCACATCGTTCGAAGATGACCATTCATCCCGGCGGGGACAAGATGTACGAAGACATGAAGCGAGTTTTCTTTTGGGCCGGTATGAAGAGGGATGTGGCCGAGCATGTCGCTAGATGCTTGGTGTACCAACAAGTAAAAGCGGAGCAAAAGAAACCCGGTGGGTTGCTTCACCCATTGGAGGTTCCACTATGGAAATGGGAAAGTGTCTCGATGGACATTGTGGATGGATTACCAAGATCAAGGAAGGGTAATACGGGGATTTGGGTTATAGTAGATAGACTTACTAAGAGCGCCCATTTCATTCCTGTGAAGAGTAAGAGGACTTCTCCATGGTTAGCTTCTGTATACGTTCGAGAGATAGTTCGGTTGCATGGTGTTCCTTCTAACATAGTAAGCGACTGTGATCCTATCTTCACTAGCGAATTTTGGAAGAGCTTGCAAGAGGCGGTAGGGACTCAGTTATGTTTGAGCACCGTATATCATCCTCAGACGGACGACAAACCGAGAGGGTGAATCATATTCTAGAGGACCTTTTGAGGCTATGTATCCTAGAATTTGGGGGTACATGGGAAGAGCATCTTCCATTGGTGGAGTTCGCATATAATAACAGCTTTCAGTCCAGCATTGGCATGGCACCTTTCGAAGCTTTTTATGGACGACCTTGTCGTTCACCTACATGTTGTTGGGAGTCTACGGATAAGATCTTACTTGGGCCCGATATGATTAGAGAGACTTCAGAAAAGATCGACTTGATTCGAAGGAGGATGAAGACGGCGCAAGATAGGTAGAAATCTTATGCAGACAAAAGGAGGACAGATCTTGAGTTTGATGTTGGGGACATGGTCTTTATCAAAGTGTCTCCATTATGGAATGTTGTTCGCTTTGGGTCCGTTGGGAAATTAGCATCAAGGTTCGTAGGGCCGTTTCCTATTAAGGAGAAGATTGGATAGATGGCGTATAGAGTGAAGTTGCCTGAGAGACTTAGTGGTGTACATGACGTATTCCGTGTGTCACATTTGAGGAAGTGCTTGCACGAGACCGCTGAAGTGGTAGAGCCGAACTTGCTTAGAGAGGTGGAGATAGAGCGTGATGCAACGATTCGACGAGCTCCTACATGCATTCTTGGGTCGGAGATCAAGAAGTTGAGGAATCAAGAGGTCAGACTAGTCAAAGTGCAATGGGGAGATGATGAGAGCAACGCTACTTGGGAGACAGAAGAGAAGATGCGTTCATTTTACCCTTTTCTTTTTGAGGGTATGTCCTTTAATTTCTCCTTTATCGCTTAGCTTGTACTTATCTTATCTTTAGTATGTCCTCTCGCTAGTATCTTTGACCTTTAGTTAGGATAATCCTATGGTTGAATAATGTGTTTGAGACATGTTTTGTATGATGGATGCAAAGTGGATGCAAGTGTTTGCTAGTGGTTGCTCGTGGATGCATATACACACACTATTAGGCACTAGATCGGCTCAGTCACTTCATATTGCATATTGCATATATATGGATGTATTTAGTAAAATGAATGTATGAGGATTTTTTTATAATATGGATGTTGCATTCAGATGATGATTGTGCACGCATATAGAGATAATATGTAGCATTAAGGAACTTTTGCATACATAATGGACACATGACACTATCATGATTTGCATTAAGGAGGTCAACTTAATCATTGGACCGCCTGATTTTGCATTAGATATGGACATATACACACACTGTGCATTTAAACATGAAAGCATTAGAAGTCTATAAGGACAATGGATGCCTGTGTTTGATGGTTGAGTAGATGGATGATTGGATGTTAGGATATACATTCTTCTTGACTTGAAGATTTCGGGGTCGAAATCCTTTAAGGAGGGGAGAATGTAACACCCCGTAATTCTGTTAATATTAATATTCACAAATTAAAGAATAACTAATCTCAAACGTGAGAATTATGGGAAACGGGTTGCGCCATTGTGTTCGTCTCGGAATTCTGGTTGAAATAGAGTCCGAGTTTGCGTGATTTGGACTTCGTATGCAGGAGATATGGCCATCGGAAGTTTCAGAAAATTCAAAATTCAAAATTCGTAGTCAAACAGGCCAGGCGGGAAATTTCCCGCCCAGCACCCAGGTCGACTGGGCAGTCGACACCCCCGGGACCATGTCTACTGTGCAGTCGACTTGGGTGTCGACCTGGTCCAGTCGGCTAGGTTTTGGCTAAGCCCAATCTTTGAGCTGCTGATGTGTCTTTAGGGCTGAGTTGGCTAATTTAACGGTTCAGGCTAGTTCTGAGTTGATCTGACGGTCTAAATAAATCCTAAACTCTATATATACCTAGGTAGTCTCTCACTCTAAAATCACATGAAAAATAGAATAGCCGCCGTCATGCCATCGCCATGGAACTCAGTGTAGCCGCCGCCAACTAAGAAGGAAGAAAGTTAATCAAAACTCTAATTCTACTCAACTTTAAAGCAAATCAAGATTCTCTTTCTTTTCTAATTGTGAGTATGATGATCTTAACAAGATTATTAGCAAACTAATTAGATTAAGATGTGATATGGATCATAATAAAATGATGTGAATTGTCATATATGTTGTTGTAAACCTTATGCTATCATGTATGTTGTAAATCCTATGTTATGTGATGATGATATCCTATATGTTGTAAATCATGCTATGATGATATTATATATGTTGCAAGTTTCTATGCTAAGTTGCGATGTTACAAAGTCATGAAGTTATTATTTATGTTATAGTTAGCTTATGCTTGATCAAATCATGATGTTGATTATATATATGTTTGGGGCTATGATGATTCACATGATAAATCACATGTACCTATGCAAGTTTAGATTGATTAGTATGTATAATCTCACATATCCTATGACATCTATTTAGATCTAAAATTAGGTTATAACATGTGTGAGTCCTATGGGTTAGATGCTAGTTTACACCATCATTATGTTGCATAAACCACATATGCAAGTTTATACATGAATTTGGATTATGATCATATTATGTAAATTGTGACATTTTACCAAACAAGTTGATACCTTTAGATCCATGACATGTGTAGCTTTATGCAAGTTGTAGTTTTTGCCTATGCAAGTTTAGGTGTTGGACATCTATCACACATGCAAGTTTCACCCCGTTTATGATTAGATATATTTTATTTGTCTATATGTTGTGATAATTTATCTTTGTGCTATGGGTTAGACTATTCGAGTCTAACATATATTTTGCGTTGAATAAGCGAACGTATAACGTGGGGGTAGGGGTAATATTAAGGATTTAATATTAACAAATTGGGGTGCAATTGATATGATTTTGCATACCGTAAGTGGATGGCCATAATTGAGTCAATTATGGACATCATTAAAATTGGAATTAATTAATCATTTGAATAGGGATATATTTAAAACTGGGGTAAAAGATTATAAGTGTTAATCAATGCTTAGGACACGAGGTTGGACTCGTTTGTGATGTAAAACTGCCCGGACCCGCCCGGTAAATCCAGTAGTCACAAATGTCAGCCCAATGTGAGAGGTCGTAGGCCCAAATTAAAGCATAACAGTTGTAAAGACACGAGGTTAGACTCTTTTATGGTGTAAGACTGCCCGGACCCGCCCGGCAAATCCAGCTGCCATAAATGCCAGTCTAATGTGAGAGGTCTTTATGAGGTTATGGCCTGAATGAATTAAGAAATACTTAACCAGATAAACATGTGAAGTGGGACATGGGGGTTAAGTAGGTGCCTTGGGTGGCATGAGGAATCTAGTGGGTGCCTTTAGTGGCATTTTAAATACGATTAGTAAGACTTAACCAAACACACATGTAAATGAATATGACTAAGAGGGTTAAGTGGGATGTACTAGTGGGGACAAGCTTAGATGGATAGCTTGTGGTAAGTAGTTGGGGGCCCATTTCAACCAGTAACCCAAACATATCTTTGTGGGCTCGACCCAAGTCGAGGACGGGACACGCATACTGGGCTTGACTGTAAGAGGCCAAACGGGTTAGCGGTGGCAACGCAAGTCCAACGGGTTTCATATGCGTGTGTGGACCCGGGCTGGTAGGTAAGACGTTGTTGCATCGTGTAGGTATAAGCCGTGCATCCTCAAGTTGTATCGGGTTGCCACTTTGGGGGAGTGATACACCCCACTGTGGGACCAGCACGGGTATCTACGAGTAGGGAGCCGATCACAAGTGGGCAATGGGGTACACCTAGCGAAGATAGGGGCAGGCGGCACCTATGTAGTCAGCCAGGGGTACACGAAGTTATTTATAAAATTTATAAGTGAAGCAAGTGGGATCAACCTTTAGGGTGACTGGTGTGGTGCAGTGTAGTAATTATTCGTTAGTAGATAGGTGTGCCTTTAACGTTATCTTTATCTGCTCTTCCATACCCAATAGTTCATAGACATTTCCTTATTTTCCAGCTTGTGCCTCAGTCTAATTATTTTGATAATAGTATTGTTAGAATTATCATACTCGCCAGACTTTATGTCTGACCCCCTCCATTTCTATCTTTTCCCTCCTCCAGGTCCTCAGGGTGGGCCCAGCTCTAGCGGAGTTTGATTGGATTGCTTTATCTCTCTTTTGGAAAGCTTGGACCGCTGAAGTAAAGTCCAGCTTGTTATCTTCTTTAATGGCTAGTTATGTAATGGGGTCATGTATTTTGTTTTATCAAGATGGATATTGTACTTGACTCTGATTTATGGTTTTATGATGTAACAAACATGTTTAATTTCCGCTGCAATGAAATAAAGTTTTAGATTTCCAAGTACTACTTATTATCTGTCTTGTTGTAATTTTTATGTTCTATATTCACTTAAAAGCTCCATGGAAGTTAATGCATTCCCTTTGTGAGTGGCATTAATGGACGTGGGGTGTTACACCGGCACCGTATCCAGCACCACTTCTCTGCTATCCTAGGCCTTGCAGCATTACAATACTATCATTTTCCATAATACAATTCATTTTCATAATATAATGAATTCACCACAAATGCAATCAATTTTGTTGCAATCACAATCAATCATTCACAACCACAATCAATTTCTATAACCCAATACTATCAAACAAATCATCCATGGTCTGTGGACGATGGTGTCAGGAGGTACTATGCCCCGTCCGCAACCTATATATTTGTGTTTATTTATTTTTGAATTTAAATTGCTCACCTTGGGTTCCTCTCCTTCTAAAATTGTAGAGAGCTCTAAAAATTCTCTGGTCTCTTCTTGAATGTAGAATACGACGTCAAAGTCCCAATGTCTCTTGTTTCACCGGATTACGACAACATACGAAAAAGATATGATTTTTTCTTAAGTCATAATTCGCAACGCTTTAAAATGTTGTAAACAGTTTAAAATATATAAACCGTTACCTCAGCAAATTGGTTCGAAACTAGGTTTTTGATTTTCGCGAAATCTATGAAGCTTCACGTCGGTCGGAAGGTGCTGCATAGAAGAGCTCCGAGAGAGCTTCTTGGCGCTAGCGGCCATGCTCAGATCGGCAACGGTATCAGGGCTTAGAGGCGGTTTGAAGCGAGGAAGCATGGAGTGACGGATCTCATGAAATACCAAACGACAGAGGATGTAATTTATTTGGATTTGAAGAGGAGAGGAGTCTCTACAAAATCCTCAACAGGACCTTCAAATTTTATAGCGTAGTTTTGAGTTATGAGCAGAGAAGGTATGAAGCCCTTTCCGTCGTCGATACTAGAAGATACGGGGGGGTTTTGCGATTTTTCTGGAAAATAAAATAATACAAGAAATTTAATTACTGGCCAATATTTATATAAATTCCAAAAATAGTGTTTTCCTATCCGAACTGCAAATCAAACCCAACGACTAACGCCCCTAGCTAAATAACTCCATTCCGGACACAATAGAATATGTTTCGTAGGCCCATTCGATTGTTTCAGTCATTTATTCTTCAAATTAAAATATAAAACCTTCAAATTCGGATTTGAACGTACATTTCATTTTGCCGGGGCCACATACTGATTCCAGAAATTCCCGAAAAATAAATCAAGCTATGTTGGGATGATACGGTCCCAAAAAAATTAATTTCATCGAATTTGGAGAACGTTTGAAAAATGGCCATTTTCTGGTTGATCCAATTCAAAGTGAAATTACCAAACGCATTTTCCTTTGCCACGCCCACATATTAATTCCAAAAATTATGGAATTTTAAACCTAGCAATAAATTGACATTCCGGATCCAACCAAAGTGGTTTTATCAAAAACGGAGGTCGTTTGCAAAATGTCTATTTTCAAGGGCTATATTTGTATTAAATTCCATAGCGACTATTCTGAATATTCAACTGGCAATTACTTTTTGTTCCCGCTATGAAATTTCAATTTTTCATATTCGTTAGAAAGATATAATTAAATAGAATTAAATATTTTAGGTTTTACTGAAATTCGATTTAGTTTGAATCCTGTACAATCAATCAAAGTTCAAAAACAAATTTTCAAACTACCACGCCATTTCAGGCTCGTTATATAATTAAAATAAATATATTCATTCAAACATCATTTAAAATAAATTTTTAGTCATTTTTATTTAAAATTAATTATTTTAAATATTCTAAATTCGTTAGAATAGCCAAATAAAAAATTTAAATTGGTTCTGATTTTCCGGGTTGTTGCAGAAATCCTATAATAACTAATTAACATAGATTCAACGACACAAGTTTCATCGCATTCCGAAACCGTTTCCCATAGTGATATTTTATACGCAAAACAACGTTATTTTGGACACCAAATTACCCGTACTTCAAAGTAATGAACTATCTATACGTCCTGGCTCTAAACATCAACATGAATTCAACGGAATTGGTTTTGTAGCTTAATTCGATCGTTTGCTCAAGTTATACACAAATACTCACCCATTAAATTAAATTAATTTAGTTACGCATTATACAGAACGACTAAACGTTTACGGCTACTGTTGTCACATATGACATCAGATTACCACGAAATTTGGTTTTGTATAGTAATTTAATGTTACGGATTCAATTAGATTAATTTCATCGAAAACCAAAGCCGTTTGTGAAATGTCCATTCTTAAGGCTTATATAATATTGATAAATTATTATTAAACTTCAAAATTATTCAATCAAATAATAATAAATTATTATTATCGTAAATGTCCAAATGGAATTATATATAGCCTTAAATATAAACCAATATGGATTTTAAAGACAACATTAAAATTACGAGTTAAACGATATCAAAATTATGTAAAAACCCTTTTCAAATTTATTAAATAAACGTTATATTTATAAATGAATTCATAGCGACTATTTGAAAATTTGATTTTGACATAACTTGCAATTTATACATGAAATCTCAAATTTTCTCTCCTATTAGAAAATTATAATTAACTAGATTCAAACCTTTCTTGTTCCACAGAATTCCGAGTTATATCAGATTATGTATATTCAATTGAAGTTGACAACTCAATATTACGAACTACCACGCTGTTGTGAGCTCGTTTTAAATTGAATATAATTTATATATATTCAAACTTCATTTTATTAATAAATTCTATATAAAAATCCATTAATGATTTAAATATAATATTGAAACTATTAAATATACGACTATCAAAAATGCGGAACTTTACATTATATTTAATTAATAATGTTTATTTATGCATCACATGTCATGATCTCACTTGCATTATGGTTTAACAATTCACAGTCTGAGTGTAAACGGTCTCAGTACTGTACACAGTTTCCACCTTGAAGTGCAACTTGTAAGTATACACATGCAAACTTTGAGCGTAAACTAATTGTTTTCACCTATAATTTCGAATCGAGTTTGTACTTCAAGTACTCACTATTTTTACTTGTGGGTAATGCAATCAGTAAAATGGTCAGTTTTGCACTAAGGGGTTAAACCTATTAGTTTGCACATAATAACTTGATGTAATCTGAGTTTACACTTATTTCACTTGGTGTTAACTAAGTTTGATTATGTAACGATCCAGAATTTTTAACCAATTTAAAATTGAAATTTTTATTACTTAGTTTATATTTAAATTTGAATTTGACATAAATATATATGGTTAAGAATATTTAATAATTTTGATAAGCTAGATGATAGACTATATTTGAAATATAAATGAGAATGATTATTAATGAGTTTGGATTTAATTATACTATTTGTCGTTCGATTGGATTTGTCAAAACGTAACATGAATTAGTAGCATTAGAATTAAGTGCTGCCTTTATTTTTCATAGCATTTAAGGGAAAATGCTACCAAAAGTTCACCTTCTCTTCTTAAGACACGTGTATGGACACTTGTAATTTTGCATGTAAGCTTTCATGTATGGTTTCCACTTGTCTCCTTATGTGCCTTTACCTCCTTACTACTCCTTTCCTATATAAGGAGCTCTTTACTTCATTTTTTATCATCCATTTTCGTTTTTCCTACCTTCCTTCTTCTTAAGCTTATGTCCATGGTTTCCATGGCATAAGTCTTCCTCTTTTCCGCCACCACCTTGCCAAAGTTGGTCGTCATCCTCCTCCTCCTTTCCTTATAAAGAGAGAGATTAATATATAGTATATATATATATATACATTGGTGAAAAAGACGTTGCACCAAAATACTGTCCGACGGTTCACTCAGCTAGGCTCGCCTACCGTAAGCTGTTAGGGGAGAACTCTTTAACCATAATTTATATTGTAGTTAGACTAGTTTAAATATAGTGATTAATCATTAGTGGTTAATGATGGTTGATGTTTGTTATGATGGATGCGTAGTTTAGAACACACATACTATTAAGCGTTAGTGTTATAATGCTTGTGCACAATTATGATTTATTTAATTATATTGATGATGGTTCTCATAGATGTTTATAATGGTTGTTGATGTTGTTTCGCACACACTATGACACAACAATTATGGTAACACATTGGTGATCGACAAATCTCCTTCGTAATTAGAAGCAATTTCATTATTTAAGTTGAAGGATAATAATTAGGAAAGACCATATGTATGCATTTATATATATTGATAAAGTTCTTTAAATGAATAAATAAATACCGAAACATTCTAGGACGACAGAGAGGATAGTGTCTAGGCTTGGATTTGGAAATAAAGTTTCCTGCTCTCTCTGGCTATCCCTAACTGATTTGACGAATGGGATGGTTAATTTGAAGTTATTTGAATTTATAAACGAATTGGAATTTGATTTATTAAGTAAAAAAATAAAAGTTGAATTTTGAACCCAAAATAATTTGGAAACTCAATGTAAATTACTTTAAATGGTTTACATGAGTATATAATGGTTTTCTAAGGTATTTCAAAGTATGGAAGAATAATTTTTCTTGGCGTCAAAATAGAGCTTGTCGCACAATGGCAATTTGCATTTTTTAGTTACAAACTTTAAACGCTTATAACTTTTGCAGTCTAAATTGGATTTCCAAGAAATGAAAAATGTTTGATTTATATTAACAAGAGCTTTCAAATGAGTGAAAACAGATTTTAAGTTTGGGTTATAATTTTCAAGTTATTCTTAAACCTGTTTCGGGAAAAGGTCGATGTAAGAGAAGTTATCGACCATAACCATAAACAGCCATTTTTAATGTTTCTGAATATATGGAAAAAATGGTTAAATTATTATAAATTATGTAAAAATGTTTTGAATTGTAAAGTTTAAGTTTTGACTAAGATAAACGATATTTTGATCGAAGTAATTAAGATAACTGTTTTGTAAAGCTTTTGAAAACACAATTGTAATTCTTTCTTCGGAAACAATCTATTTTGAAGTTTTAACCCACAAACTATTTTCTGAAGTATAAGTAATCATTTTTAAATGATTTTTGGAATGTTTTCAAAGGTTCAAAAGTATTGGAAATATTTTAAATGGAATTTAAATTGATTTATTTAATATTAAAATGGGTTTTTAGTTTTTTGGATATGGTTGGAGATAAATCTTCGGATGTTTGATATTAATTTAGTAGATGATGACTCTTACTTTTTGAGGAAGTTAAAAGGAAGTTAACCATTATTCCTCTTATAGTGTGAGTTGGATATAGAGATTAATATTGAGGATAAGTTGATGGAATTTCTATCCAGATCTAATGTCAAAGAGTTGGATAAATCTTTTAATTAAGATACGAGTTTCCTAAGTTGATTGGGATAAGTTGGATAGAAATAATCTTCGGATATTTGATATGAAATTCTTGGTGTAAATGTATATTATTTGAGTAATTTGGAAGATATTATTATTATATAGTTATTCCGCTTTAGTATTCATTGAATATGAGAATTGATATCGAATATAAGTAGATACAATTTCTGTGTAGCTTCTTTTCAATACCGATTGTTTGGGTTTTGTCGTGAATCATATCTTTAATAATATCATTCTTGAAACCCAATGAGATTGAGTTGTGAAAATTCATATCATAATTTGGGGATTTAATCAAATCTTTGATTTGATGAAATTAAAATTAAGGAATTGGGAAGGAAGTATAATCTTTTAGTTAAGATTACCGAATTGAATGTTGGGAAACTGATTTAACTGGAAACTATGGTTGAAATGTGGGGTAAGGATTTTCAAAGGAAACTGGGTTTTTTATAATGAGTTATCAAATGGAAAATTAATTAAGGCTTTGAGGCTAAATTATCTTTGATTTAATGGATGTGTTTTTAAAGAGAAAGGTTAAATCTGAATTTTGTTATAATTTGAGAATGAAGAAGTTTAATTTAACAAAATTCAAGGCGGAAGGAGAATGGTATAAAGCCTGTGTGTTTCATAATTGTGTTTTTAATTGCTCTTATTGTTTGCAAAGACCAGGATCGAAATTATGTCTAAAAACCATTCCAAGTAATAATACGACATTATAGAGCAATTGAAGACATTAGAGACGACATTGAAGACCAGGACCATTCATGTCATAAGGGCGACTTGCTGAATGTCTCGAATGGCTGGCTCCCATTCGCAGATGAATTTTACATATCAGTTTAGTGGCAAGAAGCCCAAACGTATGTGAAGGAATTCCGGATTGTTGTTTCGTTCAGACCCAGAACGGACATGTATGGATTGTGTATGTGACATTGTAATTGACTGCGTAGCACTGATCTTTATTAATATATATCTGTTTGGTGGCAGAGAATTTATTCACTTGCTTAACACCCTTCTCTAAGACGTATGAGCTTAGAGGTTATATATTGATGGAAATCAGTGATGTGTAGTGAATGGACAATGTGCACACTTAAGTTATGTGATGAGGTATGGATGATCAAAACATGGTTTATTTAAGCGTAGATTTGTGTATATCGGGACCTCGACGAACCTCACACCCCAGATTGATGGTAAACTGGTGGTCAGATTTATATGTTCGTTTCATATGTTCGGTGCACCGAGATGTGATGATGAAAGGGTACTACAAAGTCCCCAGTCTGGGACGCTATTTGTCAGGTACTCTGATTCATGTATGGTGGGATAATATAATGGAGTCTGAGTCTGGACGTTATCCGTAAGTACTGCGATGATGCATGCAAGAAAGTTTGTGACCCCACGAATGATCATTCGTACTAGGGACCATCATGTTGGAAACCCAATCTCCACTACGAGCCCGTACGGTTTTGATTGTATAGCCTGCTGGTTACCAGCAGGATTGTTAGTATAATGAGATCGGGCATTATGTTAGCTAGGATTAATACATTTATTTGATAAAATGGTTTTCACACTATATATAGTAGTAAAAGAGGATTTTCACATATGAAAGCATTTTTGGTTTTCATAAGGCAAAACTCGCTTATTTGGTGTGCGCTTGCATTATGTGATGTGGGATGAGCTTATGATAACTTCATTTTTCAAAAGTCATTGTGGATTTCTATGCACTGGTATTCACATTAAGTAAAATCATTCCGCTATAGAGGCCTGGTCCGGTGAATTACCAAACTTTAAATATAAACCCTAAAAACAACTGTTTTGAGTTCTCACACCAGTCCCATGACTGACCTGGAGTTTATTGTTCCCACACCTAAACTCTGGGTGCCTATAATTTTTACATGGGCAGCCTAATAGTTCAGTTCGCAAATTTAGCCTTGGAGTTAGTTGGAGCAGGATTCTGGTTTTAGTTGGAGCTATTATGTCTTGGAGCATTCGCATTCTTCCGTTGAGTTTAGTATCTTTTCCGCTGTGCAACCAATGTACTCTGATGTACCTCTTTTAACTCTAATGTAATATTATTTTAATGATAATGGAAAAGTTCTTTTTATTTTGTGCAAATTTGTAAGTGCCCCTAACAATCCATCTTTATGAACGGTTTAAGTTGGTTTAATTACCGGCGAAAACCGGGCAAAAAGTCGGGTCATTACAGATTATACAAATATAACTAACATATTTAATTCAAACATCTATGCTTTATGTTAATTATTTAAGAGTTGAAATATTTTTATTAAGTCGGATGGTCATTAGATTCAAACTAACAAGTTAATATTCGTAAACAGATACTTATAGAGAAGGAAATAAGAATGAAGGAAAACAAAAAATGTTCGGGTGCTCGAAGTTTTAAACATCAAAAGGTCGAAGGTCGATATATGCCAACATTTAGTCTTCGCACCATTTTAACATCTTGTGTTATTTGTAAGATTATATTTGCATTATATAATTTGAATATGATGATGTTGTATTTTGAAATTAGTATGTTTGGAGCTTAAACTATATTTTCATTGATTATGTTGTCATGATATTTGAGAATTAGTAAATATAAAGTCCAGTTTTGATAGTTTGAAGTTTACAACAAATCGATATTTACTTCTTCGCGATGAATTGCATGTGTACTATTGAAATTCAGGTTTATTTTTATGGTTCATTGGTACATTTTGCTATGTTTACTTTTAGAAATCTTGTTAACATTTATATGTGTTTAGAATGAAAATCTTGCAACATTTATAATTGTTGAGAATGGAAATGTTTCGACCCTTATAAGCGTTGCAAACAAAAATCTTCCAACGCTTGTAAGCGTTGGCAAAGGAATTCTACCAACGCTTATAACCTTGCGGAGGAAAATATACCAACGCTTATAAGTGTTGTAAGAGAAAATCTACCATTGCTTATATGCATTGGAAATAAATTGCCATGCCCCTATGCAACTCTAATAAGCGTTGCTCAAATTGTTTGTGATGATTATACTCATTGGTAATCACCTATTTTGGTATAATGTTTGTAATAAGAAGTTATTAATGAACGTATTTTGAAATTTTTCATATTCTCGTGTTCTTTGACATTATGATTCATTAACCTACCATTTTCTATCACCCAAAGTTAATACCATGTATGACTGCAACATCTATAGTGCTTAGCTTTGAGCCTCAGAGAGTGGGATGTTACACTCAGGTTCTTGATGACTCTCCATTATGCACAATATGTTAGTTGTGGTACGATCGACTTGTATGCACGAGCGCAACATTAATAATGTGATGCCTCAGAGCTTGATGTCGATTCACCGCCCAAGTCGATTGTCGGGCTTCAAAAGTACGAGTGTGTTTCAACCGCCTACCAACTAACTCGAGCCTTGAAAAAACAACGAGGATAAGTATAGATAACTCATGATGCTCTTGACTTGGGTATCTGACTGCCAACCCTTCGTCTCCGAACTTGGGGACAACCATTCCAACCTAAGTAAATGTGATACTAACTACTCACTTGGCCAACTCCAATACTCAAAGCTTTGACTGGAGTATAAATCTGCAAAAAGCAACGCCCATGTATCTAACCTAAAAGGAACGATAAGAGAGTATAAAGAATGAATGACCCAAACCAACGATGAGCGAGTACAAAGTGATGATTATGATGCCGAACTCCAAGCGCCACACGACTAGGGACCAATGACCAAAAGATGTCCCGAAGAGTGGAACTCATGACTCCAAACATTGCATGGCTCGAGTTTATTATCAAGAGGAGACATCGAGCGTGAAGTTATGAGCGACCAATCCAAGTGTAAGTGCAACGATGGGTAACAACATACAATTACATTCCATGAAAAGTGGATAAAAACCTGAATACATAGACAAAATTCATACAAAGTAAAAGGAAACAGAACTTTTATTCACAAATTAATACTCATCTAAAATTACATGTATTATCACAAGCAAAAAAATCGAGGGTCGTTCCAATGCAAAATCCGGACAACAAAGTAAAGAATACATCATTATAACCAAAAGAGGCCTCAAGTTTATCGCCTAATTCCCTTTCCCTGGCTTACTTTTTCGCGATTTACTCGTAGTGACACGTCTCTTCCTCTTCTTTCCACTATCTCTTCCGCTTCCATTAGTTCCATTTTCCTTCAGTGGGAGTAGGCTTGGAGAGAACCACCACCTGAAATCTATTACCGAAATCTGATCCCTCATCTTCACCCTTGGCACCTCCGTTTTCTACGAGCTTCTTTCCTAGCAAAGAAGAAATATTGGCCAGAGGTTGAATATTGAGCTTATGATTTTTTAATTCTTCCTCGACCTTATTCTCTTTTTCTATCTTCTCATTTTTTTGGTGTTGAATTGAGCTCATTATTGTTTAGCTAGTTCTTGCATGATCGAACCACTGGCTTCTCCTTTAACTCCAATAATGGGGCCATAGATCACGAAAACCTTCCTCCACCAAAGCCTTTGAATGTAGCATCATCCTAGGACACGCCTTCAATAAGTGTGCTAAGCAAGGGTACAAAGGGTCCTGAAGCTGGATTATTGGGGTAGTAGTTGGAATTTCCATCCCTTGTGTACATGTAGCACAATTAGTCCTTTTCATTCTCTAGAAACCTTGTGGGAAGCCAAATGATTTCTTTGCAAGCCTTTGTTGTCCTCTCAGAGGCTAAGGGAAGAAGAGATGTATCTTCAACTTCGTGCTCTTCACTTTCGGTAGGATTTTTTCATTTAATAATAGGGGATAGAGAAGCCATGGGATGGAGATCAAGTTTCTCGAGATCATACCATGGATCGATGATGGTCCGCTGAGAAGAACGACAACCTATAGCAAAAAGTGGAATGATTGTAGGTTGGGATGTGACCACTTAAGTTGATGATTGTCCCATCGAGCCAACATATAAGCAATTACTACACTTTCAATGACAATGACTTCCCTTTCCAAAATCCTTAGCTCATCTCCCTTCAATTATAAAACTGAGAATGCCTCCTTATCAACTTTATCCACCTTTTTATAATAAACTTCATAATCCAAGAACCTCTCCCAGGCCATAGCAAATGGCTTCTCATATTTTCTCTTGTTTGACTCTTGAACTTTTTCCCTAACTTCGCCAAGTTTGGCCTTAAATCTCCTTTTTACCTCACTGGCTTCATTAAGCACAACTGTACTTTTCTCCTCAATCGCAACTTTTTCTTTCAAAGCCATTTTGCTTCAGTATTGTTAGTCGCCCTCTCTCTTCAATTTTCCTCAAGCTCCATCGTTTTTTTTTCAATGGTTAGAAGATTTTGTTCATTTTCTAAAGACATTATTTTGAGAATGGAATGATCCAACTACTCTCGAAATCTATCCCAGGCTTAAGTATCCACCTCGATCATTTTGGCTATCTTCTTGTTGGCCTCCTCAAGTTGCCTCTTACAGTGGACGATCTCGGCAACTTCCATCTTCATCATATCTCCATTTATATTAGCCCTAAGTTTCTAGCCTTTAATTTCAGCTTCCCCTCTTCTGATGATGTCAGATAACTTCTTTACAAAATTCATCGTCACTCTATATTGATTATAAACATCGAATACCCGTCAACTATTTTCGTATCTACTTCTCCTGGAATCAAGTGCATTGATGGCATGAATATAAGAATATCAAAGTACAATTTTAGAAAGGTGGACCTAAGACTTTCTATATGTTATTAAGGAGCCAGTGTGGGTTTGGGAATGATTTCTTGGCTTTTCTTCTTTTTCTCATTGAATAAAATCAAAGTACATGTATCATGCTTTACGGCACCACTGGTGAAGTATTTTATTATATCGACCTTGAATCTTTGCCTTCTCTAATTTTGTCTTTGCTCATTGTACCTGTATAAAGGAAAGCATGAATCAGGAATAGTTCATCACACACGACGAAGTGTTGTGTCATGCAATGTTTATGAGTATGTGTCTTAGTATCCTCTTCAACATACCAGTTTGTAACATGCTATATGAGTTATTTCCTTATCACTTAATGGTATTGAAGCCATTTTTGGTATCGGAAGGAAACTCTCAATATTTACATTATCTAAATCATACATGTGCATATTCAAAGGGATATTTTAAAGATCTTTAAATTTACCTTCTACCTCCATCAATATTTCTTCTCATGTGGTTAAAACGGGAGGAACGGACCTTGAAGTTCCCATTTTCTCGAGCTCTAGTCGAAGAAGGATACAAAATGTATGGCAATTCATCTCCTCAATTAAGCTCTTCTACACCTATTATATCTCCACCTTTGATGTCCCCTTGAGTCCTTTCAGGTTCTCCATCAATAAGGGGCAAAATAAAGGCCCTATTACCTACTCTAACTCCTCCAAATCCTCCTCCTTCTTCCATGATTTCTTCTTCATCACCATCATGACCGAATGAAGGGTTATCTATATAAATCCATTGCATGAAGAAGATGGTCAGATATAAGAATTTGTGCATTCCAATACTCTGAACTGACTTCTTTCAAGGTCAACACCATATCTAAGTATTTCTGGCCAAAAGCCTCGAAGGGTTACATAAATAAATAGCAACACACTTATATTTTTCTCTCTAACATCGAGCGATCTTAGGTTGAAGGTGCACGAAATACCAATCGTGCTTAAAATTACTTAATTTATTCCACTCCTTGAGAACAATAAGACTCTTGGGCAGAGCTTCTAGAAAAGTGATGGGAAGTCCTCCGATGCTTAAAGGTGAACATACATTTTATATCATCTCTTACCAGCTCTTGACACAGGTTCTCAATAAATATTAAATATGTTCCTAGCAAAAATGCATAGTTATTCGGGTGAAGTTGTGTTAGAACCAACCTTATAAAGTGTAGCATTGTCCGAGTGAATTAGTAGAATGAGGGGATATAACCAACGGAGCACACATGTATCTATTGCATGTCATGTTCTCTTATAAAGGAAAATGAGTTCATATTACTCTACTACCCAAATGTCTTCCGGGGAATTTCATGTTTTATGCATATTCTCGATAGCATTAGCCTATCAATTCTCAATGTGATCGAATTTGTTGGAAATTCCAAGACCACCACTCCATCTAGAGTGTTTAGACCTGGCAGAACTATTTCTCATTGATTTCCATATCCCTAGCCCCTTGTGCACCTTCTTCCACTTGTTATGAACCTTCTTCAAGCTGCAAAGAACCCATGGTTTTCTTTACCGGTTGATTTCCTTTAGGTTGCTCTATGTGATGTGACACGTTAGGCTGATTTGCTTGTTGGGACAGACTCAATTCTTTGGTTGACTGGTGGTAGCTCGATTCGGATCTTAAATCACTTGCCGAATGACTTGGCTCTAGATCTCCCTTTGGACTTTCAAATTCTAAGCCTCTTAGTCATTTAGAATGTATTGAACTTATAATTTACAATACTCACAAATAACAGTAGCTGACGCGATTGACATGCATATGCAATTCAATTAAATTCCACAAAATATGGTGATGAGATTCAGTAGAGCAACCATCATCTTTGACCCTATCTCCATTTTTTGGATTGAGAATTATGGAATTTCATTGTGACTTGTAATTGGAGAATTGAGTAGGAGTTCGATTATTCAGTCATGTGTCCATACTCCAGTTTTATTTTCTATAGTATGTGCACATTTAAATTCTTGTTTACATTTGAATTTTTAATGGTCGTTTTTACGCTTGGGATGATCAAATTATCGAAATGACATCGAGAATTGAGGAATCATCATGTTTGAAATTGCAATCGAGTTCTAACTCAGATGAACTTGCGATGACTTAAAACTTGGAAGTCGATCCATCCCGCCTGATCATCTCGCCCGTACGACCCAATCTGATTCCTTGGGATCATGAGCTTAAAATTGTAACTCTGTCCTCCGATCTATTCCTTACACCATTCACGACCCGATCCTCCCAAAATCTTCTTCTCCTTTTTTCCTAGATCTGATTTAACTTCTCCTTCCTTTACTCCTCTTTTAATCCAACTCCACC
Organism: Allium sativum; assembly: GCA_030737875.1. Classification (NCBI taxonomy): domain Eukaryota; kingdom Viridiplantae; phylum Streptophyta; class Magnoliopsida; order Asparagales; family Amaryllidaceae; genus Allium; species Allium sativum. The sequence goes on from CM060918.1 coordinate 469,404,398, forward strand.
AGTTCAAATAAAAATCAATCCACCTTAACCTCCTTGCCATAGCCTAACACCATCACTAGCTCCGCCTTGTCTTGCCCATCAGCAAAACCACCACCTCGGTTCCTACCAAACTCAGTATTAACTATAAGTGTATGGAAACCCATATAAAAAACTAGAAATTATAGCTGTAATTCAAGTGAGATCATTACGAACCCCCCAAAAGTAATCGATACCAACCCGATTCACATGCTGTATATATTTTTTGAACTGCATTTCCCACATACCTATATGAATCTATATATGACTATGAGAATTCATGCACATCCACCAGTGCATGGTAAATGCACATGTTTTTTTTTCAATTCATGCACACGTGTTTATGAACATTTAATCATAAGCCGAGTATGTGCATACATTTACCAACATAGAATCTATGTACATGATCCACACATACACATGTGCACTAACTCCAAATTAATAAACATATGTTCATGCGTACAACAACCACCTGAGTGCATGTGTGTGCATGAACGTAAATATTAATTTAACTTATGAATGTATGTACTATACTCGAATATGATTGAATTATGAACACCAATGTATTAAACATACTAATGCACATAACTTTCTGTATATATATACTCTCATGTAATATTGAAGTAACCCTAAAATTTAAGTAATAATTAATTAAGAATTTGAATATTTAAAGTTAACATTATGTAAGCAAAACATTACAAGGTAATAAGTGGGGTTAATTAGAACGTTAATGGTAATGTTATAAAATCATAAATGTTAATTAATGACAAACATTCTTTGTTAACATTAGACGTTATAAAGGACTAATTCACGATTGTTAAAACATGCATTTGAATTTGGAAAGCTAATGCACATCAAAAAATAAGAATTAATGAATTGAGTTTATTGAAATTTCGGGAAATTATCAGAATTTAGCTATGGAGTTGCATTATTGTGTCCGTGGGATCAATTTACACATAGAATTTGTAAAGATCGGAGTTAGAACAAAAAGATTGTCATAGAGTAAAGTTTGTGAAAAAGAATATAGCAAGGGTAGACCATAAGTCGACCTAGCTAGGGTTGAGTCAACCCGTAAACATGCTTGGGTGCAAATGTGTCCACGTACATGACGAACTCAAGGTTCTTATAATTTTTGGTGATGTAGCCTATTTTGGTGCGTCTAATGTTAGAACTAATGGTCCTAATCCTATCAATGACATAACTGGCTTTGTAAATCTAGAAATCCAACAGTTTGAGATCCTCAGGCTACACTATAAACAAGACTCTAGACCTTGCTGTTGGAGAATGGAGTTTTGATGACAGCAACCTTATTTCAGTTATCATTGATTATAAAATATATACTAACACTTTATTTATTAAATATATATATGTGTGTGTGCATGAATTATACACAGGAAATATTACGGAAGACTGTACAGTTGCAAAGATGACAGAGATTCAAAGCTCAGAGAAATTTCAAGACTCGTGAGTAATCTAGATTTCAAGAGTTCAAGATTAATATATTTATAGATTCTAGATTTTGTAAGACTCTAAATAGCACTCCAAGTTCAAATTCAAATTCTAATTTTCAAATTCTAATTTTTCAAATTCTGATAATCCTCTCCATTTTGTTTATCAATTTATCCTCAATTCTCTTTATTTTGTTTTTCTATTTTGTTTCTATTTTTATTCTTTTTTTGTTTTTCAAACTTAAGTTTTTATATATACTTTAATTATATTTTATATAGTTTAGAACCTTGTACTTTTACAAATATGTTTATATAGTTTAAAAATATGTTTTCATATGTTTTTCTGTCATATAATATTGATTTACAACATTAGAATTTTACTCAAGAATTTTCAGAATTAATTTTATATCAAAATACTTGAAAAATGCTTTGAAAATGAAAATTACACATGACTATGTCGACATAGCAAAATATGTATGCTGACATATAACAGCTATTTTTCTAATTTTGAAGGGAAGTGTCTTTTCCCTATTTGAAATGCTTCAGAACCATTACAACCATTCATACTCTATAAAAAGAGGTTAAAACCGAATTTTTTAACATCTCTTCTTCTCCATCTTCATCCTCTTTCATCCTACCATTATTCTTAATCATTTTTATGGTTTTTACACTTATACTCTGTCGAATTCACTTCTGATTTGATCAAACTTCTTCTCTCTACACTCTCTACTCTCTGAATCAAGTGCTATTGAAGAGTTATAGGGATGTTTTGTAATTGCTTAGGTTGAGTAAACCCTGTTTGTAAGTCATAGAGTAATCAATGTATCCTTGTTACCGTGAAATCAAGAAATAGGAGTCGTTGTGCCCTTGTTGAGCCGTGAATCAAGGGATTGGAGACAGTGTCTCCTTGTTGAGCCGCGAAATCAAGGAGGTTGTATTTGTCTATTTGAAAATAGTAATAAAACTCTGCACAATCCAGCATTGTGCGGGACTAGACGTAGGAGTGACCCGTACCATTATAAAATCCGGTGTGTTCTTTCCTTTTCTGCATTTTTATTTCTGTTTATTTTGCATTTATATTTGAATCTGTGTCTGTGATTGTGTTTTTGGTGTTTGATTCATCCCATAGTTCTCTCTAGTTTTTAGTTTTGTTTAAATCCTTACAAGAACTATTCACCTCACTCTATGTTTGCTTTGCCTGAACGATCCATTCCGCAGTCCCCAACAATTGGTATCAGAACAAGATCTTTCAAAAAGTTCATAATTGGATTTTTGAAAATGTTGAATAGCAAATTTTGAAACTAGTTTTAATTCAAGTATTGCATCAAGTACTAGATGAGTCTGCATTCAATTGTTTTGAAAATCAAGTTACTATGATTTGATTTTTGAAATTCAAAATTTTAAAATTTGAATTTTTGATATATGGATATATTACAAAACCATCATGATATTATTGTTATTTTGAAAAATCATTTGATTATTAGAAAAGTCATTTGAATATTTGAAAAGACATTTGAATTATTTGAAAAGTTATTTTGCTGCTTTAGCTTCAGCCAGCGAATTTTCGATATTCCTTTTTATTTCTCATCAAACGAATGGCATCGGGGTAGATTGATAGAAACCTCTAGTAAAATACCCACCAGTACCCGTAAATCAATGGAAAAAGTACATTGCATAGTACATTTTAGGGATTGGCGACTTACCCATTTAGTGACTTTGGCACTGGACGTTCCCAAAATGGGTACTATCGGGTCGGGTGAATTAGAGAATAATGTCATGTACAAAAAAAATTATCATCGAAAAGATAAATAGATGTTTCTTCCTATACTATGAAATAATATATAATATAAAATAGAAATAATAGATACTATAAAATAATAAATAAATGAAATAATAAATAAATGAAGAATTTATTCTCGTAGAATCTAGTATCGTATAATCAAGTTGTGTTGTTTTATAAGAAATGGTGGGTTATATGGCTATTGGATATTCAAACTTTGAAAAGATGTGTGACGTGACTATTGGAAATTCAAATTCCGAAATGGTGGCTACTGAAAAATCAAATTCTGAAAAGAAATCAAAACGAGGAGAAGAGTAACGACAGTTGGTGAAGAGACATCAAGAAGAAATGGATATATATAATGTAAATCAGAAAAGAAATGTGTACCAGATCAATTTACAACTTTGGATTTTCATCTACAACTTATCTGCATGCTGTATTTCTCTTCATTTGCTTCGTAATGTTGCTCGTTTCATGAGATTCCATCAAGAATTGTCTAAGTAATGATCAAATGAAGTTTTGATGAATAAAGGGAGAGGAAAACCAAAACTGTCCATGGTTATCTTCAAATTGCATCCACAGGATAGATTATTTTGTCCAAAATCCTTTTCAGAATGTAGTTCTCACTCTCGCGTTCGATTTGATGGGTAGATCGTCAAATTCCAATCAAAATTGAGTGAGATATGGCAGTTTGAAGTTGGCGATTCAAAACTGATGACTGTTACGGGATTTTATTCATACCTCTTACTATTTTGACTTTTTTCACCCCAATACCATCCAAAATCATCCCCAAACTGCTAATCATAGTCCTCAAATTCTTCTTCGATTTGCCGCTGATTTCGTCCAATTCCGTCAAGAAACGAAGAAGTTATGCCTCTTGAAAGTTTGATTAAAAACGAAAAATGAGAAGAAAAAGAAGAAGAAGAAGAAAAGTGATTATGAAGAGACATGACTTTTGGGCACTTATATAGTAGTAGAAGTGTCCATTCATTCAAAATTAAAAATTCAAATTCAAATTTTGGCGCCAAGTTGGTTGAACTACTAAATCTTCAATATCTTTCTCATACGGTGTTCAAATTCAGCAAATGAATACACTATCCTGATCAGAAAAATGAGCCCGTCACAATAAAGCAGATCTCATCATCAAATTCCAGAAGATCAATTCAGAATTCAGAGAATATTGAAGAAATGGATCTAAACACTGGGTATGCCTTATTTAAATTTTAAATTTTTGTTGAATTGATGTTTTGCTTGCTTTATTTTAAATTTGAAATTTAAACTTTAAAATTCAAATTTGAAATTTGAAATTTGAAATTTGAAATTCAAAAATAATTATAATAAAATAATTTTTGGATGTTTGTTAGGATTAATATTATTTCAGGAAATAGTTAAATCTGAAATATAAATTGATATTTTAAAACCAAAGTCACAAAACCATTATTTCTTTGAAATAATACATATATGTCAACATACATATATCTATATGTTAACATATCAGCCTATAGAATGAAATTCAAATTTTTTATCTCAAAGATTTAAATTTTCAAACTTCCCTCCATCTTTTTCAATTAGAAAATGTCAGTTAAAATTCTAGTTACTAAATTTATCTGTATACTTATTTTCTTATATAACGTTTCAAAATATATATTACAATACATAATTTAGTTAGCATTTCTTATAGAAGTTATTATATCACGAATAGCATCTCTGCCCATGACAAATTTTAATTATTAGTGCTTCTAATTTTGATATAATCAACATGTTTTTTTATTTGAATACTTCAGAGTATTCATTATTTTATTTAATTAAATTTGAAATTTTTTATTTAATAAAAATTATATAAACATGTTAATATGATATACAAAGTTAATATAACTTTTTGATATTGTTATAAAATATAAATTTATTCATCTTTTATACAGTTTAAACATGCATAGTTTGACTTATATATTATCCTTATGATATCATAACAATTCTTGGGTTACATTATCATAGATATTATTTGAAACTAAATACTAATTTTGATTTCTTGATTTATTTAAGATTTATGAAACATGTATTTTCTAAATTAATATACTAGTATATATAATATATGATTTTTATGACTTAAATATATAATATAGGAAGTTATAGTTTTATAGTTTACTTTATTTCATTAAAATAAATCTATTATAACTATAGATTTCTTTTATAGTTTTAACATATAAATGGTTCTTTAGCAATTAATATATTTTTGATTTCTAAAGTTTAAATGAAAAATTGATTTGTATCAACAGATAAATAATAAATTAAATTTTAAATCTTTTTAAATCAATTTTTATACACAATTATGAATATATATTTATAGTCTACTTCATACAATTTTATGTTCTCTCTAAAAAGATCTTCAATTCTTACTATATTATTTAAATCCATAATTATCTTGAATATATTACTAATTATCATGAATATTTTTTAACTTTTATCTTTATTATTATTTCAATCACTTCCATTAGTATAATTAACCTAAGTCTAGAAATTAATATTATACTTGTTTGATTCAAATAATTTATTATATGCATGATAGTTAGATATTACTTTAAGTAACTTTTATAGAAATACATATCATCATCAAATCATTCTATATATTATTACCACAATTACACATCTTATTTCATATCATACATCATTATACTGCATCTCAAATTAAAATCATTTACATCACAAATTGCATTTCATTCAATATATTACTTCGTATGGTTTTGCATATGTCATACTGCATTACTACCAACGCACTGCATTTACATATTAATCTTTAACTCCACATATAACAAGTATAATAAATGAAGAATTATTTTCTTTGAAATACATAGGATTATTAAACATATAACATATTTACTTTGTTTTGATTAACTTGATTGACTTGTTTAACTTGGTTGAATTGATTGAATTTATTGGATTGAATGATTTGTTTGGTTTATTTGGTTTGTTTGACTTGAATAATTTGATTGACTTGGTTAAATTTCATTAGTGGTTGATAGGTTGTTATAAAAATAGTTATTTTGAGGATATCTTAGTCTAGATTATGGTCTTATTATAGTTTTAAGGAATTAGAGTTTAGGTTAGGTTTAGTATTGTATTAAATTAAGGGGGAGTTTTAGATTTTCTAAGGATTAGTTGAAGGTTCTAGAGTACTTTGGTTGATTAGATTGATTGTTTGAATTGCTTGTTTGCTTGAATTGTTTGCTTGAATTGTTTGCTTGAATTGTTTGTTTGAATTGTTTGTTTAAATTACCTGTTTGAATTGCTTTTTTGGATTAATTTACTTGTTTAAATTGATTGGTTTGCCTAGTTTATTATCCTTCTATTAGACTTGTGTAGTCATAGATTTAGGGGGAGTTATAGAAATTTATAGAGAATTGTACATTAAGGAAGAGTTATAGATTTAAGGGTTGATAGATTTAGGATTCTGGGGGAGTATTCTACTTAGAAATAGTTAATAGATTAAGGGGAATATCATTATTGGGTTAGTTGCTTATGTTTTATTTAGAAAGTTATACAATTTAGGGGGAGTATCTTTAGGATTTCTTTTATATAATGCCAAAGGGGGAGAAATTACAAAATATAGGCATAGTTTATAGAAAATTTATAGACATGGGGAGTATAAGAGGAACATCACCAAACAGGTATATACAGGTATGATATTTTATAGACTAAGGTTGTCATCCTCAAAAAGGGGGAGATTGTTGGAAAATGGAGTTTTGATGACAACAACCTTATTTCAATTATCATTGACTATTAAATATATACTAACACTTTTTGTATAGAATATATATATATATATATATATATATATATATGCAGGAATTACATACAGGAAATATTACTGAAGACTGTACAGCTATAAAGATGATAGAGATTCAAAGACCAGAGAAATTTCAAGACTCATGAGTAATCAAGATTTCAAAAGTTCAAGATTAATATATTTATAAAGTCTAGATTTTGTAAAACTCTAAATAACACTCCAGGTTCAAATTCTAATTCTAATTTTCAAATTCTAATTTTTCAAATTCTGATTTTCAATTATATCCTAAATCCTCTCCATTTTGTTTTTCTATATATCCTCAATTATCTTTATTTTGTTTTTTTATTTTTTTCTATTTTTATTCTTTTTTGTTTTTCAAACTTAAAATTTTTTATATACTTTATTTATATTTTATTAGTTTAAAACCTTATAATTTTATAAATATATTTAAACAGTTTAAAAATATGTTGTTATATGTTTTTCTATCATATAAATTGATTTACAACATTAGAATTTTACTCAAAAATTTTCAGAATTAATTTTATATCAAAATACTTGAAAAATGCTTTGAAAATGAAAAATACACATAACTATGTCGACATAGCAAAATATGTATGTCGACATATAATAGTTATTTTTTTAATTTTGAAGGGAAGTGTCTTTTCATTATTTGAAATGCTTCAGAACCGTTGCAACACTTCATACTCTATAAAAAGTGGTTGAAACCAAAAAATTTAACATCGCTTCTTCTCCATCTTCATCCTCTTTCACCCTACCATTATTATGAATCATTTTAATGGTTTTTACACTTATACTCTGTCGAATTCACTTCTGATTTGATCAAACTTCTTCTCTCTACACTCTGTACTCTCTGAATCAAGTGCTTTGAAGAGTTATAGGGCTACTTTGTAATTGCTGGGGTTGAATAAACCCTGTTTGTAAGTCAAAGAGTAATCGATGTATCCTTGTAGCCGTGAAATCAAGGAATAGGAGTCGGTGTGCCCTTGTTGAGCCGTGAATCAAGGGATAGGAGTCGGTGTCTCCTTGTTGAGCCGTGAAATCAAGGAGGCTGTATCTCGCTATTTGAAAATAGTAATAAAACTCTGCACAATCAAACGTTGTGCGGGATTGGACGTAGGAATTATCCGAACCAGTATAAAATCTGGTGTGTTCTTGAAACACTCCACCTCCATTAAAGTCACTCACAAAGGGAATTCCTTAACTTCGGTGGAGCATTTTTGGTACAAGATGCAGAAAATTTACAAGACAGACAAATAAAGCAGCGGAAAATAAATAACCTTTATTGATTAAAACAGCTTGTACAAAGATCATTTTACAACACCAATACTTATTACAAGAAAGCATCTGTCTTGTTTAATATATAAGAAGCACAAACTAACAATGGTATTCTCCAATAAAGAAGGAGCCAACCATAGCAGTTGAAAATGGAGTTCAAAGCAATGCGCCAAAGAATCTTCAAGCTCGGAAAGAGTAATGACCCCAAAATGAGCTGATCTTTTCCCTCCTTGACTACCTGGGGGGAAATGGAAGAAAAGAGGCGAAAGCAAACTAGGTCAGACATAAAGTCTGGTAAGTCCAGTGATTCTTAGTATTTAAACGAGGAAAAGGGTCATGACATGAATAAACTAAATATAAGATTAAACCATAGAAACAAGATAACATGGGATGTGATATGGCAAGATAAACTGAATGTACTGATAAACTAGATATACTGATAAACTGAATATACTGATAAACTGAATGCGGTTTTAATCCTTTTCTGCTTCGCGACTAACCTGTTATACTGATTTCTATATCTCTGCACTACCTAACTAGTGTCCAAACTAGTAGTCTATATAAAATGATCATATGATAACGTGATCCCAATCCCCGTGTTTGTGGTTTCCTTCAGGTGTATATATTTATGGGGATTCCATTTATTACCTAGATCTAATCTAGGGTTTACTATCGAGCGCTTCCTAGATTCAACCAGGGTTTACGCTACCCAGGGTCACTGGGGTTTATGCTACCTATTGAATGCTTCACAGATTTAGGGTTTACGCGACCTAGGTCCAACTAGGGATCATGCTACCTATCGAACGATGCCCCCTAGTCTAGGACACACTACCCAGAGCGGTATATGTTCCTCGACTTTCCCCATGTAAGTGTCGTGAATCATTATTGATGTCTAGATGCACATGTCCCCTATATGTGCGACCCAAGTCCCGTGGCAGGGCTAGTCAAGAAACATGAAACTCGGTCGGGAGCTTTCAGATATCTACCGATTGCAGATGCTAAGGTCTTCTTTTATAGTGGCTATGGTCGTGCTAGACCCCTCCCCCAACTAACAAATGAAAGGCACCCAATAAAATCATGAATGAGAACTGTATGCAGGCCACTCTATGCCCCCACCAACCTATGGGCCAACCTCACCCATAACTAGATAGCAAGTATATAGTCTGTTGGAGTTTTCCGCCTTTCCGCTTCGCGCATCTCACTCAAGATGGTAGGTAGATGACGAGTTGCTATCACAGGGCAAAAACAGGTCTCGCCGAATCACGCTGGTCCATCCTAGTCTTTAGGTTGCCTTATTATTGCAACCAAGGCATACCTTTGGCTCTTCTAACACAGACCTTAACCTCTGTGAGCCCAGGAGGATCATCTGTAGCCTCACAGAGGGATACCAAAAGTACCCTCACGTCCCCTCGAAGCTGCGTGATTCGTAACCCAATTCATTGGAGCCTTCTTTATGATTAGATGGACGTTTGCTCCTCCTCGTATTCTACTTGGTTTTCTTGACTAAGGTTTACTACTTAGTTCTCTTAACAAAGGTTTACTACTTAGTTTCCTGAATCGTTCGTTTTCTTAACTAAGGTTTACAACTTAGTCCTCTTAACTAAGGTTTACTACTTAGTTCTCTTCCTCGTCATGTTGGATTGGTTATGTGTTATCTTGCTGTTTATGTTGACTTAACCTACCCATATATCATGTCAAATTGGTTAAATGTTATCTAGCGGTTCATGTTGACTTAACCCACCCCTACATTATGTCAAACTGGTTAAGTGTTCCTTAATCTTACTCGCTTGTCAGGTTATACTGGTTAAGTGTCTTTCATTAACTTAACCCTGTTTATTTATCATGCTATAATGGCTAAGTGTTCTAAGTTTACTTAACCCCACTCTCTAGTCTAGTTAGCATGTTATAACGGTTAAACATTTACTTAACCTTACCCGCTTGTCTAGTTTACATGTTATAATGGTTAAGTGTTTCCTTAGTAACTTAACCCCCGCAAATCTTGCTTTGTTAACATGTTAAGTTGGTTAAGTGTCCAAATTAACTTAACTCCTATCAATCCTGTCTAGTTAACATGTTGAATTGGCTAAGTGTTTTCTCAATTACTTAACCCCACCCTTCTTGTCTTTGTTAACATGTTGAATTGGTTAAGTGTTTCCTTAATTACTTAACCTCACATTTACTAGCTTGATTGTCCATGAGCTTTAATTAGTTAATTAAAGCACCAACCACTCACATTAGACAGGTATTGTTGTGGTTACTGGATGTGCCGGTCGGTTCCGGGCAGGTTTACACCACAACTCAGTCTAACCTCTGGTCTTTCTGGGCTTGATGCACTAACCACCCACATTAGATAGGTATTGTTGTGGTCACTGGATGTACCGATCGGTTCCGGGCTGTTTTACACCCCAACTCAGTCTAAACTCGGGTTAGGCATATTAATCTTTTACTAAATTTACATATTTACTATTTATGTAAATTTTCCGTAAATCAATTTTAGCTTAGATCATATTTATTTGTCATGCAAATTAACATACTTATATTCTATGCCCAAAACTTGATTTACCTATCAATTAGCCCAATTTGCGGTTTATACCAATTTAGATTTAATATTCCACTTTTCAGACCATGCCCAATCTAGATTAATATTCCAATTTACGATTCTTGTCAAAACTAGATTTTATATTCTAGTTTATCGTTTATGTCAAAAACCTGGTTTACACGCCAATTGCACACTTTGTGGCCAATTAAATTTATCAATTTTTGCCCAAGTCTAATATGCATGTAAATCATTCACTATTATAGCCAATTTAGATTATGCCAACATATTTATTATGCCGAATTAACTTAATTAAGCTACGCCCAATCCCCGCATCATAATAGTACGTATAACATGATTTCACAAGTTTTCTAAGAACTCATGAAATGGCACTAATCAAAAGGAATAGGGGATAAGAACAAGAAGAATAGGCATGCAAAAATAATGGCTCCAACAGGTTCGATGTACATAATAGTGATTAGGAATAAACTAGCCAAGTTACACACTAAATATGAGATTCAACTTAATCATGGGAATAGGCATAGGTGATATGATCCAACATAATGTAAGTTCAAGGTACAACATGATCGGTTAATTGTAACAACGGGAACAGGCATAAGCAACTAACTACAATAGTTATAGGCAATTAACCACAATAGTCATGGGCGACTAATCACAATAATTTCTTAATCAATGTCATAGGCAATAGTTCATGGTCATAGTCTTAGGCAAAGGTCTCATAGTCATAGTCATAGGCAATAGCTTCATAGGCAACAGTTTCATAGTCATAGTCTTAGGCAAAAGTCTCATAGTAATAGTCGTAAATCAAATCCAAAGGCATAGATAACTTTCGATTTGATATAAGCACGATTCAAAGATAATTAACTTGCAAATAGGTACAGTTCTATATTTTGATTCGTTACATTCATGATTCCGATTACACAATCAAATCTAAGGAATAACCGAACTTACAAAGAATGAATTCTTGATTTCTGGAATCTGAATTCTTAAGTTCGTATGCTCGCCTTTGATGTAGATCGTTGTTCTTATAATTCAGATTTGATCCACTTCGTAGCTTTTTAGTTGAAAGAGAATGGTGGCTATCCTAGGTTGAGTATGGCGGTAGGACGGCTCTTAGAATGAATTAGTGTGATTTTAGGGTTGAGTGTTAGGTTGTTTATATAGATTTTCAAATTTAATTAGAGCCGTCGGATGATCCTAGAGTTAATCACAACCATTCAGTCAGGATAGGATGACACCTTAGCCCTAATGACTCAACAAGGAGTTAGAAAGGACTCAACAAAGAGTCACAGTATAGATCAGAACACACCAGAAAGCTATGCAGGCTTTCATCTCGACCTGGGCGCACTTGGCAGGTGCGCCAGTGCAATTTTTGTACTGGCGCACTTCCCAAGTGCGCCAGTGCAATTATATATATATATATATATATATATATATATATTCTCTTTTCTCTTCTTCTGGTTTTCTACCTAACTTCATTCGTCCATATCTTCTTCATACGGTGTCCGATTTACGCAAACTCGGACTCTATCTCAATCAGAATTCCAAGATGAACGCAATGGCGTAACTCGTTTCCCTTAGTTCTCGCATTTTAAATTAATTATTCTTTGATTATATCTTATGTCCCGATTTAAAAATTGCGGGGTGTGACATTCTCCCCTCCTTAAAGGATTTCGTCCCAGAAATCTCTAAGTTAAAAAGAATGCATATCCTATCATCCAACATTCATGTACTCAACCATTCAATCACTGGCGTCCATTGTCCTTAAAAGATTTCTAATGCTTCCATGATCATATGCATAGTGTGTGTACATGTCCTTAACTAATACAAAAATAGGTGCTCTACTGATTTAGTTGACTTCCTAAATGCGGATTATGTTAGTGCCATGTGTCCAATATGTATGCAGTCCTAATGATACATATTATTTCTATGTGAGTGCACAACCATTCAGTAAAATGCAACGTCCACATGATAACACATCAAGTTCAATCCATAAACAAATACATATATGCAAATGCAATATGAAAGTGACTGAGATGATCTAGTGCCTAATGTGTGCATATGCATCCACGACCAACCACTAGCAACCACTTGCAACGATCAATCATAACATGTTTCAAATACATGTTTACATCCATAGGCTTCTACCTAAGAATCAAAGATATGATTTGGAGGATATATCTTAAAAGATAAATACCAGCATGTAAATAAACTTTATAGAAAAAGAGGAATCAATGATACACCCTTAAAAAGGGTATGATGTGCGTATCTAGTCTTCAGTCCTCTAAGTGGCGTCTTCTTGAGCTTCACTCCACTGTACCTTATCTAATTTAACTTCATGGTTGCGAAGCTTCTTGACCTCCATTTCCAAGACCCATTATTAAAGATAGGCCCTCGATCACTTACTATGCTAGAGGGTATCCAATGTATTCGAACTATCTTTCCAAGATAAACAAATATTAATCATGATATCAAGTGTATATCCTAAGATGATTCTCCTCTACTAAGCTTATCCATCATGCTGCAAATCTGAGAGTCTAAAGCTAATGGTTACTATGTGCTTATTACCTCTCCTAAGTTCAGTCCAACTAAGGGTGCCAGCCCCCAACCACTTAATTTCTCACGCAAACCATCCTAGTCGAACTCGACATCCCTCAAGTACAAACCCCCAAAGCCCTAAACCAATATCAGACAAGCACCCAAGGGATAGCTCCTCCGAATTTGGACGATCTATTTGACATGATACTAACAAAACAACCAAACAATTGAGCACTTTACCGACTTTGGCTATCCTCGCCAATCTTTCTCCAGAATTATCGTTGATCGCATAACTGGCTTTGCAGTGTCATCTAGATAAATGCGAAGGTCTGTCTCGAGTTTTAGGCGGAAAACCCCTACCCTAATCAAAACATCTTGCGTACTCATGGACTACCCCAACGGATTGAAAAATCGTCGATTGATAAGTAAAGTGATTCTAGGTAGCTAAGACAAACTGATCCCTTAGGATCGTATGAAATCTCAAGGGTATTCCCAAGGCAAGTAGAAAGTCTAACTACCCTTGTTTCATAATTACTAGCTAACCAATCAATGCCTAGAATCAACCCATACTCAAAAAAACATAAGCATAAATATAGCTATTCTAAAATCCTCACAAGTCAAAGATAAATGGGCCGAACCAGCAATTGGATTTGAGACTACAATGGGATCCTCTACTATACAATATCTAGGGTGCAGAGACTCTGTTATGGAAGTAGGTATATACGAATGTGAAGCACTAAAATCAGAAGGGGTACTAATAGGATAATCAAAAAGAAAAAACTCTTTCAACCGAAATCTTACTGCCTCTCTCTCAGGTATGTTGGCGGTGAGAGCATGCACTTGTTGTCCAGAAAATCGTGTCCCTTGTTCTTTCCCTTGCCCTTAATTATACGACCCGTTATACCAAAATAAAGATACTTCCTCTTGTTTTAGGTTTTACCATTCTTTCCTCCCCTCCCTTGTGAACCAAGTCCATATCCATGGGTTCTTCATCCTTGTGTTGTGCTCCTTAGCCAAAGCCCCTCATTCTCAACTTTGCCATCCTTGTGTAACTTGTTGACATGTCTCTCGAAGGCTGCCTCCATCGCATAGAGAAACCTACAAAGCTCGAAAGAAAATTAGCCACAGGTGATACTACTGCGGCTATAGATGGAAGTTAGGCACTTATTTGCCCTTTGACAAATGTCGTACTCTCATCAAGCCTATGGAACCATGCCGCGATGAGGTTACCTCCCAGAAAGCCAGGAGCCCCAAAGACACAAGAAAGAAGGAAACAAGGATTCAAACAGAGGATCAAAAGATAGTGCATATGTCTTTGGGGAATATGCCTTTAAAATAAAACTTTTCTTCTAAAAATGCTTCTTTTAAAATGGTTTGAAAATAATTTTTCAAATCTTTTTATCTGATCCGGTAACCTTCAGCTCTTATACCAAGTGAAACATTCCACCTCCGTTAAGGTCACTCACAAAGGGAATGCCTTAACTTAGGTGGAGCATTTTTAGCACAAGATGCAGAAAAATTACAAGACAGACAAATAAAGCTACGGAAAATAAATAACATTTATTGATTAAAACAGCTTGTACAAAGAATGTTTTACGACACCAATACTTATTACTAGAAAGCATCTGTCTTGTTAAATATATAAGAGGCACAAACTGACAATGGTATTCCCCAATAAAGCATGAGCCAGCCATAGCAGTAGAAAATGGAGTTCAAAGCAATGCGCCAAAGAATATTCAAGCTCGGAAAGTGTAACGGCCCCAAAATGAGTTAAGGTTTTCCCTCCCTGACTACCGGGGGAAACGGAAGAAAAGAGGCGAATGCAAACTAGGTCAGACATAAAGTCTGGTAAGTCCAGTGATTCTTAGTATTTAAACGAGGAAAAGGATCATGACATGAATAAACTAAATATAAGACTAAACCATAGTAACAAGATAACATGGGATAAGCATGGGATGTGATATGGAAAGATAAACTGAATGTACCGATAAACTGGATATACTGATAAACTGAATATACTGATAAACTGAATGCGGTTTTACTCCTTCTCTGCTTCGCGACTACCCTGTTATACTGATTTCTATATCTCTGCACGACCTAACTAGTGTCCAAGCTAGTAGTCTATATAAAATGATCATATGATAACATGATCCCAATCCCTGTATTTGTGGTTGCCTTCAGGTGTACATCTATTATGGGGATTCCATTTATTACCTAGATCTAATCTAGGGTTTACTATCGAGTGCTTCCTAGATTCAACCAGGGTTAACACTACCCAGGGCCACTGGGGTTTATGCTACCTATTGAACGCTTCACGGATTTAGGGTATATGCAACCTAGGTCCAACCAGGGATTATGCTACATATCGAACGATGCCCCCTAGTCTAGGACACGCTACCCAGAGCGATATATGTTCCTCGACTTTACCCATGTAAGTGTCATGAATCGTTATCGATGTCTAGACGCACATGTCCTCTATATGTGCGACCCGAGTCCTGTGGGAGGGCTAGTCAAGAAACACAGAACTCGGTCGGGAGCTTTCAGATATCTGCCGATTGCAGATGCTAAGGTCTGCTTTTACAGTGGCTATGGTCCCACCAGACCCCTCCATCAACTAACAAATGAAAGGCACCCAATAAAATCATGAATAAGAACTGTACGTTGGCCCCTCTATGCCCCCACCAACCTATGGGCCAACCTCACCCACAACTAGATAGCAAGTATATGGTCTGTTGGAGTTCTCTGCCTTTCCGCTTCGCGTATCTGACTCAAGATGGTAAGTAGATGACGAGTTGCTATCACAAGGAAAAAACTGGTCTAGCCGAATCACGCTGGTCCATCCTAGTCTTTAGGTTGCCTTATTATTGCAACCAAGGCATACCCTTGGCTCTTCTAACGCAGACCTTAACCTATGTGAACCCAGGAGGATCATCTGCAGCCTCACAGAGGGATACCAAGAGTTACCTCACGTCCCCTCGAAGTTGCATGCTTCGTAACCCAGTTCGTTGGAGCCTTCTTCATGATCGAATGGACGTTCACTCCTCCTCGTATTCTACTTGGTTTTCTTGACTAAAGATTACTACTTAGTTATCTTAACTAAGGTTTACTATTTAGTTTCCTGAATCATTCGTTTTCTTAACTAAGGTTTACAACTTAGTCCTCTTAACTAAGGTTTACTACTTAGTTCACTTCCTCGTCATGTTGGTTTGGTTAAGTGTTATCCAGCAGTTTACGTTGACTTAACCTACCCATATATCATGTCAAATTGGTTAAGTGTTATATAGCGGTTCATGTTGACTTAACCCACCCCTACATCATGTCAAACTGGTTAAGTGTTCCTTAACCTTACTCGCTTGTCAGGTTACACTGGTTAAGTGTCTCTCACTAACTTAACCCTGATTATTTGTCATTCTATAATGGCTAAGTGTTCTAAGTTTACTTAACCCCACCGTCTAGTCTAGTTAGCATGTTATAATGCTTAAACATTTACTTAACCTTAATCGCTTATCTAGTTTACATGTTATAATGGTTAAGTGTTTCCTTAGTTACTTAACCCCCACAAATCTTGCTTTGTTAACATGTTAAGTTGGTTAAGTGTCCAAATTAACTTAACCCCTATCAATCCTGTCTAGTTAACATGTTGAATTGGCTAAGTGTTTTCTCATTTACTTAACCCCACCCTTCTTGTCTTTGTTAACATGTTAAATTGGTTAAGTATTTCCTTAATTACTCAACCTCACATTTTCTAGCTTGATTGTCAATGAGCTTTAATTAGTTAATTAAAGCGCCAACCACTCGCATTAGACAGGTACTGTTGTGGTTACTGGATGTGTCGGTCGGTTCTGGGCAGGTTTTCACCACAATTCAGTCTAACCTCGGGTATTTCTAGGCTTGATGCACTAACCACCCACATTAGACAGGTATCATTGTGGTCACTAGATGTGCCGGTCGGTTCCGGGCAGTTTTACACCACAACTCAGTCTAACTCGGGTTAGGCATATTCATCTTTTACTAAATTTACATATTTACTATATATGTAAATTTTCCATAAATCAATTTTAGCCTAGATAATATTCATTTGTCATGCAAATTAACATACTTATATTCTATGCCCAAAACTTGATTTACCTATCAATTAGCCCAACTTGCGGTTTATACCAATTTAGATTTAATATTCCCCTTTTCAGTTCATGCCCAATCTACATTAATATTCCAATTTACGGTTAATGTCAAAACTAGATTTTATATTCTAGTTTACCTTTTATGTCCAAAACTTGGTTTACACGCCAATTGCACACTTTGCGGCCAAATAAATTTATCAATTTATGCCCAAGTCTAATATGCATGTAAATCATTCACTATTATAGCCAATTTAGATTATGCCAACATATTTATTATGCCAAATTAACTTAATTAAGCTACGCCCAATCCCCATTTCATAATCGTACGTATAACATGATTTCACAAGTTTTCTAAGTACTCATGAAAAGGCACTAATCAAAAAGAATAGGGGATAAGCACAATAAGAATAGGTATGCAAAAATAATGGCTCCAACAGGTTCGATGTACATAATAGTGAATAGGAATAAACTAGCCAAGTTATACACTAAATATGAGATCCAACATAATCATGGGAATAGGCATAGGTGACATGATCCAACATAATGTCAGTTCAAGGTATAACATGGTCGGTTAATTGTAACAATGGGAATAGGCATAAGCAACTAACTACAATAGTTTTCGGCAATTAACCACAATAGTCATAGGAGACTAATCACAATAATTTCTTAATTAATGTCATAGGCAATAGTTCATGGCCATAGTCTTAGGCAAAGGTCTCATAGTCATAGTCATAGTCATAGGCAATAGCTTCATAAGCAACAGTTTCATAGTCATAGTCTTAGGCAAAAGCCTCATAGTCATAGTCGTAAATCAAATCCAAAGGCATAGATAACTTTCGATTTGACATAAGCACGAATCAAAGATAATTAACTTGCAAATAGGTACACTTATATATTTTGATTAATTACATTCACGATTCCGATTACACATTCAAATCTAAGGAATAACCGAACTTACAAAGAATGAATTCTTGATTTCTGTAATCTGAATTCTGAAGTTGGTATGTGTGCCTTTGATGTTGATCATTGTTCTTCCAATTCAAATTTGATCCACTTCGTAGCTTTCTAGTTTTCTTTTTAGTTGAAAGAGAATGGTGGCTGTCCTAGGTTGAGATGGCGGTATGACGGCTCTTAGAATGAATTAGTGTGATTTTAGGGTTGAGTGTTAGGTTGTTTATATAGAATTTCAAATTTAATTAGAGCCGTCGGATGATCCTAGAGTTAATCACAACCAATCAGTCAGGTTAGGGTGACACCTCAGCCCTAATGACTCAGCAAGGAGTCAGAAAGGACTCAGCAATGAGTCACAGTACGGATCAGAACACACCAGAAAGCTATGCAGGCTTTCAGCTCGACCTGGGTCCACTTGGCAGGTGCACCAGTGCAATTTTTGTATTGGCGCACTTCCCAAGTGCGCCAGTGCAATTATATATATATATATATTCTTTTCTCTTCTTTTGGTTTTCTACCTAAATTCGTTTGTCCATATCTTCTTCATACGGTGCCCGATTTACGCAAACTCAGACTCTATCTCAAGTAGAATTCCGAGACGAACACAATGGCGTAACTCGTTTCTCTTAATTCTCGCATTTGAAATTAATTATTCTTCGATTATATCTTATGTCCCAATTTAAAAATTGCGGGGCGTTACATTCTCCCCTCCTTAAAGGATTTCGTCTCCGAAATCTCTAAGTTAAGAAGAATGCATATCCTATCATCCAGCATTCATGTACTCAACCATTCAATCACTGGCGTCCATTGTCCTTAAAATATTTCTAATGCTTACATGATCATATGCATAGTGTGTGTACATGTCCTTATCTAATGCAAAATCAGGCGGTCTACTGATTCAGTTGACCTCCTTAATGCGGATTATGTTAGTGCTATGTGTCCAATATGTATGCAATCCTAATGATACATATTATTTCTATATGAGTGCACAACCATTCACTCAAATGCAACATCCACAGGATAACACATCAAGTACAATCCATAAACAAATACATATATGCAAATGCAATATGAAAGTGACTGAGATGATCTAGTGCCTAATGTGTGCATATGCATCCACGATCAACCACTAGCAACCACTTGCAATGATCAATCATAACATGTTTCAAACACACGTTTACATCCATTGGCTTCTACCAAAGAATCGAAGATATGATTTGGAGGATATATCTAAAAAGATAAATACTAGCATGCAAATAAACTTTACAGAAAAAGAGGAATCAATGTTATACCCTTAAAAAGAGTATGATGTGCGTATCTAGTCTCCAGTCTTCTAAGTCGCATCTTCTTGAGCTTAACTCCACTGTACCTTATCTAATTTAACTTCATGGTTGCAAAGCTTCTTGACCTCCATTTCCAAAACCCACTAGTAAAGACAGGCCCTCGATCACTTACTATGCTAGAGGATATCCAATGTAGTCGAACTATCTTTCCAAGATAAACAAATATTAACCATGATATCAAGTGTATATCCTAAGATGATTCTCCTCTACTAAGCTTATCCATCATGCTGCAAATCTGAGGGTCTAAAGCTAATGGTTACTATGTGCTTATTACCTCTCTTAAGGTCAGTCTAACTTAGGGTGCCAGCCCCCAACCACTTAATTTCTCACGCAAACCATCCTAGTCGAACTCGACATCCCTTAAGTACAAACCCCAAAGGCCTAAACGAATATCAAACAAGCACCCAAGGGATACCTCCTCCGAATTTGGACGATCTATATTAGATGATACTAACAAAACAACCAAACAATTGAGCACTTTACCGACTCTGGCTATCCTCGGCAATCTTGCTCCAGAATTATCATTGATCGCATAACTGGCTTTGCTGTGTCATCTAGATACATGCGGAGGTCTGTCTCGAGTTTTAGGGGGAAAACCCCTACCCTAATCAAAACATCTTGCGTACTCATGGACTACCCCAACGGATCGAAAAATCGTTGGTAGATAAGTAAAGTGATTCTAGGTAGCTAAGACAAACTGATCCCTTAGGATCATACAAAATCTCAAGGGTATTCCCAAGGCAAGTCGAAAGTCTAACTACCCTTGTTTCATAATTACAAGATAACCAATCAATGCCTAGAATCAACTCTTAGTCAAAAAAACATAAGCATAAATATAGCTATTCTCAAATGCTCACAAGTCGAAGATAAATGGGCCGAACCAGCAATTGGATTTGAGACTATAATGGGATCCTCTACTACACAATATCTAGGGTGCAGAGACTCAGCTATGGAAGCAGGTATATATGAATGTGAAGCGCTAAAATCAGAAGGAGTACTAATAGGATAATCAAAAAGAAAAACACTCTCTCAACCAAAATCTTACTGCCTCTCTCTCAGATATGCTGGCGGTGAGAGCATGCACTTGCCTTCCGGAAAATCCTGTCCCTTGTTCTTGCCCTTGCCCTTAATTATACGACCCGTTATATCAAAATAAAGATACTTCCTCTTGTTTTAGGTTTTACTATTCTTTCCTCCCCTCCCTTGTGAACCAAGTCCATATCCATGGATTCTTCATCCTTGTGTTGTGCTCCTTAGCCAAACCCCCTCATTCTCAACTTTGCCATCCTTGTATAACTTGTTGACATGTCTGTCGAAGGCGGCCTCCATCGCAGGGAGAATCCTACAAAGCTCAAAAGAAAATTAGCCGCAGGTGATACTACTGTGGCTATAGATGGAAGTTGGGCACTTATATGCCCTTTGACAAGTGTCGTAGTCTCATCAAGCCTACCGAACCATGCCGCGATGAGGTTACCTCCCAGAAAGCCAGGAGCCCTAGAGACAAAGGAGAGAAGGAAACAATGATTCAAACAGAGGATCAAAAGATAATGCATATGTCTTTGGGGAATATGCCTTTAAAACAAAACTTTTCTTCTGAAAATGTTTCTTTTAAAACCATTTGAAAATAATTTTTTTCAAATCTTTTTATCTGATCCGATAACCTTCAGCTCTGATGTCAAGTGAAACACTCCACCTCTGTTAAGGTCACTCACAAAGGGAATGCCTTAACTTCGGTGGAGCATTTTTAGTACAAGATGCCGAAAAATTACAAGACAGACAAATAAAGCAGCGGAAAATAAATAACCTTTATTGATTAAAACAGCTTGTACAAAGACTATTTTACAACACCAATACTTATTACAAGAAAGCATCTGTCTTGTTTAATATATAAGAAGCACAAACAGACAATGGTATTCCCCAATAAAGCATGAGCCATCCATAGCAGTAGAAAATGGAGTTCAAAGCAATGCGCCAAAGAATCTT
The DNA here is from genome assembly GCA_030737875.1 of Allium sativum. Classification (NCBI taxonomy): domain Eukaryota; kingdom Viridiplantae; phylum Streptophyta; class Magnoliopsida; order Asparagales; family Amaryllidaceae; genus Allium; species Allium sativum. The sequence continues at coordinate 469,426,214 of CM060918.1, forward strand.
CAAGCTCGAAAAGAGTAACGGCCCCAAATTGAGCTGAGCTTTTCCCTCCCTGACTATCTGGGGGGGAACGGAAGAAAAGAGGCAAAAGAAAACTAGGTCAGACATAAAGTCTGGTAAGTCCAGTGATTCTTAGTATTTAAACAAGGAAAAGGGTCATGACATGAATAAAATAATATAAGACTAAACCATAGTAACAAGATAACATGGGATAAGCATGGGATGTGATATGGCAAGATAAACTGAATGTACCGATAAACTGGATATACTGATAAACTGAATATACTGATAAACTGAATGCGGTTCTACTCCTTCTCTGCTTCGCGACTACCCTGTTATATTGATTACTATATCTCTGCACTACCTAACTAGTGTCCAAACTAGTAGTCTGTATAAAATGATCATATGACAACGTGATCCCAATCTCCATATTTGTGGTTGCCTTCAGGTGTACATCTATTATGGGGATTCCATTTATTACCTAGATCTAATCTAGGGTTTACTATCGAGCGCTTCCTAGATTCAACCAGGTTTTACGCTACCAAGTGCCACTAGGGTTTATGCTACCAATTGATCGCTTCACAGATTTAGGGTTTACGCGACCTAGGTCCAACTAGGGATTATGCTACCTATCGAACGATGCCCCCTAGTCTAGGACACTCTACCCAGAGCGGTATATGTTCCTTGACTTTCCCCATGTAAGTGTCGTGAATCGTTATCGATGTCTAGATGCACGTGTCCTCTATATGTGCGACCCGAGTCCCGTGGCAGGGCTAGTCAAGAAACACGGAACTCGGTCGGGAGCTTTCAGATATCTACCGATTTCAGATGCTAAGGTCTGCTTTTACAGTGGCTATGGTCCCACTAGACCCCTCCCTCAACTAACAAATGAAAGGCACCCAAGAAAATCATGAATGAGAACTGTATGCAGGCCACTCTATGCCCCCACCAACCTATGGGCCAACCTCACCCATAACTAGATAGCAAGTATATAGTCTGTTGGAGTTTTCCGCCTTTTCGCTTCGCGCATCTCACTCAAGATGGTAGGTAGATGACGAGTTGCTATCACAGGGCAAAAACAGGTCTTGCCGAATCACGCTGGTCCATCCTAGTCTTTAGGTTGCCTTATTATTGCAACCAAGGCATACCCTTGGCTGTTCTAACACAGACCTTAACCTCTGTGAGCCCAGGAGGATCATCTGTAGCCTCACAGAGGGATACCAAAAGTACCCTCACGTCCCCTCGAAGCTGCGTGATTCGTAACCCAATTCGTTGGAGCCTTCTTTATGATTAGATGGACGTTTGCTCCTCCTCGTATTCTACTTGGTTTTCTTGACTAAGGTTTACTACTTAGTTCTCTTAACAAAGGTTTACTACTTAGTTTCCTGAATCGTTCGTTTTCTTAACTAAGGTTTACAACTTAGTCCTCTTAACTAAGGTTTACTACTTAGTTCTCTTCGTCGTCATGTTGGATTGGTTAAGTGTTATTCGGCAGTTTACGTTGACTTAACCTACCCATATATCATGTAAAATTGGTTAAGTGTTATCTAGCGGTTCATGTTGACTTAACCCACCCCTACATCATGTCAAACTGGTTAAGTGTTCCTTAACCTTACTCGCTTGTCAGGTTATACCGGTTAAGTGTCTCTCACTAGCTTAACCCTGTTTATTTATCATGCTATAACGGCTAAGTGTACTAAGTTTACTTAACCCCACCGTCTAGTCTAGTTAGCATGTTATAACGGTTAAACATTTACATAACCTTACCCGCTTGTCTAGTTTACATGTTATAATGTTTAAGTGTTTCCTTAGTTACTTAACCCCCACAAATCTTGCTTTGTTAACATGTTAAGTTGGTTAAGTGTCCAAATTAACTTAACCTCTATCAATCTTGTCTAGTTAACATGTTGAATTGGCTAAGTGTTTTCTCATTTACTTAACCCCACCCTTCTTATCTTTGTTAACATGTTGAATTGGTTAAGTGTTTCCTTAATTACTTAACCTCACATTTTCTAGCTTGATTGTTTATGAGCTTTAATTAGTTAATTAAAGCACAAACCACTCACATTAGGCAGGTATTGTTGTGGTTACTGGATGTGTCGGTCGGTTCCGGACAGGTTTAAACTACAGCTCAGTCTAACCTCGGGTCTTTCAGGGCTTGATGCACTAACCACCCACATTAGACAAGTAATGTTGTGGTCACTGGATGTGCCGGTCGGTTCCAGGCAGTTTTACACCACAACTCAGTCTAACATCGGGTTAGGCATATTCATCTTTCACTAAATTTACATATTTACTATTTATGTAAATTTTCCGTAAATCAATTTTAGCCTAGATCATATTCATTTGTCATGCAAATTAACATACTTATATTCTAAGCCCAAAACTTGATTTACCTATCAATTGGCCTAACTTGCGGTTTATACCAATTTAGATATAATATTCCCCTTTTCATTTCATGCCCAATCTAGGTTAATATTCCAATTTACGGTTCATATCAAAACTATATTTTATATTCTAGTTTACCGTTTATGTCCAAAACTTGGTTTACACGCCAATTACGCACTTTGTGGCCAATTAAATTTATCAATTTATGCCCAAGTCTAATATGCATGTAAATCATTCACTATTATAGCCAATTTAGATTATGCCAACATATTTATTATGCAAAATTAACTTAATTAAGCTACGCCCAATCCCCGCATCATAATCGTACGTATAACATGATTTCACAAGTTTTCTAAGTACTCATGAAATGGCACTAATCAAAAGGAATAGGGGATAAGCACTAGAAGAATAGGCATGCAAAAATAATGGCTCCAACAGGTTCGATGTACATAATAGTGAATAGGAATAAACTAGCCAAGTTACATACTAAATATGAGATCCAACATAATGTCAGTTTAAGGTACAACATGATCAGTTAATTGTAACAACGGGAATAGGCATAAGCAACTAACTACAATAGTTATAGGCAATTAACCACAATAGTCATGGGCGACTAATCACAATAATTTCTTAATCAATGTCATAGGCAATAGTTCATGGCCATAGTCTTAGGCAAAGGTCTCATAGTCATAGTCATAGTCATAGGCAATAGCTTCATAGGCAACAGTTTCATAGTCATAGTCTTAGACAAAAGTATCATAGTCATAGTCGTAAATCAAATCCAAAGGCATAGATAACTTTCGATTTGACATAAGCACGAATCAAAGATAATTAACTTGCAAATAGGTACAGTTCTATATTTCGATTCATTACATTCACGATTCCGTTTTCATGTTCAAATCTAAGGAATAACTGAACTTACAAAGAAGGAATTCTTGATTTCTGAAATCTGAATTCTGAAGTTCGTATGCTCGCCTTTGATGTAGATCGTTGTTCTTATAATTCAGATTTGATCCACTTCCTAGCTTTCTAGTTTTCTTTTTAGTTAAAAGAGAATGGTGGTTGTCCTATGTTGAGTATGGCGGTATGACAGCTCTTAGAATGAATTAGTGTGATTTTAGGGTTGAGTGTTAGGTTGTTTACATAGAATTTCAAATTTAATTAGAGTCGTCGGATGATCCTAGAGTTAATCACAACCATTCAGTCAGGATAGGGTGACATCTCAGCCCTAATGACTCAGCAAGGAGTCCGAAAGGACTCAGCAATGAGTCATAGTACGGATTAGAACACACCAGAAAGCTGTGCAGGCTTTCAGCTCGACCTGGGCGCACTTGGCAGGTGGGCCAGTGCAATTTTTGTACTGGCGCACTTCCCCAGTGCGCCAGTGCAATTATATATATATATATATATATATATATTTCTTTTCTCTTCTTCTAGTTTTCTGCCTAACTACGTTCATCCATATCTTCTTCATACGGTGTCCGATTTACGCAAACTCGGACTCTATCTCAAGCAGAATTCCGAGACGAACGCAGTGGCATAAACCTTTCCCTTAATTCTTGCATTTGAAATTAATTATTCTTTGATTATATCTTATGTCCCGATTTAAAAATTGCGGGGTGTTACAGTTCTTTCCTTTTCTACACTTTTATTTTTGTTTATTTTGCATCTGTGTTTGAATCTGTGTCTATGATTGTGTTAGTGGTGTTTGATTCATCCCCTAGTTCTCTCTAGTTTTTAGTTTTGTTTAAATTCTTATAAACACTATTCATCCCACCCCTTTAGTGTTTGCTTTACCTGAATGATCCATTCCGCAGTCCATAACACTTGCTATTCACTCATGACACAATATTTTCCCTCTCTGGTTTTCACTTCTGAGGCAAACCTGAACATAAATTTTTCTAGGGAAAGATTTATAAAATAAAATATCTATAATCAATTTAGAGATGGGGTCTGCAGCAGCCATGGAGAAGAGCTTAGGACATTGGGTGAGTGCAATAATTATTTAGATCTTAAGTGATCTAAAGTATATGGTTTTAAACAATTTTACCACTACGCGATAAATGGCCTTCTGCAACATTAAAAAAGTGTTGGGTCAAGCCCAAAAAATGTTTCCCTAGGTCTTTGGCAATGCTTTTCATGTGTTGCAATTCTCACTATTGCTACAGATCTCAAATGCAACATTTTGACAATCTAAGGCAACATACGAAATGTTAACTTTCTGAATTTGTTTAGGTCCACATTTTCGCGGGGACAACTGTGTGGGTCCCTTTTTGGGGGCAACATTTATAACCCTTTAGCAAAACTATACTACAACTACTTGCATAATATAAGATAGCAATTATGTCCTAGCAGTTATGCCATCAACAGTTGAACAATACAATATCACATACAATAGTATATATCATAATACACCACTTGCATAATAAACCATTCGTTGATTTGCCTCAAGACATTCAATAATACACATCACAATTCATATTCAGCAACTCCAAAAAGAATAATCATGGAAAAAATTATGTAGAAAAACTGTCCATGCATGGTATTTCGCTTGGAAAACAATATGACAATGGAATTATGGAAAACTTCAAGCTGCTGCCATGAATGCGATGTTGTTTGGCACCACCCCAGCCTCTGATGAAGATACCTATTATATATGAAAATATTAGTAACACAACCATAAAAAATCTACCTATTCATTTCTATTTAGAGAATAAATATAGCAAAAAAGTCACCAGGATTCAGTTTCAAGTTTAATACTGAGTTTGTTTGAAGAATATGTCTCCATTAATTTAAAAAGTGTGTGAAAAAAGAGGAATACATGTAAGTACTAAAATAAACCATACCTTACTGAATTCAAGTTCTTCTATATAAAGCAAACTAGAAAGACTTCATTAACGAAGAAAATGCAGAGTCAAGTCTAAAATTATAAATATAGTAATTGATAATCAGTTAACCATGGATACAGAAATAGAAGATGATGTGTTCTTTGCTGACCTTAACAAGCAGATAACGCAATTGATCATGAATGATGATGCTGATAATGAAGTGGAGCTTCCAATTCAGAGCACTCCGTTTCATTTCCAGGTATGTTCATAAAATCATTAAATCCTATAAAAATATTATGAATTCAATCTTCATCACTGATTGAAAAATCAGGTTGTTTACTATATTACAGAATGCAGGGATTTCAACATATGCCGTAAAGAATAATACCAAATGAAAGCAAGAGAACTACATAAATACAGGGAAATTAAGTCATAGCAACCAACATCAAGTTGATAGAGCATGAGTTAAAAATTCTCATGATAATTATGACAAGCTAAAGTCTGTAGGTTACTACAGAAATACCAGCTCTCAGATCCAGAACAACATCTAACTTGAATTTGTATTATAAGATTAATAATTAGCAATCATCACTGAGCTAGGTACAGTCATGTACATTTTCCCTCGCTTAAAGATTTGCTAGTAAAACTGTAAAATTGGACTAACGTACCTATAATGGGACAAAGGCAGCACTCCTACTTCTGTGATGGTACTTCATTGCAGTATATTGCTATAGCAATACATAAGACAATTCCAAACATGATCCAGGACATAACTAATGTTGTTGCAAAGAATTTTTCTATTATCTCATATTTTCCACATTTAACGCGCATTTGGGCCAACTCTTTCTTCACATCTGCCACAAATTCATCAGCTTTTGCCCTCTTTTGCTTTTGCTTCAGGAGTTTGTCTTCAATTTTCTTTCTTTCCACGAGCAATTATGATATAGTCTTTTCTTTTTCCATTAATTTAACGGTAGTATCATCCAATTCAGCATTGCTATTTATTTCATACACTTCGTCATGCCACATAAAATACTCACAATCGCCATTCCATGTATATCTTAAATTCTCGACCAAAACATCACCTAAAGATAAGATAATTGACAAAGCAACCAAAAACACCAAATTTATACTTACGTGCCACATGGAGTAACGAAAAACTTCTTCCCTGCATTCCACCCTACCTTCACATTCCTCATCTCCGCTAGGATTTTGTGGTGGCATTTCTTCCTTCTCACTGCTCTTGATGAATTTGAAGTAAAAATTGACTGAGTGTTACAAAAATTCTAGCTACTGGTCTTGGAACCGATTCCTAAAATAGTTTCATGAAAAGAGCTAATATCAAATTTCAGGAACATTAAACTGGATGATGGTAATCATACTTTTGATAATAATTTTAGGTATAAATAAACCATATATTAAAGAATCGATCCACGAAAGGTAAAGATGAAACAAAAACCTTTGAGGATATTGAATTAAGAAGAAATAGTCCCTAAGCGCAAGACCACAGCGCAATCTGTAGACTCATAATCACTTCGCTTTAGTGAAATTAATATCGCCTCCGTTCAATTGTCTAAAATGAGATGGACGGGTGTTCAAATCTCACTTGATAGATTGATAACGACATGGCCGTATGGCAAAATTAGGGTTTTCCAATTGAAATTAGAGTTGATGACGGTATGATGGTACAGCGAAATAAAGCAAAATTAGGGTTTTCGAATTGGGATTCTGAGGGTATGGCGAAAATATAAAGAGTGGATTGATGGAAAAATAAAAATGAAGAAAAGTTAATTGATAGATCTAAGGACTGGATGGTGATTAGTTGGATTTTAACATGATAAATCGACGACCTCGGAATAATTAACGGTCCATACTTGAATGGAGAGGTGAAAATGGATGGTCGATATAATTCGGATATAGATTATCATTTTTTTATTGAAAAATAAAATTATATTTATTACTATTCTATGGCAACACCATTTCATAATGTTGTGTCTTGTTATACTTGTTTTGCTAGAGCAACACATGATTATGGCTAAGGTGACATCAAAAATAAAACATTGCAGTAGAACCAAAATTTTATAGCTATCGCAACATTCTTGATGGAAACACCTTGCAAATCTTTTGCAGAATGTCATCTGTAGCACAATATACTCATAGTTTTTCTTATATAGTAGCTTTATGTAAGTTTTTTTTTTCATAAATACCTTTCTGCCTTTTCTCACAATCTTTAACAGTTTTTTCAAGAAGAAGTTTTATGTAAGGTATTTTTAATAAGTATTTTTCTTTTTTTTACAGCTCCTTTTATTAAAGTTATATAAGTTCTATTTTCAGTCTTTTTCCTTAATCGTTGTTTAATTCCCATCAGTTATTTTAGTTTCTCTGCAATTATTTGCACTTCCTTAGATCTATAAATATTAATTTACAAATATAGATCTTAATCCTCTTTTGCGCATAAAGATCGCATAAAAAGTACAAACATCGCAAACATGGATTAAATAAAAAGAGAACAAAATTTATATTAAGCGCGCATACAAATTGCAAATTTGCAACAAAAAGGAATCTGGCTGAATTAAGTAGATTTACAAAAATTTGCAGTGAATTATAACCAGTATCATAATTTATAACAAATAGAATAATAAGTAGATTATTATGATAATGTAGAACAAAACGATCATAATAAAAAGAAGAATAAATCCTATTATGATACTAGTATTATTACTATTCTGTTTGGAGCTGGATCAATAGGTAGGGCTCATATCAAGGATTTGGCTAAGAAAAGAAAAAACAAATTAATTAGCTAGCAATTACATCAGTTGAATCACCTTTTAGAAGGGATCTAATGGTCTTATGAATATCGGGTACACTTATGAGGAATTGAAGTATATAAGAGGTCAAAAGAACAAGAATGAGTTAGGGCACAAATTAGAAGATTTGGTTTTTAGGGACCATCACCGACAACATTCCCCTTTAAGATATGATTTGATGGTCTCAGGGAGATCGAGCACACTTATGCTGAAGTTGATGATCAAAAAGTTAGGGTGGCAAGTAGCGGGAACCAATCTTGGCGAGCATGCAAAATCGAAGTTGGGATTACTTTTGTGTCCACGTGCTAAATTTCATGTCATAAGCGGAGGAGTGGCATATTACCACTAAGCGAAGGTGGAAGTAATAGCGTAAGAACTGGTCAAAGGGTAGAACTAGAAAACTACTCCTAATTAGATATTCACAATAGTAGAAAATTGCGAATAATCGAAGAATTAATTCAATTATAAAACATATATCGTTAGAAGGCATTTTATTTGTGCATATGCACATTTCCTAGTACTATTATTAAGTATATTCCCTTTACTTTACTTATAATGCTAGTAATTACTTCATTCACCATACATTATGTATGATCCACTCCTCTTTCTTTCCCTCATTAGGCTCTCTAGGATGATATTGGTTAGTTCAAATTTCTTGAAAGATTGTACTTGAGGTTCATACTTTGCTGCCACTATATTTCTTCTTCTATTTTACGTCCTTTCCTTTTTGAATTGGTTGTACTGGAACTTATGAGAGGGATCTATATATTGTACTATGATATTTCTGTGAGAATGGGTGAGATATGTGGCTTTTAATCATGACTTGAGGTTATTAGCTAAAGATGGAAGTTCTTTTCTACATAATAATAAGTTATGTTCTATGTTTTTAATTATTTCAGTTGTACTTACATTTACATGTCTCTGAATCTTAGTCTCTATGATTAATTTCTTTATACCTAAAAACTCTCCTCATTCCTTAGTGTGCCCTCTTTAGGAATATTAGAGGGCGTGGAATGTTACATTTGTTACTAAAGCGTAAGGTCACAATATTTATAAAAATTTATTTTCAACTAAAGTAATTTCCAAAGAAAATAAATAAATTTTCAAAGCAAAAGGTCTTTTTGACAATGTAAGTTTTACAAAAATTCCATTAAGTCCATCTCCTTTCCTTGTCCTACTTTCCACTTTATTTGTTGAGTTATCCATAGAACAAACTATCTAAGCTTACCCATATATGTAGAGACCCAAAATATTTATCGATTAGAATCTTGATTTTGGTAAACCCATTTTGTTCATTATTTGAGAGTTCTACGGGACAGAAGTTAGGAGACAAACTTCAATACTTGACAAATATTAAGTAAGGACTTGTATATATAAGAAAACCTTAAATGCAAGGGATCGCGAGATGACTTAAAAGTATTATCATATGGACTCAAAAATATACTATTGGCTTTAAACAAAAAGGAAATTAAAGATGTATCATAAGCGTTAACGACATGGGGGCATTATGTCGAGAGTGTTAAAGGACAAGTTTTGACCAAAAGGATCGAGTAATAAAAATGGGAAAGATTGATCAATGAGGTGTTATCAATTTCTATTTCTTTGTAGCTGATTGCTTAAGAAAAGGTTGTTAAAGCTTAGGAAATATTTTTTAACTAGTTAGTGGGGTGGCTGCATGGTGCCATAGCCATGCTGACAAAATATCTATATTGTAGCCCCAATGAGCAGTCCTTTAACAAAGTAGTAAATCCCTAGGTTTACAGAGTCTGCATTAGAGGCACTAGTTGATTTTTTGCACTTAGGAACTTTTATAGACCTAGTAGTAATCTCTTAACCTCGTAGGTGGATCAACACAGTTACGTATGACGAGTTGAGGTCTGACATTAGAAAGTCTAAATGTATGGGGACGCTTGGCGCATTTTCGGGTATAGGTTGGTTTTAGGGTTTAGACAGGCTTGACAAACAGTTGTCTATCTCAGATTTTAACACCGAGAGTAGAGTCTGATTGGGATGCTTATGTTTTGGGATTTTTAGGACATGGAAAATTTTGAGAATGGATTATGTGAGGCTATGTTGCCTGCAAGAGAAGGATTGTCAGTCTAGGACAGGCAGTAGGAAAATTCTTGATATTTCTTATGACCTGAGGGGCCAATCACATCGAGTTTTCTATAATCCCCTTAGTGCATCTCTAGGTGATACCGATTCAGTTCCCATTATGCTTGATTTTTCAGATATTAGAAGAGGTTTGAAGTTTACCTCCAAGAAGAGATGTTTATTATAGGATTCATATCAATGACAATGCTAAACCTGTAGAAGTTCCAGCAAGTCACGTAGTTCAATAAAAAGAAGGAAGTTAATTTTCACTCCTATGGTTAGAAGCTTTTCTAGATATTGGGTGATGCTTATAGCATTACTAGGTGCGTGTTGATTAGAAGTTCAGAAATGTTAGTGATACAATGAGCTATCTCAAATGTTGAGAGGAGGATAATGACTTATTGGAGAGCATAGTAGAGGCGCCTTAGGATTGGCATGTGAAGAATCGGTCGAGATAAATTATTTTACTAATTAGACCTATTTTTTGATAGATTAAATCTTGTACCCATGATATGAGCTACCTAGTGTTTTGAGGAAGTTATCCGAATTTAACCACAACATAATTTTTTTGGGAAAAACTAACTAAGGAACTTTTGAAAAAGATTGGTAAAAGTAAGTATTTTCGAATGAGAGGCATCTCTTATCTATTCTACAAAGGTGGATAGTTCCTTTGACTCTACTATACTCATTAGTAATTTGTTTTACAAGAACCATTATTCTTTGCCACATTGTGATGGTCATTCTGGTAATTTAGTAAGCGCCAAGATTTTTCCATAGCTAGATTTCTTTGTTGGTGATTTCCACTAGTTGTGGGTAATGGAAAGGATTAGAGACGAATCCACTTGTAGAACAACTAGTGGATTGAACTAGCTTGTGTCTAAGCTTAGTTATTGATTTGATTGGGTAGGGTGTTTGGTGAGGTTTTAGAGTAAGTTGGTAGTGGTCTATATAGATGACAAGTTGGTCTAGTCAAAGGATAACAAGGAATAAATTTGGTATTTAGTAAAGAAATTAAGTACCCTATTGGCACATGGACCCAAGAAAAACTTCTCTAAGGATCACTTTTGGAAGTTAAAGGATCTTCTTGGATTAGTCGATTATTATAGAAAAGCTATTGGAAATTTTTCCAAGATAAGGATTTTCTTAACCTATCTCACCGAGAAAAGTTTTTCTTTTATGGAGGTAAAGTGTGAAGCTATGTTAAAGCATTAGAAAGAGCTCTATTAGTATTTTAGCAATAGTGCTGCTTAGTAGCATTAGATTAGGAGCTATGAGATTTGTTACCTTGGAATAACTGCCATTAATTTTCCAGTTAGGTCATAAAGGTGTTACCTATTATGAGAAATGTTTGAAATTTCAATAACCATGTATTGTTGGTTTGTTTGTCCTCTACCATAAATTAGAATCTAAGAACAATAAAGATTAATTAAATTCTAGTATCTGATGATTTTTTGCTTTTTTCGTACTCTGTGTAAAAGTAAGAATGTCATGGATGTTAAATTCTTGACTTTTAGTATAAAATTTCTTACGATAGAAGCATTGTGAATATATGTAGATTTTATGGGAACAATGTATAGTGTGTTGTGAAAAGATCTCTAAGAATGTGAAAGAACCAAGACTAAAACTAAGCATATCAATTATGACCTTAAAAAATCAACTTGGAAGTAATATCTTGAACTTTTGGTAGGATATGAGGATGAATCACCATTAGTTATGTCATTTACAGGTCCACTTTGAGTCTAAACCCAAAATGAATATATATATATATACACACACACACACATAAACACATGCATACACGATTTTGAATAAAATAGAAATATTAAAGGTTACTATGCTTTGATATAAATTGGTAATTTTAGGGATTTCATGAAAATAGCTGTATATATTTCCAAAATTGATTTTTTTGTAACCATATGAATAATAAATTTTCTCGCCAAGACTTTCCAAATAAGGTTTTAAAGGATTAAATAAGTTTTGAAAAAATATGTGGAGAATTCAACATGAAGTATGTTCTTATGGGATTGGATGATATAAGTGGAACAGATAGAGGAATGCGAGATAGTAAAGGTAAAGATGGAAAAAAAATTGAAGGAAATATTGGTTAACTTTCTTGAAATATCGTTTCTAAAGTAGAGTTGGTAAGATGGTAAATCTCTCTAGGGGATTTCGTTAAAGTGACTCAATAGTTGTAAGATAAACCATTTAGGTTGGTAATTTGAGGAAAAAGTACGAGTCACCAATAAGTCATCGTGAGTTAATTTTTTTTACCAATTCCGAAATAAATTCTTTCATATCATAGAAAGAAATTTCAAATGTAGAAACTTGGGCATCTTAGGAGCATGCAAGTTTCTTACTCACATTCTTTAGACATTCTATCATTAGCTTTTTTTTCTTTTATTAGGTTCTTTCTTCTAAGTATAATTGGGAAGGGTATATCTTAGGATTAAGCCTATGCATGGTAGGATCGATTGTAAATATATTACTAGAACATGTTATGAATGATGTACGCAAGTAGTTGCGAGTAATTTCTATTGGATGCAATGGACGCATAACACACACTAGGCACTATTAAAGATTGGCTAACTTAGTACCAAGCATATACATATGGATATACATGCCCTTTTACTTTATATCTGTGGTTGTAATAAATGGATGTTATCTTATGATTGTTGCATATGGATGATGATTGTAGCATGCATATAGAACTACCAATTATCATTAGGATGTTTACATACATTTGGATACATGATATAATCATATTTGCATAAAAGAAGGTCGACTAACTCAGTAGACTGCCTAAAATTTTGCATTATTTAGAGACACGTACACTATCATATAATAACATAAATTGAATTAGAAAACTATAAGACAATGGATGCAACAGATGATAGTTGAGTAGATGGATGTGGACTTTGGATAAGAAATACTTATTTCATTCTTCTGTCCTTGGAGATTTCGGGGACAAAATCCTTTAAGGAGGGGAGGATGTAAACGAAAAATCTATCGTCTAATAAAGTTTGAATATATATATAAGGGTCGACCAAGCTGGGATCGGATTGACCCGCAAACACGCTTGGGGTGCAAATGCTTCCAAGTATGTGATAAACTCCAGATTCTTATCATTTTTGGTGACATGTCCTATTCTGGTGTACACATCTTAGATCTAATGGTCCTAATCCTATCAACGACGTGACTGGCTTGGATTAAATCTTGAAATCCGACGGCCTGAGATCCTTAGGCTACACTATAAATAGAACCCTAGACCTCGCTATTCACTCACAACATAATCTTTTCCTTCTTGAGGTTTTATCTTTTGGGACACACTTGAACTTAAATTTTTCAAAGGAAAGATTTATAAAAGAAAATATTTATAATCAACTTAGAAATGAGATCTGCAGCCGCCATGGAGAAGAGTTTAGGACCATAGGTAAATGCAATAATTATTTGGATCTTAAGTAATTTAAAAGTATAGTGTTTTTTATAGTTTTACTTACATTTTTAGTAAATTTCTATAAGTTGTTTTCTGTAAATATTTTTCTATCTTTTTTTTTTACAATTTTTAATAATTTTATTTGTAACTAGTTTTCTACAAGTATTTTTCAGTTGTTTCTTACAGTTCCTTTTATTAATGTCCTATAATTTATTTTTCAGTCCTTTTCCTTAATATATTTTAGTTCCTGTCAATTATTTTAGTTTCTTAGTAGTTATTTACACTTGTTCTTAACTTGTAAATATCAGTTTACACACAAATTTTAATCCTCTTTTTGTGCATAAATACGACATAAAAAGTACGAACATCACCAATATGGACTAGATAAAAAGAGAACCAAATTTACAGTAAGTAAACAAACAAATTTCAAATTTACAATAAACTAGAATCATTTTAAATTAAGCAGATTTGCATATATTTGCAGTGAATTATGACTCGCATTGTAATTCTTAAAAAAAGAAAAAAAAGAAAAAGAATGTTATCTATACTATATTATAATTACTGAGTTCAACTTCCTTAGCTCTGGAGCTATCCACGTAGGATTCTTAATTGAACCGCCTCTCACTGAAAATTGCTTCTCTTTTCGTTCTTTCCCCCTTTTGTCTTATCTATACGTTTCACGGCTCAGAAGACGAAATGAATTGTCGCGTTTTGTTCTTCCTTTCGAACGATTCCTCCGCGTAATCTCCCACTCTCAAACCCTAAATTAAATGTCATATGTGGAGATTTTCCCTTTTCTACTTGCCTCTTCCATCCCTCCTTCTTTTCGTCCCTAATCAGCAGTCCCCTTCAATTTGTGCCTGCTCCGCTCTACCACCGACGTCCACCCCTCCCACCAACATCGCCACTGAAACAGAGGCTGCTTCAGGTATTAAGAGTTCCTTTTTCGGCACCTTCCTCGGTTGTATGAAGTCAATATGGTCAAAACGATGCAGAGACCACCAAACATATTTAGGTATTTTTCAGGCTTTTCGCTCGATTGTTTTGGTCAATTACTGAATTTATTATGCTCTAGAAAACATATTTTTCTTTTTAGTTGGGATTGAAACAGTAAAAATTTATCGAAATGTTTCAATCCGTTTGGATCTGAATTGCGTTTATGTTCCATTTTCATTTGTCATTTGAAAATCATTATTTGAGCATTGCTAAATTCTTAATCTGAGATCAGACTACCTTTTTGAAAATAAATTTCGACATCTCTTGGAATTATACGTGGGTTGTAGTTATAAATATGTTCAGTTTTGAAAGCAGTATGCTTACCTGGTAGTGTGCACATACACAAAACATTTTCAGTACCTCAGGTTTGGATATCCATAAGCATGAAATATTTATTACATGATCATATTTGTTTGTATGTTATGATTTAGCCTCTCTATGCATTTAGGTCTCCAAACAGTTCTTCTGTAAGTTGGTGGTTGATGGCCAAGATTTATTCCGGGGTATCCTCTTCTACTGATATTGGTAAGACAAAATTATTTATCATGCTCCTTTTGGCTGGCATGTGTTTATTTTACATAATAAGCAGTGTAAGAAGAAAATACACACACTGTTTACTTTCGCCTGCTTACTTTGAGGAGTAAATTTGTATGTCTCTTGGAATCATACATGGTGTTGTAGTTAGACAACATTTTTGTCATTTGATTTCTACATTTACATTCCTTCGAAGGCATATTTTTTTAATATTTATGCATCTTTAGTATTTATTATTCGGTCATCTATGCATGACTTTGAATAATTATTCAAGGCAAAAGGAACCGTCAATTGGTCTGTCAAGCTTAGACTATAAATATTTGCGCTAATTTACTATGTTGTTCCATTCACACAAATTTTAAATTGATTTCTTTGTATTTTTGGTGTTAAGTTTTCTGAGTTTGTGCGTTTTTGTTATCACATTTTTAGCTACTCATTACGATAATTGTTAGTGCCTCATGTCCAAGTTTTAGTGTACTATATTTGGTCTTTGATTAAGTTATTGAGTATACCGTTTAGTTCACTATCGATTATACATTGAAGTTAAATAGTTTGTTCTTTTAAATGCTGTTAAGGAACTGATTAAATCGAGTAGCTTATGGCCTAACTGCCTAAGTAGTGACAGTCAAATTCGTAAATCGAAAACTAACAAGAGGCCAATTATTTGCAATAGGCATAACTATTTTAGCATAAAAATAAATCAAAGTGTGGAGAGATGAAGAAGATTGGAGTTTTTTTCCAGTTGCCTTTGTTTCTACTAGCCTTCCGTGTTTGTAATCAAAATTAGTCAACATTTATGAACTGTAATATTAGAATAAGATTTTAGTTTCTGATGTAAAGCTTCCGGTACAAGTGTTTATTTACATGAAATTGCACCATTCGGAAATGAACCATGCAAACTGTCACATTTACCTTGCCTTGCAATAAAGTTAATTGGTAGTTATAAAACAATAAGTTCGGTTTTTGCGATAATTGAGCTGTTATTTGTGGTGTTAAATTATATATCTCTTGATCCATTCGACATATCCAGATATAGTGCTTTGCATAAAAGTCATTTCTTCACTTCATAATTTTCTTTTTGAAATTGTTCAACAATAATGATCGCGGCATATGATATCTAAACTATTATATTATTATCGAGTTTTGTTTGAAGGGCGCACAAGCCCGTATGAGTATTCGAGAAATCAACAGTTGCCAATTTTGTTTATTTCTATTCCTACCCATATCTCCATTTCATTTCTTCTCCGCAAGCTACATATCTTCATTGTTCTTCCTCTTTTTTGCTTCCTATTCAAACCTAATTTCTTTCCTTAATCCGTTCGTGACAATTACTCTTCAGCTTTCTACTTTATGCTCCCAACTCGAATTTCATTTTCGGTCCTGACTGTCGCCTCTTCCGCATAAGCAAATCGTTCAAGCTAAATCGACCGGTCAAAAAGAAACATGATTGGCTTTCATTACAAGAACCGATCTCGGGCTTAAGAGCCACCTCAGCAAAAAAAAAAAAAAAAAAAAAAACTTCGGAAAAGTGTTGTGCAACAACAAGACGGTAGCTTAGGAGCTGTTCAGTTCGCCAGTGAAAATTCCTGCAGTTGCGGTTGTTCGTACTGCAGAGAAGGGGGTTAAAGATGAAACAGGTTTTTGGATTGGAGCGATGCATCAAGATTCGGGTTTGTTTTTTATATTTTGTATTTGTTTTTTCAATCAGTTTATTAAAGTAAATTTGAATTTAGCTGATGTTTTCTAAAAGAAATTTGCACTTAGATCGACTGCGCATTCCTGTATGTTATCTTATAAAACAGCCAAGAAAAAAGGATGTGATGCACAATTAATCATACTTGAAAAAGAGAGCAAAGCTAGATTAAAAGGAATTGCACGTTGTTTTTTCAAGCTCGTGTAAAAGAACAATTTCTGGTACTTCAATTAGGTTATGAACAACATGTTTTTGTTTTATTTCTATTTTATTCACATGACGAATTTCGTAACCTATTTAGTCATGTCTTTTCCTACTAAAACCACCTGCGTGTAATCTCCTACTTTTACGTTATCTTAGACATAAAATTACAATCAATATGATTGGTGATTTTGTATGAGCTTACTTGGTTATCAATAGAGAAGTATAGATCTTTGCTAGCTGAAACAACATTAGGTAAAAATATTTGGTCATATTTTCCATCAATAGTTTGTGCCTCTTTGATTTTATAGCTATATAGGTTATTTTATAGCTATATAGGTTATTTGGTCAATAGTGATTTAGCTTTTCCATATTGTGTTTAAACTTGAACGCCTTTTTGTCTTACATATTGATCTATTTGAAGACTGTTTGATTTTAGCGAGGACAGTATCACATTCCAAGTCAAAAGAAATGGAGAAGTATTTAAAAAACCTATACCTGTAATACAAGCGAACAAGCTTGCCTCAAATCCGAGTCAAAATCTAAGTATGTTGCTTAACACAAAGTTAATTCAAAATAATGGTTCATATGGTATGATATTACATTTCTTAATGCTTTGTTACGTTGTCATAGTGCATTTATGGTAAGTGCATGTTTAGTTACATCCTTATTACTAAGAAGGTTGATAACATAACAGTTCTTACAGATTGTATTATCATGAATAAAGACATAACTATCAACAGAAAAAAAAAATGTATTAACGTTGTAATTCATAGTCATTTCTTCATTTTTACTTAAATCTGAACACCAAATGATGCATCCCTCTTATCAGATATTTTTTTTAGAAGTACAGTTTTATATCAAATATAGTTGGCTTGCTAAAAAAAAAAATAGTAGATTATTAGCCATTGACATTTATGTATTTTAATTGTGTGCTACCGTATACGCTTATCCGGTAACTATATGAAACTCAATTAATATGACAACTATTTTAACCAGACAAATAGTACGTTAGATTGTGTTTTAGAGCGTTGGCTTGAGCAAAACATTGTAGTGATTCGTTGTACTGAATTGCTAATCAACAAAGATAAACCCTCAAAACAAGCATATGATATCTTCATTTCATTGCACCAACTAAATAAATAATCCTTGGTTGGTTTGGCTATGTTAATACCCTATCTTCTCAATTACAAATTTAGAATTAGCAATTAATATTAATTCCAATTAATATTAATATTAATTCCAATTAATAGTTCTTATAGACGATAAAAATTACATTGTATGTTAATGTTTATTGAGATAAATTAAACTGGCTACGTACAATGAATGTTGTTTTAATCTAGCCACTTTCTTTGACTAATGTTTCCATTTGACAGTCACTCATTTTCACTTGAAATGAAACATTACAGCATTCAAATTTATACTTATGTTTTCTTACTACTATTGATTACCCAAGTTCATTTTCTTTTATCGTAAGTTAATTACTTCTTAGAGTTCTTTTCTGAGTTTCACCATTTGACAGTCACTCATTTACACTTGAAATGAAACATTACAGCATTCAAATTTATACTTATGTTTTCTTACTACTATTGATTACCCAAGTTCATTTTCTTTTATCGTAAGTTAATTACTTCTTAGAGTTCTTTTCTGAGTTTCAAGAAATACCTTTTCATTGAACAACTGTACATTTTGAAATCGTAGAAGTAAGGAAATTACTTAAATTTTCAAATGTACGCATGTATGAATGAAATTAATATGTATATTTTTATTTCATAGTTTCTTTAATTTTTGATTCTAAGCTAAACATTTTTTGTGATCTTTTATACTTTAACAAACTGTGATGGTGCTGTGCATCCCACATAACATAGCTTTTTTAATAGCGATTACTCCTACCATTTTAATACTGACATCTTTTGGATTTTTAGACAAATTTGTAAATGGCACACGATGAGCTTTCTGGGAGACTTGGTATCAGGACCACTGTTATGAATTTTGAAGGAGATATAACTTTGTTTATAAGTATCCAAATGGTCGTAAACTTCTTACAAATATAAACTTTTTTTTTATAACAAAAAAAATTGGAATCCATATCCTTTTTTTTCATGGATCTGTTGAATTTGCACTTTTATGTGATAAGGTATATAATTTAATCTTATAGACTACAGATTGGTTTAGGATAGGGAGATAGTGTTAGCTCTGTATAAAATCATCATATGCAATGGTTGATTGGTGAGATTGAAGTTTCCTGTGGTCTTATTTGTTATGATTGTAATAGTATAAAAATAAACTTTTCCTTATAAACCTGGACTTACCTGATTAGATTTTATTGAATATGTCTTGGTGTCCTGTTAATTTGATTCTCAGGCCCAATAGTACACATAAATTAAAGCTATAAAAAGATTGTTAGTTAATAAAGTGAAGAGTGTTTACTGAATATAACTTGGTTCCCGAGTAATTGTTGCTCAAACAAAATGGTGTGACAGCTATGGTTACAAAAGGATTGTCCTTTTACAAGGAGCAGCTCGAATTCATGTCACAATGCAATGATTTTTGCCTGTCATAATTTATAACATGCAAATTATCACTATGTATTAAGACTTCGGTAAATATAAGAAAGGACCAAGGTCCATTTTGGTTTAGTTTCCTCCTATAACATGAAAATCTCTTTTGCTTTTTTTGCTTGGATTAGCTTCACATCCGGAAATTTGCTCAAATCAAGTGATTTCTTTCACCATTTCTTCTAGCAGGCTGTTATTCATCAATTTTATTTTATAACCTGTTATATAAAGATACTTTTCTATGCTGCAAGACTACCGTTCAATTACGGAAACTGATTTATAGGGGACTATGATTTTTATGTAAATCATAAAGCTACTAATTTTGTATGCTTATTCTGATGATATACATGGCTATCATGTTTTCTGCTTTGTTATCATCTTAATGTTATTCTATAGGCCGTCTGTTTTTTTTTTTTTTTTTCAATTTGCAAGAGCATATATGTGCGTTTTGGTTTATGTTGTTATTTCAATTAATATTCTTTTCAAATTACTGCCTAAAACAACACTATATCTCTTTCCAATTATTGACTAAATTCAACAAATATATGGCCTTCTAGCTGCCGTCAAAAATATACATTCATAAGTATATTATATTAACTTGGTTTTTCTAGCTTATTCTTATTAGATTTGAACTTGCTACAAGGATTAACGGAGCTAAATCTGCAAACAATGCTGGTGATTCTTCATTTCAAATAGCTGCAGCATGGCAAGCCAGCAAGAACTTTTCTGTTGAAGGGGAAAATTGGTCCATACAGCTCTTCAATAGCTTTAGCATTTAAATCTTGGTGGAAGCCTGCTTTCACATTTGGTGTTACAGCAATCAGTGGACGTCTGACCGGAACAAAACTTCATACAGAATTGGAATTCGTGCTCAGAATATCAAGGAAGCCAGTTACCAAAGAGCAGATCTAAATTATGTTATGTTGACACCTAATAGAGAGCATTTAGCTGATGGCGTTCTTCATAATTTTGGAAAAAGGCCCATGTTCCAAGCTGATATTGACTCTGGCAATTATGATCATTTGCCAAGGGAAATGAAGCCTATTGGGAAGATTTTTTTAATAGTCTCCTCAAAAAAAAAAAAAGTTGTACCCTGCAATGTTCCGCATAAGCATGTTTTTTTTTCTCTCTCTGCTGGCCTATTTCCAGATTTTTTTTTTCTTTTTATGATTAAACAAAAAGTATCCATTCGTTATAACTCATAACGTTCTTCATTATCTTATGTATATATGGGCTGGTCATTACATCTAACTGTGTTTTTGATTGCAGTTCACCTACCCTGCTATTATGATTTTTTTTTTTTTGGCAAGGCTTTATCTCATGTGGTAAATAAATCTAACGCAAACAAATGTCTAAATTTGAGATTTGTCTTCATCATGTTGGATTAATGCCGATGGTATATAGTTTTAGCGTTTTTCCTATCAAATATTATCCTCTAACTTGAGATAAAAATATGATATATTTCTGGATTAACTACCCTCTTGGAATCCTGTCAGGTTCTCATGCATTATAACCAAAGGCTCTAATATTTTACAATGAAAAGCAAAAGTCTTTTTTCATTCTACGTTTTTTTTAAATGATTTTGGATATTCATTGATAGCAGTCTCGGCTGAATTATTTCTTACCAGGATCAATAATTTATTAAAAATGCATTATTAACATTTGAGAGCTAATTTAAGTTGATTCCAAAAATAGATGGTTCATTTCTTCAACAGTTGACTGCATATCATAAGGAAAGAGAGTATATGGTAGGAGTATTGTGAACTGTTATAGTATGTTGACGCTTTTAGTATTACAATAATTATGACACTGAAGTATAACAATGAAAACCAAATATATAAAGCACCGATTAGTATAATCCATACAATGTTAAAATGATTATTTTGTGAGAGTTTATAGCGTTTGAGGTATTGTGAAATATTTTTTTGAAAAGAAGAGCATCGTACATACAATTGCTACTAGCAATGGAAATTCAAGATCATGGGTTTTCTTTGCTGCTTAATTTTACTTCTCTCATTTTAGGCTTTAATAGTATTATGTAAAGCAATGTCTGTTATTTTCGAATTTTACTTGATGCTTTCCATAATTTTGATTAAAAGAAGGCTAACAACATCTTTAGTGCAATAGAGCCACACGATGATAAGTCATGTTAATTTTACTATGTTAAGTTTTAAGATTGCATACTGGATGATAGTTTTTCACATTCATAAATGTCCACACATTAGGAATAAGATCCAATGAGAGATTTGGATTTAGAAATTTCGAGAAAGGTGGAAGAACTGCATCTTTATCTTGCAATGTCCAGAAAATCTAATTGTTATATAAACAAAGAAACGGCCATGGATATTTATAGTGTGTTTAGAGATGGATGTTTTCATTTATTTAAATTCTTCACAATTTAAACTATTTCACTCCAATGCATTTTCTCTCTCTTAGTAATCATATATAGTGCAGCGATTGTATCAAACTATAATTTTTTTATTGAGTGTACCAACTATTGTGTGCAATAATGCACTAGCCTTTATATGTGATGATGAATGGTACATCAATTACTACATTTCTGGACTTAAGATAAACAAATGAAGCATAACCTCCATAGCGCTTTAACACATAAACGCTTATAAATTGCAAAACCTGAATTATTTAAACAATAAGCCAAAATATTATTATGATATTCGCTATCTGTTTGGTAGAAATCCATTTGCAAAAATTATAGAAATTAAATGTTTCCATTATCAAAGATAATGTTTTTTTGGATTGGTATTCTATTTTTTGTTTTGTAATTTTCTCAATGTGCTGCTCTCCAATTTGTTCTAATGTATGATATAAACTTGCATCATATTTCTACATCTTCATTCCATATATAGGAACACATAAAATTCAGGTTTTTATCGAAGGACAATTAATGCACTTAACATTTCATTAAAAATAGCAACCGTTAACTAATCTACGTTTGTGGTAGCGAAAGTGATTAATCATTCAACTAGACTTTATTTATTTTATAATTTTTCAATTAAGTAGGGAAACAAAAAAACAACATCTTGCGGATATTCATCGTTGGCGTTTTATAATTATAAAAGACATATAAAACACCCCTTAGCAATTGGTGACAATTTTTTTTTTTTTTTTGAAATTGACCGTAATATATATATATATGTATATATATATATGTATATATATATATATATATATATGTATATATATGCATTTCAACTTTTATCGGGATTATTGATCCAGTCCCCTATAATCTAATTTTACCATTAATGGGCAATGTTATTTACGGTTTAAGTAGGGAAAGAAGAAACGTATTGCAAAAATTCATCATTTTGGAACTTAATTATAAAAGAAATATAAAAATCTTAGCAATTGATAACACAAAGTTATTGCACTTATTGTGTTGATAACATAAGGGGTTTCATCATAATTCATGTGTTTTCCATATGATAATTACAACTATGGAAATGTAGCTCAATCTCGTAAGAGTGATTGTTTGTAGTAATGTACTATATAGTCTTAGGGGTGAAAAATCTAAGAAATAAAATCATTGAAACATGAATGCAACCCAAATTTGATTTGTAAATTCAGGAGAGTTTCATGGAATCAGTTGTCAAAAGCTGACTGGTTATAAAAGTTCCTTAATATTCTTGATGAACAGGTATGTTTAAACATGCTGATATTAGGTGTGTTCGAATTAAAAATGAATATTTTTTTCTTCACATATAGGTATCTTTGATAACTATTCATAATTCCATCAAACTCTTTGTTTCTATTTGTGAAATAAGTTTTGTTGTTATTTGCTGATGGTAAACTTTAGGTTATTGATAATCAAGATTGAGAACTAAAACATATTCTCAAAGAAAGTATGTGCAGACATCCACAAAATACCGCAATTAATAAGAGAACATCTATGCGAAGCCGGACCATAGTTTGGTGTCTGGAAAAAAAAAAGTTTGAATAATAGTTTCAACTGAACAAGGCCTCATGTGCATGAGCCATTGCCGAAACAAAACAAGACAACATGTTTGTAAGTTTTCTGATCCTTCGTTTCTTACGTCGTTCAGTTTCTCCAACCATGATATTTTAACCATTTACTCTAACTTCATCATTTTTATTGGTTTAATTTTTATTCATGGTATTTCACTTATTGGCTTCATATCTTGAATGTAAGAACAAAATATAAATCTATCTTTTTAATGGCATCTGATTCCAACCTAAGTCGCTAAAACAACAGTACCATGTCAAGCAACCAAGTAGTTTATGTTATGTTCAATGCCTAATAATGCCTAAATAATTGTTCTCTCATAGGAAGAAATGTGTTTCAATTGTCTTGAAGATGTTATTTGTTATAAAGAATGATTTGTATTATTTAATGTGATGTTGCCAATAATGTGCAAATTTTATATTAATTACCCTTTTTTTTTTGTAGAGCCGACCGATTTTAAAGTGACCGCAAGCACTTATTATTATGACAATTAATAATTACAGGAGATTGATCGATTACAAACCTACTACATATTCGATTAAGGTGGACCGTCCACCATGCCCCCAAATTTTATTTTCATTTCATTTATGCACCATAAATGTCCAAAGGACCGACCCTCTATTGCACTGTTTACGTTGATCGTAGGCACAAGTTGTATTTCGCTACATGCTTATAAAAATTTATATGTCGAAATAATTTGTTCAATTTTGTTCAAGTTTTCTTTCATGACCACCTTTGAATATAGGAAGATACACCGTACTAGAATAATATTTCTATAGCTCTTTATGGAGTGTATATGCAAAGCACTTAACATCACTAACAGAGATGCTTCTATTCACTCATAATAGGTTGTAAAGTACAGTCCATGCAATATTTTTTAGTTTGCGGTGGCAAGTGGCATCCTTTATGTAGCAGCATGGTATTAGTTTGAACATATTCTTTATATATTTCAGCCTGCACCATCGAATGTTATAACTAACTTATTTGCCTTAATTTTGCTACAAGAACAGGTTGGGGGCAATGAACTACATGAGTGCTTGAATATGATGTTGCTAGCCTTTGGGGAGCTAATATCAAACAAAAATCAGGCACAGAATATTGGCTCATGTCGCTCCGACGTATTCCCTTACCAATTGCTTGCATTAGGTTGTTAATATTCCATTCAACTGCTTCATTTGTATCCAAATCTTATATTCACCATGCCAAATGATGAACAACAATTTTTCTAAGTTCAACTGCCTTTTTTTTTGACTCGGTCATACTTTATATGTTAAAAAGAACCTGCGGCCTATTTCTGTTGTAAAATAGACATTTTACAGTGCTTATTTGATTCTTAGACAATGTTATCCCTTTTGTATGTCTTATTGATTGGCAGTAACAACTTTATTCCAATTTCGTATTTCTATAATGTTGGCAGTGTTCAAACAAACATAGCTGATTCGTAACTAACGAATTGTCTATTTAAATCTAATAGTGATTAAGTTATGCTCTTGGTTCTAAAAATGATAATGTGTTGAAATTATTGTTGGTTGTGACAATACTTATAAATTGTTAACTACAATTTGTAGCAAATCAGTGGATTTGTACATATTTGGCAACTAATATATAGTATTATTTTATGAATCAATCAGTGAAGGTTGGACTCTGCATTGCTTTCATATTTGCCTAATAGTAGTGCAACATACGTAAATGATGTTTTCATAAAATAAGTAAAATTGTCAACGATAGCTAAGATTTGATCTTTTTTCCTCATAAATTTGGTTAAATTTAAACATTTTATTAGAAAAATCAATTGGAATGTGCAAATTCACTTTAGTCCTACAAGAAATCAAACAAATATGCAATGATCATTAGAAAACAAAATATAGCTACAACCCGTGTGCGAAGCACGGGTGCGCACTTGTGATAATAAATAACAGAAAAATCATAATAAAAAGAAGAATAAAACCAATTATGATACTAGTAATATCATTACTTAGTTAGGGATTGGATCAATGGCTTTGGCCCAGATCTAGATTGGGCCAAGAAAAGAAAAAACATAGATTATCTGTTACCGTACCAGCCACGTCCCTTTTCAGAAAAGATGTGATAGTCTTAGGAAGAACGAGCATGCTTACGCAGAATCGAGATATATAAGAGGTCAAAAGTATAAGAACGAGTTGGGGAGAAAATTAGAATATTTGGTTGTTGAGGGCCAGTACCGACAACTTATCCTTTCAGACAGGATCCGATGGTCTCAAAAAACCTGGCTTGCTTATGCTAAAGTTAATGGTCAAAAAGTTAGGGCGATAGGTAGTGGGAACCAGCGATTATCAAGTATGTAGAATTAAAATTAGGATCGTTACTATGTCCATGCACTAAATTTCATGCCATAAGCGGAGGGGTGGCACAATACCACCAAGCGGAGGAGGTGGTAAAAGGATAAGAGCCAATTATAGGATAGAATTAGGAAAATTACTCCTAATCAGAAATTCTGCATAGTAGAAAAGTGCAAACATTCGAAGAATTAATTCAGCTATTAAACTTATCCTTATAAGCCATATTATTTGTGCGCATACAAATTTTCCTGAAATGTTATTAAGGTTATTCCTTTTACTTTACTTATCATGCTAGTAATTACTTCATTCACTATACTTCATGTCTGATCCACTCCTCTTTCTTCCTTTTTTTCCCCATTAGGCTTGGAGGGCAGACATTGGTTAATTCATATTTCTTGGAAGATTGTGCTTGGAGTTCATACTTTGCTGTTGATATATTTCTTCTTTTACTTTACATCATTTTCAGTTTGGATTGGTTATTCTGGCACTTATGAGAGGGATTTATATACTGTAACCTGATATTTCAGTGAGGTTGAGTGAGGTATATGATTTTTAATCGTGACTTGATGTTATTATCTGAGATGGAAGTTCTTTTTTAAATAATAAAAATAATTCATGTTTTATGTTTTTAATTTTTTCTGCCATACTTATTTTTACATGCCTTATGAATCTTAGTCTTTGTGATTAATTTTTTTATACCTACAAACACTCCTCATTCCTTAGTAGGTTGTTACAAACATTTTTAGAAAACTCTAAGCGCATTGTACGAAATCACATACGAGCATGTGAATGGAAGCGCGAATCCATATCTGCAACGACCTACTTGCACTTAGGTTTGTAGGTGGGAGCCAATGAATAATAATGAATTTTTTTACCTGGCATAGATCTGGTGCTCACCTGTGGATTCCAAAAGATCTACTCTAGATGGTTGAAATATTGCAAATAAATCAAGCTATTAACAAACTGGAGTCGTCAACTTATACCATCGGAGTTCAATTAGATGTCTCAACTATTCAAAAATGACATACTCTTTGACATGTACAAATCAGTGGAAGGATAACGATCATTCGCGAAGAGTAACATGGTGTTCATTCCAAATAGATACCACTTCTTTCAATTCAAAGTGCGTCATGTCCACGCAAAATGTACTTCAAGGGGGGCTAAAGTGTTTACTGGCCATTGTGCTGGGTCATTTCTAGCTATTCGGATCGGTATGACTCAATAGTTACTAAGGCTAACAACCCAAAAAGATAATACGAGACCCTATATCAAGTCCGGATAGAATTATGTGACAATGGTCTAATGATACTACCAAAAATATGCTCGAGATCTCTTGAAGTGAGCGATTGGCCTAGGAAATATTAAGAGACAGACACAATTCCGAGATGAGCCAGAAGAATAGTTCAACTTCAACAATCAACATGTCATACTATTTCAACCATAAGTCAAGTACAAATGAAACCTCAGGAAGATCTTTAAACATCAAGAGGGCCTCAAAAGAGAAGTTGCAACCCAATCCCACTAAAAATGAGGGATCGATCAGATCCCTTTAAAGGAATTGGTACTGATCCCCCACTTAGGGGGTTTTGAGCCTGACACCTCCTACACCTTTTCTACAGTGTCTCTCCAACTTTTCTGAGAAATTTTCAACTACATAAATCTATAAGTACCAATTGATTGGAGAGAAATAAATCTTTTGGCCATTTGTTTACTTTGTTTTATATGCATTAGATTCATATCGATTTGAGACCTCATAATTGCAAAAATAACAATAAGGTATACAAAACTTTCAAAGTGGACGTAGGAACAACATCATCAAACAACTATAAATTTTTGTGCCTTAACTTACTGCAATTCCACTGCTTTAATCCTTATTTTGCATTTATTTCTTAGTTTTGTTTATTATTGAACTCGTTGTGTGTTGTATCAACTTTTGGGGATAACAACATTTTTTTTTTTGGAGAATTACCATAATGCGTCAATGTACTATTAAAAAGTTAGTACTTACTATGTGTTTTAATTTATCTCTTCGATACATTATTCTAACCTCAAATGCAACAACAATTCATAATCTAAGTAAATACACACTATGAAGTTAGAACAACTGTAATAAGCACATAACAATAATTTCTTAGGACTCAACTATTACCCTCAAAATGATGAATGTATTATGATATTTCTTCAAGCAAATTACAATGAGCCTTAGGAACTTTGATCTTCGTAGCTCACTTCATGTAATGTGCAAAAGTAGTTGGCTCTTTAAAAGGAGGACTCTCAAATGCACGTTCTAGTTTTGGATAATTAAGCGTTTGTAATTTACAACCACCCCGCTCTTCTTCAACAATCATATTGTGAAGTATTATACAACAATACATAATGTTCGATATCATTTTAAGGTCATGGTGGTACACCTCATTTCTCAGAATTTGAAATTTACCTTTTGATACCCCTAAAGAATACTCAACGACTTTTCTCAAAAAAGATTGCTTTAATGTAAATATGCATACTTTCTCATTATGAGGATTTTCTAAAACATCTGACCTAAGCTTTCTAAGTCGTATATATTCCATCTACATTATAGTATACCATGTTATGCTATATATCCCCTATTACGTAATTACAAGTTATCGTAATGTCATTAGAAAAGGAGCAAAGCAAATAACATTAATGTAGAGCGTTAATGTTGTTTAAAACATAGTTATACCCAAAAAAGCACGTAATATATAAATCTGACAGAGCTACAACTTTCAAAATCATTGTTGCCTTATGATAATATTAGGTGTACTGTAACAACCGGGTTTTCCTCGACCTCCAAAGTCAACACTAATACATTCATGGTATTCACATATCGAACATTCAAGTGCCGGAAAACCAAACCATTAGGGATTAAAGAAAATGAATATAAGACAGAACCTCACAATCACAACGGATAACGAATAATATACAATAAGTCTTTACAAATTGAAAGAACTTATATTTTATATACATATACAACATTAGAGTAAACAAAAAATACTAGCCTGGATAGTTATAATAACTTGTCACAACTATCTCAGATAAAAATAAGGACATTAATATAGCAAAAATATGAATATACAAAATTATATCTTGGATCTAGCTCCTATCCTAAGCTCCAAGCATCTAACTAACCAGTCAAATATGCTCGGTCTAAACCGAGAATTATTGTAAAATAACACCCACGTATGGTAGAAAAACAGTGTGAGAAAACTCAAATAACAAGAATAATTAATTCTTATTAGTTAATAAATCTTTTGAAAACAAAAGGTGTCCCTCTGTGCAGTTAAAGTGCTTAATGGTTTTGTAGCGGCGAAGGTGCAAAAAAGTGCAGCGAGGATAAAGTGAGGAAATAACGAGGTTATAGTGGAGGCACTAAAAGGTTCATTAGATGTAAAACCAAGTATTTGAAAATATATTAATCATCTTTCTCATTTTATACATGTACAAGAACTAATATAAATTAATCTTATATAACAAAATCAAGGAATATCATAGTTATGGTGCTAAATTTGATGAGTGTGATTAATTGTATCATATATAAGGCACTTATGCCTTAAATTACCCCTTTACGCTAAATTTGCTGAATTTTTTAAGAAGAGAACTAGTCAGGTCAAGCTCTATATATTAATATTACTAAAGCAGATACTTAAAAGCCTTGATTTAGCAGATGTAGTAAAAAATAGTAGGGTTGAAAGTAGATCTACAGTTTATCAGTGCTAAATTGAAATAGCATAGCGGTTGAAGAGCGCTATGGGCTATTGCAAGGGTATTACAGGGTATTAGTGGGACTTTAACTACATTGAACACCATACACTTTTCTGAGCCCAAATTTCGATAAAACTAGAATCCATCTAAGCATAGAGAGTACAAATCTGGTACCTGCAAATAATTAGCATGACCATAATCAAAGTATAATAAAACTAACTCACAGCGGAAACAAGATATGATAACTAATACCGACATAGGCAACTACCTTAAAGCTAATCATGACATCAATATTGAGCATAAGAGAACTAGAAACCAAACTGAACACCTGCTAAGACTTGCCTTCCTCGAGATAAACCTAAGAACTGTTCTGAGGAGGGGGTTAGAACAACAAGTCCCGGTGAGTAGAAAATGCATATCACTGTTTATGATACACAAATGTATTTCGTTCGGTCTCTACCAAAACATATGTATAACAAGACTAGTAATTCTGACCTAATCTTGTAAATACTTATACATGATGACTATTATCCCGAAGGTAGTATTCCCCTAAGATAGCGATATTACAATACTAAGATAGGACTTACACACATAAGTATGAAGCCTTTAAATCATCATTCAACCAACTACCGCAAACTAAGAGGCGGTCTTTCCAACTACTCAACATACTATAAGTAGGTAAATTATTTCTATATAGCCACTTAAGACCCCACGATCAATATAAGATAAGGGTGGACCCTTTTGATCACTTAGGACCCAAGACGGATATAATCGATCTCTTATTGCCTTACTCAGTGGTTTACCCTACATAAATATAAATTAGATCACACTCGCTACTCAGCCCTACTAATTTAAGGCTTTCATTACCCACACATATACCCAAACCCCGCATAATACAGGAGATAGTAAACAGTCAATTATTACTTATAGGATAGGTAGATGCCTAGCCGTCTTTTATGACCTTCCCCCGATGGGGCCCCGTGTTACTATCCAACAAACCTTATTGGATAATATCCTAGTCACTTAATACTTTCTGCAAGATAGGAAGACTATGGTACCTTCATACCGTTCACTTAATATATTTTCCCGGGGCAGAATCTAACCCCATTCAGTCAATACCCATAGGAAGCGAACTGTCGTGGAAATTACCAATCTTGTACCCAATTAACCTATAATAATTCTTATTTATGGATAAGTGAGCTATCGTATCACTTAACACTTAATAGGTGGATCCCACTACTTAATGCCTCAATTCCAAAAGTAGGCTACGCTATCATTTCCTTTTTGGTTTCTTCATTTGGATGGAAGGTGGGCCCTACAACCACTTAATACCTCAACACTTGAAGTAAACCTTATTTTAGAAAATAATTATCGCTACGTAATTAATTATTGTAACGGGTTCCTACGGTTAGTGATATCTCACATCAGTTGTACATATATCTGATTGTTGGAAATTGTAGACTTCTATCGAATGCAACTGACCTCGCATCATTAACCTACTAGGTCTAATCCTTATTTCTAATTATATTAATTCTAGATCAACTAGAATAAAATAAGGAAAACCTATAACTTTCTATATGAGGATGTTTAATTAATTATTTCCTTGTTGGACTTAGCATTTACTATGACAACCAATACCCATTAATCCTCTTTAATTCCATTTATTATTCATGTTTATCGTAACCTGCCATTAATGATCATAATGGCCATATTTCTTAAGGCACCAATTAACTTATTAAATGTTATTTATATCAGTCCCATTTAAGTTCTAGTCTAATTATTGTAATTCCCTTACAAATTTAATTCCATTTAGTCTTATTTGAATATGCATACATATATATATATGCATGTATGTATGTATATAAGTTCGTTACTTATTTCCCTAATTGGAGTTACAATCCCTATTCCAAATCAAAATTTAAATTGTAGCCAATTAGCCATTTAATTCCTATTAAACTCATTTCCTCAAACAACATGGTTACAATATTTATTACCTTACTCATGACCCAATTATTTATAAGACATAAATTCCACATTTACTGTTGTAATGGTCATGATATTTATTTCCATTTAAGATGGGTTATATTTTCCATATACATCCCGTGAAACATATTTATTACCTTATTCATGACCCATTTATTTATAAGACATAAATTCCACATTTACTGTTGTAATGGTCATGATATTTATTTCCATTTAAGGTGGGTTATATTTTCCATATACATCCCGTAAAACGGAAAATATTGCAATTCAAACACGTGTTATCAAACAATTATTAATATAATAGCATTATTTATGTAGATTTGGATGGATAAGATTATAATATATATATATATACATTAAGCGCGGAATTAACATAGTTACTAATTTTATTTATTAACTATTTATGTTTTGGCCTAAACCAATGACTAAAACAATCCTTTTTGTTCTTAATATTGTTTAAGATTCAAAATCTTATAAAGGGTTAATAACTGTAATTATTGTAAATCTCCCCAAAATATTTCAAAGAGGAATCTCGGCATGTTAGGAATGTATTTTTTCTTACTGATTTCAAATAATGCCTTTTTATTTAAAAAGAACATAAAGGGCATATTTACAATAACCAAGAAAACCCCCAAATAATATCAAACACAGACATGATTATTATTCTATAAAAACTGCACAAACTACAATCAACACCTAAATCCTATGAATATAGAATAAAATACTACATATCTAATCATAATTTGGTGCTGATTTCCAGATCGAGGTGCTTACAATAACAAAAAAAAACTAAGAATAGTTGTAGGCAAGATGATTATACTAAATTGAAAGGCATACCAATCAACAGCTAATTCATATTCATAATATTTCAGATTTGACAAAAACAACAAATCTGATAACTTTTAGGCATATATTTTACATTCAACGCAAATGATTATATAAGTTATTATAAACAACGAATATATTTCCCACTCACTTGAAAGCTATTCAAATCCGAATCCGAACACAACTTTTAGGCTTACAATTACCAAACCTTATAGGTCTACAATTTATTTTCAAAGGCGATTTACAAATGCGAATTAAGATTTGTAGATCTAAAAGAAAAATAGGAAAAGAAGAAGGAAGTTTAAAAATATATGTTACATATTCATAAAACCAACCCTTTAGAGTAGATCAAGATTCAATACCTCCAATCCTTGTTTATTTGATTTGAATAGATATAGAATTTATAATTTTAGAAGAGATTGGAGAATTGGAAATGGTAAAGATTCACTACTTCCTCCAGAAAATGCGAGCAAAAGATTGGGGGTATATCCCTTTATTTATAGGCGCAGAAATGACCCTGAACCATTAGATTTAATTTTATAAAGATATGTCTGTTAATACAAAATAAATTATATAGTTAAACCCTAGCAGCTACTATCAGAACAGACCAGGGGTCGATCTAGCGGTTGACCGTCCGGTTGATCGCTCAGTCGAACACCTGGGTCGACCTAGCAGTGATGAGGAACGTGGATTTAAAGGTAATAAATAATTACCTTATATATATTATCCTGATTTATTTGTTTTTCTTCTATTTTCATATTTCATTCACAACTTTTCCATACGGACTCTGTTCGCAAAGTTTCAGACATGAAAGTTGACCAGAATTTTATCACGAACACAACGGTGCAAGTTTCATTGTCAAATTCCACAATTTGCAAAAATTTCATTTTTAGAATCTAATTAAATAACTAAATTATTTATCGCCAAAATTTCGGGTTGTTACAACACCTCTAGGCAAATGTATCGGAGAGCCTCACATAGACTCCTTGCGAATCACAGTCAACTGCCCCTTTTAACATAATGCGCCGATTTACTTCATCCCTCGGGTACCAGGTTTAAATACAATGTGCACCTACCAGTTCCCAACACTTGCGCATACCAAAAATATATATCTAAACTTGATTGAGGAATGACATCTCCTAATGGGTGCGACCCATATAGCTCAGAAGCTGATCCCCTATTTTTTCCATTACTGAGTCATGAGGCTTATGAGGTCACAACCTCTTGATTTACCTTCTCTCATACAAGGCACATATCCGTCTTCGAATGCCACATCACCATTTAATAATCACTAATTGACATCCATAATAATACAATCTCCAAACTCATATAGCTCAGAGAAAGGTGTCAGATATACATTTATAAAAATTAGTGTAAGTGATCTAAGAAATGTAATGTCATACATCAATCCATACAAGTTGTCCAGGAACATGACAAACAAAATGTGACACACCACGTCCGTTAATGTCACTCATAAGATATTGCATTAAATTCAATGAAGCGCAATAGGTAATCATTATAGAACATTTCCAAAATAGATAAAATAAGCAGCGGAATTTTGAGATTTATTATGAAGAAATAAAGCATTGTTTCATAAATACATCAAAACCAGTTGCAACTACTCAAATGTCTCAAATTTGTCTCACAAAACATCTCATAAAATAACATATCAGAGTACATAAAATCATATCCCTTGCCATAAGCCATACTAAAAATAGAGAGCAAGTCAAAACGATACATCTGAAGAAATCCAAGTCCAAACTGTAAGAGAAATCCTAGTCACTGTTTAATGCTTCCACTCTGAGGACCTGGGGGAAAGGAAGAAATAGGCAAAAGAGAAAAGGGTCAGAAATAAAGTCTAGCAAGTTCCAGTGATTTACAAATATGCATAAAATAGAAATGCCAGGAGGGGTAAATAAGACTGGATGTGAAAGGAACAACATCATAGAAGGTAAACTAAACTGAAGAGAATAACATGATGACAAGAATAACAGGAATAAACTTATGATCGAGTAATGCTTCTGTAACGCCCTGTATTTCTATGTTTATTAAAGTAACGAATTAATGAATAATTAATTGTAAAATTGAGAACTAAGCAAAATGGGTTACACCATTGCATTCGTCTCGGAATTCTGCTTGCGATAGAGTCCGAGTTTGCGTGAATCGGACTCCGCATGAAGAAGTTATGGAGTTCAGAAGATTTCATGTTTAAACAGAAAATTATATAATTAAATAAAACAAAAACAGTTCGAATTTCAAAATCACGTAAATCAGCTAGACGGGAAAACTCTCACCCATAGGGGTCGACTTCCCCCAGGGGGGTCGACATAGGTATCGACCCCCCAAGAGGGGTGTCGACTGGGGTGTCGCCCCCCTATAGGGGTCATCCCCCTCGCCCAAATCCAAATATTGACAATTTCTGACTTGTTACTGAGTCACAAGGGCATAGGTGGCAATTTCTGGATAGCTCTATCTAATCTGGATGGTTGTGATTGCTCCTAGGTTGATCTAACGACTCACATAAATCTAAACTTCTATATAAGCAACCCCAATCCTCAACCCTAAACCACACAATTTCATTCCAAGAAACCACCATGCTGTCCATGGTCAACCTAGCATAGACACCGTTCTTCTCCAACTAGCAAGCAAACTAGAAAGCAAGTTAGAAGCTATGAATAAAATCTAAATTAGAGAATCGATAGTCTATGTCAAGGGATAGCTTTTCAGTTTCAGAAAACAGATCCCAGAAAACAAGATTTTTCTTTTATTTGTAAGTCCTGTTATTCTTTAGTTGTGAACGGTTAAAAGTCATGATTTGTAATAAGGTGAAAACTAGAATTGTGCCTAGTTGTAAGATAATGGTGATGATGATTCATGTCTATTCTTGTGATGATTCTATCATATATTCCTATGAGGGTATTGTGGTTTATTGGACTTATCATGTTGTATTCTAAATTTGTGATGAACATATCATGATATGTATATAAGTTTGGGGATTCTTTCATGTTATGTTACACACAAGTTATTAGGCTAAGTCATATATGCCTATTATGTTTAGATCTACATTCTCATATGTTTATATCTATGTAAATTTGATCCATCTCAAATGCAAGTTCACATTTACATGCCAAATTGGATTTTTGTAATTCTGTGTAAGCCCCCGTTCATATTGTTAAGATTCATGTTAATTGGATCCAAAAATGCAAGTTCATTGTTTTATGCCAAATTTATATGACACATGTTTAGTTAGATCCTTATTATTTTATGTTGTGGGAATGGTACTTGCTCCTTTCTTTTCCCTTTTGTATACAAGTTAGGCTAAGTTGCGAGCCTAACATTCTATGCGAATTTTGCGAACGTATGACGGGGGTAACGTTGGGAAAAACCATAAATTTCAAATTATTGGCATAGTTTAGCTCATAATCATATAAATGATTAGTGGCATAAATTGGTATAATTTATATACCTATGAATTATGAACATGATTTAGTGGGTAAATGGGGCATGACTTGAATGGAAATAATTGTGGATAACTTACACACACACACACACACATATATATATATATAAGGGTAAATATGTAAATTAAGTTAAAGACGAATATGCCTAACCCGAGGTTAGATTGAGTTACGGTGTAAGACTGCCTGGAACCGCCCGACACATCCAGCAACCGTAACAATATAGATCTAATGTGAGAGGTTAGTGCATCAAGCCCAAAAGAACCCGAGGTTAGATTGACTTGTGGTGTAAGACTGCCCAGAACCGACCGGCACGTCCAACGACCGCAACAAGACATATCTAATGTAAGTGGTTGGTGCTTTAATGAATGAATTAAAGCTAAGACAGGAATTGTAGGGTTAAGTAAATTAAGGCAACACTTAACCAATACAGCATGTTAACTAAACTGATGGGTGGGGTTAGGTTAATTTGATAACACTTAACCATTTTAACATGTTGATTAGGAAACCCTAGTAATGTGGACCCATTTCAGCAGTAACCCACATAGATGTATCATGGTACCCTGAACTAGGCAGGGTGAGGCACGATTACTGGGCTGATTATAAGCGGTCAAAACAACGGTGGGTGGTGCGTCAGTGTAGGTTCCAACGGAGTGCGGGCGTGCACGTACTCCGGAATGGAAAAAGCAAGCACTGGGCATCAGTAGTTATACATTGTGCATCTTGAATTGTGTCAGGTTGCCACCATAGGATTTGATACATCCCATAGTGGGGCCAGCACAGGTATCTACAATCAACCGGAGCCGAATGACACAAGTGGTAAACGTATATGAGTAGGAGCCGATCGATAAATGGGATCATTATCTTGAACACATAGTACTAGTTGAAACACTTGTAAGTAGGTGCAAAGAAATAGTAATGAGTGCGATAGCATATTCGGTCTTATTATCTTATTCCTAGGCTGTCGTCCTAGGTTCAGTTTATTTATGTCATGATCCTTTTTCCTGTTTACATGCTAAATAATCACTGGAGTTACCAGACTCATGACTGACCCATTTTCTTTCGTCTTCTTTTCTTCTGTGACGGCCCTCCCCACACCAACCGACATTTACTCCAAAGGTGCGCTGTACACATGTCCAGTTAGCAC
The DNA here is from genome assembly GCA_030737875.1 of Allium sativum. Lineage (NCBI taxonomy): Eukaryota > Viridiplantae > Streptophyta > Magnoliopsida > Asparagales > Amaryllidaceae > Allium > Allium sativum. The sequence goes on from CM060918.1 coordinate 469,463,179, forward strand.
GGAACGGTCGTCAGAAGAAAAGAAAGAAGAGAATGAACTAACAATGAACCTGTAATATGTCTCACAGCGCATGGGATAAAATATAATCATAACATATACTTGATACAAAATAGGTGAGACAGTGCATAAGCTGAAACAAACTATCATATCAGCGGAAAATCCAAAATACAGCTTATGATCCAAAGCCAACATCATTATTACAACTTTTAAAACTGTCTCAAAAAGCTAAACAAGAGAGGTACACTACTAATGCCCAAAGTAGTGACCACCAACGACATAGGGAGAATATCTATATATATCATATGTGGAAGCCTCATGCTCGCCTCTAGATCAGCTACTCGTGCATCACCAGCTAACCTGTCTCTAGTCTGCTCGTGTAAGCACCCAGAGTAATAAGAAGAGACATAAAACTCTAGGTTTGACAAAAGTCTGGTATAAGCGATAAGCAACAAAACAAAACAATAACAGGTATAATCTAATCATACCTGGACCTGGACCTGGACCTGCAACCAAAGAGTTAGTACTACATACCGTACAATACTCTATGGTGCCACTAACATACAGTGTAAGAAATACGGGGGTGGGGAAGTGCATGTCATAGTGATGTCAAACAATCAAGCATAGCAATCATCGTCACATCCCTCACTCAGTGCGTAAAGCATACGATATCCACTACCTTGGTCACCTATCCATTGGGCCATGACGGAATCCAATCCCGTACAACTATCACTACAAGCCCACTATCCGTCTCTCAGTGGTGAACCAAAGTTATGAATACCGGCAACCCCTTTGCACACGTCCCGCAGTAAAGCCCAACCATGAAGTGAACTCATTGGTTCCCAACAGGATCCTGAGCTCTAACTTCCATTTGGACTACCTTTGCATCACGGGTTATTGGTCATCACTGGATCGGTTTGGTTCTATGTCCTTCTTCTCTGTCAGTTCGGATCAGTATCCTCCAAGTGCTTCGGTTCGGGTCGGGGGTCTCCAAGTCCCTTAGCAGTACGTCGGTTCGGTTCGGGTCCTCCATGTCACATCGGGTCGGTTCGGGTCTTCCATGTCACATCGGGTCAGTTCGGGTCCTCCATGTCACATCGGGTCGGTTCGGGTCCTTCATGTCGCATCGGGTCAGTTCGCCAACTGTCTTCCTTCCGTCCCTTGCTTGATCTCCTGGTCTGATCCGATCCCAATTCCTATTCCCATCCGCTCAGATCCGATCCCCCTTCTCTAGCTCGATCTGATCCCAGTTCAACCATTTTGGCCTTCCTTTTTGCCACGCTTTCCCCTTGTTCCAAGCCTCGGTTCGATTCGGTGATCCCTTGCCCAGTCCTCTATTCGGTCCGAGCCCATTCCTCCGATCCGATCCGAAAACCTGCACTGTTTTTCTGCAACTTTTCCAGCGAGCATTTTACGCCATTCGACGATGTTTTCGACCATTCTATCTATTCTAATCAATCACAAAGCATACCATATAGTCATAGCAACAAGTAAAAGTGACCTCAAACACCAAAACATCAATATGATAGGTTAAAATGGATCAAACGTAGCCAAAACCCCATATTTTCCCCTTAAACATGTTCAACAACAACTAATGATAGGATTAGTAAATCTTAACCAAATCAGCCAAATTTTATAACAGAGGTCTAAAACAATATTTTAGAATTTTTGAATATTTTTCCAGATTTTTATGACGCATAATTTCGCTAATTATCACTAATCACCCCCTTAATCCCCTAAATTCCGGGATTAGCAAAATTAGTCCAAATTAACCCAAATTCATATCAGATGCATAAAATAATATTCTGGAATTTTAGAAATTTTTCTAGATTTTTCTGAGTTATAATTTCGCTAATCTTCGCTAATTACCGTAATCAGCCGTAATTACTGAAAAACAATGCAAATCACTCACCTTTGCCACAAAGTAAACTATAGATCTGAAATAATCTCTGATTTGGATCCAATCTCTATGTGTTTCAGCAGCTCTATCCCAATCCTTATGCTAATCTGCATTGATTTGATGTAGATTAGGCTAATATGTGATTAGAGATGACAAAAAGGTGTTTTGGAGTGTTTTAGAAGATGGAGGCCATTGCTAGAGCTTAAGGAAGGTTTGTGGAGGCTGAGAAAACTGAAATGAAATGATTTCCCAAACCCTATTAGTCTCCTCATAACTCTAATCCCGAAATGGGTTATGGGCCAAGCTGTTAACTACCCGGTTTAGCCCAATTAAGCTCTTTTTCACCTTCTGAACCTTAATTCAGCCATATCTCCCAAACGGTAAGTCCGTTTTTCGCATGTGACCACTCTACGGAAAGGTAAACCATCATCCGAAGCCAATGGAAGTGGTTTCAGGTCAGAATTCCTTTCCAATCAAAAGTTATGGACGAAACAAGATCAGCTAGGGGCAAAATGGTCATTTAAATATCGGCAAAAATCATTAACATGGGAAATGACCCCACTAGTCGTTCCCCAAAGGTACCTGACCATACGACTTCCTATGAAAAAGAAATAAATATTCTACGATCCTAGATGCGTAGAATGCGGGTTGTTACATTCTCCCCCCCCCCCCCCCCTTAAGAAATTTCGCCCCCGAAATTCCTTAACTAAGAAACAAACAATGGGTCCCGCATGCCTATCAACCAATTTCAAACAATCAAACATATGTGATAGCACAACAAGCCTATCCTAGCATGCGGTTCACTAACAAGGGAAGAACCATTGCCCCATTGGGCTTTCAATAATTTCACCGTCTCCCTTCGTAGTTGCTTCGTATCGTCCCTGATAATGCAAATCTGTCTCGCGGTTCCCAACCGCCTTAGGTTCTATTTTGATATCGTCCAACCGGTCTGGTGAAATAGCTAAATCAAAATCATGCATGAACTTCCTTAATTGAGAAACATGAAATATGTCATGTACTCCTGTCAACTTTTTAGGTAATCCAACCCTATACATTAAATTACCAACTACATTCAAAATGTCCTTCCAAGTCTAACACGAATCTTGCCTACATCCATACTGCACGTCCAACGTATATTCACCTTTTAAAGGCAAACTAGATCCATCCAATGACCCTAGGCTCTACACCTATATCCGTACTATACGTCTAACATACATTCACCTTCTAAAGGTGAACTAGACTCATCCAATGAACCTAGGTACCCTACCCATATTCGTACTGCACGTCCAACGTACATTCACCTTCTAAAGGTGAACTAGACTCATCCAATGAATCTAGGTACTCTACCTATGAGTCCAAGTCCAACTGAAACTCCTATATCCGTTGAATCTCCAAGACAACGGACGCTCCACAATGCCCAAACATACTTCAAGTCTACCATAAAGTATCTTACATCCGTCATACCACCATGATCAACGAACTTATCTTATTTCTATTCAACAGGATCCTACAGGTGATAACCTACTCAAGAGAAGAAAGATAGGAACAAACACAACAAACATAGCATCCATCAAACAAATCCTATCTATCACCTGCTAAAGCCATGAATACGTCGATACTTGTATGTCTAGTCCAACCAACATCAATAACCAATGGAAGCCCCGCCTCCAAACAGACTACCGTACGTCCAATGTACGTTTATCCTCCAAAGATAACTAGATCGCGTCCAATGGATCCAAGGTAACGGGTGTCCCCAGATACCCCTGCTTTTAGTCCGCCAAAAACACTCGAGTCCTACCCAAGTCTATCTATTATCTTGTTGCCCTCTCGAGTCCAACTCGAGCCAATCCAATTCCTTGCAGCCTTCTCGAGTCCAACTCGAGTCAATCTATTACCTATAAACTCAGACCCAGTCTTGAGTATCCATTAGTGACAAACTCTGGTCCAACGTGAGTCGTCTCCCTATTCGTTGCATCTCCAAGATCAACGAACACCCATTTTCTTTTACGAGTTCAAGTCCAACTTGAATCGCCCTAATCTTCGTTGTATCTTCCACGATCAACGAACACATCCTATTCCTTCAAAGTTCTACTATCCAATAGAGAACATCAACATAGGGTCCTAAACCATCCATTACTTTGCATCTTTCTCGAGTCCTAGTCGAGCCATCTCATAACCCTATCGAGTCTAACTCTGGGCAGTCTATACCATTGAACAGTCTTATCATGTTCCGTCTGCCCATCACTCCTCGAGTAAACCAAGATATCATCCAATGAAAAATCACAACAACTATTTACCCCTCACGCAAACCATCCTAGTCGAAATCGACATTCCCCAAGCACAAGCCCCAAAGGCCTAAACCAATATCAGACAAACACCCAAGGAACATCTCCTCCGAGTTCGGACAACCCACGTGAGGTGATACTAGCAAAACAATCTAGCACTGGAGCACTCATTTTCCTCCCAGAGACAACTAAACTTATTACAACGATAACTTCTTGCTTCCTTAACTCCAGTTACTATCGCCATCACTAGGTAGGTACCTAATACCACCCTGTTCCTTTGGAGTAGATCGACTCCCCAAAATAATGCTAAACCCAGTAATGCCTAAACAAAGCAAACACAAACAAACATACATCCATGACTCGATAAGACCACATTACGGCAAATCATGCTAAGGTTAGTCGAACCACCAATCAGGTTCGTCACAACTAGAGGTCTATCGACTGTCTCGGGTTTGTCAAACAATACCCGAACAGAAACATCTTAAATAGAAAGCATACCTTTTACAATGACACCATTTCCCTTCTACGCCACACTTGGAGCATTCGACGACGAAGGAACATCGTTGATATCATACGCTTTCACAATCCGCTTCTACCTAGGAGGTTGTGGGCAATCATCCTTGTGATGTCCCGCCTGGCCGCAGTTAAAGCACTTCCTTTCCCCAGGCTTTTCTCGACAATCTCTGGCATAGTGGCCCTTCTTGCCTCAACTAAAGCATTCGCCATCTTTCTTATTTTTCTTATTCTGACCATCCTTGGTCGGGTTCTGCTTCCTCTTGATCTGAGAATTCTTCTTGCCTTCACCGCCTGCTTGCGGCTTTGGCTCCTCTGTAGATGCAATAGCAACTTCAATCTTCGACTTAGGAAAAAGGCTCTTTGACCTTAATGCCTTTCCTACAATAGACTCAAACGTCTCATCGATATGGTTTATAAGTCTTTCCCCCAAGTACCCATCCAAGCCAGTTATGAACTTTTCGTTCTTCTTTTCGACCGTATCGATAAGGGACAATCCATATTTCGATAAAGTGTCGAATTCAGCGATATAATCCGAGATTGCTCTACCATTTTGCTTAAGCTCCAAGAACTTCTTGAACAATTCTGATTTATGAGCAGCTGGAATAAACTTATCACAAAAGCGAGTCTTAAACTGATTCCAAGTAACTTGATCCTCTGGAGTAGCTGTCTTAATGGCATTCCACCAATTCATCGCTCGCCCTTGCAACTGACGGGATGCTAGCCTTCTCTTCATCACATCCTCGATACCCAAGTCTTCGAAGATACGCTCGCAGCCATCCAACCATTCCTGAACATCCGTAGCCGACTCCGTTCCGTGGAACGACTTCCCACCAAGACTAGTATAATCCTTGTTTAGCTTGGCGAAATCAGCCCTAGGCGCCTGCACTACTGCACCATTACCATTCGCAGCATTAGGAACTGCTCCCAGAGCATCCCTAAGCATCTCTCGCATGAAAGTAGTAAACATCGTCCTCATATCAGGAACATTCCTATTGCTTGCTCCTGAACCCGTACTCCTCGTATATCGGCTCATCGTTCAATCTGTAAAGTGGAAACGATTAACCATCTCCTCTATGGTGCCCGTGCAGTATGACTTCTTCCTTATATACAAATAGTATACATATATATATATAGCTTTTGAAAACCAAAGTAATCACAAATACGCGCTCTCATATATGTACTATCTCTCCCTAGTGTCTTTCCCTAGGTGAACTACGCAACCTAGAGATCTGATACCAAATGTGACGGCCCGCCCCGCACCAACCGACATTTACTCTAAAGGTGCGCTGTACACATGTCCAGTTAGAACGGAACGGTCGTCAGAAGAAAAGAAAGAAGAGAATGAACTAACAAAGAACCTGTAATATGTCTCATTGCGCATGGGATAAAATATAATCATAGCATATACTTGACACAAAACAGGTGAGACAGTGCATAAGCTGAAACAAACTATCATAGCAGCGGAAAATCCAAAATACAGCTTATGATCCAAAGCCAACATCATTATTATAACTTTTAAAACTGTCTCAAAAAGCTAAACAAGAGAGGTACACTACTAATGCCCAAAGTAGTGACCACCAACGACATAGGGAGAATATATATATATATATATATATATATATATATATATCAAACGTGGAAGCCTCCTTCTCGCCTCCAGATCAGCTACTCGTGCGTCACCAGCTAACCTGTCTCTAGTCTGCTCGTGTGAGCACCCAGAGTAATAAGAAGAGACATAAAACTCTGGGTCAGACAAAAGTCTGGTATGAGCGATAAGCAACAAAACAAAACAATAACAGGTATAATCCAATCATACCTGAACCTGGACCTGCAACCAAAGAGTTAGCACTACATACCGTACAATACTCTATGGTGCCACTAACATACAGTGTAAGAAATACGGGGGTGGGGAAGTGCATTTCATAGTGATGTCAAACAATCAAGCATAGCAATCATCCTCACATCCCTCACTCAGTGGGTAAAGCATACGATATCCACTACCATGGTCACCTATCCATTGGGCCATGACGGAATCCAATCCCGTACAACTATCACTACAAGCCCACTATCCGTCTCTCGGTGGTGAACCAAATTTATGAATACCAGCAACCCCTTTGCACACGTCCCACAGCAAAGCCCAACCATGAAGTGAACTCATTGGTTCCCAACAGGATCCTGAGATCTAACTTCCATTTGGACTACCTTTGCATCTCGGGTTATTGGTCATCACTGGATCGGTTCGGTTCTCTGTCCTTCTTCTCTGTCGGTTCGGATCGGTATCCCCCAAGTGCTTCGGTTCGGGTCGGGGGTCTCCAAGTCCCTTAGCAGTACGTCGGTTTGGTTCGGGTCCTCCATGTCACATCGGGTCGGTTCGGGTCCTCCATGTCACATCGGGTCGGTTCGGGTCCTTCATGTCGCATCGGGTCGATTCGCCAACTGTCTTCCTTCCGTCCCTTGCTTGATCTTCTGGTGTGATCCAATCCCAATTCCTTTTCCCATCCTCTCCGATCCGATCCCCCCTTCTCTAGCTCGATCCGATCCCAGTTCAACCATTTTAGCCTTCCTTTTTGCCACACTTTCCCCTTGTTCCAAGCCTCGGTTCGGTGATCCCTTGCCCAGTCCTCTATTCGGTCCGAGCCCATTCCTCCGATCCGATCCGAAAACCTGCACTATTTTTCTGCAACTTTTCCAGCGAGCATTTTACGCCATTCGACAACGTTTTCGACCATTCTATCTATTCTAATCAATCACAAAGCATACCATACAGTCATAGCAACAAGTAAAAGTGACCTCAAACACCAAAACATCAATATGATAGGTTAAAATGGATCAAACATAGCCAAAACCCCATATTTTCCCCTTAAACATGTTCAACAACAACTAATGATAGGATTAGTAAATCTCAACCAAATTAGAAAAAATTTCTAACAGAGGTCTAAAACAATATTTTAGAATTTTTGAATATTTTTCCAGATTTTTATGACGTATAATTTCGCTAATTATCGCTAATCACCCCTTAATCCCCTAAATTCCGGGATTAGCAAAATTAGTCCAAATTAACCCAAATTCATATTCGAGGCATAAAATAATATTCTGGAATTTTAGAAATTTTTCTAGATTTTTCTGAGTTATAATTTCGCTAATCTTCGCTAATTACCCTAATCAGCCGTAATTAGTGAAAAACAATGCAAATCACTCACCTTTGCCACAAAGTAAACTATAGATCTGAAATAATCTCTAATTTGGATCCAATCTCTATGTGTCCCGGCAGCTCTATCCCAATCTTTATGCTAATCCGCCTTGATTTGATGTAGATTAGGCTAATATGTGATTAGAGATGACAAAAAAGTGTTTTGGAGCGTTTTAGAAGATGGAGGCCATTGCTAGAGCTTAAGGAAGGTTTGTGGTGGCTGAGAAAACTAAAATGAAATGATTTCCCAAAACCTATCAGCCTCTCCATAACCCTAATCCCGAAATGGGTTATAGGCCAAGCTGTTAACTACCCGGTTTAGCCCAATTAAGTTGTTTTTCACCTTCTGAACCTTAATTCAGCCATATCTCCCAAACGGTAAGTCCGTTTTTCGCTTGTGACCACTCTACGGAAAGGTAAACCATCATCCGAAGCCAATGGAAGTGGTTTCAAGTCAAAACTCCTTTCCAATCAAAAGTTATGGACGAAACAAGATTAGCTAGGGGTAAAATGGTCATTTAAAAATCGTCAAAAATCATGAATATGGGAAACGTCCCCGCTAGTCGTTCCCCAAAAGTACCTGACCATACGACTTCCTATGAAAAATAAATAAATATTCTACGATCATAGATGCGTAGAATGCGGGTTGTTACCTCTTCCGTTCCTCCCCCTGCCCCCTCCCCCCCCCCCCCCCCCAAGGTCCGCAGGGAGGGAATACTTCAACTTAGTTTGGATCATTTCCAGCTTAAAGAGAGTAGATGTATTGCTTGGATTCTCTTTACTTAGGCTATGGCTTTGGATACACTCTTATTGGATATTTATGCTACCTTATTGTTATTTCATGCTTCTTTATGTTTTAATCAAGACAGAGATTTTGTTGTGATAATTTGGAAGTTGGTTTGAGACAATTGTTGTAATGTTTTAACTGAACCACGTACTTATGAAATAAATTTAGTTTTTTGGCTGTTCATATGTCTGTCTTGTAAATTATTTGTATCTTTTTCCTATATTGCTCCACCATAGTTAAGGCATTCCCTTTATGAGTGACCTTAACGAAGGTGGGGTGTTTCAGCTTCTCATTTATATCCTAAAACAAGTATGTCAGAACATATATGTCTTGTGTTTGCACCAATGTTGGTATAACAAGTTCAACATGATTACACATCAGCAGGATTAAACAACAGGATTAGGCGTAACCTAATTACATAACCATATTGTGTGTTAACCTTATTGCACAATCAACAGGATTATTTGTACCATAATTACTACCCGAGCGATCGGCTCTATACTACGTAAATACCCTGTGTCAGCCCCGATAGTAGGGTGTATAATTCCCTAGCCCAACAACTATATGACGCAGACTTATTTACTAGTGTTATAGCATCTTATCTTCCTTAATCGGACCCATGCACACTCATGACTCCGCCAGAACGCGCCTATAACCGCCGGCCATGTGAACCTCTTACTATCCAGTTAAGTAAAGCATAACCTGGCCTCTACCTAATGCGAAACTCCCTCTAACAAGATACCAGCAGGGATTGTAACACCCTGTAATTTTATAACATTAAAATTCACAAATTAAAGTATACTTAATTTTTAGAAAAGAATTAAGTGAAATGGGTTGCGTAGAGAAATATATATATATTGATATATATATATATATAAAAATTAAAAATTAAATAAATAAATATGCGAAAAAGTTCAAAACAGCGAATTGGGAGGGGAATAACCGAACCGGCCCATTTTTGAGGTCGACCGGAGCCCCGCTGGGTCGACTAGGGGTTAATCTAGGGTGTTTGGCTGTCAACCCGTGGGCCGATTCGCTCAAATGCAGATTTTGCATGTGATTGGTTCTCATGGTTCAGGGTTAATTTAATGGTCCTAAATAACTTCCTACACCTATAAATACATCCTAATGCTAAACCTAAACCTAATTAAAATAGAATAGTTACCGTCGCCATGGAAATCAATGGAGCCGCCGCCAACTAAGAAAGAAGAAAAGAAAATTCAATTCTAATTCTCTCAACCCTAAATCAAAGCAAAACTCTCTCTTTTCTTCTCTAAATTGTGAGTATGATGATCTTAACAAGATTATTATCATTTTAATTAGGTTGAGTTATGAATGGATTATGAGTAGATGATGTGAATTATCATATATGTTGTTGTAAACCCCTTTTCTATCATGTATATTGTAAATCCAATGTTATGTGATGATGATATCTTATATGTTGTAAATCATGCTATGATGATGTTATGTATGTTGAAAGTTTCTATGCTAAATTGTGATGAATCATACATGTTAAAAAGGCCATGATGTTACCATCTATGCTAGTTAGTTCATATTAATTAAATCATCATGTTTGGGTTATGTTGATCTATATGACAAGCCACATATGCAAGTTAGATTGATTAGAAAAGTTATGAACATATGCCAAGACATCTATTATGACATCTAGAATTATGCTATGACATATGTGATATCCTATGATAGTTCACACCATCATTATGTTGCCTAAAAACCCCATATGAGACATTTAACAAGTTGACACCTTTTGATCCTTAACATGTGTAGTTTATGCAAGTTTCAACCCTATTATGATTAGATTTATTTTAATTGTCTATATGTTTTGATAATTTATCTTTGTGCAAGGTGTTAGACTATACAAGTCTAGCCTATATTATTCGTTAAATAAGCGAACGTATAAACGTGGGGTATGGGTAATATTAAGGATTTAATATTAAAAAGTTGGGGTGCAATTGATATGATTTTGCATGCCATAAGTGGATGGCCATAATTGAGTCAATTATGGACATCATTAAAAGTTGACTTAATTAATAATTTGAATAGGGAATTATTAAAACTGGGGTAAAAGATTTTAAGTGTTAATCAATGCTTAGGACACGAGATTGGACTCGTTTGTGACGTAAACCTGCACGTACCCGCCCGGCAAATCCAGTGGTCACAAATGTCAGCCCAATGTGAGAGGTCCTAGGCCTAAACTAAAGCATAACGGTTGTAAAGACACGAGGTTAGACTCTTTTATGGTGTAAGACTGCCCGGACCCGCCCGGCAAATCCAGCTGCCATAAATGCCAGTCTAATGTGAGAGGTCTTTATGAGGTTATGGCCTGAATGAATTAAGAAATACTTAACCACATAAACATGTAAGGTGGGACATGGGGGTTAAGTAGGTGCCTTGGGTGGCATGAGGAATCTAGGGGGTGCCCTTATTGGCATGTGAAATACGATTAGTAAGACTTAACCAAACACACATGTAAATGAACATGACTAAGAGGGTTAAGTGGGATATACTAGTGACAAGCTTAGGTGGGTAGCTTGTGGGGGCCCATTTCGACCAGTATCCCAAACGTATCTTTGTGGGCTCGACCCAAGTCGAGGACGGGACACGCATGCTGGGTTCGACTGTAAGAGGCCAAAACGGGAAGCGGTGGCAACGCAAATCCAACGGGTTTCGTATGCGTGTGTGGACCCGGGCTGGTAGGTAAGACGTTGTTGCATCGTGTAGGTATAAGCTGTGCATTCTCAAGTTGTATTGGGTTGCCACTTTAGGGGAGTGATACACCCCACTGTGGGGCCAGCACGGGTATCTACGAGTAGGGAGCCGATCGAAAGTGGGTAGTGGGGTACACCTAGTGGAGATAGGGGCAGACGGCACCTATGTAGTCAGCTAAGGGTACGTAAGGCTATTTATAAAGTTTCTGTGTGAAGCAAGTGGGATCAAACAATAGGGTGACTGGTGTGGTGTAGTGTAATAATGTGCGGTGCAGTGTAGTAATCATTCGTTAGTAATTAGGTGTGCCTTTACCGTTATCTTTAACGTTATCTTAAACGCTATCTTTATCTTCCTAAGAGTTCATAGACATTTACTTGTCTTCCAGCTTATGCCTTAGTCTAGTTATTTTGATAATAGTATTGTTATAATTATCATACTCGCCAGACTTTATGTCTGACCCCCTCTATTTCTATCCTTTTTCCCCCTCCAGATCCTCAGGTTGGGCCCAGCTCTAGTGGAGTTTGATTGAATTGCTTCATCTCTCTTTGGAAAGCTTGGACCGTTGAAGTAAAGTCCAGCTTGTTATCTTTTTAATGGCTATTTATGTAATGGGATTATGTATTTTGTTTTTATGAAGATGGATATTGTACTTGGTTATGATCTATGGTTTTATGATGTAACAAACATGTTTAATTTCCGCTGCAATAAAATGAAGTTTTAGATTTCCAAGTACTATTTACTATCTGTCTTGTTGTAATTTTTCTGTTCTATATTCACTTATAACCTCCATGGAAGTTAATGCATTCCCTTCGTGAGTGACATTAATGGACGTGGGGTGTTACACTGGTATCAGAGCTTAAGGTTACCAGAACGGATAAAAATACTTTAGAAAAATAGTTATTTTTCGAAGAAGTGTTTTCAAAAACATGTTTTAATGAGAAATTTAAAGAGAAAAGTTGTAACACCCCGTGTATTCTATAACAGTGAAATTCAAAAATTAAAGTATAACTAATTTCAAATCAAAGAATTAATGGAAACGGGATTCGCCATTGCGTTCGTCTCGGAATTCTGCTTGAGATAGAGTCCGAGTTTGCGTAAAACGGACTCCGTATGAAGAAGATATGGCCTCCGAAAGTTTCAGAATTCAGTTTAAAATTCAAAACAGCCCAGAAAAACCAATTCAAAATCGGGCCGAATTGGCCAAGGCGGGAATTTTCCCGCCCAAGGCACCCAGGTCGACTTGGTAGTCGACCTGGGGCTACCCAGGTCGACTGGGTAGTCGACCTGGGTCACCCGTGTCGACTGCCAAGTCGACACGGTGTCGACTGGCGTGTCGACCTGGCCCCTGAGCCAGGTCGAACCCAACCCCCTGGCTGGCCTGATCTGTGTTTGGTCGATTTTCTGAGCCTTGCCTTGTCACTAGGGCTAGGTGTCAGCTCCTGGTTGGTCTCTCCTTCAAACGAATGGCTATTATTAAACCAAGCTCCATCGACGGTCCTAATCAACTCACAAACTCTATAAAAAGGACCTAAGACTCACCCTAATTCACACAAACTAAAATGGAGATGAGACCGCCATGTTGCTGAGGAAAGACTAGGAATAGCCATCAGAAATTGAGAGACAATTAGGAGATAATTCAAAAGCTTAAAGCAACGTCAATTAAATCAAAACAACGCCTACAACAAAGGATAGCATCTCCAAATTCAGAATTCAGATTCCTGAATTGAAGATTCGTCATACGTTGTAAGTAGAGTGCAATTCCGATGTGAATAATTAATTGCGTTTGATTTGTGTAAAATGAGAAATAGAATTGTATTCGATTTGTGGTGATAATAATCTATATTTTTATGTTGCGTTGATTCTAACGATTTGGAAATATTGTGGTATAATGATTGAATATTTGCAAGAATGTGATTTATGTTGGAAGTTAACAACTACGTGTTTATGGTGGTTTAATTTAGATTCATGCAGGTATATGATTCATGTTAACAACCATATGTTGTGGTAGTTTAGTTGGGATTCATGCAAGTATATGATTCGCCATTATGCCAATATGATGTACATACTTTTATGATCACTTTTAGTGTGTAGTTGGATTCGTCTAAGTACTATGGTTTATTTATGTTGGAATTGGCATCGTGATTCAAGTGTAAAACCATACTTTTGTGTTAAAGACAAAAGTAAGTATCTTTATGAACATGACTAAACTATGTTTGGTGTTATGCCTAGTTGAAAACATGTTTTATGCCTAAGTTGTTATCAAAATCATATGGTGACATATGTGACACATAATTAAGTTAGATTTACATTCCAATTGCAAGTTTACATGAATATACTAAAAACCATGATTTCATGTTTAGGTATGTTTATGCCATGATTATATGAATAGAATGATTCATGTTTAAGTATGTTTATGCCATGATTATATGCTTTTACAATGCAAGTTCACATGTGCCTAATTCATGTTAATTGGATCGTTATGTTGCAAGTTCTTGCGTTCACACTCCCCTTTTTATGTTACCTTATAAACACCATGTTATAAGCCTCCCCTTTTCATATGGCTAAGTTGGGTTTAAATGTTAAACCCAACATATCTTATATTGTAGCGAATGAGTAAAACGGGGGTAATGACGTTTGGGTTAAAATATAGAACATATGTGTTGGCATGTTTGACGCATGCCAACAACCTTGAAAAACAATTAAGTGGTATAAATTAATTTTACCTAATAAAGATGAATTTGAATAATGGGCCGCAAATATTTACATATAAAAAGGAAAGAGACAAAATATGTAAATTTAGAAAATACGATGTGTTTAACCCGAGGTTGGATTGAGTTGTGATGTAAACCTGCCTGCTGTCCACTAGTCACAACAACACCTATCCAATGTGGGTGGTTAAACACGGAGCCCAATAAAGACCCGAGGTTAGACTGAGTTGTGGCGTAAGACTGCTCGGACCCAACCGGCAACAGGCAGCCACAACAATACCTGTCTAATGTGAGATGTCAAGGCTTTAATAAGACAATTAAGGCTGAGTCAAGATTGATAGGATTAAGTAAATTGAATTAATACTTAATCAAAATGGAACATGCTAAACTATACAGACTGATCGGGGGTTAGGTTTACAAAACACTTAACCAACTTAGCATGTTGGCTAGAAATAGAAAACCTAGTAGCGGGGGACCCTTTTCAGCAGTAACCCTACAAGGTGTATCAGGATACCTTGAACTAGGCAGGGTGGGGCACGATTACTGGGCTGACTGTAAGAGGTCAAATTGACGGCGGTGGTGCAGCAGTGTAGGTTCTAACGGGGTGCGGGCGTGCACACACTCCGGCGTAGAAAAATAAGGCACTGGGCACCAGTAGTATACCTGTGCATTCTAGAATTGTGTCGGGCCGCCACCATGGGACTTGATACACCCCGTGGTGGGACCAGCATAGGTAACTACAACAACGGGGGCCGTAAGACACATGTAACTATGCGAGTAGAAGCCGATCATCAGAAATGGATCACTTCACCCTGATTATGGGGTGCCTGTTGGGAACTAGTTTATATGGGTACAGAGATTAATATGGGGTACGATAGTGTATTCGACCCTAGACAACTTAACTTAGTTTATGGTGCTTTCTCATTTCCAGTTTATGCTTATCATACCCAGTTCTTTATTCATAGACTGAATAGTCCTAGACTTACTCAGGCTTTATGGCTGACTCTACTTTTCTTTCGCCTTCTTTTCTTTCGTTCCCCCCCCCCCCCCAGGTCCACAGGGACGGAATACCGCAGCTTGACCAGCTTTCACATCCAGCTTGAAGAGAAATAATGTATTGCTTGGATCTTTTTCGTTTTGGACTATGGCTTTGGACAGCAATTATGGGACTTATGCAGTTTATTTATGTTTCTTTATGCTTCTTTAAATAATGTAATCAAGATAGTTATGAAGATGTTATGTTTTTGGAAGTATTGTAAAACAAATTATGACATGGTTGGTGTAACACGTATTTTGTTGAAATAAAAGTTGTTGTTGTTTTCTGCTGTTCAAAAATATGTGTTCTTATATCTTTCTTGTATATCTGTGACTTATACTTGTAAACCTCCACCAAAATTAGGGCATTCCCTTTGAGAGTGACCCTAACGGAGGTGGGGTGTTTCACTTGGTATCAGAGCATAGGTTTACCAGATAAGATAAAAGTTTTGAAAATTTATTTTCAAGGGAAAATTTAAAGAAGCATTTTTAAAGATAAAATATTATATTTTAAAAAGGCAAAGTCCCCCAAAGCCATAGGTACTATCTTTTATCCTTCGTTTTGAATCTATCCTTTTTGTTTCAGCATGTCCGAAGAACTTAACTTGCCAGAGAGTATACCAATACCTGGTTGGTTTAGACGATTCTTAGAAGCAAGGCCACTCAGCCAGGTCCTACCGTTCCTCCTCCTCCAGCTGTAGGAAATCATCCAGCTGCAGCAGCACCTCTTCCTCCACCTCCTCCGCGAGGAAATACTTTTGCTATGATATGTAAAGATTTTAAAGCAATGGGAGGAAAGGACTTTCATGGAACTGAGTCCTTCGTGGCAGCTAGGAATTGGCTAAAGGAAACCGAGGACTTATTCGTCATCTTTGAGGTAGAAGATAGGCAGAAGGTACAACTGGCAGTATGGCTACTTAAAGGCGAGGCTTCCTACTGGTGGGAAGTCACCAATGCAGAAAGACCGGTGGAAACATGGGAGGACTTTAGGGCGAGGTTTGAGGCTAAATTTCTCTCAGACGCTGAAAGGAGTTTGCAGTTGGAAAAATTCTTATTTCTTAAGCAAGGGAATATGACAGTCAAAGAGTTTGTTAATCAGTTCGATGAGCTGGCTAGGTTTGGACTGAACCTAGTCAACACCCCGCACAAGAAGGCTCTCCGTTTTGTCAAAGGGTTGAATGAGCCATTACACAGTTTGTCCATGACCCATATACCCATGGGATCTACGTATGAAAGATTGGTACAGATGGCATTGCTGAACGAAGAGGATAAGGGCAAGAAGGAGACAAAGGCAGAAAACTCTCAAGGGAAGAAAGAGGGTTTGCAACCTAAGAAGACAGACTTTAAGAAGGGCGGGAAAGACAACAAAGAGAAGAGGAAGTGTAATTTCTGTGGAAAGTGGGGCACTTAGTGAAAGATTGCCGGAAAAAGAAGGCCAAGATGAATGGCGGGTGCTTTTCTTGCGGTGAGACAGGCCACATGGCTAAGGATTGGCCGAAGAAACGAGGACAGGGGCAGAGGGCTGGATCCACCCCAAGGGCACAGGTTCATGTGCTAGAAGAGCCACCTCTGCAACAGCGAGGTATAAAAACTTCTGTAGAAAGTGTAGTTTATCTTTATGATCACCCCGTTCGCACTTTATTTGATTCTGGCGCATCACACTCCTTTATCTCGTCTGCTTTAGTAGAATCTCTGCACCTAGAAACTAGTATGGTAGAGGACCCCCTAATTGTTTCAAACCCAATTGGGGGCCCAGCTCATTTGTCTATGATCTGTGTGGGATTGAAAATTTCTATTCTAAGCGTAGAATTTAGATGTAGTGCCTTTGTTTTGGGCTTCTCGGGATATGGTTTGATTTTGGGCATGGATTGGCTATCCAGTAATGGTGCCATCCTTGATTGTGAGAGAAGGGTGGTTAGGCTTCTGACCCAACTCGGTAACACTCTGGAAATTACTTGTAATCCCTCGTATGCGGTTATGCTTAGTTATCTTGAATCGCTAGATGCCTCTGTTGAAAGTTTGCAATCGGTTAGAGTGGTCCGGGGTTATCCGGATGTCTTCGAAGAGGTGAAGGGCTTGCCTCTGAAGCAGGAGATAGACTTCCGCGTATATCTTGTAGATAATGCAAAGCCCGTTGCATTGCCCGTTAGACACATGGCTCCATGGGAAAGGAAAGAGCTCAGTAAACAGATTAAAGAGCTTCTAGAGAAGGGGTTCATTAGAAGGAGCATTTTAGAATGGGCCGCTCCAGTGGTGTTCGCTACAAAGGCGGATGGTTCACTCCGTCTATGTGTTGACTATAGGGAGCTCAACAAGCTAACGAAAAAGAATAGGCACCCTCTCCCCAGAATTGACGATCTGTTTGATCAACTTGTAGGAGCGTTTGTTTTTTCCCAACTCGATTTGGCGACTGGTTTTCATCAGCTAAGGGTGGCTGAAGATAATATCGATAAGACAGCATTCAGAACCCCAGACGGCTTCTTTGAATGGTTTGTCATGCCTTTTGGCTTGACAAACGCACCCTCTTACTTCGTGGACCTGATGAGTAGGGTGTTCAGAGAATTCCTCAACAAGTTCGTAGTGGTCTTCGTAGACGATATCCTTATCTTCTCAAAGAGTGAAGAGGAACATGCTCAACACCTAAGGGCAATCATGGAAACTCTACGAGTCCATCAGCTAAAAGCCAAATTCTCCAAATGCCACTTTTGGAGAGAGGAAGTGAGGTTCCTTGGGCACATAGTATCCAAAGAAGGGTTAGTTGTGGACCCTGCTAAGGTAGTAGCGGTGCAGGACTGGAAGACACCAAAGAATGCAACAGAAGTCCGAAGCTTTCTCGGGCTAGCAGGCTTCTATCGGAAATTCATCAGAGACTTTGCAAAGATATCAGCTCCGCTCACAAAGTTGACCAAGAAGAATCTAGTGTTCAATTGGGACTTGGATTGCGAGTTTGCTTTCCAACGACTGAAAAGGGCTCTTACAACAGCCCCAGTTTTAACGTTGCCAGATGGAAGCAAGATGTTCACAGTTTATACAGATGCATGTGGGACAGGGCTAGGCGTCGTCTTAATGCAAGAAGGAAGGGTAGTAGCTTATGGCGAAAGACAATTGAAAGTGCATGAAAAGAACTACCCGACCCACGATCTTGAGTTAGCCGCCATCGTCTTTGCACTCAAGTCTTGGCGACACTATCTCCTAGGTGAGAAGTTCGAACTTTACACTAACCATAAATCGTTGAAATACCTTTTCTCGCAGAAGGACCTTAACTTGAGGCAACAGAGATGGATGGAGTTTCTTGCCTCGTACGATTTCGAGATCTCCTACACTCCGGGCAAAGGCAACGTAGTGGCAGACGCGTTGAGCCGAAAGAAACTAACCCTAAGCCCGTTGTTTGTTGAAAGACAAAGCCTAGAGTTTATAGCCAGCTTTGACTTTAGGCCCTCCTCCGATTTTGTACCAGGCTTGCTAGCATCTCTCGAAGTACGCCCGACTTTAGTGGACTCAATAGGGACAGCACAACGCGAAGACCCTCAGCTTGTGGAGACGATTGATAGGTTAATTAGGGGTGAGACTTCAAGTCACCTCAACAGATACTCCATCGACGATAAAGGTTGGCTAAGGCGGGACGGAAGACTATGGGTCCCACAGACAAGGGGTTTAGTAAAGAAGATTCTCGAGGAAGCACATCACTCCAAGATGACGATACACCCAGGCGGAGATAAAATGTACAAGGACATAAAGAAAACTTTCTTTTGGAACGGCATGAAGAAGGACGTGGCAGATTTCGTTTCTAAGTGTATGGTGTGCCAACAGGTTAAGGCGGAACAGAAAAAGCCTGGCAGTCTGCTCCATCCTCTAGAGGTCCCGCAGTGGAAGTGGGATAGCATCTCAATGGACTTCATTGATGGGCTGCCTAAGTCTAGAAGAGGCAATACTAGCATTTGGGTAATAGTGGATAGGCTTACTAAAAGCGCCCACTTCTTACCTGTCAAGAGTAAAAGAACTGCCTCATCCCTAGCATCTCTTTACCTCAAGGAAATTGTCCGACTCCATGGAATACCGTCCAACATTGTTAGTGACCGGACCCTATCTTCACAAGTGAGTTTTGGCGGAGTCTGCAAGAAGCGGTAGGCACACGGTTATGCTTAAGCACAGCCTATCATCCCCAAACCGACGGCCAGACAGAAAGAGTGAACAGAGTTTTGGAGGACCTTTTAAGACTGTGCGTCCTTGACTTCGGAGGGACGTGGGAAGACCATCTTCCTTTGGTGGAATTTTCCTACAACAACGGCTACCAAGCAACCATCGGAATGGCGCCCTTCGAAGCTTTATATGGAAGACCGTGCCGATCACCCACTTGTTGGTGGGAGTCTACCGATAAGCTCATACTTGGACCAGATATGATCCGAGAGACTTCAGAGAAAGTAGACTTAATACGAAGAAGGATGAAGACGGCCCAAGACAGACAAAAGTCCTACGCCGACAAGAGGAGGACCGACCTTGAATTTGAGGTTGGGGACAGAGTTTTTCTTAAGGTATCTCCGTTGAGGAACGTTGTTCGTTTTGGAACCACAGGAAAGCTAGCACCAAGGTTCGTAGGGCCATTTCCTATCATCGAGAAAATTGGGAAAATGGCCTATAGATTAGAGCTACCCGAAAAATTGGCCGGAGTTCACAACGTCTTTCATGTTTCACATCTCCGAAAATGTCTACATGAATCTGCTGAAGTGGTAGAGCCAAATATCCTAGAAGAAGCTGAAGTGGAACGCGAAGCGACCGTGAGGAAAGTTCCAACCCGCATATTAGGAACGGAAGTGAAAAAGCTACGCAACCGCGAAGTCAAGCTCGTCAAAGTTCAGTGGAGCGACG
This sequence comes from Allium sativum, assembly GCA_030737875.1. NCBI lineage: Eukaryota > Viridiplantae > Streptophyta > Magnoliopsida > Asparagales > Amaryllidaceae > Allium > Allium sativum. The sequence goes on from CM060918.1 coordinate 469,483,190, forward strand.
CCGAGGGAGACGCAACTTAGGAAACTGAAGCTAGAATACGCGCAGCCTACCCTTTTCTTTTCGAGGGTACATCTTTGATCTTTCTTTTTCCTTAAGTTGCGCTTTTATCTATCTTTTTAGGTATATCTCCTCAACCTTATCTTTTAGGTAGAAACTCTTTGGATGAAAACATGTAATTGAAACATGTTATGGATGATTGTTGCAAGTGGTTGCAAGTGATTGCTAGTGGTTGCTCGTGGTTGCATATACACACACAATCTAGGTTTTAGATCGGCTCAGTCACTTCATATTGCATATGCATAAATGTATTTATATTCGTATACGGTTGAAGTTTAATGTGTTGTCATATGGATGTTGCATTTATATGAATGGTTGAGCACTCATGTAGAATCATGAATAGGAGAATTTTCATACATAATGGATTCATGGCACTTACATAATTCGCATTGAGGAGGTCAACTGAATCAGTAGACCGCCTGATTTTGCATTAGATAAGTACATGTACACACACTCTTCGCATATGATCATGAAGCATTAGAAGTCTTTTAAGGACAATGGATGCTCGTGTTTGATGAATGAGTAGATGGATGTTTGGATGTTAGGATGTACATTCTTCCTGAACTTGAAGATTTCGGGGACGAAATCCTTTTAAGTGGGGGAGAATGTAACAACCCGTGTATTCTATAACAGTGAAATTCACAAATTAAAGTATAAGTAATTTCAAATCAAAGAATTAAGGGAAACAGGATATGCCATTGCGTTCGTCTCGGAATTCTGCTTGAGATAGAGTCCGAGTTTGCGTAAAACGGACTCCGTATGAAGAAGATATGGCCTCCGGAAGTTTCAGAATTCAGTTTAAAATTCAAAACAGCCCAGAAAAACCAATTCAAAATTCAAAATCGGGCCGGATTGGCCAGGGCGGGAATTTTCCCGCCCAAGGCACCCAGGTCGACTTGGTAGTTGACCTGGGGCTACCCAGGTCGACTGGGTAGTCGACCTGGGTCACCCTTGTCGACTGGCGTGTCGACCTGGCCCCTGAGCCAGGTCGACCCCAGCCCCCCTGGTTGGCCTGATCTGTGTTTGGTCGATTTTCTGAGCCTTACCTTGTCACTAGGGCTAGGTGTCAGCTCCTGGTTGGTCTCTCCTTCAAACGAACGGCTATTATTAAACCAAGCTCCATTGACGGTCCTAATCAACTCACAAACTCTATAAAAAGGACCTAAGACTCACCCTAATTCACACAAACTAAAATGGAGATGAGACCGTCATGCTACTGAGGAAAGACTAGGAATAGCCGTCAAAAATTGAGGGACAATTAGGAGATAATTAGAAAGCTTAAAACAACGTCAATTAAATCAAAACAACGCCTACAACAAAGGATAGCATCTCCAAATTCAGAATTCAGATTCCTGAATTGAAGATTCGTCATACGTTGTAAGTAGAGTGATATTCCGATGTGAATAATTAATTGCGTTTGATTTGTGTAAAATGAGAAATAGAATTGTATTCGATTTGTGGTGATAATAATCTATATTTGTATGTTGCGTTGATTCTAACGATTTGGAAATATTGTGGTATAACGATTGAATATTTGCAAGAATGTGATTTATTTTGGAGGTTAACAACTACATGTTTATGGTGGTTTAATTTAGAATCATGCAGGTATATTATTCATGTTAACAACCATATGTTGTGATAGTTTAATTGGGATTCATGCAAGTATATGATTCGCCATTATGCCAATATGATGTACATACTTTTATGATCACTTTTAGTGTGTAGTTGGATTCATCTAAGTACTATGGTTTATTTATGTTGGAATTGGCATCGTGATTCAAGTGTAAAACCATACTTTTGTGTTAAAGACAAAAGTAAGTATCTTTATGAACATGACTAAACTATGTTTGGTGTTATGCCTAGTTGAAAACATGTTTTATGCCTAAGTTGTTATCAAAATCATATGGTGACATATGTGACACATAATTAAGTTAGATTTACATTCCAATTGCAAGTTTACATGAATATACTAAAAACTATGATTTCATGTTTAGGTATGTTTATGCCATGATTATATGAATAGAATGATTCATGTTTAAGTATGTTTATGCCATGATTATATACTTTTACAATGCAAGTTCACATGTGCCTAATTCATGTTAGTTGGATCGTTATGTTGCAAGTTCATGCGTTCACACTCCCCTTTTTATGTTACCTTATAAACACCATGTTATAAGCCTCCCCTTTTCATATGGCTAAGTTGGGTTTAAATGTTAAACCCAACATATCTTATATTGTAGCGAATGAGTAAAACGGGGTTAATGACGTTTGGGTTAAAATATAGAACATATGTGTTGGCATGTTTGATGCATGCCAACAACCTTGAAAAACAATTAAGTGGTATAAATTAATTTTACCCAATAAAGATGAATTTGAATAATGGGCCGCAAATATTTACATATAAAAAGGAAAGAGACAAAATATGTAAATTTAGAAAATACGATGTGTTTAACCCGAGGTTGGATTGAGTTGTGATGTAAACCTGCCCGGAACCGCCCGGCTGTCCAGTAGTCACAACAATACCTATCCAATGTGGGTGGTTAAACACGGAGCCCAATAAAGACCCGAGGTTAGACTGAGTTGTGGCGTAAGACTGCCCGGACCCAACCGGCAACAGGCAGCCACAACAATACCTGTCTAATGTGAGAGGTCAAGGCTTTAATAAGACAATTAAGGCTGAGTCAGGATTGATAGGATTAAGTAAATTGAATTAATACTTAATCAAAATGGAACATGCTAAACTATACAGACTGATAGGGGGTTAGGTTTACAAAACACTTAACCAACTTAGCATGTTGGCTAGAAATAGAAAACCTAGTAGCGGGGGACCCTTTTCAGCAGTAACCCTACAAGGTGTATCAGGATACCCTGAACTAGGCAGGGTGGGGCACAATTACTGGGCTGACTGTAAGAGGTCAAATCGACAGCAGTGGTGCAGCAGTGTAGGTTCTAACGGGGTGCGGGCGTGCACACACTCCGGCGCAGAAAAATAAGGCACTGGGCACCAGTAGTATACCTGTGCATTCTAGAATTGTGTCGGGCCGCCACCATGGGACTTGATACACCCCATGGTGGGACCAACATAGGTAACTACAACAACGGGGGCCGTAAGACACATGTAACTATGTGAGTAGGAGCCGATCATCAGAAATGGATCACTTTACCCTGATTATGGGGTGCCTGTTGGGAACTAGTTTATATGGGTACAGAGATTAATATGGGGTACGATAGTGTATTCGACCCTAGACAACTTAACTTAGTTTATGGTGCTTTCTCATTTCCAGTTTATGCTTATCATACCCAGTTCTTTATTCATAGATTGAATAGTCCTAGACTTACTCAGGCTTTATATCTGACTCTACTTTTCTTTCGCCTTCTTTTCTTTCGTTTCCCCCCTCCCCCCCAGGTCCATAGGGAGGGAATACCGCAGCTTGACCAGCTTTCACATCCAGCTTGAAGAGAAAGAATGTATTGCTTGGATCTTTTTCGTTTTGGACTATGGCTTTGGACAGCAATTATGGGACTTATGCAGTTTATTTATGTTTCTTTATGCTTCTTTAAATAATGTAATCAAGACAGTTATGAAGATGTTATGTTTTTGGAAGTATTGTAAAACAAATTATGACATGGTTGGTGTAACACGTATTTTGTTGAAATAAAAGTTGTTGTTCTTTTCCGCTATTCAAAAATATGTGTTCTTATATCTGTCTTGTATATCTGTGACTTATACTTATAAAAGTCCTCCAAAATTAGGGCATTCCCTTTGAGAGTGACCCTAACGGAGGTGGGGTGTTTCAAAAGTTTTAAGAAAAACATAATCCCCAATAGCCACATATCTTTATCTTTCGAATTCTCCATTTTGAATCTTTCCTTTTTCGTTTCAGCATGGCTGAAGATCTTAATCTACCCGACGGTGTAATGATACCAGGATGGTATAGGAGGCTATTGGAGGCTAGGACCGCTGCAGGTCCAGCCAATGTTCCTCCACCACCAGTTGCACCCGTTCCTCCTCCTCCTCCTCGCGTAGTTACTTTTGCAAAGACGTGAAAGGAATTCAAGGCTATGGGTGGAAAACCATTTCAAGGGTCAGAAACGTTTGTGGAAGCTAGAGATTGGCTTAAGGAGGTGGAAGAATTGCTAGAAATCTTTGAAGTAGAAGAAGGGAGGAGAGTTCGTTTAGCAGCTTGGTCGATGAAGGGAGAGGCCTCGTTTTGGTGGGAGGTCACTAATGGGGAGCGTCCTATTGACTCTTGGGCGGATTTTAGACGTAGCTTCGAGGCGAAGTTTCTCTCAAGGGCGGAAGAAAATCTATATATGGAAAGGTTCTTGACATTGAAGCAAGGAAGCTCATCAGTGAAAGAATATGTCAATAAATTTAATCAGTTAGCAAGGTCTGGCTTGGATTTAGTGAACACGCTGGAGAAGAAGGCGCTGAGGTTCGTGAATGGCTTGAATGAACCATTGCAAGGGTTGGCTATGACCCACATCCCTATGGGGGCCACCTTTGAGAAGTTAGTAGAAATGGCGCTCATGCATGAGGAGAAAAGCGCTAAAGCTGATAAGGCACCCGAGAAGAAGGGGGATCAGAAGAAATCACAACAGCAAAACAAGAAGGGTGGAAAAGACAATAATGGCAAGGGAAAGAAGAAGTGCTTTAACTGTGGAACCCCAGGCCATCTCAGCAAGGATTGCCGAAAGAAAAAGAAGACAGGCTGTTTTCATTGTGGCGATGCAGGACATTTAGTGAAGGACTGCCCAAAGAAGGGGCAGAGGGCAGGAGCTACCTCGGGAGGACAGGTGCAGGCTCTTATGGCACCAGGGCAAGAAAGGGGACAAGTTCAGGCTCTCGCGGTCCCACCGCTGCAAGAACGAGGTAGAACCATTTCTGTTGAAAGCTTAGTTTTTCTGTTTGATCATCATGTCCGTACCTTATTCGATTCGGGCGCATCACATTCGTTTATCTCTACATCATTAGTTGAATCACTGCACTTAACCACCAGTTTAGTAGAGGATCCCTTAGTTGTTTCGAATCCAATAGGGGGCTTAGCTTATTTGTCCATGATGTGTTTGGATTTGAAAATTTCCATACTTAGCGTTGAATTTAGATGTGATGCTTATGTGTTGGGCTTTACGGGCTATGGGCTAATTTTAGGAATGTATTGGTTATCCAGAAATGGGGTCGTTCTTGATTGTGAAAGGAGAGTAGTTAGGCTCGTGACTCGCCTTGGCAACAGTCTCGAATTCTTCTGTAATCCCATAAATTCGGTTATGCTAAGTTATCTAGAATCGTTTGACGCGTCTGAGGAAAATCTACGATCTGTTAGAGTGGTCCGAGAATATTCGGATGTGTTTGAGGAGGTGAAGGGCTTACCTCCGAAGCGGGAGATAGATTTTCGAATATATCTTGTGGACAATGCGAAACCAGTATCTTTGCCAGTACGCCACATGGCTCGACGTGAAAGGAGGGAACTCGATAAGCAAGTGAAGGAGTTGCTTGAGAAGGGGTTCATAAGACGAAGTATATCAGAGTGGGGTGCTCCAGTAGTATTTGCCACGAAGGCGGATGGGTCCCTTAGACTGTGTGCGGACTATAAAGGACTTAATAAACTTACTAAGAAGAACAGACACCCACTGCCGAGGATTGACGATCTCTTCGTTCAGTTAGTTGGCGCCTCAGTGTTTTCGCAGTTGGACTTAGCCACTAGGTTCCATCAGTTGAGAGTGGCTGAGGATAGCATAGATAAGACTGCCTTTAGGACTCCGGACGGTTTCTATGAATGGCTAGTGATGCCCTTCGGTTTGACAAACACCCCAGCATATTTTGTTGATTTGATGAGTAGGGTGTTTAGGGAGTACCTTAACAAATTCGTGGTAGTCTTTGTAGATGACATCTTGATCTTTTCTAAGGATGAAGAAGAGCATGCCCTACATCTTAGGGAAGTGTTGGAGACTCTTCGAGCGCATAAGCTTAAAGCTAAATTTTCTAAGTGTCACTTTTGGAGGAAGGAAGTATGGTTCTTAGGAAATGTGGTTTCCAAAGAAGGAATAGCTGTAGATCCCGCGAAGGTGGTGGCCATCCAAGATTGGAAGGTTCCTAAAAATGCTACAGAAGTGAGAAGTTTCTTGGGGTTGGCTGGCTACTATAGGAAGTTTATCAAAGACTTCGCAAAGATATCAGCTCCATTGACACGCTTGACGAAGAAGAACCTAGTTTTCACATGGGACGTAGATTGTGATGATGCGTTCCAACGTTTGAAGAGAGCTTTGACTTCAGCCCCAGTCTTAGTATTGCCAGACGGGAGTAAGCCGTTTACCGTTTATACTGATGCTTGTGGGACAGGACTAGGCGCAGTCTTAATGCAAGAGGGTAGGGTAATAGCCTATGGTGGAAGGCAGTTGAGAGCGCATGAGAAAAATTATCCTACACATGACCTAGAATTGGCCGCTATTGTTTTCGCGCTTAAGTCTTGGCGTCATTATCTTCTTGGCGAGAAATTCGAATTATTCACTGACCACAAGTCTTTAAAATACCTATTCTCTCAAAAGGACTTGAACTTAAGGCAGCAAAGGTGGATGGAGTTCTTAGCGTCCTACGACTTCGAAATAGCCTATACCCCTGGCAAGGGTAACGTGGTGGCAGACGCCTTAAGTAGAAAAAGATTATCCTTAAGTCCTTTGTTTGTTGAGCGGCGAAGTTTAGAATTCATTTCGATGTTTGACTTTAGACCTTCCGTTGGCTTCGTACCCAGTTTGCTAGCATCCTTGGAGGTCAGACCTACGCTTTTGGGACGGATTGGCGAGGCACAGCGAGACGACCCGCAGTTGGTTGAGTTAGTAGAAAAACTCAAAGGAGGGGAGTCATCAAGCCATCTCCGTAGGTATACCCTAGACGATAAGGGTTGGTTACGTAGGGACGGTAGACTTTGTGTACCAAAAGACGATGACCTAAGGAAGACTATTCTTGACGAAGCACATCATTCGAAGATGACCATTCATCCCGACGGGGACAAGATGTACAAAGACATGAAGAGAGTCTGCTTTTGGGCCGGCATGAAGAAAGATGTGGCCAAGTATGTCGCTAGATGCTTGGTGTGCCAACAAGTAAAAGCGGAGCAAAAGAAACCCGGTGGGTTGCTTCACCCATTGGAGGTTCCACTATGGAAGTGGGAAAGTGTCTCGATGGATTTTGTGGATGGGTTACCGCGATCAAGGAAGGGTAATACGAGAATTTGGGTTATAGTAGATAGACTTACTAAAAGCGCCCATTTCATTCCCGTAAAGAGTAAGAGGACTGCTCCATGGTTAGCCTCCGTATACGTTCGAGAAATAGTTCGTTTGCACGGTGTTCCTTCTAGCATAGTGAGCGACCGCGATCATATTTTCACTAGCGAATTTTGGAATAGCTTACAAGAGGCGGTAGGGACTCAGTTATGTTTGGGCACCGCATATCATCCTCAGACGGACGACCAGACCGAGAGGGTGAATCACATTCTAGAGGATCTGTTGAGGCTATGTATCCTAGACTTTGGGGGCACGTGGGAAGAGCATCTTCCATTGGTTGAGTTCGCATATAATAACAGCTTTCAGTCCAGCATTGGTATGGCACCATTCGAAGCTCTTTATGGATGACCTTGTCATTCACCTACATGTTGGTGGGAAACTACGGATAAGATCTTACTTGGGCCCGATATGATTAGGGAGACTTCGGAGAAGATCGACTTGATTCGAAGGAGGATGAAAGCAGCGCAAGATAGGCAGAAATCTTATGCGGATAAGAGGAGGACAGATCTCGAGTTTGAAGTTGGGGACATGGTCTTTGTCAAAGTGTCTCCATTACGGAACGTTTTTTGCTTTGGGTCCGTTGGGAAATTAGCACCAAGGTTTGTACGGCCGTTTCCTATTAAGGAGAAAATTGGACAGATGGCATATAGAGTGGAGTTGCCCGAGAGACTTAGTGGTGTACACGACGTATTCCATGTGTCACATTTGAGGAAGTGCTTGCACGAGACCGCGGAAGTGGTAGAGTCGAGCTTTCTTAGAGAGGTGGAGATAGAGCGTGATGCGACAATTCGACGAGCTCCTACGCGCATTCTTGGGTCGGAGATCAAGAGGTTGAGGAATCGAGAGGTCAGACTAGTCAAAGTGCAGTGGGGAGATTATGAGAGCAACGCTACTTGGGAGACAGAAGAGAAGATGCGTTCACGATACCCTTTTCTTTTTGAGGGTATGTCTTTTAATTTCTCCTTTATCGCTTAGCTTGTACTTATCTTATCTTTAGTATATCCTCTCGCTAGTATCTTTGACCTTTATTTAGGATAATCCTATGGTTGAAACATGTGTTTGAGACATGTTATGTATGGTGGATGCAAAGTGGATGCAAGTGTTTGCTAGTGGTTGCTCGTGGATGCATATACACACACTATTAGGCACCAGATCGGCTCAGTCACTTCATATTGCATATTGCATATATATGGATGTATTTAGTAAAATGGTTGTATAATGGTTGTATTATCATATAGTTGCTGCATTCGGGTGGATGGTTGTGCACACATATAGAATTAATATGTATCATTAGGAATCTTTTGCATACATATTGGACACATAGCACTATCATGAATTGCACTAAGGAGGTCGACTGAATCAGTAGACCACCTAATTTTGCATTAGATATGGACATATACACACACTGTGCATATAAACATTAAAGCATTAGAAGTCTTTTAAGGACAATGGATGCTGGTGTTTGATAGTTGAGTAGATGGACGATTAGATGGTAGGATATACATTCTTCTTGACTTGGAGATTTCGGGGACGAAATCCTTTAAGGAGGGGAGAATGTAACACCCCGTAATTTTATAACATTAAAATTCACAAATTAAAGTATACTTAATTTTTAGAAAAGAATTAAGTGAAATGGTTTGCGCAAAGAAATATATATATAGATATATATATATATATAAAAATTAAAAATTAAATAAATAAATATGCGAAAAAGTTCAAAACAACGAATTGGGAGGGGAATAACCAAACCGGCCCATTTTGGAGGTCGACCCAAGCCCCGCTGGGTCGACTAGGGGTTAATCCAGGGTGTTTGGCTGTCAACCCGTGGGCCGACTCGCTCAAATGCAGATTTTGCATTTGATTGGTTCTCATGGTTCAGGGTTAATTTAATGGTCCTAAATAACTTCCTACACCTATAAATACATCCTAATGCTAACCCTAAACCTAATTAAAATAGAATAGTTACCGTCGCCATGGAAATCAATGGAGCCGCCGCCAACTAAGAAAGAAGAAAAGCAAATTCAATTCTAATTCTCTCAACCCTAAAGCAAAGCAAAACTCTCTCTTTTCTTCTCTAAATTGTGAGTATGATGATCTTAACAAGATTATTATAATTTTAATTAGGTTGAGTTATGAATGGATTATGAGTAGATGATGTGAATTATCATATATGTTGTTGTAAACCCCTTTTGCTATCATGTATATTGTAAATCCAATGTTATGTGATGATGATATCTTATATGTTGTAAATCATGCTATGATGATGTTATGTATGTTGAAAGTTTCTATGCTAAGTTGTGATGAATCATACATGTTAAAAAGGCTATGATGTTACCATCTATGCTAGTTAGTTCATATTAATTAAATCATCATGTTTGGGTTATGTTGATCTATATGACAAGTCACATATGCAAGTTAGATTGATTAGAAAAGTTATGAACATATGCCAAGACATCTATTATGACATCTAGAATTATGCTATGACATATGTGATATCCTATGCTAGTTCACACCATCATTATGTTGCCTAAAAAACCCATATGCAAGTTTATGTATAGATTTGGGCTATGATCATATCATATAAATTGAGACATTTAACAAGTGGACACCTTTTGATCCTTAACATGTGTAGTTTATGCAAGTTTCACCCCTATTATGATTAGATTTATTTTAATTGTCTATATGTTGTGATAATTTATCTTTGTGCTAGGTGTTAGACTATACAAGTTTAGCCTATATTATGCGTTAAATAAGCGAACGTATAAACGTGGGGTAGGGGTAATATTAAGGATTTAATATTAAAAAGTTGGGGTGCAATTGATATAATTTTGCATGCCATAAGTGGATGGCCATAATTGAGTCAATTATGGACATCATTAAAAGTTGACTTAATTAATAATTTGAAGAGGGAATTATTAAAACTGGGGTAAAAGATTTTAAGTGTTAATCAATGCTTAGGACACGAGGTTGGACTCGTTTGTGACGTAAACCTGCGCGGACCCGCCTGGCAAATCCAGTGCTCACAAATGTCAGCCCAATGTGAGAGGTCCTAGGCCTAAACTAAAGCATAACGGTTGTAAAGACACGAGGTTAGACTCTTTTATGGTGTAAGACTGCCCGGACCCGCCCGGCAAATCCAGCTGCCATAAATGCCAGTCTAATGTGAGAGGTCTTTATGAGGTTATGGCCTGAATGAATTAAGAAATACTTAACCACATAAACATGTAAGGTGGGACATGGGGGTTAAGTAGGTGCCTTGGGTGGCATGAGGAATCTAGGGGGTTCCCTTATTGGCATGTGAAATACGATTAGTAAGACTTAACCAAACACACATGAAAATGAACATGACTAAGAGGGTTAAGTGGGATATACTAGTGACAAGCTTAGGTGGGTAGCTTGTGGGGGCCCATTTCGACCAGTATCCCAAACGTATCTTTGTGGGCTCGACCCAATTCGAGGACGGGACATGCATGCTGGGTTCGACTGTAAGAGGCCAAAACGGGGAGCGGGGGCAACGCAAGTCCAACGGGTTTCGTATGCGTGTTGGACCCGGGCTAGTAGGTAAGACGTTGTTGCATCGTGTAGGTATAAGCCGTGCATTCTCAAGTTGTATCGGGTTGCCACTTTAGGGGAATGATACACCCCACTATGGGGCCAGCACGGGTATCTACGAGTAGGGAGCCGATCGAAAGTGGGTAGTGGGGTACACCTAGTGGAGATAGGGACAGACGGCACCTATGTAGTCAGCTAGGGGTACGTAAGGCTATTTATAAAGTTTCTGTGTGAAGCAAGTGGGATCAAACAATAGGGTGACTGGTGTGGTGCAGTGTAGTAATGTGCGGTGCAGTGTAGTAATCAGTCGTTAGTAATTAGGTGTGCCTTTACCATTATCTTTAACGTTATCTTAAACGCTATCTTTATCTTCCTAAGAGTTCATAGACATTTACTTGTCTTCCAGCTTATGCCTTAGTCTAGTTATTTTGATAATAGTATTGTTAAAATTATCATACTCGCCAGACTTTATATCTGACCCCCTCTATTTCTATCCTTTTTCCCCCTCCAGGTCCTCAGGTTGGGCCCAGCTCTAGTGGAGTTTGATTGAATTGCTTCATCTCTCTTTGGAAAGCTTGGACCGTTGAAGTAAAGTCCAGCTTGTTATCTTTTTACTGGCTATTTATGTAATGGGATTATGTATTTTGTTTTTATGAAGATGGATATTGTACTTGGTTATGATCTATGGTTTTATGATGTAACAAACATGTTTAATTTCCGCTGCAATAAAATGAAGTTTTAGATTTCCAAGTACTATTTACTATCTGTCTTGTTGTAATTTTTCTGTTCTATATTCACTTATAACCTCCATGGAAGTTAATGCATTCCCTTCGTGAGCGACATTAATGGACGTGGGGTGTTACAGGGATACTGACTGATATGGGTTTCAAACAATAGATTGACACAAGCCAAAACTCCTAAAGCCCCTAAAGCTAGGATTTAAGAGTCCCCAAAACCCGATACAATAGAAAGAACGAGGGACTTGTTAGCTTATTAATACTCATATTTAACCTAGCAAGTTTAGATTTATTAATAAGTGTAGTTGTAATATTACATTTTTTTTGTAAATGTTGTTTTTCATATAACCCTTCCCCAAAACAAATTTCTGCCCCGATGTATATATATAATATAGTAATTCAGTTTACTAGCCTACATCTGGTACTTACATTTTCATAGCATGTTATTTACTTAATGTGTATTAAGTATGTTCTAACATGTATACATATATGCATATTAACCATTTCATTACATTATAGTATGTATGCATATTATCCTCAAACTTCAGTACGTAGAATCACATGCATATTTTACATTTCTAAATGACAGCAGGTATGCATATTTTACTTTTCTAAATGACAACATATATGCATATTATACATTTCTAAATGTCAGTAGGTACGCATAGTAACGTAAACTACATTCCCAAGTAACAGTTTTATGCATAATGTTCATTTACAGCAAGTATATACATATTACCCCTTTTCTATCAGTTTAAGCAAGTCCAAACATGCATACATTTATCATTTTTTTGCCAAATTATAGTCAATCAATCCAAGTAAATAGCATGCCTAAATTCCTCTTTTATATTATTCATTATTTCCCCAATTGTACACACACTCTAATCGGGTATATCATAGGCTTCCAAAGGCCTGGGCTTGGCATAAAATAAAAAAGGAAAAGAGAGGAAGAAAAATAGAATCAAATTACATAGGCATGTAGGCAAGACTGGAAATAAACATATAACATACAAAATGAGAAAAGGAAGGTAGATACATATAACTTGTTAATTTTCCAACATCATAGGCATGTGTAGAAATTGTTAATTATCCAACATCACAGGCATATGTATAACTTGTTAATTATCCAACATCACAGACATGTGCATAATTGATCATAACGGCATAGGTGATTAACAATGAAAACAAGTATAACATTAATTTTACTAACACTATAGATCCTAACAAGTTTTATTTAACTATCATGTTCAAGGCATAAGAAATCAGATCTGTAAATAACGGAAACTCACAGTGGGTATTGGTGAAGATAATTATATAACACGTCGTAGGAAGTCCAAATCTAATCCAAGTTATATGTATGCAAGTCCTGATGTTGTCTCTGTTTGATCTGATCTTTAGCAGCATTCCCCCATTTATATTTCAGAGTAGTTTCATAGAGGAAGAAGATATGAAGAAATGGTGAATTTGAATTGGGAGAATCCATCTATTTATAAATGCACAGAGTCAGCCTCATCCTTTAGATTCTAGGTTTTAAATCAAGTTCGTACACTCAACGCTGAGTCAACAATGAATAAGATCACATAATAGTCCAGGTTCGTACTCTGAATCCGCCTGGATCTGGAGTGGGTCGATCCGCCTACCCCTTGGGTTGAGCCGGGCTGGACGTGGGTCGCCCCACTGCAGGTTCGTTTCCCACTTTGTTTTCCCGCTTACTTAGTTCGAAATTCTGGTATTATTTTTAATTTATATTCATACATAATCCACTTATGTGCATATAAATTTTTGATGACCATAACGTCTTCATATTTTGTTCGTTTTATGCAAACTTAAGGCCTATCTGAACCAGAGTTCTGAGACGAACGTAACGGTAATGTCAATTTAAATTAACTCTGAATATTTAATTAAATTATTCCCAATTTATAATCATTAAGCGTGGTTATGGTGTATTATATTTTGGGGTGTTACATTCTCCCCTACTTAAAGGATTTCGTCCCCGAAATCTCCAAGTTTAGAAGAATGTTACTATCCTAACATCCACCTGCAACCATCTACTCATCCGCCATTCACAGGCATCTATTGTCCTTAAGAAAATTTCTAATTCTTGGGTGAACATATACAAAGTTTTGTTTGTATATGTCCTTACACTAATGCAGAAAATCAGGCGGTCGACTGATTAAGTTGACCTCCTTAATGCAATATGTTTGTGCCATGAATCCAAAAAAGTATGCGAATAGTCCTAGTATAACATGTAAACTCTATATGGGTGCACAATCATACATCCAAATGCAACATCCATATGATGATACATTCGTTTCCATCCATAGAAAATCTAAAATGCACACACATCAATATGCAATATGTAAGTGATTTGAGCCTATCTAGTGCCTAGTGTGTGTATATGCATCCAAGAGCAACCACTAGCAACCACTTGTATCCACTTCCAACCATTGATCATAACAAGTTTCAATCACATGTTTCCAACCATTGGATTCTACCTAAGGATCGAAAGGTTTGAACGATAGGATAAATAAACTTGAATGATATAAGCAAATGCAACGTAAAAGCTTGGAAAAGAAGTCAAGAACGTACTCTCAAAAAGAAAAGGATAAGAAGTGTAAATCCTATCTTTGGGATCCACATCGCATCTTTGCGGTCTTCTCCCCATTGCACTTTAACCAATTTGATCTCCTTATTACGTAGCTTCTTGATTTCTGATCCAGGGATATGAGTAGGAATTCGTCTTACAGATGCTTCCTTCTCGACTTCTACGTCCACAATAATGCTTGGCTCTACAATCTCTTCCGTATCGTGAGACATTTCTTTAAATGGGAAACATGAAATATGTTGTGTACGCCAGCCAGTCTATCCGGTAGCTTAATCCTATAAGCCATTTGCCCTACCCTTTCTACTATAGGGAATGACCCTACAAATCTTGGTGCCAACTTCCCTACTGAGCCAAAGCGAACAATGTTCCTTAGCAGTGACACTTTAATGAAGAGCATATCTCCCACTTCAAATTCCAAGTCGGTCCAACTTTTATCGGCATAAGATTTCTATCTGTTCCTGAGCGGCTTTCATTCTTTGACGGATAAGATCAATCTTTTCAAAGGTGTCTCGAATCATTTCTGGTCCAAGTAGAAGTCTGTCTGTAGACTCCCACCAACAAGTCGGAGATCTACAAGGTCGTCCATAATATGCTTCGAAGGGTGTTATGCCTATGCTTGACTGGTAATCGTTGTTGTAGGCGATCTCCACTAAAGGAAGGTTCTCTTCCTAAGTCCATCCAAAAATTAGGATACACAGTTTTAGAAGATGCTCAAGGACTCTATTCACCCTCTCAGTTTGTCCGTCTGTCTGTGGGTGGTATTATGTGCTCAAACGTAGTTGCGTACCTAACGCCTCTTGCAATCTTTTCCAAAACTCACTAGTAAAGATGCGGTCGCGGTCGCTCACTATACTGGAAGGTACCCCATGAAAACGAACTATCTATTGAAGATAAATTGATGGCAAGCATGCCTCCATTCTCTATGAATTGAGGGCTCAAAGTCATCCTCTGTGTACTCAGCTGATGAAATCCCATGGCCAAATCCTTTTGCGAGAAAACTGATGCGCCTACTAGCTGATCAAACGAGTCATCAATCCTCAGAAGTCAATGCCTATTCTTCTTGTGAGCTCATTCATCTCTCTATAATCTATGCATAGACGAAGTGAGCCATCTGCCTTAGCAGCAATGATGATTAGAGCTCCCTACTCCGATATGCTCCGTCTAATAAACCCTTTCTCGAATAGATCCCTTACTTGCTTGCTAAGCTCCCTCCTCTCTTTAGGAGCCTTGTGGCGCACCCGTAAAGCGACTGGCTTCACATTTTCCACTAAGTAAATCCGGGAGTATATCTCATGCCTCAGAGGTAACTCCTTAACCTCATCAAACATGTCTGGATAATCTCTGACTATGGGTACGTATCGCAAGTTGTTAACCGAAGTATCAAGTGATTCTAGAAAACTGAGCATCACTGACCCCCGTGGGTCACAGGAAATTTCGAGAGTCCTACCATGACTAGTAATAAGTCTAACTACTATCTTTTCACAATCAATAATGGCACCATACTTGCCAATCCATTCCTAGAATCAAACCATAGCCCATAAAGCTCAGCATGTATGCGTTGCATTCAAATTCGACGCCTAAGATAAAAAAATTCAAACCCCTACACATCATGGATAAATAAGCCAATCCTCCTATGGGGTTTGAGATCACTACAGGTTCAAAGACTATACTAGTATTAAGGTGCAGACTATCTACTAAAGAACTGGATTTAAATGAGTGTGAAACGCCAGAATCAAATAGGGTTTAAAAAGGATAGTCAAAAAGGGAAATCAAACCTTCGACCATGACTTTCCTACCTCGATCAGGTCCACTTTCTTCCAAAACATAGGATTGTCCAGAAGTTCCTGCCCCTTGTCCTTGCTTGCTAGGGCATTTCTTAGTAAAGTTCCCCACTATCCACAATTAAAGCAAGCCCCCTTTTTATTTTTGCAGCCATTTACAAAATGACCCATAACACCGCAACCATGACACTTGATATCCTTCTTGATTTGAGCCTTGTCAGGCTTTCCACCTTTCTTCTGTTTCTTTACTTTCTTGGGCCACCACTTCACTCTTTGCTTGAGTCTCCTCAGCCTTGCTTCCTTATTCTCCTTTTTATCTTCCTTGTGCATCATGTCAACAAGCCTCTCGAAAATCGCCTCCATCGCATCGAAATCCTTATGAAGCTTAGAGAATATTAGCCGCTGGTGACACTACCACGGCCATAGATGGAGGTTGGGCATTTCCTTGCCCCTCGGCATGTGCCGTATTTCTACCATTCCTACAGAATCATGCGGCAATGGGGACACTCTTTGGGAAGTTGGGAGCCCCAGAGATTCAGAAAAGAGAAGAAACAGCGTTTCAACAAGGGATCGAGAGAATGTTGAATATGGCTTGAGGGGATATGTTTTTCAAAAACATATTTTGTTGAAAATCTTTGATTTTGAAAACAAATTTCTTTTTTGAAAACTTTTTCTCTGATCTTGTAACCTTCAACTCTGATACCAAATGTAACACCCCACGTTCGTTAATGTCACTCATAAGAGAATACATTAAAATCCGTGAAGCGCAGTAGGTAATCATTACTGAACATTTCAAAGGTAGATAAAATAAGCAATGGCAATTTTTTTAATCTTTATTATGAAAAAAATAAAGCATAGTGTCAAAAGTACATCAAAATCAGTTACAAAGACTCAAATGTCTCAAATCTGTCTCATAAAACATCTCATGAAATAAAATATCAAAGTACATAAATTCATATCCCCTGCCACAAGTCATACTAAAGGTAAGAGGAAGTCAAAACGTTACATCTAAACAAATCCAAGTCGAAGCTGTAAGAGAAATCCTAGTCACTGTTGAGTGCTTCCACTCTGAAGAGCTAGCGGGAAAGGAAGAAAGAGGCGAAAGAAAAAGGGGTCAGACATAAAGTCTGGCGAGTTCTAGTGATTTACAAATATGCATAAAATAGAAATGCCAAGACATGTAAATAAGACTGGATGAGAAAGGTACAATGTCATAGAAGGAAAACTAAACTTAACAGAATAACATGATGGACAAGAATATTAGAAATAAACTTATGATTGGGTAATTCTTCACATTTATATCCTAAAACAAGTATGTCTGAACATATATGTTTTATGTCTGCACCAATACTAGTATAACAAGTTCAACATGATTACACATCAACAGGATTAACAATAGAATTAAATAGCAGGATTAGGCATACCCTAATTACATAATCATAATAGGTATTAACCTAATTGTACAATCAACAGGATTAGGTATACCGTAATTACTACCCAAGCATTGGCTCCCAACCACGTAAATACCCTGTGTCTGCCCCGGAGGTAGGTTGTATCACTCCCTAACCCAACAATTATATGACACAGACATATTTACTAGTGTTATAGCGTTTTTATTCCCTAGTCGGACCCATGTGTGACGACCCTAAAACCCCGTACGACGGTGGCAAGGGTAATCTTTGGAATATAACACATAAACAGATAATAGCAGAACAAAATTAAATAAATAAACCAGATAATGTACAAATAATACACTGGATAAACATAATCATCAGAGTTACACAGTATACAGGATCATACTTAGTACAAATACAGTTCAACTATACATAAATGTCTACAGCGGAAAACAAACATAATATGTACAATAGGAGCTGAACAACATAAAAAGAGATAAATGATAGAATCCATCTTCAGCTCCAGCTATCCAGAAAGAGCCTGCTAAAATCTGAATACAAGGCTGCCCGTGTAGAAAAAGGGGCACCCGAGTTTGCAAGTGAAACAAACTACGAGTCAGTCATGGGACTGGTATGAGAAATCTATTTAACACATTTTATAATATGGCTAATCACAGGACCACGCCACTTTCGCGGAATGGGTTTACTCCATTGGATTGCCAGTGCTATAAAACAAGTAAATCTTTTAAACATCGCAATGCTTTTTATAAAAAATGAAGCTATTATAAGACTCAGTTCCCACCACACAATGCAACGCAAACCGAAGGATAGAGTTTTTACCTTATAATGGTCAAAATATGCTTGATACGAATAAAACAAAAGCATTTGATATTATTACAAGTGTTTATATGTTTCAAAAACAATTTCAAACCATAAGTATCAATCATAGACGACATTAATGCCCCATACCACTATGTCGCCATATATAGGTATACAATCAAAACCGCAAAGTCACGTATTTGGAAATTGGATTTCCGTCATGAACCGAGGCCAGGGATCGTCCTCACCGAATTCAAGACGCTCTAGCCCGCCCCTCAGGCAAGTACTCAGTCAAGCATTTGGATCGTCAGGGTCGGTCCACTGATGTGGATTAAAATGCCTGAACACTGCGTTCCCCCGCCCTTTGGGGCGTAGATGAGTCCTATGACCCCATCGGCTTCACATAGTCACTGATATATCCGAGGCGCCTCGCAACAGCAACAACCACACAGGTGAAAATAATATAAATGTCAGCCAGTTTAAGCACTGACACCACCTCTAGCTAGACAGAAACGCATGTCCTCCCTGAGGTCCTCTCCCGTTTCTGGCTCATACCGGGGTGTGAGGCTCGCGAATTCACATTATACACAAAGCTATGCCACACAGGCCGTGCTTTGATCATCAACCACAAGACTTTGCTTTTCAATAGAAGCCTTGATCATCTGCCACTTAGGCGTGCCACACAGGCAATTCACGCCATGCGATTGATTTCTATCGATATATAACCTCTGAGCTCGTATGTCTCAGAGAAGGGCGTTAAGCAAGAGAATAAATTCTCCGCCGCCAAACAGATATATATTTAATAGAGATCAATCAGCACAGAACAAAATCCAATGTCATACACACAGTCCATTTGCAAGTTCGTTCTGGGTCTAAACGAAACCGGAGGCACTATATACCTCGCATACCTATCGATCTCCACGTATGTCTGGACGATCACCACTTATTATCTATATTTTGGGATGCCTCCCAATCAAGACATCAGTTATCATCCAACCGAGGTGAAGATCTCCGGTCTTCAACCACCGTCTTCATCATCGACTTCTTATCTCCGATCAATTATTTGAAATGAGATTTAACTCGGCCTTTTCAAATAATTCACATATATTTAGAATTTAAATCAATTCATTTCAGTGGTTAAATTATTCGACAACAATTCACGCCAAACACATTCAACCATCAAATATCACATAAACCAAGCAAATTCAGTTTATTTCCATTCCATATCATTTATAATATTTTATCACGATTTATCGCTATTTTTATTTATTTAAAAATAGCCATTTCGTTCAAACGACGCTTCAGGCCATAACGCGGCCGTGGCGCTGTTTTTCGTCAGATTTGATTTACACAAATCTAAAAATCTAACTGTTGGATCTTCGCAAATTTTATATCATTATAAAGATCTTTTCAAAACGAGTCCAACGGTTTCAGTTTTGGGAAAATCTGACGGTCGGATCTCCCGGTACACTCGTTTGAAGTTTCGATTTCAAAATACGAACCGCAGCGTCGTTATTTGATTTAATTTAATTATATTTATATATATATAAATATAATCGATTCTGGCGCTGTTTTTCTTCAGATTTGAATTAAACATTCCAGACAATCCAATCGTTGGATTTTCACAAAGTGCGTATTGTTGGAAAGACAATTCTAAAGCGAACCCAACGGTTTCGGTTTCGGGAAAATCCGATGGTCGGATCTCCCGCACTAATCGTTTGAAATCACGGTTTCAAAACACGAACTGCAGCTTCTTTATTCGATATATTTTTATTATATATATATATATAATCGATTCTTCGACTTCAAAACCATTTTTACTTCATATATTTGATAAAAAATGATATTTTTATCCAATAGATATTTATTTCAACACATGAATTTTATTTATTTTATTTCCACACAGGAATTTCTATTCAACACATGAATTTCTATTCAACACATGAATTTTATTTATTTTATTTCCACATAGGAATTTCTACTCAACACATGAATTTTATTTCAACATTCAACACATGAATATTTTCTATAGTTTATATATATAATAAAAATGTGGTTTTTATTGCAAAACAATTTATTTCAAAACACGATTATTTTATATATTTTATATATAAGGTAAAAATGTTATTTTTGGTGTTAAAACAATTTATTTAAACCACTAATATTTTATATAATCTATATATATGATAAAAAGGTTATTTTTATCTTTCAAAGAATTTATTCAATACGCGAACTCCATTCAACACATTTTCAACACATGAATTTCTATTCAACACATGAGTATTGTTTCAACATTGAACACATGACTTTAATTTCAACATTCAACACACGAATATAAATCAAACACAAAAATATTTCAGAAAATTTCGGCAGCATAACGGCAGGGTAGTTAAAACCGGGACCGTCCCTAGTATGGCTCCTCGCTCTACCTTAAAGCCTCGCAGCTTTTGACAATGAGGATTTTCAATATCTAGTTCGTACGCAGACGAATTTTCCCATATACTAATCCTATTAGGATTTCAATCACAATCAGTTATTTCAAACCAACCATTCATGATATTCACCAAATTTTCACCTCAACCAATAATCCAAACAATATCACAACCAATATATATCGTCCATGGTCTGTGGACGAGGGGAGTATATATATAGATATATGTATATAAGTATATTTCTCTTTCATTTCAATATCATTTTAATTTATTTCAACGCATATATCACTTATACAATGCATAT
This sequence comes from Allium sativum, assembly GCA_030737875.1. Lineage (NCBI taxonomy): Eukaryota > Viridiplantae > Streptophyta > Magnoliopsida > Asparagales > Amaryllidaceae > Allium > Allium sativum. The sequence continues at coordinate 469,504,152 of CM060918.1, forward strand.
ATAACTTATACATCGAACACACAACTTATACAATGCTTATACATGAGGTGTACAACGCTTATATAACTCATACTTCGACTATATAATTTATACATCGTTGATTCCATATCGTTTATAATTAGGAAATCTCACATTGGGTTCCACTCCACCAAAAAATTGCAGAAGGCTCAGAAAAATATCCGGTCTCTTCTAGAATGTAGAAGACGTCCACACGAGTCCACTGTCTCCTGTTTCATAGAATTTCGTTACCGTATGAAAAAGATATGATTTTTATTATAAAATCATGTTTTGCGATGGTTTTAAAGTGTTAAAACAGTTTAACTTAATTAAAAACGTACCTCTCTAAATCAATTCTAATCTAGGTCTTCAATTTTCTTCTGATTCATTGCTCGAGGTAAGGATTGGGTTTTGCCACAGTGTAGAGCCTGGAAAGCCCTTCCCGGCGTCGTGCACCACCTTCAGATCGACGGTCTTTGGCAGCTCTGACGGCACTTCAAACGACGGGATTTCGGAGGAGCAGATCTCACAAAATACACAACGTTGGTGGACAAGGGTTATGTGGATTTGAAGCTCGTGAGAAGATCTACAAATTCCATAACTGAAGCACTCGATTTTGTTGTGAGATCGGAGAGAAAAAGAGGTAGGAAGCAATGAACAAGGGTCGTCGTTAGTCGAAAGGAGCTATCGGGTTTTGGTTTGGGAACGACGAATTCTAATTGGGTCGGGTTTTATAATTTATTATTTAATTTCTTTAAATCCGAAAATACCCTTTTCCACATACGAACACCAATTCAAACCCAACGACTATCGTCCCTAGCTAAATACCCGCATTCCGAACACAATGGGATATGTTTCATAGGCCCATTCGACTGTTTCAGTCAGTTTTTCTTCAAGTTAAAATATAAAACATTCAATAATTGATTTGAACGTACATTTCAATTTGCCGGAGCCACATACTGATTCTAAAAATTCCCGAAAAATAAATCTAGCTATGTTTTGACGATATGGTCCCAATAATACTAGTTTCGTCAAATTATGAGACCGTTTGAAAAATGGCCCTTTTCTGGTCGATCCAAATTAACAAAAACGACCAAACACATTTTCCTTCACCATGCTCACATACTAATTTCAAAAATTATGAAATTTGAAACCTAGCAATAATTTGACATCCCGGATCCAACAAAAGTGGTTTCGTCGAATTCTGAGGTCATTTGCAAAATGGCTATTTTCACGGGCTATATAAACTCCATAGCGACCTTTCTGAAAATTCATTTGGCCATAACTTTTGCTTCCCGCTATGAAACTTTGATTTTTCAGATTCGATAGAAAGATATTCACTAACAGATTTAAATATTTTTGATTTCACTAAAATCCATTTTGTTTTGCACCCGGTACAGTCAGTCAAAGTTTGAATTGAAATTTTGAAACTACCGCGCCGTTTCAGGCCTTGTTTATAATTTAAAATAATTATATTTATTCTCAAACATCGATTCAAACACACTTTTCATCGTTATTATTTAAAATATTTTATTTTAAATATCTAAAATTCACTAAAATAGCCAAAGTAAAAATTTTAAATTGGTTCAGATTTTCCGGGTTGTTACACCATGCATGCTCATGACTCCGTCGGAACGCACCCGTAACCACCCCCATGTGAACCTATTACTATCTAGTTCAGTAAAGCGTTCCCTGGCCTCTACATAGTGCGAGGCCCCCTCTAACAAGATACCAACAGGGATACCGACTGATATGGGTTTCGAACAGCAGATTGACACAAGCCAATCCCCCTAAGGTTGTGCCCCCAAAACTAGGATTTAAACGTCCCCAAAACCCGATACAGCAGCTTGAACGAGGGACCTTTTAGCTTATTAATACTCATATTTAACCTAGTAGGTTTAGGTTTACTAATGAGTATGGTTGTAATACTACATTTTTCTCTAAATATTATTTTGCGTACAACCCTTCCCCAAAGCAAGTACCTGCCAAGATGTGCATGTATAATATAGTAATTTAATTTACTAGCCTACGTCTGGTACATGCATTTTCATAGCATATTATTTACTTCTCTGTATTAAGTCTTGTCTAACATGTATACATATGCATATTATCCATTTTCATTACATTACAGCATGTATGCATATTATCGCAAAACCTCGGTACGTACAATCATATGCATATTTTACATTTTTAAATTATAGTAGGTTTGCGTATTTTACATTTCTAAATGTCAGCCGGTATGCATATTTTACATTTTTTTTAATGACATCATATATGAATATTTTACTTTTCTAAATGTGCAGGTATGCATAATTATATTTCTAAATGACAACAGGTGTGCGTATTCAGGTGTGCATATTTTACATTTCTAAATGACAGCAGGCATGCATATTTTACATTTCTAAATGACATCAGATATTCATATTTTACATTTCTAAATGACAACAGATATGCATGCTTTAAAAATCTAAATGACAGGAGATATGCATATTTTACATTTCTAAATGATAGCAGATATGCATATTTTGCATTTCTAAATGACAATAATGCATATTTTACATTTAAATGACAGCAGGTATGCTTTACATTTCTAAATAATAGCAGGTATGCATATTTTACATTTTTAAATGACAACCGGTATGCATATTTTACATTTCTAAATGACAGTAGGTACGCATATTTTAAATTTCTAAATGACAGCATATATGCATATTTTACATTTCTAAATGTCAGTAGGTATGCACATTTTACATCAGCTACATTGCCAAGTTACAGGTTTATGCATAATGTTCATTTACAACAATTATACACACATTGCCCCCTTTTATATCAGTTTAAGAAAGTATAAACATGTGTACACTTATCATTTTTTCCAAATAATAGTCAATCAATCCAAGTAAATTACATGCCTAAATTCCTCTTTTATACTATTCATTATTGCCTCAATTGTATGCACACTCTAATCGAGTATTGCCTAAGCTTCCAAAGGCCTATAGGCATGGCGTAAAATAAAAAGGGGAAAACAGAGGAAGAAGAATAGAATCAAATCACGTAGGCATATAGGCAAGACTAAAAATAAACATAAAACATAGAAAATGGGAAAAGGAAGATAGATGCATAAAACTTGTTAACTTTCCAACATCACAGGCATGTGTATAACTTTTTAAGTATCCAACATCATAGGCATGTGTATAACTTGTTAATTATCAAACATCACATGCATGTGTATAAATAATCATAACGACATAGGTGATTAACAGTGAAAACAGGTATAACATTTTCTTTACTAAACACTGTTGATCCTAACCAGTTTTATTTAATTGTCATGTTCAAGGCCTAAGGAATTAGATCTGTAAATAACGGAAACTCACAGTGAGTCTTGGTGAAGATAACTATATAACACTTGCTATATGACGTCCAAGTCCAATCCAAGTTGTAAGTATGAAAGTCCTGATGTTGTCTCTGTTTGATCCAATCTTTAACAGGATCATCTCATTTATATTTCAAAGTAGTTTCATATAAGAAGAAGATATGAAGAAGTTGTGAATTGAAAATGGGAGAAGCCATCTATTTATTGATGCACAAATTCAACCTCAGCCTTTAGATTCTAGGTTTTAAATCAAGTCCGTACACTTAGCGCTGAGTCAACAATGAATAGGGTCACATAACAGTCTAGGTTCGTACTTCGAATACTCCGAATCTGGAGTGGGTTGACACACCTACCCCTTGGGTTGAGTCGGGTTGGACGTGGGTCACCCCACAATGGGTCCGTTTCCCGCTTATTTCGTTCGAAATTTTGGTATTATTTTTAATTTATATTCATACATAATCTACTTATGCGCATACCAGTTTCTTGAACATCTGTAGCTGATTCTGTTCTGGAACAGCTTCCCACCAAAATTAATATAATCCTTGCTAATCTTGGCGAAATCGGCTCTTGGCGCCGGCATCGCTACACTACCACCGTTAGCAGCATTAGGAACTGCTCCCTGAACATCTCTAAGCATATCTCTCATAAAAGTAGTAAACATTGTCCTCATATCAGGGGCATTCCTATTATTGTCCCCTGAACCCGTACTCCTCCTCATGTTTCGGCTCATCATCAAATCTGTAAAGAGTAAACGATTAACCATCTCCTTAGTGGTGCCAGTGCAGTGCGACTTCTTCCTTAGATATACTAATAGTATATATATACAGCTTTTTAAATCCAAAATATCACAAATACGCGCTCTCATATACGTATACTATCTCTCCCTAATGTCTTCCCCTAGGTTAACTATGAAACCTAGGCTTTAATACCAAGTGTGACGGCCTGCCCCGCACTAGCCGACATTTCCCTAGAAATGCGTTGTACTAATGTCCAACTAGCATGGGATTGTCATCAAAAGAAAGAGATTTGAAACTATGAATCATCAAGAACATGTAGTACGTCTCACAGCACGTGGAATAAAATACAATAGTAACATAACTTGATATAAAATAGGCGAGACATTACATAAGCTGAAAACTAAACTATATCCATTAAAGCAGCGGAAACCAAAATACAGCTTATGAACCAAACCATCATTATTACAACTTCAACATACTGTCTCTAAAGAAAAATAGAAAAGGTACACTTCTAACGCCCAAAGTAGTGATCAGCAACAACACAGGGAGAATATACGTAAATAGCATGTGGAAGCCTCCTGCTCGTCTCTGGATAGCTATTCGTGCATACCACGTAACCTGTCTTTAGTCTGCTTGTTTAGGAGCACCATAGTAATAAGAAGAGACATAAAACTCTGGGTCAGATAAAAGTACGGTATGAGCGATAGCAGCAAAATAGAACAATAAAAGGTATAAATAATCATACCTGAACCTGGATCTGCAACCAAAGAGTTAGCACAACAGGAATGTACATTACTCTAAGGTAACACTAACATATGATGTAAAAATAGGAGTGTGTGTGTCATGGTGATAGCAAACATCAAACATAGCAATCATCCTCACATCTCTCACTCAGTGCGTAAAGTATACGATATCCACTGCTTTAATCACCAGAACCGTTTGGGGCCATGACGGAGCCCATCTCCATCAATACCTCACTACGACCACTTTTCCCTTGGGGGTCCTGATGGAGTTCGACTTCATACAACTTTGACCCCACCGCACTGATCCATAGTCAATGCCCATCCCATAAATAGTGAATCAAAGTTATAGATATCGATAACCCCTTTGCACACGTCATCCAACTCATGAAGTTAATATGTTGGTTCCAATCTGGATCCTAAGTAATAACTTCCAATTTGGACTTCCTTTGCATCTCGGGTTTTGGTCGAATTGGAGTTGGTCTTCAGAAGAGTCACCGCGTAGGAGAGAGGCTCAGAATGGGTTCAGTTCGGTGCTTCCCAATTCGGTTTGGTTCGTGTTTACTGCCTTGGTTTGGTCGTGAAGCTCCATGGTGCGGTCCGGTTCGGCCTCTCACGTGCGGCTCGGTCCGGTGCTACCTTCCCCGCCTCGATTCGGTGCTCTTGAAGCGATTCGTTCTGTGCTCCTTTCCTCTAAATCCGACGCGATCCCGCTCCCTTGCCTTAGCCCGAACCAACCCCAACTCAACTCAAATGGCCTTCCTTCTTGCCATGCTGCTGAAGATTCCACTACTCCGGTTCGGTTCGTTCCATCCGATACGATCCCCTATACCCGATATGATCCCCAACCGTTCCGATCCGGATCCTGCAGAATTTCCAACAACCTATCTTTCGTCCATTCTCGCCACGCGACGGCGTTTTCAACCATTCTAACTTTAGTAAACAATCATAAAACATACCAAACAACAGTAAAAACATGTAGGTTCAATCAAGAGGATCAAAACATCAAGCATATAGATTATTTAAGATCAAAGATCAAACATATCCCAAAACCATGATTTTCCCTTAAGTCCCCTTAAGTCCCCTTAAGCATGTTTTAACAATAGGATTAGCAAACTTAATCCAAATTAACCCAAATTTTTATCAGAGGCATAAAATAATATTTTGGAATGTTTACATATTTTTCTGAGTCATAATTTCGCTAATTATCACGAATCATCCCTAATTAGTCGTAATTAGTATAAAAACATGCTAATCACTCACATTAGCCACAAATAAATTATAGATCTGAAAACTCCACTGATTTACGTCAAATTCCTATGTGTTCCAACAGCTCTATCTCGATTTTGATGCCAATCCTCCTTAATTTGATGTAGATTTGCTTAATATGTGATCAGGGATGAATTTAGAAGGTGGAGGCCATTACTAGGGGTTAGAGGAATGTTTGTGGCAGCTAGAAAACTAAAATGAAATGTTTTCTCAAACCCTTTCAGCCCTCCCATAACCCTAATTGGGAAATGGGTTATGGGCCTAACCAGTAATCACCTAATTAAGCCCGATTATGCTGTTTTTCCATCTTCAAACCTTATTTCCGCCATTTCTTCCAAACGGTAAGTTCGTTTGATTAATGTGACCACTCTACGGAAAGGTAAATAATCATACAAATCCAATGGAAGTGTTTTCAGGTCAAAACTCCTTACCAATCAAAAGCTATAGGCGAAACAAGATTCGCCAGGGACAAAATGGTCATTTAAAATTCGGTAAAAATCGTGAATATGGAAAATGACCCCGATCATCGTTCCCCAAAGTCACACGACCATACGACTTCATATGTGAATGAAATTAATATTCTACGATCCTCTGATGCATAGAATGCAGGTCATTACACTCTCCCCCTTAAGAGATTTCGCCTCTGAAATTCCTTAATCAAAACATACGATGGTGGCCCGCATGCCTATAAACCATTTACAATTAATCAAACATATATGACAAACACAATAAACCTATCTTATCTTGCGGAATAACTATATTGCTATTAAAACCTTACCAGGCAAAGAATTCTGGATGCGGCTTCCTCATGTTCTCCTCTGTTTCCTAAGTATGGTCATTCTCATTATCTCCCCACGGAACCTTGACCCATTTCACTGCCTTCCTTCGAAGTTGTTTCGTATCGTGCCCGATAAAACAAATCGTCCCATGGCTCCCAACTGCCTCGGATTCTACCTTGATATCATCCAACTGATCTGGTGAAATAGTCATATCAGAATTGTGCACGAACTTCCTTAACTAGGAACCATGAAATACGTTGTGCACTCCGCCATCTTGCCTGGAAATCCAACTTTATACGCCAAATTCCCTATTTGTTCGAGAATTGGAAATGGACCAACAAACCTCGGTGCCAATTTACCTCTCCTACCAAATTGAATCGTATGTTGTAACGGAGAAATCTTAACGAATACCAAGTCACCAACGGAGAATTTCAAATCTCTTCGCCTTTTATCAGCATAACTCTTCTGCCTATCTTGGGCAGCCTTCATCCTCTATTGAATAACCTTGATCTTATCTGAAGTTTCTCTTATTACATCCGGCCCAAGCACAAATTTCCAACCAACATGATGGTGAATTGCACGGTCTTCCGTACAAGCTTCAAATGGAGCCATACCAACACTGGACTAGTAACTATTATTATACACGAACTCAACTAGATGCAAATGGTCATCCCATGACCCTCCGAAATCCAATATACAAGCACTTAAGAGAACCTCTAAAACACGATTCACCCTCTCTGTCTGACCGTCGGTTTGAGGATGGTATGCGGTACTGAGATGTAGTTCTGACCCTAAGTCCACTTGTAAGCTCTTCCAAAACCCATTAGTGAGTAATGGATCTCGGTCACTCACAATGCCTTTGGGAACTCCATGAAATCTCACAACCCACTTCATATACAGTTTTGCTAACTTAGTTGTTGTTCTATTCGACTTGACTGGTATGGAGCTTGCACTTTTGGTCAATCGATCTACAACCAGCCAAATACTATCATGACCCGTTCTAGTCCTTGGCAAACCGTCAATGAAATCCGTTGAGCCTTGTTCCCATTTCCATTTGGGAATTTCCAATGGTTGTAACAAACCACTAGGCTTCTTTCGCTCGGCTTAACTAGTAGTCAATTCATGCATTTAGGTATAAACATCCCAATGTCTCTCTTCATCCCTTCCCAGTAGTAGGCTTGCTTCATGTCTCGATACATTTTGTTACCATTGGGATGTATAGTCAGTTTCGAGTGATGACACTCTCTAAGCACTTCATCTCTCAACCTATTAACGTTGGGTATAACTAGCCTCCCATTGTTTCGAAGCCATCCTTCTCGATTGAGACCATACTTGTTCATTTCCTCACCGTCTATACCTATCTTTACTTTGGAGATGATTTCTAATAGATTAGGATCGTCCCTCTGGCTGGAGCCGATCCGCTCAATCAAAGTCGGTATGATCATCAAACTTGCTAACATTTATGGATCCAATTCGCACTTAGGTCTGAAATCCTATCCTGTGATATAATCCAGTTGCTTCCATTCAAGAAACATAGCTCCCAAACTGGCATGTCTCCTACTCAATGCATCAGCTACCGCATTGCCCTTCTCGGATGTATATGCGTTGACACACTTTTTGGTCAAAGGTGTCACACATGGAATCTCTGGATAGCAGTACGCTCAGGCACTGAGAACATGGTCAGAAGACAGGAAGCAATTTGGTTGAAGTCGCATAACAAACAAAGAACGGCCCGAAACTCCTAACAAACGATCCCTTTTGGGCCCGAAAACGTCACCTATGGAGCCTTGCTCCGTAATAATTGTAGCCCTCTGAATGAGCTTCAAGTAGAGCTTTCGTTTGGATAAAATGGACTTACAGTTTGAAAGTTACGCCCATTTCCATGAACGTGCATGCAACTTGGATTCCTGCAACTTGGACTGGCTCGCCCCACACCACCTGGTTCATGGTGGGCATATGGGTCACGACCCGCTCGTGACACACATAGGGGTCACGAGACCACAACCGGATCACCAGCTCTTCACTCTAGCTTGCAAGGACCCAGTCGGCTCGCTACACACGACCACGACCCGACCCACTCTACACGAGCTCCGACACTTCATCACGCAACAGTTCGCCACATTGGCTCGTGAAGCATAATCACGAACCACCTGGGATTGATGCTCCTACACATGATTTTGCTCTATTCTTATGGCTATTATTGCTCCTATCAACCCGGATCTCATTACACCTATCCTGGGACTTGGAAAGGGTATCTGGACATTTTCCACCATTTTTCGAAATTCTTGGGATGCATGCCGCGTGCCTCACGAAACGCTATCAGGAAATGCCTATAAATACACTATTTGAAGGCATTTTGAAGGATCTTTTGGCTATTCTTCTACACAGCTACCACCATTACTTAGTGCTAGGACTTTGCATCTTTCTACATCTCATTTCTTCTCTTGTAATATCAATTAACACACGGATTGTGTGGCTACATGTAACTGATTCTTGTAATCTATCAGTACAACAATAAGATAATAAAGTGGATGTAGGCTACATCTACAGTCGAACCATTATAAAAATCTCGTGTGTTACCCTCTTATTTACAATTTTCTGTATTTTTTTGATCTATGATCTGCATTTGGGTGTTAGTGCCATTTTTTGGTCTAACATTTTGGCACGCCATGTAGGGGAGCACACGAAAACTTCAACTTCTACCTTGAAAGGAAACTCAATGGAAATCAAAAGGAAGAAAATTGGAACTTCCTTTCATGCTGAGGATGCTGATTGTAATAACCCGGAAATCTGGGCCAATTTAAAATTTTTATTTTGGCAATTTTAGCGAACTTTGAATATTTAAAATGAATTATTTTAAATAATAACGACGAAAAATTTATTTTTAATAGAATTCGAACGTAAATATTTATATAGATCGTCGTTAGAATATAAATATTTATTTTAAATTATAAAAGGAATTGAAAATGGCGCGGTAGTTCGATAATTCGATTTCAAAATTCAAATGGATGTACAGAATTCAAAATAAACCTGATTTTAGTGAAACTAAAAATATTTGAATCTAATTGAGAATATCTTTCCAACGAATCCGAAAGATTGAAATTTCATAGCGGGAATCAAAAGATATGTCCAGTTGAAAATTCAGAATAGTCGCTATGGAATTCTGGCCCTCAAAAATGGAAATTTTGCAAACGACCTCGGTTTTCGACGAAACCACTTTTGTTGGATCCGTGAAGTCAAATTATTGCTAGGTTCCAAAATTCATAATTTTTCGAATCAATATGTGAGCGTGGCAAAGGAAAACGCGTTTGACCAGTTTCAGTTGATTTTAATCGACTGGAAAATGGCCATTTTTCAGACGGTCTCAGAATTCGACGAAACTAGTTTTGTTTGGACCGTATCGTCAATACAAAGCTAGAAAATATTTTTCGAGAATTTTTAGAGTTCATATGTGGCCCCGATAAATTGAAATGTGCGTTCAAATTCAATATATAGAGTTATATTTTGATTTTGACGAAAACTGATCGAAACGATCGAATCAGCTTACGATACATATCCCATTGTGTTCGGAATGGGGGTAATTAGCTATGGATGATAGGCGGTGGGTCTCGTTTCGAGGTTGAAATAAAAAGTACCTTTTTTAAATTAAATAGAAAAAAATCTCTCCTTATATCCTCTCAACCCAGCCCCCCCCCCATTTAAATCGATTTCAGATCGAAATAAAAAAAGGAGATCGAGATCGCGCACGACCCCCCCCCCCCATACCGCCGCGGCCCTCTCTGATCCCCCACCTCCACTTGCTCCGCCTTCTCTCCTCCTCCCCCTCTACTGATCGACGCACCCCCCTCGATTTGAAGCCGCACCCCCCTCATGCCACCAAAACCTATGTAGTCGACTCCTGTAACAACCCGTATTTTCAATAACCTATTATAACATAAATGGAGGCAGAATTAAAACTGTAAAATCTGAATCAAGGGAAACGGGCTATGCCATTGCGTTCGTCTCGGAAAAATACGCGAAATAGAGTCCGAGTTTTCGAAAATCGGAGTCCGTATGACCAAGATATGGCCTCGCGAAGTTTCACGAAAAATTCCCAAATTAAAGTATACTTAATTAAGTGAAATGGGTTGCGCAGAGAAATATATATATATTGATATATATATATATATAATTGAAAATTTAATAAATAAATATGCAAAAATGTTCAAAATAGCGAATTGGGAGAGGGGAATAACCGAACCGGCTGATTTTTGAGGTCGACCCGAGCTCGCTGGGTCGACTAGGGGTTAATCCAGGGTGTTTGGCTGTCAACCCGTGGGCCGATTCGCTCAAATGCAGATTTTGCATTTGGATGGTTCTCATGGTTCATCTTTAATCTAAAGGCGCTAGATGGTTCCTACACTTGACTTCTTCCCCAAGACATACTTTGATGGCTTGGATTGAATCTAGGTTTAATCCTATGGCCTAAAACACTTGCCTAATCTATAAATAAGACCCTAACCTATCCTAAACCCTCATTATTCATTCATGCAACTAAACTATGGCAAAATTGCTACTCTCATGGCCTCCACTCAACTATCCTAGCCTCCACTTCATTTCTATGAGAGGTTTCATGATCATGAGAGTATTAGAGAGTCCCTATGTTAGTATGAGAGCTCCTCAAGTTGATTTCAAGGCAAAAGTTTTGGTCTTTGTTCATAAAGATGGTGTATTTGTTGATTTGGAGCATCCATCTTTGGGTTTTTGGATGATGGCATGCATAAGCTTCATCACAAGCTTTAGTTTAATCGATTTAGGCCTTCATAGCAATGTAAGCCCTTCCCTACTCTTAGATATTAACCATGAAGTTAAATGTTCATGTTGAAAGTTTGGGTTTGATTAATTAGAATGATGCATGCTATCATGTTATGCAAGTTTATGAAGTCATTATCTTGATCTTATGAGCTAAAAGCCACAACCTTTACGTTGAAATGTTGCATTATGCAACATGAGAATCTTCATAATCATTATGTCACTTGCATATGAAGTCATAATCCGTATATGATGATATATGCGAGTTTCTAGCCATCATTCCATGTCTTTTGTCACCATGATTCGCTTATGTACCAAGTTTGGGTTTATGCATGTTTTTGAGGCTTAAGAATGTAACATTCAAGCTAATGAACACATTTGTGCCTCATTTGCCACCATGATTAACTTGTGGCTTAATACCCATTTTTGTCATTTCTTTGCCAAGTCTCTTCTTTTAATCCATCACGTTGTTGCGAACGTATATGCTAGTTTAAAAAGCGTTGGGGTCACATTATGGGGAAACATAATGACATGAATATGATTTGGGTAAATGGGTATAAACATGACAACATGTAATGTTAAATATGACATGTGTTTATACTTGAAAACATGACTTGAAATATAACATGGAAGTTGACATGTAAGTATGCATAAAAACATAAGCTTGGGAATTTACCTATTAAGTTAGGTCTACCCGTTGGGAATTTACCTATTAAGTTAGGTCTACCCAATTGCTTGAAAACTTGACTATGAACATGACACTAGACTAAACATGAAAGTGGCCAACTCGAGGTTGGGTTGAGTTTGCAACGTAAAACTACCCGGAACCGACCGGCCTAACTAGTGGTTGCAAACAATAAGACCCAATGTGAGAAGTTGGTCATGTTGTGCTTGAACCCGAGGTTAGACCAAGTTGTGGTGTAAAACTACCCGGAACCGACCGGCTTAACTAGTAACCACAACAAAGTCTATTGTGAGAGGTTGGGGTGCATTAAGTAATTAATGCCACATGATAGGGTTAAGTTAATTTGATTAATGACTCTTAACCAAATATGACATGGGTAAATGGGTTAAGTAAATTGGTTAGGCTAATGATACTTAACAAAACATGACAAGGTTGGGTAGGTTAAGTGATTTGATTTGCCTAATGACGCTTAACCATTTTTATACGACTAGTGGATGGGGATTAAGTTAACCAACACTTAATCAATCCAACATGATAATTTGACAAGGTTAAGTAAGTTTTCTTAATGACACTTAACCATACAAGATGATTAGGGGATGGGGTTAAGTAATTTACACTTAACTAATCCGACACAGTAATTAGATGGGGTTAAGTAATCCACACTTAACTAATATAAACACGGCAATTCGATGGGGTTAAGTTAAACACTTAACCAATTTAAACTCGGTAATTCAATGAGGTTAAGTAACCAATACTTAACCAACTTAACGTGACAATTTAATGGGGTTAAGCAACTTATACTTAACCAATTATACATGATGATTTGATGGGGTTAAGTAACTTACACTTAACCAATCTAATACGCGGACCTGATAAGGTTAAGTCACAAGACCTTTTTAAAATATACTTAACCATTATAGTACGATTAGAGGATGGGGTTAAGCCAACCTATACTTAACCAATCCGACTCGATAATTTGATGGGATTAAGATAATCTATGCTTAATCGATCTAGCAAGATAATCCGATAGGATTAAGGTAAGCTAGTACTTGACCAATTTGACTTGATAAGGTTAAGTCATGAGCCTCTGGGTACACTTAACCAACTTGTGGGACTAAGTCTTGAACTTAAATACTTAGCCAATCTTTGACGTGATTCGTGGGCGGGTTAAGTCATGGACTTGAATGATAACACTTAACCCAATAGACAAACCCTAGCTAGAAGAACTAGGTAGAAAACCGTGGTTAATCAAGGATAACGGGAAAGGAAGCTAAGTGGTAAACCTTAGTTAAGGGTAACTAAGTAATAATTCTTAGCTAAGGACATAGGACTAATTCTCAAAACGATGAGTAACCTGATACGGTAGGTCATCGCTTAGTATACGAGGGGGAGCAAGTTATCTGACTTGGATAAAAGCTCCAGCGCACTGGGTGCCAAAGTGGAAGCTTCGGGGGACGTGAGGATATTCTTGGGATCCCTCTGTGGGCTGCCAGGTAATTATACTAGGCCCATGAGAGGTTAAGGTCTGCATTAGAAGGACCAAGAGTATGCCTTGGTTGCTATGCGAGCAACCTAAAGACTGGGATGGATTAGCGTGGAGTCGACGATTCTTGTTTTTGCCTTGGATAGCGCATCGCCGACTACCTACCATCTTTAGTCAATCGTGTACGTACGGAAAGGCAGGGAACCCCCAACAGACCATGTTCTTGCTATCGAGTCATGGGTGAGGTTGGCCCGTAGGAAAGTGGGCTATAGTGGGGCCGGGGAGTGGTTCTTATACATGATTTTTCTTGGATTGCCTTTCAGTAGTTGAGGGAGGGGTCACGTGGGACCATAGCCACGGGTACAAAAACAGACCTTGATATCTGCATCGGCAGACGATTTAAAGCTCCCGACCGAGTTCCGTATTTCTTGATTTGCCCTGGCACGGAACTCGGATGGCACATTGGGGAACATGTGCATCTAGACATGGAAAACGATTCACGATACGTACGTGGGATCAAGGGCGCGGTTGACGGGTGGCGTAATCCCTAGTGGTCCTAGGTGGCCAAAACCCAAACCGAGACACGGAAACGTTCATTAGGTAGCATAATCCCTAGCGGTCCTAGGTGGCATAAATCCTAAGTGGACGCGCGATAGTTCATGGTAAGGAAACACAACTAGATCAAGGGTTGCAGTCCAAAACAACTTCAAGGATAAACCGTTTACATGGGAAAGCCCGTACAGCCTACAGCAAAGAACTGAACTTATACATGGAAAGAAACATATGAGTTGAGTAACCTATATATGCGGCATATTAGGTTGACATGGACCATTACACGACTTTTGAGTAAGGGTCATTCACGGATAACACGTGATACAATTGGGATACTAGTACGGTAGGTGCAGAGCGGGCATACAGGATAGATACCATGGGACGTTATGCGTGATAGATATCTTGGGATATTATACTTGATAGAAACCTGACGATGTGATGCCTTGTTTCATTTTGACATCGTAATTTATCATGACACTTTAGTTTATCTGAGTTCAGTAGTTCATCCTGTTATTTTGATTTAGCTTGTCTATCTTGTTATCATGCTCATGTTCATCTCAGTTCCTCATGACAGTTAACTTTACTAGTTTTTATACTAATAGTAGATAGGGCTTACTCAGTCTTTTTGACTGACCCGTTTTGTTTCGCCTCTTTTCTTCCGTTTCCCCCCCCCCCAGGTTACAGGGAGGAAATACTGTTGTTTAGTTCGGACTTCTCCTGCTTGAAGGTCATCATGGATGGCTTGGACTTTTCTTGGCTATGGCTGCTTTACTGTTTTTACTTGGGGAATAATTTATGAAAATGTCTTTATGCTTCTTTACTATTGCAAGACAGGTTTTGATGTACTCTGATGTAAAAGGCTTTAGACCTTATTTATTCATGTTATGAAAGGTTGATTTTACTTCCGCTATTTTATATGTTCTGTCTTGTGATATTTCTGTGCATATTTACCAATAATGCCCCTCTAAAGCTAGTGCATTCCTTTGCGAGTGACCCTAGCGGAGGCGGGGTGTTACAACTCCCCTCCGCCTCCATGCCCTAGACAGCAACAGCCACCGCGCAGGCCACTTCCCCGACCCCAGCGTGAGCCTCCGCCTTTCCACCTTAGTTCGACAATCCAAGGTTGATTTTCGGTGAGTTTTAATTTGATTTAATTTAGTTTAATTACATAAAAATCTGATTTTTATATAGGAAAAATATATATGATTTTTATTTCAATAAAGTTATGATTTTTAATATAGGGAAGTTATAATTTTTAAAACAGAAAAGATTATATTTTTGAAGTTAAAGACGAGATTTTCATATACATAAAGATACAATTTTTACATATAAGAAGTAGCGATAAAAATACGATTTTTATACAAATGGTTTTGAAATAAAAATATAATTTTTAATATGAAGTTAGCTAAGTAAAGATATAATTTTTAACACCTTAAAGATATGATTTTTATCAAGAAGTTAGAGAAATAAAAATATGCTTTTTATTTTTATGTGAAGTATAAAAATATGATTTTTATATAGTAGAGATTATAAAAATACGATTTTTATATATATGAAGTGAAGATAAAAATTCGATTTTTTATGTATGAAGTGATAATAAAAATATAATTTTTATTTTGAACAGCGTGAAAAGAACGGCATTGGAATCCTGACGGTTCAGCAGTTAAACAGCAAAGCACGACGGAGTGGAACCCTATGTGAGAACTTCTCACTTTTAATTTAAATCTCTAGTTAAAAATATATACTAGGATGCAGACGGTGTTTAGTAGCACCCGACACTCGTCGTCCACAGACCATGGACGGCTTGTATGCTTGCTTGTTTGATTTTGATATGTAGTTGATTGTGTAATGTGATGGGAAATGAAATAAAATATTTTATAGTGGAAAATATTTTATAGTTAAAAATAGAATTTTTAACATGTATTTAAAATGAAATAAAAATAAACAAATCGAACGATTTATTTATATACACACATTTGACTGATATTGATTGGGATGATAAATTTTACACATCGCCCAACTGCACAAATAAAATTTGTGTTTGATGGTTTGAAACCCCACACGGGTATTGGGATGATATACGACATGCACTAATCCCAATAATTAGTTGTATGTCGATCGATTGATTGACAGACTGTTATAAGCGTTGAATATTTATATTTGATGCTTATACAGTGTAGAATGCACTTTGGATGATGGTTGATTTTTTGTCGTTGTTGATATATACATGCGTTGTATGGAAGTCCATAGAAAAAAATCTATGTTAATTGATTGGGCCTCATTCAAGTTTTGAAATAGAATATTTGAAGAGAACTATTTGAATAAAATATTTGAATATAAATATTTGAAAAGAGAAATATTTGAAATAGAATATTTTAAAATAGAAATATATGAAGCCGTGTTGATTAGATTGACGCCATTTCGACGTGAACGATATTTATATCGATTTTATTCTTTTTATTATGAATATCGAAAGTGATTTCAAAATCTGATATTTTGAAAAGAATTGAAATTCGAATTAAACTGAATAGAAATGAATTCGAATTGAAATTGAATAGAAATGAATTCGAATTGAAATTGAACAGAAATGAATTCGAATTGAAATTGAATTGAATTGAAAACGAGCTGAAATTGAATTAAAAATCGATTTGAATTGAAATCAATTTGAAATGAATTTAAAATGAATTTATAAGTAAAAATTCAATTTTGATTTGAATTTGAAAAGAAGTTGAAATAGTTTTGAAAACGAATTTAAAACTATTTATATAATACGTTTTAAAAGGAAATCAACGAAGTATATATTATATATATTATATATATATAATATAATGGCCTGAATAGAACGCGCCGCACTGCGGTAGTTCGTGAATTTCGACCATTGACTTCGAATGGATATTACGGGAGATCTGACCGTCGGATTCTCCTAAAACCGGAATCGTTGGGTTCGAATCAAAAAGAGCTTTCTAAGAATGTGAGAAATTAGAAATATAACGGTTGGATTTGGAATTATGTCCAAATCAAATTTGGAAAAGGTCGCTGTAAGTGCAGTTCGATGGCCGTTGATGGAAATCGACTTTATGGGCCTTGATAAAATTATTAAAAATAGTAATAATTTGTGTAATATCATAAGAAATGATTTAGGAAGAATTAGGATGAAAAACTCCGTACTTGAAAAGATAAAAATAGATTTTTATCGAAGTGAACTAGTTTTGAACTAGAATTAAAATCAATTTATTTTTGAAATAAATAAATTGAATTTGAAAAGGGTTTTAAAAGTAACCAGAATTTCCAATAATTGAATTGGAATGGATTTGTATCGAAATTGTCTTTGGAACACTTCGATGTTGGATTTCGTGATGATACAGATATTGTTATGGGAATTTGAAAGATATATCTATATCGTTATTTCCAATACAATATTTGTTGGTCGTAGAATTTGATATTGAATATAAGCCGATATATTTTCTATTCAGAGCCTTGTATTTAATATCAAATGTGATTTTGGGTTGTCGTGAACGGTATCTTCAATAATACCGTTCTTAGACCCAACGGAGTTAAGAAAATCCGAAACTAACAGGAGATTAGTTAAGTTAAATGGTTTCTTGGGTATTGATCTGATGTTGGTTTCGGCCTTCGGGGTTATTACTTAGGGAATTGCTCACTTGCTAATTTACGGTCAGGGACTGATTGAAATGTGATGTGATTTTGGGTTTATCGTGAACCGTATTTTAAATGACATTGATTCTTTAACCCAGTTAAAGATTAAAACTAAGTGGAGTTTTAATGAATCTTTAATTAGATTGAAAAGATAGAGAATGGAGTATCACCAGTTTTGCTCCAGGCGATAGTTAAATCTTTAATTAGATTTTAACGTGAAATGGTAATTGAATTTACCGATAACACCGTTGTGTTAGATATGAAGTATTACCAGTTTTACTTCATGGGATAAATAGGTTGGGATTGGGAAATTAAAACAAATGATTACTTCGGTAAGGTTCGTTAATCCCAACTAGTTTGAAGTGATATTCAAAGGAAGATTAAAGAATAAATTTAAAGAATTTATCTTTGATAAAATTAATGGGAACTTTTCCGTAAGAATGTGAAATTTAGAAACTAACTGTAGGTTAGCTAAGTTGAATGGTTTCTTGGATATTGATCTGATGTTGGTTTCGGCCTTCGAGGTTAATGTTTGGGGAATTATTCTCTTGCTAATTTACGGTTAGTGACTGATGAATTGGAATGAGGCATATGTTGTGTTTGTGTAACACTTATTTATTATATACGCGAGTTATTCAGAAAGACCGTTTTTAACCCATTCTGAATAACTGATTTGACGTGGTGTCGAAGATGAAGATGGTGGTTGAAGACCGGAGGTCTTCACCTCGTTTGGATAATTACTGATGATCTTGATTGGGCCGTACACCCAAGAGGAGAGAATCAGTTGGTGATCGTACAGACGTACTTGGAGATCGATGGATATGCGGCGTACTAGGTGCCTCCGGTTTTGTTCAGACCCAGAACGGACTTGTAAATGGATTGTGTGTCTGACATTGGATATCATTCTGTGTGATTGATGGATATCGGTTGCATGGAGTGGTTTACCTGTGTGCCATGCTAAGATGCAAATGATCAAGGCTTCTGTTGAAAAGCAAAGTCTTGTGGTTGATGATCAAAGCACGGCCTGTGTGGCATAGCTTTGTGTAACGTGAATTCGCGAGCCACACACCCCGGTTGTGAACTAAAAACGGGAGAAGGACCTCAGGGAGGGCATGCGTTTCTTTCTAGATAGAAGTGGCGTCAGTGGTTTTACACGCCCTGACGAGTTTGACTTATGTGGTTGTTGGTGCTGCGAGGCGGCGATCCGGATCCGATGGAGTCATTCGTTGGCTCACTTACGCCCCAAAGGGCGAGGAAACGCAGTGTTCAGGAATTTTAATCCACATCGGTGGACCGGCCCTGTCGCTCCAAGGTCACATGAGCTCTGACCTGAGGCTCGGGCTTGATAGTCTCGAATCGGTAGAGGACTATCTTTTGCCTCAGTTCACAGATGGAAATCCAACTTCCAAATACGTGACATTTGCGATTTTGATTGTAGAGCCTAGTATGGCGACATGATATATGGTACCCATGTTGTCTATGATTGATACTTACGATTTGAAGTTGTTTTATACACTATGCACTTATAGTAGTATCAAATGATTTGTTTTAAAACGTACTAAGCATGTTTGGCTATTATAGGGGAAAACCCTATCCCCCGGCTTGCGTTGCATTGTGTGATAGGACCTGGGTCTTATAGTAGCTTCATTTTTTCAAAAAGTATTGCGTTGTTTTGTGATATGCACTGGTATTCTTGGGAGGAAACCCGTTCCGTGTTATACGGCGCTGTCCCTTGATATATCTGATTTAAAGTAAAGTATTAAATAACTGTTTTAGTTCTCACACCAGTCTCATGACTGACCTGAAGTTTATTGTTTTAACCTAAAATCTGGGTGCCCTTATTTTGACACGAGCAGCTAGTAGTTTTGCAGATTTATATTCACAGGGTCCTGATTTACAGCTGGAACGATACTCGGAAAGCTCTATATCCGTGTACTACTTCTATTTGTGTATTGTATTATTTTCCGCTACTATGTAATTCATTGTAATCTCTGATATTTTCTGTGTAACATTTATTTGTTTATACTCTGTATATTCTTGTATTCTGATGGAATTGTTGTAATATACAATGCAATGTACTTCTGTCTGCGTTCTATTTTGTCGTGTTTCAAAACAGTCAGGCGTTTCGAACAGTCTCGGTCGGTTTAGCGACTGATTCAGATCGAGCGGAATTCCCGGTCGTTACCCTGATGCTTAAGGCACTAGAAACGAGGCAAGCCAAGGGGCATCCTCTCATCGAGATCCTTCTACATACATGACCAGAGAAGAGATAGACGGTGCTCTCGCCGAATTGAGAACCCAGATGGCAAGGCAAGATGATCTCCTTAAGAAACAACTGGAGATGATCGATGGATTCTTCACTCGGATGGAATGAAGGCCGAGCAATGCTCAATTCATTGGAAATGAAGCCACGGAAGCAGCTCGTGCATCACTTGGACTCGGGGGCAACCACCTCACTATTGGAAATGGTCAGGATCGACCTACTTCAGCTCCAGTTCAGATGAACACAAGAATGCAAGCTCACGCTCAACAGCAGGAAGCAGTTCGGGATGAAGCTCCTGGACTCGATTAGCTTGCCCTCCCTCGCTCACGAACTGGCCTCCACGACCCAGCATAGGATCGGCTCGCCCCCTCGAACCATGAGCCGCGAGCCGTGAACCCCTTGACAATGACACGGCTCGTGGTGCACCCCCTGGCTCACAGACCGTTCCTCATTACCTGCTCCCAGCAGCTTCCTCACTCTTCTGCGCTCAACATTGGGGGCACCAGCTCTGATATCGGCAGTTTGCAACAACTTTTTGGAGGAAATCGGCTACAGATCTGAATGAACGGCTCTCGAGAGGCTGCACTTATCAAAATGACGTGGATGACGTCAATCACAACCCGTTCACTCAGAAAATTAGGAATTCCCGCAATCACCCAGATTTAGAACATCCACAACTAGAGCCCTACAACGGCAGGACATATCCTACCATGCATCTGATGCGCTACAAATGACATATGGAAGTTCAGTCGGCATCGAAAACATCATGGCAAAGTGTTTTCCCCTCTTTCTGACTGATATAGCCGCAATATGGATTCAACAACTAGAAACATAATCGATCAGCAGTTGGAACATGTTGGTCGCACGCTTCATTGAACAATTCCGGGTTCACATTGCATGACCCAAGAATGTCATGTCCCTCACCACAATCAAGCAGGGGCCTAGAGAAACTTTGTGTTCGTTCCTGGAAAGATTCAACGTTGCAGCAACATCAGTTGATCGCCCTGAACCATCCATGGTATTGATGGAAGCAGTATCCGATGTTCTAGATAACTCAAAGTTCAAAAAATCCTTGTACCGAGATCCACCACGAAATCTCGGCAAATTCTACCTTGAAGCAGATAGATTTCTGCGGGAAGAAGATGCAACATCCGGGAAATGCATTCTCGACATCAATATGCTTAAAGACGGAGAACCGCCTGATTCTGGAGAAGGAAAAGGATAAGCCAATGTCAAGAATGACCGCAACACTCAGCCTCGGAGAGGGCCTAGATATGAAAAATACATTGAACTAAATTCAACGATGACCGACATTTACATGGACACAGGGGTGCCACCTCCTATCCAAGGCCTCCCTAGAGGGAGCCAACGCTAGCACAACGCAATTTTGGTAGACATTGGATGTTTCATGACATGGACGGTCATAACACTGATGATTGCTGACATTTGCGAGACCCCATTAAGGACCGGATCAAACGAGGAGAGCTACCCGACTATGTAACTCAACCAACAGCACCTACACCGGCACTGCCCACCTATTCCCCAGAGAGGGAACGACCCTGGATCGAGCAATCACAGGCTTATCATTAACTGATTCCACTCCTCATGTCTCTTTATTTTGCCATACTTCGGTCTGCAGTTCATGTTTTTAGGCTTTTTAGGCGATTTCTCGCCCCTCTTTGTTTTCTTTGCATGTAATAAGCACGACAACATCGGCCCACACGCACGGAACCAATCAGTAGTCTCTAATCATGTTCAGGGTTAGAATAACTGCCGCTTAGCTTTCAAGAATTATGATGACCTCGGGCTCCCAACTGGATCAATCCAGTATAAACAGACATGAGCTTCGGCTCCGAACTAGATCCGTCCAGTATAAACATTGAGCTCTGGCTCTGAACTGGATCCTTCCAGTACAAACAAACTCTCATTAGCCTTTCCCTGGTCGTCTTACTCCGGTAAGGCCATCTTTGAATCTCATTAGCTTTTCCTTGGTCGTCTTACCCAGTAAGGCCGTCTTGGAACCCCTTAGCACTTCCTTGGTCGTCTTACTCCGGTAAGGCCGTATCGGAACCATTTTTGCATTGTTTGTCTTATCTTTTTACAGATACGGATTATGGATCTCACAAATTATCCAGAACACATCTTCCTTCAACTAGCAAGACATGTTCTGGGGGGAAACTTGTTGACACACTATTTGGTCAAAGCTGTCACACATAGAAACTCTGGATAGCAGTAAGCTCAGGCACTGAGAACATGGTCAGAAGACAGGAAGCGATTTGGTTGAAGTCGCATCACAAACCAAGAACGTCCCAAAACTCCTATCAAACGATCTCTTTTGCGCTTGAAAACATCAATTACGGAGCTTTGCTCTGTAACTATTGTATCCCTATGAATGAGCTTCAGGTAGAGCTTTTGTTTGGCTAAAACGGACTTACGGTTCGAAAGTTACGCCTATTTCCGTGAATGCGCACGCAACTTGGATTCCTGCAACTTGGACTGGCTCACCCCCTGACCACCCTGTTCATGGTGGACATATGGGTCACGACCAGCTCATGACACATATAGGGGGTCATGACCCTGAGACCACGACTGGATCACTGGCTCTTCACTCCAGCTTGCAAGGACCTAGTCGGCTCGCAACACACGACCACGACCCGAACCACTCTGCACGTGCTCCGGCACTACATTACGCAACAGTTCGCCACATTAGCTCGTGAAGAATGATTACGAACCACCTGGGATTGACGCTCCTACACTTGATTTTGACCTATTCTTATGGATGTTCTTGCTCCTATCAACCCGGATCTCATTACACCTTCCCTGGGATGACTTGGACAGGGTATCCGGACATTTTCCACCATTTTTCGAGATTCTTGGGATGCATGCCACGTGTCTCACGAACTGCTATCAGGAAATGCCTATAATTACACCATCTAAAGGCATTTTGAAGGATCTTTTGGCCATTCTTCTACACGGCTACCACCATTACTTAGTACAAGGACTTTGCATCTTTCTACATCTAATTTCTTCTCTTGTAATCTCAATTAACACACGGATTGTATGGCTATATGTAACTGATTCTTGTAATTTGTCAGTATAACAATAAGATTATAAAGTGGACGTAGGCTACATCTACAGCAGAACTACTATAAAAATCTCATGTGTTCTCTCTTATTTACTATTTTCTGCATTTTTATGATCTGTGATCTGCATTTGAGTGTTAATGCCATTTTTTGGTCTAACAATATGCGATATTGAAATCATTTGAAGCCAAGAACTATAACCATCTCTGCTAACGAAGATTTAAATCCTTTTGAGAGAAAAGATACTTTAGTGACTTATAATCGGTAAACAACTCGAATCTTTCTCCCAAGAGATAGTGTCTCCACATCTTTAATGCGAATACGATCGCTGCTAATCCCAAATCATGGGTAGGATATCTTTTCTCATGCGGTTTCAGTTGCCGACGAGCATAAGCTACAATCCTACCACCTTGCATCAGTACAGCACCTGGTTTGGTACCACAGGCATCCGTGTATACCATCATCTCTTCGCTCACTTTGGGAATAACTAACATTGGTGCGCACGTCAACTTTTCCTTTAGACTCTTAAATGCATTCTCACTCCTTTCGTCCCAAACGAAAGCTTGATTCTTGTTGGTCAACTGAGTTAACGGTGCAGCTATCTTGGAGAAGTCTTGGATAAACTTACGATAGTGTCCAGCTAACCCCAAGAAACTTCTCACGTTCATTGCATTCTTTGGCGTAGACCAATCTTGCACCATAGCCATCTTCGTAGGATCCACGGCAATACCATTCTCTGAAACAACATGGCCTAAGAATCTCACTTCCCTCTTCCACAAGTGACACTTAGAAAATTTCGCTTTCAATTGGTGTTTCCTCAACACCTCCATTACTGTCCTCAAATTTTCCTTGTGTTCTTCCTCTATGCTCGAGTAAACCAAGATATCGTCCATGAACACAAGAACAAACTTATTCAATTGATCCCTGAATACCCTATTCATAAGATCCACAAAATATGTTGGTGCATTGGTCAACCCGAATGGCATGACCAACCGCTCATAGAATCCAGATGGCTTTCGAAATGCCGTTTTAGGTATACTCTCAACTACTACTCGGAGCTGATGAAAAACTATCGCGAGATCCAACTGGGAGAACACTCTTGCTCCACTCAACTGATCAAACAAATCATCTGTCCATGGAAACAGATAATTATTCTTCCTCGTCATCTTATTCAACTCATGGTAGTCCATACACAGTCGAAGGGAACCATCAGCCTTGGTAGCAAACACAACTGGTGTTCCCCCACTCGGGGACACTTCTTTGGATTAATCCCTTCTTCAAAAGATCGCTTACTGGTACCCCGAGATCTCGATGCTCCCTTGGTGCCATACGACGAAGTGGAATCACTATAGGTCTGGCATCTTTCACCAAATCAATCTGAAACTCGATCTCTCGGTGTGGTGGAAGTCCGGTCACTTCCCCGAAGATGTCCGGATAATCGCCAGCAATAGGCACATCTGACAACTCATCATGCGGGATGTCGAGGGAATTTAGAAAACTAGCCATCACCCCATCACTAGGTAGGCAACCAAACAGTACCCTCTGCCCATCATCCGTTCTAATGGTCATCGAAGACCCCTCACAGTCTACCACCACCCCATACCTTCGGAGCCAAACAACTCCCAAAATAATGCCAAACCTAGTAAAGCCCAAAACAAAGCAATCACAAGCAAACATGCATCCATGACTCGATAAGACCAAATTACGACAAATCATGCAAAGGCTAGTCGAACCACTGATCGGGTTCATCACAACCAAAGGTCTATCGACAATCTCACGTTCTAGTCCCAACCTATCTACCAGGTCATTAGATACGAAGGAATGGGAAGCCCTAGTATCAAACAACACTCGAACAGGAACATCATAAATAGAAAGTATACCTTGAATAACAACACCCTTTCCCTTCTATGCCGCGGTTGGGGCATTCAACGAAGAAGGAACAGTGTTGATAGCATATGCTTTCACAATCTGCTTCTCTTTAGGAGGTTGCGGACATTTATCCTTGTGATGTCCCACTTAGCCGCAATTGAAGCACTTCCTGTCCGCTGGCTTTGCTCGACATTCTTTGGCATGGTGGCCCTTCTTTCCATAGCTACAGCACTCTACATCTTTCTTATCCCTCTCTTTCTGACCATCCTTGGTTTGGTTCAATTTTCTCTTATTCTGGGAATTATTCTTGCCCCTACTGCTTGCCTGCGGTTTTGACTCTCCTACGGATGTAATAGCAACCTCGGTCTTTGACTTAGGGTAAAGGCTTTCAGATCTCAATGCCTTTCCCACAATAGACTTGAATGTCTCATCTATATGATTTATCATCCTTTCCCCAAAGTACTCATCTAAGCCAGTTATGAACTTCTTGTTCTTCTTCTCGGCAGTATCGATAAGTTATAATCCATATTTTGATAGAGTATCGAATTCAGCAATATATTCCGAGACTGCCCTACCATTCTGCTCGAGCTCCAAGAATTTCCTAAACAATTCCGATTTCTGAGCAACTGGGATAAACTTGTCACTAAAGCGAGTCTTAAACTGATTCCAAGTGACTTGATCCTCGGGAGTAGCCGCTTTAATAGCATTCCACCAATTCATTGCATGTCCTTGAAGTTGATGTGATGCCAGCTTTCTCTTCATTGCATCATCGATTCCCAAATCCTCGAAGATGCGCTCACAACTATCAAGCCAATCTTGAATATCCGTAGCCGATTCCGTTCCATGGAACAGCTTCCCACTAAGACTAATATAATCCTTGTTAAGCTTGGCGAAATCCGCTCTAGGTGCCTGCACCGCTGCACCACCACCGTTAGCAGCATTAGGAACTGCTCCCAGAACATCTATAAGCATCTCTCTCATAAAGGTAGTAAACATTGTCCTTATATCAGGGGCATTCCTATTATGGGCCCCTGAACCCGTAATCCTCATGTTTCGGCTCATTGTCAAATCTGTAAAGAGAAAACGATTAACCATCTCCTTAGTGGTGCTAGTGCAGTGCAACTTCTTCCTTAGATATACTAATAGTATAAATATACAGCTTTTTAAAACCAAAAAATCACAAATACGTGCTCTCATATATGTATACTATCTCTCTCAGATGTCTTCCCCTAGGTTAACTACGCAACCTAGGCCCTGATACCAAGTGTGATGGCCTGCCCCGCACCAGCCGACATTTCCCTAGAAATGCGTTGTACCAATGTCCAACTAGCACAGGACGGTCGTCAAAAGAAAGGGACTTGAAACTATGAATCATCAAGAATTTGTAGTACATCTCACAGCGCATGGAATAAATTATAATAGCAATATAACTTGATATAAAACAGGAAAGATGGTGCATATGCTGAAAACTAAACTATATCCATCAGAGTAGCGGAAACCAAAATACAGCTTATGATCCAAACCATCATTATTACGACTTCAACATATTATCTCTAAAGAAAAATAGAAAAGGTACACTACTAATAGCCGAAGTAGTGACCATCAACAACAACACAGGAAGAATATATGTGAATAGTGCGTGGAAGCCTCCTGCTCGTCTCCGGACAGTTATTCGTGCATACCACCTAACCTGTCTCTAGTCTGCTCGTTTAGGATCACCCAGAGTAATAAGAAGAGACACAAAACTCTGGGTCAGACAAAACTCTGGTAAATAATCATATGTGAACCTGGACCTGCAACCAAAGAGTTAGCACAACATGATGTATATTACTCTAAGGTAACACTAACATATGGTGTAAAAATGGGAGTGTGTGTGTCATGGTGATAGCAAACATCAAACATAGCAATCATCCTCACATCTCTCATTCAGTGCATAAAGTATACGATATCCACTGCTTTGATCACCAGAACCATTTGGGGCCATGACAGAGCCCAGCTCCATCCATACCTTACTACGACCACTTTGCCCTTGGGGGTCCTGATGGAGTTTGACTCCATACAACTTTGACCCTACCGCACTGGTCCATAGTCAATGCCCATCCCATCAATAGTGAATCAAAGTTATAGATATCGATAACCCATTTGCACACGTCCCTTAGCAAAGTCCAACTCATGAAGTTTATACGTTGGTTCCCATCTGGATCCTAAGTAATAACTTCCCATTTGGACTTCCTTCGCATCTCGGGTTTTGGTCCAATTGGAGTTGGTCTTCAGAAGAGTTGTCGCGTAGGAGAGAGGCTTAGAATGGGTTTGGTTCGATGCTCCCCAATTCGGTTCGGTTCATGGTTATTGCCTGGGTTCGGTTGTGAAGCTACATGGTGCGGTTCAGTTCGGCCTCTCACGTGCGGCTCGGTCTGGTGCTCCCTTTCCTGCCTCGATTTGGTGCTCCTGAAGCGGTTCGGGTCATGCTCCTTTCCTCTAAAACCGACTAAATCCCACTCCCTTGACTTAGCCCGACCCAACCCCAACTTAACTCAAATGGCCTTCCTTCTTGCCATGCTGCTGAAGATTCCACTACTCCAGTTCGGTCCGTTCCATCCGATCCGATTCCCTAAACCGGATCCGATCCCAAACCGATTCGATCCGGATCCTGCAGAATTTCCAACAAGCTATCTTTCGTCCATTCTCGCCACGCAAAGGCGTTCTCAACCATTCTAACTTTACTAAACAATCATTAAACATCCCAAACAATAGTAAAAACATAAAGGTTCAATCAAGAGGATCAAAACATCAAGCATATAGGTTATTTAAGATCAAACATATCCTAAAACCATGATTTTCCCTTAAATCCCCTTAAGCATGTTTTAACAATAGGATTAGCAAACTTAATTCAAACTAATCCAAATTTTTATCTGAGGCATAAAATAATATTTTAGAATTTTTACATATTTTTCCATATTTTTCTGAGTCATAATTTCACTAATTATCACTAATCATCCCTAATTAGCCGTAATTAGTGTAAAAACATGCTAATCACTCACCTTAGCCACAAATAAATTACATATATGAAAACTCCACTGATTTGGGTCAAATTCCTATGTGTTCGAGAAGCTTTATCTCGATTTTGATGCCAATCCGCCTTAACTTGATGTAGATTTACTTAATATGTGATTAGGAAGTGATTAGGGATGAATTTAGAAGGTGGAGGCCATTATTAGGGTTAGAGGAATGTTTGTGGTAGTTAGAAAACTGAAATGAAATGAAATGTTTTCTCAAACCCTTTCAGCCCTCCTATAACCCTAATCCCGAAATGGGTTATGGACCTAACTACTAATTAACTAATTAAGCCCGGTTAAGCTGTTTTTCCATGTTCAAATATTATTTTAGCCATTTCTTTCAAACGGTAAGTTCGTTTAATTAATGTGACCACTATACGGAAAGGTAAACCATCATCTTAATCCAATGAAAGTGGTTTCAGGTCAATACTCCTTACCAATCAAAAGTTATAGGAAAAACAAGATTCGGCAAGGGAAAAATGGTCATTTAAAATTTCGCAAAAATCGCGAACATGGAAATGACCCCGATAGTCGTTCCCCAAAGTCACACGACCATACGACTTCATATGTGAATGAAATAAATATTCTATGATCCTCCGGTGCATAGAATGCGGGTCGTTACAGTAATGCCGATTTTACTTAATTTTGATATTTAATTAAGCTATTCCAAATTTATAATCTTTAAGCATGGTTATAGTGTATTATATTTTGGGTTGTTGCACCGAAGGCATTTCTTACCAAATCCTATTGCGAATAATCCCTAGGATCAGTAACTAGGAGTCCTTGCATGACGTAGTACCCTAGAACGTAGGGAGTACTACTACAAGTATAATCCTAGTAGCTAACCAGAGACATTAATAAGCAGCCCTTTTCGCTCCATATATATATGCCTTTAACTATATTTTCCATGTTATCCTTGATTTCATCTTCAAAGTCCTCCACATTCGTCTCTTAGGCGGATCGAACTGGTTTTCGGATAATTGATTTGATTCTGATCTCTTCGGAACGACTATCGAAAGTTCAGGTAAACTCAACCATGGTTCTTTACAAAATAAACAAACAAGGATAACTGCAAAGCTCATCTCTTAACTTAGTGGATGGATTTCATTATCACTTGTCCTTAGAGAACTAGATGAGGTTTATATGCATAGTGAATCATTAATAAGAATGATTGTGCCATATAACTCAAGAGTTTCTCCAAGATATTTCCAAAATAAGATTTTGATCTAAATTTGATACTCCGTTTTTTAACTATGAAATAACACACACAAACACAATTAAGCTTAATTTCCCATATTAATCGCTACACCCCTTTTAATTAATTAAAATTTCAATCTTTTATGACTAAAACATTCACATACTCAACCCCCTGATATAAGTATGTATTTCCACCCAATTGAGATGGTTTCTCATTTCTAATTTACCGTTAGTGGGTTACTAGAAACCAAATCACTTTAGCTAATTCCTAAGACTTTGCAACTTTAAGTAACAATATCATTATGCTAATAATAATTTAAATCCCAATATTAACTCTCGGTCTCAACTAATGTCATCCCTTAGATAAAAATGAAGTCGTTCAGTTGGGGTATTTATTTACCTCTCAGACCTTGAATTAACATCACCATCATCTTTGGGATAATAGTAGTTTAATGTATCAAGTTCTAAATGTCCAAGTTAAGTTGGTCAAATTTCATATGTAATTTATTCCAAAACAAGTTCTAAAACTCAGCTTTCTTTTAAATTCACATTCCAAATTATAGAACATTTACTTAATTCCTTTCATTAAGAAAATGTTTTATCATAATAGACTCATTAGATTTAAATCCACTATAAATTTAAGGCTTATTCGTAAGTTAATTTAATCAACTTAAACAATTTTTTGACAAAAACATACATATACATCACAAAAAGGAGAAAAAAGCAATTCTCCGATGACTCACAGAAGCAGAACTACATTGCAAAACTCGCAACTGAGTCTGTGACACAAATCAGAAACCACACACAAAAAAGCCAAGACGACAATATAGGCAACTACAGACTCAGCTACAAACCCAAAACTGAAAGACCCAAAACACAGGTAACCACCCCGACCTAGACCCCAATAAACCTTACGGATCCAGTCGCAACCCCACAAGTAGATTAAAACAAAGCAAAGAAAGAAACCTGCCATGCCAAAATTGACGAGAGACAACTGAATGACCAAGAACTCTCCATCGATCAAAACCATTAAGCAAACTAAACTAAGATTGCTCCAACTTCAATGATCGTCCATCCAGCCAGAGCCCTCTAACAGTAGCAGGATTTCCGCATAAACCCGCTCCAACCATACAAAGCATACAGCCTCATACTCCAGTACTTGGAGAAAAAAAAATCTTCACCCCACCCCTTCTCTGGGCGAGATTCCCGAGTAACAGAAAAAACACACATCAATAGAATAAATGCGACTAAGGTTACCGATGAAGGGCCCATCTCTGAAGGCAAAAAAAACATCATCCTGAACCTTGCTATTTAATTAGCTATAACAAACAACTTAACTTGAATACATTTAGTAAAATGACTCATTTAAGTCTAAACCTCACTATTGGATAAATAGATTAATTTTTAAATCACGTTTACAAAGCAATTAACAATTCTAATCCTCGTTACTAAAATAATTAACTAATTTAAATCCCTTATTTAAAATAATTAATTTACTCTGAAATAACATTGGTTAATAATTTAATTAACTTAGAATGAACATTTATTAAAATGAAATCACTTTTTAAAATAAGATAATAACCTTAACCAATTATTAATCAAATAATAGTTAACTATTAAATAATCATAAATAGTTATTTTTTCTTAAAATAAATAATTAAATATTTATTTGTCCTTTAAATAAATAATTAAATAATAGTTAATCTTCAAATAAATACTTTAAAGATCCAAATAATCTTTATTTACTGATTAATTAAAAATTCAAAGCCTTTATCAACAATTAAATAAATATTTAAAACTCTTTGTAAATAAATAAATAAATAATCTTAAATTTTTATTAGATATTTTAATAGTAATAATTTATCCTTTAATAAATCATTAAACAATAATTAAACCTTTAATTAATTATAATAATTGTAATTAATTTCTTAATTAAAACTTAATTATAGATTTCACTTTAAATATCATTACTAAGTAATTATTAAATCCTAATATCATTAGTAAACTAATTATTAATTAAGTTTTAAAGATAATGAATAATTTATCACTTATTTGTCAAATTAATCAAAAACAAATAAAATAACTTAAACCATTTTAATTGATACTTATTTAATTCTTAAATCATTGATAAGCACTTTGTAAACGTTCCTAAATGGAATATTTAGCTATAAATTCAATTCCATTTAGGAATTAAAGTAACTGAAAAACAGTTTCAAATTTGAGGCTTAACGATCATAATAGTACTTAGATAAGTTACCACAAATTTCTATGTCCAAATGCGTTCGCATATAAATGTAAAATTAGGTCATAAATGTTCTAGCACTCAACAATCAATAATACATAGTCAAATAATTCTTCAGTCCACGTCAATCAATATTGATAGCAATTAAGTCCATAATTAAACTAACGCTTTTCAATCACATAATGAGGTTTTATTTAGCATAATAGATGTCCATAATGATTTATATAATTCAGTTTAACTTGACAGTATACTATTTGGTCAAATAAACAACATAGGTTAAGGTATGTTAATCTAACGACATTATTATTTAAAATAACGCCACTTAAAGCCTATCTCTTTTAAAATGGCACAATTTTTAACTCAACCAAACCTGATAATAATTAATACTACGATGTTGTTCCTGTAAGTATAGATACAACACAAAAATCTGTTCGTCATTTGGATTTGAAACGAGTTAGATATTTAAAATTTTAATTCACACATATGCTTAGAGTGTATGAACTAAAAAAACATTAAACATTTTCTCACCTTAGCAAACCCATGCTCAACCCATGACCAAGCAGACCTAACCCGCACCCAGTTCTACAGTTCCATCTCCTTCTCCCTCCCTTCCTTCTTCTTCTACAATTCTTGTATCCCAATTCCTCCATTACCGTGCGCACGTCCAAGCCCACCGACCATCTAAACACCTCTCTGACACCACCATCCTACTCTACATCATCTACTCTTCCTATTCGATTTCACTACGTTGAATTCGACCACCTTTTTCCAAGTTATGACTACGCTCCTGTAGTCGATCCCACCTTATAACATGCAAAAATTATCATCACGAAAACCAGGAAAAAATGCCTTGAGTTGTAACTACCACTGTCAAACTCCATGCCATCACTATTGTGCCCTTACTTCTCCTCCCTAGGCCCTAAAAGCTAACCTTAGTTTACCCCTATAACTGTAGTGACCACCACCAAGAACCGAGTACCCATAACATACTTGAACACACAAAACTAACTAGTTTTCGAAGACCAAAACAAAAACAGAGCAAGAACAACCATGAACAATTGCTTGCTACTTGTTTTCATGAACGTATACTACACTTTGAACTTAATATGGACTTTTAAAATCTTCTAGGTTTTGAAGCTTACTTCTTTTTGCTTGCAGACTTTTAATTTTATTAGATGAAGTCGCTACCATTTTGAGGAGGTGGTAAGAAAAAGTAGCAAATGCAATTAACAAAGAATAACCAAGAAGATGAAGTAATTATGCTCATTTTTAAGATAGATATATAAGTAAAATTAAATAAATATTAAATACACAACATACCATTTTGCCCTTTTTAATTATAACAAGTCCTATATCATAATCCATTCAAGTACAAGCATTAAATCCAAGCATTGAAAAATGGAGGTTTTCAGGTACTAAATGTACTTTTAAAGATTTATTTTCATATTTCCCTTTCCTTTTATTTAGAATGCATACACACATACATGCACACAAAACACACGCACACACACATACACACACACACACACACACACACACACACACACACACATATATATATATATATATATATATATATATATTGATGTTAAACATCTTTTCACCCTTTTTTTTTTCTAAAAGTACATATTGAATTATACTTGTCTTTGTTTAATGGCAACATCAAATCATGACTTTTATAAATATACTGATTTCATAAATTCTTTAACTTATACTTTAAGCAGCAATTTTATAATATAGAATATGAAAATTTAAAACATCTATATTATGTAAATGAAGGTTAACTTCAATTATGAATTTAAATTTTAAATATTTAGAGCTTGTTATTACATATATGTAAATTTGAAAATCTTAATATTAAAATATCTTATAACATATAAACATAAATTACATTTTCAAATATATTTTTTAGAATAAAAATACAATGCATACTTAGAACAAAATAAAACTAAATTTTCTATTTAAATTATATAATTTTAAAAAGACTTTTAATATCCTTAAAACCATTACTTGAATGCTTAAAAATAAATTCCCTATCATTGATTACCATTTAAAAAGGAATTTAATTGATTAAAAGCACAAATCGAATATTCAAATAAATTAAATTTTCATAAATTAAATTGATAAAATTCTGGGTTATTACATGTATTATCTTGCATTGCAACCGGATTATTTTTGTGACGCCAACGCGTACAATTTAAGCTACCCAAGATATTTGGAAGTCCACGCTGTTCACCATAGCTAATAGTCGATTGGTACCACTGTCGTTTAGTGCTCTAAGATACTCCGCACCAAATGTTAGACGATAATTTTACAAAATTCTTTTAAGCATTCGTTGGTTGTAGAATCTTCAATTCAGATGCACTCGTCTTGTCTATTAGCGCTTTCCACGTATATTAACATTTATCAGGCACTTTTAATTTTTGATGCGGCGAAAGACCCCATTGACTACATGTTTTATGTCTTGTGTGAAATATAAGATTAAGCTCGCCAACCCTGCCCTGACTCATTCGAATATATCTCTAGACATTCTATACCTTAATTTGAACTTCCTTATATCAAAATATGGATCGTTGTTAAAGTAGTCTACCATAATTCGATCATGCCACTATTGATGATATCTTTTATTTCTCATATCTTTGTACCAGATAACACTACTATTTTGTTCGTAAGATCCTCAATCTGTTGTAACCAAATGAGCTATAGTGCTATAAATACTATTTCTAATTATTGAAAAATGTCGTGCTTATTTCTAATTAGAGAGAGAGAGGAAGAAGAGAAGCTAAAAAAGAATCTTCTTTTTAGAATAAAAGGGTACTTAATTACATAGAAAAGGTTAAAAAATAGGGGTAGAGCTAGTATAAAATACAACACACACAAGAGAAAAACGAATACTACACAACACAAATAACCAGCTCGACCCAGCTACAAACATTAACACAACACAGACACCAAGATACCCACCAAGATACACTTAATATAAACCAAAGATAAACAGACCCTGTAGAAACAATAACGGGAGAAAAGAAACCACCAAGTCTGACAGCAAGAAGATAAACCAGAAAAGAAATCCCATTACTCTAAGAAGGCCCACTGCACCTTACCACTGTTCAAAAAACTCAAACCACAACCTGCCCAAAAGCCAAGGATAACACCAAACCGACTCCAAAACAACAATTGAAAAGGCTACATATCAACCAAATATAAATTCAGAAGAACAAAACCAAAGAATTGCTAAACAGTGAAATAGAATCCAGCAAAACTGTTGAAGATCATCTTTTTGCAATTCCACCTTTAAGAACACCTCCCAGAAAAAATCCTTCTTCCTTTGGTTTTTTTGATTTAGGTTTAGTTTGTTTTTGGGGCACTAGTTGTAACACCCCACCTCCGTTAAGGTCACTCACAAAGGGAATGCCTTAACTTTTGTGGAGCGTTTTAGGTAAAAGATGCAGATAAATTACAAGATAGACAAATAAAGAAGCAGAAAATAAAGTCATTTTAAAAATAATGTGGTTCAGTCAAGCTTTTACAACAATTTGTCTCAGTCATACTTAATAATACATAGAACTTCTGTCTTTATTCAAAAACTTCCAAGTATAAAAGAAGCATAAAAATAACAATGATATTCCCTAATAAAGCATGAACCAACCATAGCAGTGGAAGAGAGAGTCCAAAGCAATACATCGACTATCTTCGAGCTTGGAAAGAAAACTGAGCTAAGTGGTAACATTTCCTCCCTACGAAGCGGGGGGGGGGGAGGGGGAAGAAAAGAGGCGAAATAAACTAGGATAGACATAATTCTGGTAAGTCCAGTGACTTTCAGCATATAAATAGGCAAAAGCATTATGACATGAATAAACTGAATATAAGACAATACCGTGATGACAAGGATAACATACTATTAGCATAGATATGATGAGGCAAGATAAACTAAATGCTCTTCTACTCTTTCTCTGCTTCGCTACTACCTTGTTATTATGATTTTTATATCTCTGATTTTTATATCTCTGCACCCCCTCACTAGTGTCCTAACTAGTAATCTGTGTAAATGATAATATGATAACATGATCCCAATCCCCGCAATTGTGGTAGCCTTCAGGTGTACATCTAATATGAGGATCTTACCTCAACCAGCCTAATTGCCATGAAGATGTTAGATGTACCCTTACTACCCTATCGATCGGCTCCCTACTTGTATTAATGTTCCATGTGTCTGTGTCAATCGGCCCTCTCTTGCGTGTAGATACCCTGTTCTGGCCCTACCATAAGGTGTATCAATCCCTATGATAGCGACCCGACACGATTCAAGATGCACAGTGTATAACTACTGGTACCCAGTGCCTGCTTTTTCCCACTCCGGAGTACGTGCACACCCGTAAACTGTCGGAACCTACACTGCGTACCCTCTGCTGCTATTTTGACCACTTATAATCAGCCCAGTAATCGTGCCCCACCCTGCCTATTTTCAGGGTACCTTGATACATCTATGTGGGTTACTGCTAAAATGGGTCCCCGTTACTAGGGTTTCTTATTGGTTAAGTTTGTGGGCCTATAATTACTAATATTACCCACGAACCCGATATGTACTTAACCCTCCCTTTGATTCGAACATGTTTACTTAATGGTTAAGTTTATGGGCCTATATTTACTAATATTACCACCAACCCGATATGTACTTAACCCTCCCATACATTATGTCATATTGGTTAAGTGTTGTCCATTCATGTTAACTTAACCCACCTACTCATCATGTCATGTTGATTAAGTGTTTCTGATTAACCCTTCTCACTCGTCATGTTGGATTGGTTAAGTGTTTCTTATTAACTTAACCCCGTTCATTCACCATGTTATATTGGTTAAGTATTTCCCATTAACTTAACCCCATTCGTTCATCAAGTTAAATCGGTTAAGTATTTCTTAACCCCAAGCGTTCATCATGTTGTATTGGTTAAGGGTCATAAATCAATTCAAGTTAACTTAAACTACCCATTTGTCATGTTACTTTGGTTAAGTGTTGCCTTATTGTGTTAACTTAACCCTTCCATGCGTCCTGTTATATTGGTTAAGTGTTGCTCTCTGGTTTTAACTTAACCCTACCCATTCATCATGTCATATTGGTTGAGTGTTTCTTATTTACTTAATTCTACTCATTCATCATGTCATATTGGTTAAGTTATGAAACGCCCCACCTCCGTTAAGGTCACTCACAAAGGGAATGCCTTAAGTTTGGTGGAGGGTTATAGGTACAAGACACAGAAAATTTTACAAGATAGATAAGTATAAGTAGCGGAATTCAAATCATTTATTGAATACGTGGTTCAATACAAAGGCATTACATCAAATTGTCTCAAAACAACTTCCCAAAACATTACAACATAATTTCTATCTTGATTATTTAATAAAGAAGCATAAATCATAAATAAAACTGCAAAAATCCCCAAGGATAATGTCCAAGAGCCATAGCCAAGATTGAGAGAGAGTCCAAATCATACATCTACTTTCTTGAAGCTTGCAAAGGGTCTGACTAAGCTGCAGTATTCCCTCCCTATGGACCTAGGGGGAAACGAAAGAAAACGGGTCAGACAATAAGTCTGGTAAGTTCGGTGATTACTAGTATTTAAACAAGGAAAGGGATCATGACAGTAATAATAGAACATAGGATAATACCCTAATATAAGATAAGAGGAACATGTGATCGCACCCATTACTATAATCTATGCACCTACTTAACCATTAGTTCCACCGGCCCTATGTGATTATAAAAAACGATCCCCTTAATGATCGGCTCCTACTCGTATGCATTCATATCCTATATCATTCGGCCCCGTTTGACTGTAGATACCTGTGTTGGTCCCACCATAGGGTGTATCAGTCCCTCTGGTGGCAACCCGACAAGATTCAGGATGCACAGTGTATACTACTGATGCCCAGTGCCTGATTTTTTCGCTCCGGAGTACGTGCATGCCCATACTCCGTCGGAACCTACACTGGTCCACTAACCACCAACGTTTTGACCACTTATACTCAGCCCAGTAATCGTGCCCCTCCCTGCCTAGTTTCAGGGTACCATGATACATCTATGTGGGTTACTGCTGAAATGGGTCCCCGTTACTACGGTTTTCTAATCAACATGTTTATTTGGCTAAGTGTCCAAGTTTACTTAACCCCGCCCATTCGTTTAGTTAACATGTTGAATCGGTTAAGTGTTTTCCTAATTGACTTAACCCTACCAATCCTAACTTAGCTTTAATTTGTTAAAGCACCAACCACTCACATTAGACAGGTCTTGTTGTGGTCACTTGATGTGTCAGTCAGTTCCGGGCAGGGTTACACCGCAACTCAGTCTAACCTCGGGTTCTTTTTGGGCTTGATGCACTAACCACCCACATTAGACAGGTCTTGCTGTGGTCACTGGATATGCCGGTTGGTTCCGGGCAGATTTACACCACAACTCAGTCTAACCTCGGGTTAGGCATATTCTTCTTTTTCAATATTCACATTTTTTATATATATGTCTAATTTCTATGTGTGAATTAAATTTAATTTAATCATGCCATAATTATCCGTTGATTATGCTCACCATAAATGGTATATCAAATATACCATTTTATGAACAATTCTATGCGATGAATTTTCATATTTTCCCATCGCTATCCCTGTGGAACGTACGCATGAATCACATAAAATGTTGGGCTAGTAAATTAGCCCAACCCATAAACAAGGAAAGGGGTAATAAACAAGGGACATGAAATAAAGATAAAATAACATAATTTCAACTTGTCATGTGAAACTTGGCATAGAGGTATCATTTAACATTAACTAAATGGGCAAAGGTGAACTTGTGACTAAGTTGGGTCTAGTTGTCTTGTAAATTTGACAAGGGTCTAGTATGGAGGTTCAACATATAATCACAGTTTCAACCCACAACTTAGCATACTAACTTATGCATGTCAAAACATAAGAAAATTATTATCAACGTATTTGGATCATAACTTAACATAATGACTTATATGTTAAAACATAAGAGGACTACAATTCCAAGTTTTTCAACATAAATAGATTCAATCCTAACATGAATATACATGAGTGTTGATATAACATATAAGCATGTTTCTAAGATCATAAACTTGTAAATAACCACCCATTTATAACATGACATGTTCTACCATTTAATTGGTAAAATAAATCCATTACCCAATCATAATAGATCCCAATAGCACACAATATGTTCATCACCATAAGCATATAGACATGATTAATATACAATATGTTCATCACCACAAGCATGTAGACATAATTAATATACAACATGTTCATCGCCACAAGCATATAGACATGATTAATTACAACGATACTTTAAGATGAACGAAAATCAAATCTTATACATAAGCATCATTCTATATTCACATTACAACATGTCATGATTCAATTGAAAGAACGTTTAAATCTGCGTAATAACCAACTTACAAACTAAAAAGGAATTCTTGCGTTCTAAAATCTGAATTCTGAAATTGGTTAGCTCGCCTTTGATGTAGATCGTTGAAGTTGATAATCTTTTAATTTGATTTAGGTTCTTATCTTGTCTTTGAATTGGTGATGGCTACTCCAAGTTTTCCATTGACAACATGATAGTTCTAGGATTATTTTTGTGAATTTTAGGTTTGAGTATAGGGTTGTTTATATAGAATTTCAACTCAATTTGAGCCGTCAGATGATCCTAGGGTTAATCACAGCCATC
The DNA here is from genome assembly GCA_030737875.1 of Allium sativum. Classification (NCBI taxonomy): domain Eukaryota; kingdom Viridiplantae; phylum Streptophyta; class Magnoliopsida; order Asparagales; family Amaryllidaceae; genus Allium; species Allium sativum. Next base: position 469,543,660 of record CM060918.1, read on the forward strand.
CAGTGAAGATAGGGTGACACCTCGGCCCTAGTGACTCAGCTCTGAGTCACAAAATCGTCACCTTTCAGGTCTGCCGGGGGGCGGGGAGGGGGGGGGCAGGTCGACCCCTAGCTCGACCTGTAGGGGGGAGGTCGACACTAGGGTCGACCCCCTGGTTAACCCCCTGGTCGACCTATGTCCTGGGCGGGAATTTTCCCGCCCAGCCCACTTCTGTGTTCTGATTCGAATTTGAATTTGTTTTCAAGCTGTTTGAATTTATTTGAATTTTCTAGAATCTTCCGACAGCCATAACTTCTTCATACGAAGTCCAATTTACGCAAACTCGGACTCTATCTCAACCAGAATTCCGAGACGTACACAATGGCGTAACCCGTTTCCCTTAATTCTCACATTTTAAATTAAGTATTGTTTAATTCGTTACTATATCGTTAACAGAAAATACGGGGTGTCACATTCTCACCTCCTTTTAGGATTTCGTCCCTGAAATCTTCAAGTCGAAAAGAACTTATATCCCACCACCCATCTACTCAACCTTCAAACACAGGCGTCCATTGTCCTCAAAAGATTTCTAATTCTTCATAATCATATGCATTGTGTGTATATGTCCTTATCTAATGCAAAATCAGGTGGTCTACTGATTCAGTTGACCTCCTTAATGCAAATTATGTCAGTGCCATGAGTCCATTATGAATGCAATATTTCCTACTCAAAATTTTCTACATTAGTGCACAATCATTCATACAAATGCAATGTCCATATGATAACACATCAGTTTCAATCCATACACCAATACATATATGCATATGCAATATGGAAGTGACTGAGCCGATCTAATACCTAACGTGTGTGTATATGCATCCACTAGCAACCATTAGCAACCACTTGCAACCATCAATCATAACATGTTTCAATTACATGTTTACATCCAAACAGGTTCCTCCTTAAGGATAAAGGATAGGATCGAGGAGATAAAAGATAGATACGAGCATAAACTTAAGGAAAAAGAGATTAAGAATGTACCCTCAAAAAGAAAAGGGTAGGCTGCACGTATTCTGTCCTCAGTTTCCCAAGTCGCGTCTTCCTCGCTCCATTGAACTTTGACGAGCTTAACTTCATGGTTGCGTAGCTTTTTGATTATGTTCCCAAGATACGGGTTGGAACTCTCCTCACAGTTGCTTCTCGTCCAACTTCAACTTCCTCTAGCATAATTGGTTCTACCACTTTCGCAGACTCATGTAAGCATTTCCGCAAGTGAGAGACATGAAAGACATTATGAACCACGGCCAACCTTTCGGTGAGCTGTACCCTATAAGCCATCTTCCCAATCTTCTCGATGATAGGGAACGACCCTACAAATCTTAGTGCTAACTTTCCTGCGGATCCAAAGCGAACGACGTTCCTCAAAGGAGATACTTTAAGGAACACCTTGTCTCCAACTTCGAACTCAAGGTCAGTTCTTCTTTTGTCTGCATAGGACTTCTGTCTATCTTGGGCAGTCTTCATTCTTCTTCGTATCAAATCTACTTTCTCTGAAGTTTCCCTAATCATTCTGGTCCAAGTATGAGCTTGTCTGTGGACTCCCACCAGCAAGTTGGTGACCTGCACGGTCTTCCATATAAAGCTTCGAAAGGCGCCATGCCTATGGTGGATTGGTAGCTGTTGTTGTAAGAAAATTCCACCAAAGGTAGATGATCCTCCCATGTACCTCCGAAGTCAAGAATGCATAGTCTCAAGAGGTCTTCTAATACTCTGTTGACTCTTTCCGTTTGGCCATTGGTTTGAGGGTGACAGGCCGTGCTTAAGCATAACTGTGTGCCTACAGCCTCTTGTAAACTCTTCCAAAATTCGCTCGTAAAGATAGGGTCTCGATCACTCACTATGCTGGAGGGTATCCCATGGAGTCGAACTATCTCTTTGAGATATATGGATGCTAGAGATGAGGCAGTCCTTCTACTCTTGACGAGTTTAAAGTGGGCGCTTTTTGTGAGCCTGTCCACTGTTACCCAAATGATGGTATTGCCCCTTCTTGACTTAGGCAACCCATCTTTAAAGTCCATCGAGATGATATCCCATTTCTATTGTGGGACTTCTAGAGGATGGAGCAGACCACCAGGCTTCTTCTGCTCCGCCTTGACTTGTTGGCATATTAAACACTTAGAAACAAATTCAGCTACGTCTTTCTTCATGCCATTCCAAAAGAAAACTCTTTTGATGTCTTTATACATTTTTTCTCCGCCTGGGTGTATGGTCAGCATGGAATGGTGTGCCTCTTCTAGAACCGCCTTCAACAAATCCCTTATTTGGGGGACGCACAGTCTTCCATCTCGTCTCAACCAGCCCTTGGCATCAATGGAGTATCTATTGAGGTGACTGGAAGTATCACCCCTAATTAACTGTTCCATCACATCGGCTAGCTGAGGGTCTTCTCTTTGCGTGGCTCCGATTGAGTCTAATAGAGTTGGCCGCACTTCCGATGTTGCTAGCAAGTCAGGTACAAAGTCAGAGGAGGGTTTGAAGTTAAAGCTTGCTATGAACTCCAAGCTTTGCCTTTCCACAAAGAGAGGGCTTAAGGCCAACTTCTTTCTACTTAAAGCGTCTACTACTGCATTTCCCTTGCTAGGAGTGTAGGAAATCTCAAAATCGAACGAGGCAAGAAACTCCATCCATCTTTGCTGCCTCAAATTGAGATCATTCTGAGAGAAAAGGTACTTCAACGATTTATGGTCAGTATACAGTTCAAAATTTTCACCTAGGAGATAATGGTGCCAAGACTTAAGCGCAAAAACGATGGCTGCCAACTCTAGGTCGTGGGTTGGGTAGTTTTTCTCGTGTACTTTCAACTGCCTTACACCATAAGCTACTACCTTCCCTTCTTACATCAGAACAACACCTAGTCCCGTTCCGCAAGCATCTGCGTAAACCGTAAACATCTTGCTTCCATCAGGCAATGTCATAACTGGGGCTGTTGTTAGAGCCCTTTTCAAGCGTTGGAACGCAATATTGCAATACAAATCCCAATTGAAAGCTAGGTTCTTCTTTGTCAACCTTGTCAGTGGAGCTGAGATTTTTGCAAAATCCTTGAAAACTTTTCGATAAAAGACTGCTAGCCCAAGAAAGCTTCGGACTTCGGTTGCGTTCCGAGGAACCTTCCAATCTTGCACAACAACCACTTTCGCGGGGTCCACAGCTATCCCCTCTTTTGACACCACGTGTCCAAGGAACCTAACTTCTTCTCTCCAGAAATGGCATTTGGAGAATTTCGCCTTCAACTGATGTGCAAGGAGAGTATCCATGACTTCTTTTAGATGCTGAGCATGCTCTTCCTCATTCTTTGAGAAGATCAAAATATCGTCTACGAAGACCACCACAAACTTATTGAGGAATTCTCGGAACACCCAGCTCATTAAATCAACAAAGTAAGCGGGTGCATTTGTCAAGCCGAAGGGCATGACAAGCCACTCAAAGAAACCATCTAGAGTTTTGAACGCGGACTTATCAATGCTGTCTTCAGCCACCCTTAGCTGGTGAAACCCGGTAGCCAAATCTACTTGGGAGAAAACCGATGCACCTACAAGCTGATCGAACAAATCATCTATTCTCGAGAGTGGGTGCCTATTCCTTTTGGTCAGCTTGTTTAGCTCTCTATAATCAACGCATAGCCGAAGCGAACCGTTCGCTTTAGTGGCGAACACCACTGGAGCGCCCCATTCAGAAATACTCTGCCTTATAAACCCCTTCTCAAGCAATTCTTTAACATGCTTTCTGAGTTCTTTCCTCTCCCTCAGAGCCATGTGTCTAACGGGTAAAGCAATGGGTTTTGCATTGTCCACGAGGTATATGCGAAAGTCTATCTCCCGCTTCAGATGTAAGCCCTTTACCTCTTCAAACACATCCGAGTATTCATGGACTACCCTTACAGACTGCAAGTTCTCAACGGATGCATCAAGAGATTCTAGATAACTAAGCATAACGGAGTTCATGGATTACAAGAAATTTCGAGAGTGTTACCGAGGCGAGTCATGAGTCTAACCACTCTCTTTTCACAATCGAGGACGGCACCATTACTGGATAGCCAGTCCATGCCTAGAATCAACCCATAGCCCGTGAAGCCCAAAACAAAGGCAAACCCAACGCTTAGTATAGATAATTTCAAATCCAAACAAACCGTTGACAAATAAGCTGATCCCCCAATTGGATTTGAAACAACCAAGGGATCCTCTACTATACTGGTGTCTAGGTGCAGAGATTCCACTAAAGCAGTAGATATAAAAGAGTGCAATGCGCCAGAGTCAAATAGTGTACGAACAGGATGATAAAAAATATAGACTAAACTTTCGACAGAAATATTTCTACCTCGTTCCTACGAAGGTGCCGTGAGAGCGTGAACTTGTCCTCCAGAAGAAGGTCCAGCTCCCTGCCCTTGCTTCCTTGGGCAAGCCCTAGCCATGTGTCATGTCTTCCCATAGTGAAAATAGCCACCCATCTTTCTTTTCTTCTTCATGCAGTCTTTGATCAGATGTCCAGGAATGCCACAAAAATTACATTTTCTCTTTTCATGGGGTTTGTTGTTCTTCCCGCCTTTCTTTGAATCAGCCTTCTTGTTCTGCGACCCCTCCCCTTCTTATCTTGAGGCACTTCCTCTTTTGCTTCATTCTTGCCCTTGTCTTCCTCATGTAAGAGTGCCATGTCCACTAACCTTTCGTAAGTAGCCCCCATAGGTATATGGGTCATAGCACAGCTGTGAAGTGGCTCATTCAATCCTTTGACAAAACGAAGAGCCTTCTTATGAGGAGTATTCACTAAGTCCAGTCCGAATCGGGCCAGTTGATTTAATTGATTGACGTACTCCTTGACCGTCATATTTTCTTTCTTAAGAGATAAGAACTTTTCCAGCTTTAGACTTCGCTCAACTTGTGAGAGGAATTTCATCTCAAACCTTATTCTGAAATCCATCCATGTGTCAACTGGTCTTTCAGCATTAGTGACTTCCCACCAATAGGAAGCTTCGTCCTTGAGCAACCATACAGCCAGCTGTATCGTCTGCCTATCGTCCACCTCGAAGATAACGAACAAATCCTCAGTTTCTTTGAGCCAGTCCCTGTCTTCTACGAATGATTCAGTTCCCTTGAAATCCTTTCCACCCATGGCCCTAAAGTCCCTACAAATCTTTGAGAAAGCATTTGCATGAGGAGGAGGAGGAGGAGGAACTGCTGCAGCTGGAGGAGGAGGAATATCTGCTGGGCCTGCGTCGTTGGCCCTAGCCTCTAAGTACCTCCTGAACCATCCAGGTATCGGTACGCCCTCTGGAAGGTTAAGATTCCCAGACATGCTGAAACGAAAAAGAAAAGATTCAAAACGAAGGATAGAAAGATAGTGCATATGGCATTGGGGATTATGCCTTTTTAAATTAAAACAACACACTTTCTTGTAAAATGCTTCTTTATATTTCTTTTTTGAAAATAATTTTCAAAAAGTCTTATCTGATCTGGTAAACCTTTGCTCTGATACCAAGTGAAACACCCCACCTCCGTTAAGGTCACTCACAAAGGGAATGCCTTAAGTTCGGTGGAGGGTTATAGGTATAAGACATAGAAAATTTTACAAGACAGATAAGTATAAGCAGCGGAATTCAAATCATTTACTGAATACGTGGTTCAACACAAAAGCATTACATCAAATTGTCTCAAAACAACTTCCCAAAACATTACAACATAATTTCTGTCTTGATTATTTAATAAAGAAGAATAAATCATGAATAAAACTGCATAAATCCCTAAGGATAATGTCCAAGAGCCATAGCCAAGATTGAGAGAGAGTCCAAATCATACATCTACTTTCTTGAAGCTTACAAAGGGTCTGACTAAGCTGCAATATTCCCTCCCTGTGGACCTGGGAGGGAATGAAAGAAAAGAATGACGAAAGAAAACGAGTCAGACAATAAGTCTGGTAAATTCGGTGATTGCTAGTATTTAAACAAGGAAAGGGATCATGACAGTAATAACAGAACATAGGATAATACCCTAATATAAGATAAGAGGAACATGTGATCGCAACCATTACTATAATCTCTGCACCTACTTAACCATTGGATCCACCAGCCCTACGTGTTTATAACAAACGATCCCCCTAATGATCGGCTCTTACTCGTATGCTTTCTATCCTGTGTCATTCGGCCCTGCTTGACTGTAGATACCTGTTCTGGTCCCACCATGGAGTGTATCAGTCCCTCTGGTGGCAACCCAACACAATTCAGGATGCACAGTGTATACTACTGATGCCCAGTGCCTGATTTTTCCACTTCGGAGTACGTGCACGCCCATACTCTATCGGAACCTACACTGGCCCACCAACCGCCGACGTTTTGACCACTTATACTCAGCCCAGTAATCGTGCCCCACCCTGCCTAGTTTCAGGGTACCATGATACATCTATGTGGGTTACTTCTGAAATGGGTCCCCGTTACTAGGGTTTTCTAATCAACATGTTTATTTGGCTAAGGGTCCAAGTTTACTTAACCCCACCCATTCATTTAGTTAACATGTTGAATTGGTTAAGTCTTTTCCTAATTGACTTAACCCTACCAATCCTGACTTAGCTTTAATTTGTTAAAGCACCAATCACTCACATTAGACAGGTCTTGTTGTGGTCACTGGATGTGCCGGTCGGTTCCGGGCAGGTTTACGCCACAACTCAGCCTAACTTCGGGTTCTTTTTGGGCTTGATGCACTAACCACCCACATTAGGCAGGGCTTGTTGTGGTCACTGGATATGCCGGTTGGTTCCGGGCAGATTTGCACCACAACTCAGTCTGACCTCGGGTTAGGCATATTCGTCTTTTTCTGTATTCACATTTTTTTTATATATGTCTAATTTCTTTATGTGAATTTAATTTTATTTAATCATGTCATAATTATCCTTTGGTTGTGCTCGCCATAAATGGTATATCAAATATACCATTTTATGAACAAATCTATGCCATGAATTTTCATATTTTCCCATCGCTACCCCCGTGGAACGTACGCATGAATCACATAAAATGTTGGGCTAGTAAACTAGCCCAATCCATAAACAAGGAAAGGGGTAATAAACAAGAGACATGAAATAAAGATAAAATAACATAATTTCAACTTGTCATGTGAAACTTGGCAAAGAGATATCATTTAACTTTAACTAAATGGGCAAAGGTGAACTTGTGACTAAGTTGGGTCTAGTTGTCCTGTAAATTTGACAAGGGTCTAGCATGGAGGTTCAACATATAATCACAGTTTCAACCCACAACTTAGCATATTAACTTATGTATGTCAAAACATAAGAAAACTACTATCAACGTATTTGGATCATAACTTAACATAATGACTTATGTGTTAAAACATAAGAGGACTACAATTCCAAGTTTTTCAACATAAATAGATTCAATCCTAACATGAATATACATGAGTGTTGATCTAATATATAAGCATATGTCTAAGATCATAAACTCGCAAATAACCACCCATTTATAACATGACATGTTCTACCATTCATTGGTAAAATAAATCCATTACCCAATCATAATAGATCCCAATAACACATAATATGCTCATCACCATAAGCATATAGACATGATTAATATACAATACGTTCATCACCACGAGCATGTAGACATGATTAATATACAACATGTTCATCGCCACAAGCATATATACATGATTAATTACAACGATACTTTAAGATGAACGAAAATCGAATCTTATACATAAGCATCATTCTATATTCACATTACAACATGTCATGATTCAATTGAAAGATCTGCGTAATAACCAACTTACAAACTAAAAGGGAATTCTTGCGTTCTGAAATATGAATTCTGAAATTGGTTAGCTCGCCTTTGATCTAGATCGTTGAATTTGATAATCTTTTAATTTGATTTAGGCTCTTATCTTGTCTTTGAATTGGTGACGGCTACTCCAAGTTTTCCATTGACAGCATGATAGTTCTAGGATTATTTTTGTGTGAATTTTAGGTTTGAGCATAGGGTTGTTTATATAGAATTTCAACTCAATTTGAGCCGTCAGATGATCATAGGGTTAACCACAGCCATCCAGTGAAGATATGGTGACAACTCAGCCCTAGTGACTCAGCTCTGAGTCACAAAATCGTCACCTTTCACATCTGCCTGTGGGTCAGGTCGACCCCCCAGGTCGACCTGTAGGGGGGAGGTCGACACTAGGGACGACCCCTTGGTCGACCTGGGTCCTGGGCGGGAATTTTCCCACCCAGCCCGCTTCTGTTTTCTGATTCGAATTTGAATTTTTTTCGAGCTGTTTGAATTTATTTGAATTTTCAGGAATCTTCCGACAGCCATAACTTCTTCATACAAAATCCAATTTACGCAAACTCGGACTCTATCTCAACCAGAATTCCGAGACGAAAACAATGGCGTAACCCGTTTCCCTTAATTCTCATATTTTAAATTAAGTATTGTTTAATTTGTTACTATATTGTTAATAGAAAATACGGGGTGTTACAAGTTAACTCTGCTCACTTGTCTAGTTAACATGTTATAACGGTTAAGTTTTACTTAACCCCACCTTCTTGTCTAATTAAGATGTTATAACGGTTAAGTGTTTTAAATTTTACTTAACCTCACCATCTTATTGTCTAATTAACATGTTATAACGGTTAAGTGTTGCCTTAGTTAACTTAACCCTACCATTCTTTACATGTCTTGTTCATTAGCATTAATTGATTTATTAATGCACCAACCTCTCAAGTTAGATCTATGTTGTTGCGATTACTGGATATGCCGGGCAGTTCTGGGCAGTTTTACACCACAACTCAATCTAACCTCGGGTTTTTCTTCGGCATGATGCACTAACCTCTCACATTAGATAGGTGTTGCTGCGGTTACTGGGTGTGCCGGGAGGTTCCGGGCAGTTTTACACCACAACTCAATATAACCTCGGCTTAGGCAAGTTTTTCTTTTAGCATATTAACCATACATGTCCAAGTCTAGATTTTATGTGCTAATTATCCCAACTAGTCATGTTCCAATTCTCAAGTTATACCTCAACAAAGCTAATTTCAAGTTAAACCTCACAAATTCAAATTCAAGTTATTACTCAAAATAGGTTACACCCAATTTTCCCAAATTTGCAATAATAGTCATGCCCCAAAAATCACAATATAACACATGCCCTATGGTTTAGTCATATTACACGTACAAAATATTCTCTAAAAACCCCCAAATCATGAGTCACAGTATAAACTATGCCAAATTATAGCTTTTAATTACAGTGCATGCCAATTACCCAAAATCCCAATTTAGGCGTGTTCACATTTAACAATTATCCCTATCTTACTACAGGTTTTCACGCCTAAGCCATACATCACAATAATCTCCTTCTTCCAAGTCAAAAACTATCACATATATATACACCCCAATTTTAAGTCTCAAACCACAACATGTACTATGCCTTACATACTTACAGTTCAATTTATGGCCAAATCCCAAGTCATAGGTCCAATATACTTTATGCCTCAAATCTCAAGTCATATGTTCAATACACTTTATGTTTTAAACATAACATATGTTAGGTCCTCAAATCAGTTACAAATCAGTTATGCCCAATTATACATAATTCATTACTTTTCCCAATTTTGGCGTTGGTTATGTTCAAATCATATATTACGCCCAATTTTATTTCCAACGTGCATTCATCTCTTATGAGATTTGGCTCAGGGTCGCAGTAGCCTGGCTTTAAAAACAGAAAGGCAAGAAGGAAAGTAGAGGCAAAGAATGGACATAATAATATCAAATGATCTAGATCCAATGGATTTAGAAAGACAGATAGAAATATGCATAGTCTTAGATTCAGATTTATTACGATGTCAGAATCACAATTGAATTTTACTTCTGGAAGTAACATGAACTTTCAAATTACAGAACGGTCTTGAATTCTGGGATCTGATTTCTGAATTTGAAAAGCAATCCCTTGACGTAGACTATCGATTCTCTAAATTAGATTTGATTCGTAGCTTCTAACTTACTTTCTAGTTTGCTTCCTAGTTGAAGAAGAAATGGTGGCTAGGCTAGGTTGACCATGGACAACATGGTGGCTCCTTGGAATGAAATTGTGTGATTTAGGGTTGAGGATTAAGGTTGCTTCTATAGAGGTTTAGACTTATGTGAACCTTTAAATCAACCCAGGAGCAATCACAACCATCCAGACAAGATAAAACTATCCATAAATTTCCACCTCTACCCTAGTGACTCAGCAACAACTCACAAATCGTCACTGTTTGGATCTGGGTGAGGGAGTCGACCCCTATATGGGGGTCGACACCTATGTCGACCCCCCTAGGGGGGAGACGACCCCTATGGGCGGGATTTTTCACGCCCAGCTGATCTACGTGATTTTTGAAATTCGAACACTTTTGTTTATTTAATTATATAATTTTCTGTTTGAACATGAAATCTTCTAAACTCCATAACTTCTTCATACGGAGTCCGATTCACGAAACTCGTACTCTTTCTCAAGCAGAATTCCGAGATGAACGCAATGGCATAACCCATTTCCCTTAATTCTCACTTTTACAATTAAGTATTCTTTAATTCGTTATTTTAATATTCACAGAAAATATGGGGTGTTACATTCTCCCCTCCTTTAAAGGATTTCGTCCCCAAAATCTCCAAGTCAAGGAGAATATATCCTAACATCCAACATCCATCTACTCAACCATTCAATCACATGCGTCCATAGTCCTTAAAAATATTTCTAATGCTTTTCATGAACATATGCATAGTGTGTGTATATGTCCTTATCTAATGCAAAACCAGGCGGTCTACTGATTCAGTTGACCTCCTTAATGCGAATTATGTCAGTGCCATGAGTCCATCATGTTTGCAATTATTCCTAATCGTACTTTATAACTTCTACATGAGTGCACAATCATTCATACAAATGCAACATTCATATGATAACACATCAAGTTTCAATTCATATATATAAAAATTCACTCATGCATATGCAATATGAAAGTGACTGAGCCGATCTAGTGCCTAATGTGTGTATATGCATCCACGAGCAACCACTAGCAAACACTTACATCCATTTGCATCCACCAAACATAACATGTCTCAAACACATGTTTACATCCATTGGCTTCTACCTAAGGATCGAGGATAGGAAACTTTAAGGATAAAGACTAGCAAATAAATTTTACAGAAAAAGAAAGATCAAGGATATACCCTAAAAAAAGGGTATTATGCGCGTATCTAGTCTTCAGTCTTCTAAGTTGCATCTTCTTGAGCTTCATTCCATATTACTCTGACTGTCTTAATTTCACGATTTGTGTAGCTTCTTAAGTTATGTTTTTAGGATATGCGTTGTAACTCATTTCACTATCGCGTTCCATTCCACCTTTTCTTCTTGGCATTACCACTTCTGCCGTGTCATGTTAACATCCCCAGAACAGATGCTAACCATCTTACCAAGTGTATATACTATGATGATTAGATTCTTCTTCGTCAATCTAGTAAGTGGTGCCTGATACCTTTACAAAGTCCTTAATTAACTTCCCATACCAGGTCGCTAATCCAAGAAAACTTCTTGCTCCCGTTGAATTCCTTAGGACCTTCTAACCCTGCACCGCAACTGCTTTTGCGGGATCTACCGCTATCCCTTCTTTGGGCGCCACATGTCCTAGAAACCTTACTTCTTCTCTACAAAAATGACATTTTTGGAGAACTTTGCCTTAAGTTGATGTGCTTGGAGGGTATCCGAGACTTCTCTTAGATGCAAAGCATGTTCTTCCTCATTCCAAAATATCATCTATGCACAAGCGAAGTGAACCATCCGCCTTTGTAGCGAAAACGACTGGAGCACCCCATTTAGAAATATTTCGCCTTATGAACCCTTTTTCAAGTAACTCTTTTACTTGTTTACTGAGCCCTTCCTTTCCCTTGGATTCATGTGTCATACAGGTAATGCAACTGGTTTTGCATTGTCAACTAGATATATGCGGAAGTCTATATCGCGTTTTAAGGGGATAAACCCCTAACCTAATCAAAAACCTCTGTGTACTCATGGGCTACTCTAGCGGATCGCAAGTCGTCGATAAATGTATCAAGTGATTCTAGGTAGCTAAGCCTAACGAATCCCTTAAGATCACACGAAATCTCGAGGGTATTCCCGAAGCAAGTCAAAAGTCTAACTACCCTCCTTTCACAATCACTAGCTAAGCAATCCATGCCAAGAATCATCCCATAGCCCATGAGACCAAAAACATAAGCATTACACTTAAACTCAATACTTAACATAGCTATTCTCAAATCCTTACAAACCGAAGACAAATGAGATGAACCACCAATTGGATTTGAGACAATAATGGGATCCTCTAGTATACAAGCTCTAGGGTGCAGAGACTCAACTATGGAAGCAGATATAAAAGAATGTGAAGCGGTAAAATCAAAAGAATACTAATAGGATGATCCAAAAAGAAAACTAAACTTTTTAGCCGAAGCATTACTACCTCTATTAGGTACGCTGGCGGTGAGAGTATGCACTTGCCCTCCGAAAAATCCTGTCCTTTGTTCTTGCCCTTGTCCTTAATTGTATGACCCGTTATACCATAATAACGACACTTCCTCTTGTCTTAGGTTTTCCTATTTTTTCCTCCTTCGTGAACCAAGTCCATATCCATGAGTTTCTCATACTTGGGTTGAGTTCCTTATCCAAACTCCCTTATTCTCATCTTTGCCATCTTTGTGTAACTTGTTGACAAGTCTCTTGCCACCGCACAGAAAACCCTACAAACCTCGAAAGAAAATTAGCCGCAGGTGAAACTCCTGCGGCTATATATGGAAGTTGGGCACTTCTTTGCCCTTTGACAGATGTCGTAGTCTCATCAAGCCTACGGAACCATGCCGCGATGAGGTTACCTCCCAGAAAGCCAGAAGCCCTGGAGACTCAGTAAAGAAGGAAAACAAGAATTCAAACAGAGGAACGAAAGATAGTGCATATGGCTTTGGGGAATATGCCTTTAAAATAAAACTTTTCTTTAGAAAATGCTTCTTTAAAACCATTTTGAAAATAATTTTTCAAATCTTTTATCTGATCTAGTAACCTTCAGCTTTGATACCACGTGTAACACCCCACCGTCGTTAAGGTCACTCGCAAAGGGAATGCCTTAACTTTGGTGTAGCATTTTAGGTAAAAGATGCAGATAAATTACAAGACAGAAAAATAAAGTAGCGGAAAATAAAGTCATTTTAAAAACAATGTGGTTCAGTCAAGCTTTTACAACAATTTGTCTCAATTATACTTAAAAATAATACATAGAACTTCTCTCTTGATTCAAAAACTTCCAAGTATAAAAGAAGCATAAAAATAACAATGATATTCCCCAATAAAGCATGAACCAGCCATAGCAGTGGAAGAGAGAGTCCAAAGCAATACATCAACTATCTTCGAGCTTGGAAAGAAAACTGAGCTAAGTGGTAACATTTCCTCCCTGCGTACCTGGAGGGAGGGGGGAACGGAAGAAAAGAGGCGAAACAAACTAGTTCAGACATAAGTCTGGTAAGTCCAATGACTTTCAGCACATAAATAGGCAAAAGCATTATGACATGAATAAACTGAATATACGACAATACCGTGATGACAAGGATAATAAGATAACATACTATTATTATAGATATGATAAGGCAAGATAAACTGAATGCGCTTATACTCTTTCTCTACTTCGCTACTACCTTGTTATTCTGATTTTTATATCTCTGCACCACCTAAGTAATGTCCCAACTAGTAATCTGTGTAAAATGATAATATGATAACGTGATCCCAATCTCCGCAAATGTGGTAGCTTTTAGGTGTACATCTAGTATGAAGATCTTACCTCAACCAGCCTAATTGCAATGAAGATGTTAGATTTACCCTTACTACCCTATCGATCGGCTCCCTACTTGTATTAATATTCCATGTGTCTGTGTCAATCGGCCCTCTCTTGCGTGTAGATACCCTGTGCTGGCCCCACCATAAGGTATATCAATCCCTATGATAGCGATCCGATACGATTAAAGATGCACAGTGTATAACTACTTGTACCCAGTGCCTGCTTTTTCCCACTCCGGAGTACGTGCACTCCCGTAAACCGTTAGAACCTACACTGACGTACCCCCAGCCGCTATTTTGACCGCTTATAACCAGCCCAGTAATCGTGCCCCACCCTGCCTAGTTTCAGGGTACCTTGATACATCTATGTGTGTTACTGCTGAAATGGGTCCCCGTTACTAGGGTTTCTTATTGGTTAAGTTTGTGGGCTTATATTTACTAATATTACCCACCAACCCGATATGTACTTGACCCTCCCACTGATTCAAACATGTTTACTTAATGGTTAAGTTTGTGGGTCTACATTTACTAATATTGCCCACCAACCCGATATGTACTTAACCCTCCCATACATTATGTCACATTGGTTAAGTGTTGTCCATTAATGTTAACTTAACCCACCTATTCATCATGTCAAGTTGGTTAAGTGTTTATTATTAACCCTTCTCACTCGTCATGTTGGATTGGTTAAGTGTTTCCTATTAACTTAACCCCGTTCATTCACCATGTTATATTGGTTAAGTATTTCCCATTAACTTAACCCCATTCGTTCATCAAGTTAAATCGGCTAAGTGTTTCTTAACCCCACGCGTTCATCATGCTGTATTGGTTAAGTGTCATAAATCAATTCAAGTTAACTTAACCCACCCACTTGTTGTGTTACTTTGGTTAAGTGTTGCCTTCTTGTGTTAACTTAACCCTTCCATGCATCCTGTTATATTGGTTAAGTGTTGCTCTCTAATTTTTTTTTTGAAAAGCAAATGAACTTTATTCACAACAGCAAAATTAGAAACAACATTCATCTAATACTGTTAGCATTGAGGATAAATAAGATAAGATTTATACATGCAAAATAAAAAAAACCTCAATGCTAACAAAAAACAAAACTCCTAATCACTAATTATAGTTTATAAACTACTCTCCATACTCAACTAAATATCAAAAAAGTATCATAGTAGCCAAACAGATTGCCAAATAGAATTGGCAACAGAATATAATGATTGGAGCAATTGAATTTCCAAATAGAATTGCCAGACTTGAACCATAAATCATCCATTCTTCTTCAGGATTGCATTGATAATCACAGAGAAAAGAGAATCAGCACTCAGCTCAGAAGAAGTAAAAATTATACGATTCCTTTCTGCCCATATTTCCATCACAAAAATATTCAAAATTCTTAAAAGAATTAATCCTCCAGCTGATTTCCATCTAGTAGCCTTAAATAAATTGAACCATTCATCTCTACTTGAGCTTGCAGGTTAATGCAACTTCCCAAATTCAAGAATCTTCTTCCAGAGTTGATGAACAAAACAGCACTCAAAAAATATATGAGTGTTGCACTCAGTTTCAGATTGACCGAAGACACATAAATCATCATATGAGATTCCTAACTTATGCAATTTATCTTTAGTGTTTACTGCATTTGACATCACCTTCCAAAGCAAGAGATTTTGTTTAGCATTACTCATGAAATTCCAAATCCTTTTGTACCAAGGAAAAATAGCTCTCTCACCACAAAAATGCTTATAAACTGAACTGATAGAATGATTCTTTCCTATCCAGGTAATTCCTTCATTATCAGATCTAAAATTATAAGAAATTTCATACCAAAGCTTCCTTAACAATGCAGAACTGCAATGTTGGTAGGATGATTTCACCATCATGAATCAAATCAATAACCTTAGCAGAATCAGGTATGCCACAATTCAACCTCAAATTATAATCTACCACATTATATAAAATAATTCCTTTACCTGCCCAAGGCAAATGCCAAAAAGAACCTGGCATTTGAGTGTTTCTGCATTGAATGATTAGCAGGAAGGAGCTTCTGAGCTTTAGAATTTGCCTCCAACTCTAACTACAAAAGCTAGGAATTTGCATTGTCCAAAAATTCTTTTTACCTATCAAATTATTCCTCACAAATCTAGGCCATAAACAATTCTCATCAGCAAAAATCTTATCAACATAAACAGAAATCGCAGCCTTATTCCATTGAAAAAGATTAATGATACCTAATCCACCATTTCTTTTATCATCACATAATTTTGAGAATGCTATGGGAATAAGTTTTTTAGCAAAGGGATCGCCATGCCAAAGAAACTTATTCATGGCACTAACCACCATGTTGATGTGTTTGAGAGGCAGTATATAAGGTCTGGAGCAATAGGAAGTCATAGAAGTGATGATGGATTGAATAATTGTGAGTCTACCTGCTTATGATAGTTGACATGATGGCCATTGTTTCATTCTAGCTATAATCCTCTCATATAAAGGCATGCAACTTTCCTTAGAAATTCTACCAATGAAGAGAGGTAAAACCAAGTATTTGGAGTTATCAGGCATAATATTCAGACCAGAGTGTTTAACTAATTCATCCACTGCCAATTGACTAAGACCAGC
This sequence comes from Allium sativum, assembly GCA_030737875.1. Lineage (NCBI taxonomy): Eukaryota > Viridiplantae > Streptophyta > Magnoliopsida > Asparagales > Amaryllidaceae > Allium > Allium sativum. The sequence goes on from CM060918.1 coordinate 469,560,153, forward strand.
TATTTTAATATAAGACTTCTTCAGATTTACTTCCAAACCAGTGATCTCATAAAATGAATGCAGAACATTAAGCAAACAATGAATATTTGACAAATTGGGCTTAGTAAAAATAACTAGGTCATCAGCAAAGCAAAGGTGAGTTATCAAAGGATTTTTACATCTTGGATATAGTTGCAAATTTCCTAATTCCACTTGTTTGAATATTAGAGAGTTGAGAAGTTCCATAACACAGATGAATAAGTACGAGGAAATTGGATCACCTTGTCTAACTCCACGTTTACTAATGAAATATCCATGCCTTGATATTGAAAATTTTGGTGATGAGATACAGGTGTAAATCCAAGCAAGGAAAGGTTTTGGAAAATTCATTCTAGATAAAATAGCAATCACTGATGACCATGAGACACTATCAAAGGCTTTCTTAATATCCAATTTTAACATACATCGAGGAGAAATGTTCTTCCTATCATAACCATGAAGTAGTTCTTGGGCAATCAATATATTTTCACTAATAGATTTTCCGGGGACAATTGCTGATTGATTACAAGAAATTATGGAAGGAAGTACAGAATGTATTCTATTAGCCAACACTTTAGAAATAATATTTTAAAAAACACTACAACAAGATATGGGTCTGAAGTCTGAAACATGTGAGGGATTCTTAGTTTTGGGAACCAATGCAATATAAGTGGCAGCAAATGTAATTGGTAATGTATTTGCAAGAAAAAAGTATTTAACAGCCTCAGAAATATCATTACCAATTATTGACAAGCACTTTTGTAGAAAGCAAGCATTAAATCCATCTGGCCCACCTGAACTATCTGGATCCAGTCCTTGGACTGCTAATTTTATTTCTTCATCAGTAACAGGCTTGATTAGATCCAAGGATTGACACTGTGAAAGGAAAGGCAAATTGATATGAAATAGAGGCTCAATATTGGAAGGAGGAAGATCTTCAGGAGCCAAAAGAGCCTTGTAATAATCAACAAAAGCTTGATCAATATCATTTTGAGAAGAAATAAGAGTTCCATTAGTATCATGAATCATATGAACTATTTCTTTCAACTTATTCAATCTCAGAGAATTATGAAAAAAATCGGAATTCCTGTTAGCTTCCAATTCTTTCTTAAGAAATGATTTTTGCTTCATGGATTGAAATTCAAAATCCAATATTAATTTCAACTTGTCCTGCAATTCTTTTTCCAAAATCTGCAATTGCATGTCCAGAGGGTTTGAAATCATAGAGTTCTGCACTTGAATTAGTTCAGATCTAATGTTGATACCGAAAATTGGTATAACAACCAAAATAGTATTTCTAAACACGTTACCCAATCGGAGGCGAGATGCTTAGAAAGCACGTCACCTTTTCAGAGGCGGGGCGTTAGAAAACCTTTAGAGTTGTGTGAGGCCATATCTAACATTCAAAAACATCAAAATACCAAAATAAAGAAAGAAGACAAGAATTTTATAGTGGTTCGACTCTTGTTCGAGTCTACGTCCACTTTGAAGATTGGATTTCATTAATCACAAAAAGATTACAACATTTGCTCCATTATACATTCATACAAGCTCCTTTGACATGCATTTATCCTCACAACCGATTGAAAGAATGGATGAAAGCTTGAAGTATTTTATGCCAATCCCTCCATGGATGCCATGGATGAAAGCTCCTTAGATCTTTGGATGAATGATCAAGAAGAAATGAAAAAGTGCGTGAAATGCTTATGCATGTTCCTCCGTGCCAACTATGCTCCTCATGCTCCAACGTTCCCTAGACTTATGATTGATGATAGAGAAGAGATGTAAGAATGCTTGGAGAAATCCCGGAAGTAATTTGGCAGCACCTCCTCGTAGTTCCAGAAAAGTCCCCCTTGAATGATGGAGGTAGGGTCCTATTTATAGGCGGAGAAATGGCTAAAATCTTGTATTCAGGGGTCTGGTCGGTATTTTCTGTATTTACAGAAATGCCACTGCCAGTTGTCACCAGTTGTTTCCAGCTGTCACGCCATCACAGGTCGTTTCTAGCGCTTTGGCCGACCAGGAGCTTCCGTCGAAGAAAGGACGACCAGGAGGCTAGAATGCGGAGCGGACCGACCAAAGAATACCCTCCAGAAATGTGCGACCAGGATTGAGAATACATCGGAATTGGTTTCCCCAAACATGGGGTCGGTCTCCAGAGAAGGACGACCAGCTGCCCTTTGTATTTGGAGCGATCAGAGACTAGCGGATGACCAAGTTTGGAACGACCAGCTTTCTTTAGCTTTTGGAACGATCGGGTCAGCGCATAAAAGAGAGCGACCAGGAGTCGCTATCCTTAGGATGATCAAGGTTCTTCTACTCTTTGGAGCGACCGGGTGCCTTTTGTCTCTAGAGCGACCAGATTTCCTTGGCTTCTGGAGCGACCAGCTTTAGGCCGACCAGGAAGCTTGCGCTACGGCCGCCCCCTTTTAATAATGGCAGGACCGATCCCTCTTCAAAACGATTAAAACCGACCCATACTCTCTTGGATCGATTAGATGGATAACATTTTGCCCCTCGAAGTTTCATAGTTTTTATAAAAACTGTGGGCTTCAAAATATTAGCGGATCGATCTGCTTCAATTAAGGGTCGGTCTTGGGCGCAGTTCTCATGGGTCGGTTCTGGAATTAGCTTGGGGGGTCGGTCTTTTCTCCAGTTTTGGAACGCACGAAAAAGCCAAATTCTGGAAGACGAAGAGACAATTCCTAAAAATCCAGAGAGACCAAATTTAACCTATATAATTAATTCATCCCGTCATTTTCTTCTCCATTTCTTCTTGGTCAAAATCTTCATCAATGGTGGCTTTCCATTCTTTAAAAAACAAATTGCTCGATCTTTAGCTTACTTCCTTGCCGATTCAAGCTGCTGCTTTACCAACCCGAACTATTCTTCCAAATCCCAGGTACGTTGTTTGCATTCCAACGTTGATTTTGAGTTTGGAGTAGAATGAGTTTAAGGAAGAAGTCACAATAATTCTTTGTAAACCTTCGTTGATGACATCATTAATCATTTGAGTGCGGTTTTAACCGAGTCATCCTAATGGAATAGGGGAGTGATGATTTCAAAATGAGCAATTTCTATATCATTTTCGCAGCGATCACGACTTGTTTGTGCAAAGGCTTGATTGACTGATGTGTATGAAATCTTTTTGTGATGCATGCTTTGATTTTCCTTCTAGAATCATCTCTTTGTATCATTATTTTTGATGTTTTTACTGTGTTTTTGCAATGAAAATTCAAGTTTCCTTTCCTTTGCGCGACCAGACTGGTCTTTTTTAGAACAGTGGTATGGTCGGTCTTTAGATGAGCCGATCCTCCTTCGACCGACCAGAACATGCTATTTTTAGTTTTACCCGATATGAACGGTCCAGATGGATTTAAATCTTGACCGACCAGGGTATGATTGTCTTCAGACTAATCGTAGAGCGACCAGCCTTGGGATGTTTTTATCGACCCATTCGAGGCTAGTTTTGCGAGATAAGGTTTTAACTGGCTTGGAACGACCAGGTACTCTTTCAGTCTTGAGCGACCGGGGCTCGACTGGCTTGAAGCGACCAGGTGTTCTATCAGCTTAGAGCGACCAGAGCTTGACTGGCTTGGAGCGATCAGACGCTTTGCCAGTCTTGAGCGACCGGGGCTTGGCTGTTTTTAGAGCGACCAGGCGCTTTTCCATTTTTGAGCGACCAGGTCTTAACTAGTTTTTGACTTTTAAAGCGATCGACCTTAGATAATTTTCAGGCCGACCATTCTTGTTTGACTGATCATGACCGATCAGTTTAGCTCACAACACTGCTTGAACTTGATTGTTGACCAAAAAATTTGTGAAATTTCTGTACGGGATGACAGGTAAGCATGGTATGCCAGAAAACCCCCAACAGGAGGATAGTGATTCTAAAAGACAGCGCAGAGCTGGTAAATCTCCCGTGCCTGAAGCTTGTTCAGCAACTAGTGATTCTGTTGTGAGAACCCCTTCCCTAAATGAACTTCGAGTTATCATAAATAGACCCCAATATTGTGTCTTGCCATGTCACCCCGAGCTTGCTGATCGGTTCAAAGGATACTGCTTGGATGGGGTGTTTATTAATCCTGATATACACTCGTCCGATTATAGAGTGCTTGCTGATGACGTGAACTCAATTCAGCTTGATGGGCTGACTCAGCTTGACAAAGTGAAAGATTGGCTTGAGAGACATTTTGACATGCTTAGCAATTACTTGGCTAAAGACTTGACAGGATGGCATGACCTTGTCAACAATCTTTCGGGGCTGAATCGTGAGCATCTCAAGCATATAGCTCTTTTGGAGGAAGATAAGGCCCTCCTCATTCGAGCTCTCAAGTCTAGGAATAAGACGATTGTCGAACTTTTGGGCCAGGAAAGCGAGGTCCTTCCCCCTTCCCCTTGTGATGGGGAGAAATTTCTTGGTAAGAATGCTTGACTTGGGGGTTTCAGATCCGGTATTTGTAGATATTATATGACTGGATGTATTAAGCGAGTGCCAGTCCTCGCTTCATGACCCTTTTTACCACCTACTTTTGGTTGTGTACGCGACACTGGTAGTTTTATTTTGGTATGTGTCTGTGACGATGTTCTGTGTTTTGGTGCTTTTAACCTTGTTATGGCTTTCTTCTGCGCATTCTGGTTTATTATGCTTGCACACCACACTTTACACATTTTGCTTATTTATGAATTTCCCGCTTATAAATGGTTGAGATGATCCTTTGGTATGTGTGAAATCAAGGAGCTTCCTTTGCTATGTGCCCCCGCACCAATGGGATATTTCAACTTTAATATATTGAAAATAGATTTGAGATTTGGATGTTTTTAAGCTGTGATCAGAATTTAGAAAGCGTATGTCATTGCATTGTGACATTTGGAGCTTTTTCATTCTTCATACGACCTTCGCATGTGTCATCATAATCTCTCATCCTTTGTATCTGAAGGTATTAGATATCTGAGAGGTGAGGAAGTGCTTCTTGAAGGTGTCTTAAGTTAAAGACTCGGTAATATCGTAGTCAAGTTTTATCTGACTTTGATTTATTGACTGAGCACCCCTGGAGAAGACTCAGTTTATTATTCGACTGAGAATCCTCGGAGAGGGTTTGGGTTAAGAAACTCGGTTATAACGCGATCAGATTTTGTCTGACTTTGGGTTATTTGACCGAGCACCCCTGGAAGCACCCCTGGAGAAGACTCAGTTTATTATTCGACTGAGAATCCTCGGAGAGGGTTTGGGTTAAGAAACTCGATTATAATGCGATCAGATTTTGTCTGACTTTGGGTTATTTGACCGAGCACCCCTGGAGAAGACTCAGTTTATTATTCAACTGAGAATCCTCGGAGAGGGTTTGGGTTAAGAAACTCGGTTATAACGCGATCAGATTTTGTCTGACTTTGGGTTATTTGACCGAGCACCCCTGGAGAAGACTCAGTTTATTATTCGACTGAGAATCCTCGGAGAGGGTTTGGGTTAAGAAACTCGGTTATAACGCGATCAGATTTTGTCTGACTTTGGGTTAGTTGACCGAGCACCCCTGGAGAAGACTCAGTTTATTATTCGACTGGGAATCCTCAGAGAGGGTTTGGGTTAAGAAACTCGGTTATAACGCAATCAGATTTTGTCTGACTTTGGGTTATTTGACCGAGCACCCCTGGAGAAGACTCAGTTTATTATTCGACTGAGAATCCTCGGAGAGGGTTTGGGTTAAGAAACTCGGTTATAACGCGATCAGATTTTGTCTGACTTTGGGTTATTTGACCGAGCACCCCTGGAGAAGACTCAGTTTATTATTCGACTGAGAATCCTCGGAGAGGGTTTGGGATAAGATTGCGCCTGCTTTTGGACCATATTTCTTCAGTAAAGCTATGGCGAGTTTTATGCCGGAAAACAGGATGACGAAGGTATCATGTCCTGTAACAATAGCTGTGCATCTTTTGGATGTGAATATAAAGCTTTGACAGAATCAGAAGTGCTGCTGGATCTATATTCATGTAATTTCATACAAAGTATTTACCATATTCATAGAAAAATACAAAAGAATATGAGTTAGAAAATCATTTAAAATAGCGACGAAGGTGATCACTGTTCCAGGCCCTTAGGAGTTCTACTCCATCTGTAGTTTTGAGCTTAAAGGTACCGTCGAGGAGCTTTTGGTCGATGATAAATGGACCTTCCCAATTGAGGCCAAAGACTCCTGTTGCGGTCATGATATTCTTTAACACCAGGTCTCCCATTTCGAATGTTCTATGCCTGACCTTTTGATTGAAGTGTCGAGCAATTCTTTTCTGATGGGCGACCATTCTAAGTTCTGATTCAGTCCTTTTCTCCTCGAGTAAATCAAGAGCCTCAAGTTGCAGCTTTTCATTCTCTTCTTGGTTAAAATGAATTCTGCGGTGAGTTGGAACCTCTAATTCCACAGGTATCATTGCTTCCGAACCATATGCCAAGGAGAACGGAGTATGCCCAGTTGCAGTTTTATGAGTCGTACGATAAGCCCATAGGGCAAGTGGCAATTCTTCAATCTAGTTGCCTTTAGCTTTCTTGAGACGCTTTTTAATGGTGGACTTCAGGATTTTGTTGACTGCCTCAACTTGCCCGTTGGCCTGCGGGTGGGCAACTACTGCAAAACTTTTCTGAATATGATATTTGTTGCAGAAATCCTTGAATTCATCACTTTCAAATTGCGTGCCATTGTCGGTGATAATTTTCTGTGGAACCCCAAACCTGCATATGATATTTTTCAACACAAAGTTGATTACCTTCTTCGATGTGATAGTTGCCAATGGTTCAGCTTCAGCCCATTTGGTAAAGTAATCCACAGCCACTATAGCATATTTGAAGCTCGATTTTGCGGTAGGTAGTGCTCCAATCAAGTCTATGCCCCAGACAGCGAATGGCCAAGGACTCAACATCTGTGTCAACTCAGTTGACGGCGCTCTTGGAATTTTTGCAAATTTCTGGCACCGGTCGCATTTCTAAGTGAATGTCATTGAGTCGAAGTTTACATCGGGCCAAAAATAACCATATCGAAGGACCTTTTTGGCAAGAGTCTGTCCACCAACATGACCTCCACAATCTCCTTCATGTAGCTCCGCCAAAATCGCTTTAGATTCCTCTTTTGTTACACACCGTAGTAATGGCATTGAATATCCTCTCATGTATAAATGACCATCTTGGACAAGATATAGGCGAGACTTTCGGAGCAGCTTTCTGCGATCCTTTGGTTTCTCAGGGAGTGTTCCGTGAAGTATATAGTTTTTTATAGGGGTCATCCAAGAGTCGGGCTCGTTGGTTGTTTCCATAACCCAGTCTATATCGGATTCCTCAATGCTGGAACTAGATAATACTTCCACAGGAACTAGATCGAAGATTTGAGGATCTCCGGTGCTAGCTAGCTTTGATAAGGAATCTGCCTTCCAATTTTCTCTGCGAGGAATATGAGAGATAGAATAATATTCCAAGTTGTCGAGAAGTTCTTTGGCTTTAAGCAGATATGTCGGAAGCCTTCCCATCTTAGTCTGGAATTCACCTTTAATTTGGGAAACCATAAGCTGTGAATCGCTGAATATTAATAGACTTTTCAAGCTTAATTCTTTTGCAACCCGCAATCCTCCAAGTAACGCTTCATATTCGGCCTCGTTGTTGGTGATGGGGAATTCAAATCGTAAAGCACAGCATACATGTCGTCCTTCTGGGGTTTCGAATACTATCCCCGCCCCAGCACAATATTCATTCTTAGCGCCATCAACAAAAAGTTTCCACCTAACGGCCAATTCATTAGTTTCCTCCATTTCCTCTCCCCTGTCAGTGAATTCAGCGATAAAGTCGGCCAGAGCTTGCCCATTTAGTGCTTTTCTGGGGTAGTAAGTGATATCATATTGGCTGAGTTCAATATTCCATTTCAGGAGTCTCCCTGAAGTTTCTGGACGGAACAACACCTGTTTCAAAGGTTGGTCGATAAGGACTTTTATGGAGTGGGATTGGAAATAGGGTCTGAGCTTTTGTCATGCGATGAGCAAGGCATATGCAAGTTTTTCTATCCTTGGATAATTCGTCTCTGCCCCAGTAAACCTTTTGCTAATGTAGTATACTGGCCACTGCACTTTGTCTTCCTCCCTAACGAGTGCTGCGCTCAACGCATGGGATGACACTGCAAGGTATAAGAGCAAGCTTTCTCCATCCCTAGGCTTCGATAGCATCGAGGGGGATTCCATGTGCTTGATGAGATCTTCAAATGCTTGCTGGCATTCGGGAGTCCACTGGAAGCTTTTCTTTTCCTTTTTTAATGCATCAAATAGGGGAATGCACCTGTCTGTTGCCCTTGAGATGAAGCGGCTCAATGCTGCTACCTTGCCATTTAAGCATTGGAGTTCTTTCTTAGTCCGTGGAGCTTGCATTTCTCGTAAAGCAATCACTTGTGTTGGGTTTGCTTCAATGCCCCGAGCATTTACCATGAAACCAAGAAATTTTCCTGATGCTACGCCGAACGAGCACTTAAGTGGATTGAGCCTCATGCCGTATCTCCTCAGGATTTGGAACATTTCATCAAGATCCTTTATATGATTCTTTGCCTCTTTGGATTTTACCAGCATGTCGTCAACATAAACCTCCATAGTCTTTCCAATTTGAGTTTTGAACATCGCGTTCACCAAGCGTTGGTAGGTGGCACCTGCATTTTTCAAACCAAACGGCATTACCTTATAACAATATAAACCACGATCAGTTATGAAACTGTTACTATCCTGGTCTGGCACGCGCATCATAATCTGATTGTATCCAGAATATGCATCCATGAAAGACAATAGTTCATGCCCTGCTGTTGCATCAACAAGTTGATCAATTCGAGGTAGGGGGAAACTATCTTTTGGGCAAGCCTTATTCAAGTCAGAATAATCAACACACACTCATCATTTGCCGTTTGATTTTTTTCACAAGGACCGGATTGGACACCCAATTAGGATAGGTGGATTCTCGAATTCCTTTTGCAGCATAGGGTCCAACTGGGAGCCTATCTTTATTAGCTTATCTGTATTACTATCATGGATCTCTATGGAAATGGTAGCTTCAGCTGGAGCTACCTTTTCATCCCCTGCACTGATTTTTCGTGGGTCCATATCTTCCTGCATGTCGTTATATGTTCCAGCGCAGGGGATGGTCATTAATTGCTATAAAGGAGCTTCATGGATGCAGAGAGGAGTCTCCGCATCCTTCTGAATTTCGTATTTCCGAGCTTCAATCAGTTCTGCCATATAGCATTCTCTTGATTCCTGAGGGTCCCCTTTGATTACTCCCACCCCATTTGCGGTCGGGAACTTCATCATCAAGCACCAAGGAGCAAGAGCTATCCTGAAGTCGGCAAGTGCTGGCCTTCCCAAGAATACATTGTACCCTGAAGGTGAGTCAATTATAACGAAAGATTGTATCATGGAGACTTGCCTCTCCCCCTCTCCTAGTTCTACACGGAGATCAATCACACCGATTCGCTGAGTTGGTACGCCAGTGAACCCGTGTATTTTGTCTTTGCTAGCTCGCACATTATCCATGGATAGAACCATTTTAGAGAAAGTACTGTAAAACAGAACGTTCATGGATGCTCCGTTATCAATCAACACCTTCTTTACTATTGCTGGACCCAAGCCAATAGTGATTACCATTGGGTCAACAGTTGGAACCAACATTCCGTCGGAATCCCGATCCCGAAAGATAACATCTTCGCAGGATGTTCTAGGCATTTTTCGACGAAGAGAATTATTGCAAATCTCAAAACCGTCTCCTTTTAGAATGCTTCTTGGTTCATTAGTATACCTGATCATATCCTCCCAAGTATCCCCTGCAGGATGAGGTCCGCCACTGATTATATTGATAACAGGTCGAGGAATATTCGCAGGTGTTCTTCTGTCTTGACTTAGATGGACTTGCTGCCCCTGGGCAGGCTCGGTATCTGATGAACGCTTTACATACTCCTGTAGACGATTTTGCCTTATCAGTTCTTCAATCAAGTTTTTTAGGTGTCGACATTCATTAGTGTCGTGTCCCGGTCGATTGTGAAATCGACAGAACCTCCCTGAGTTTGCAGCTTCTTCGGACACCTTTACTGGCTTTGGGCTCGGATAGCCCTCTGCATCCTTCGTTGCCATATATATATGCTCGATTGTATCATTCAACGGAGTAAAATCCGTTGGCTTGAAGAAACGCCGTTTCTTGGAGTCCTTATCATTTCTAGCATCATTACTGCTTCCTCTCTTTTGACCTTCCCCAAAATTTTCTTGACTATTCTTTTTGGGAGCTTCCTTCCTTTCTGGGACCACCTTGGTTTTTACATTGCCAACGGAATATATAGGATCATCTTTAAGACACATGTATTCCTCGGCTTTTTCATAAAATTTCTCTAGCGTCTCAGGTTTCTTTCTTTTTAGCCACCTTCCGAACTCAGACAGCTTATCAATGCCCCCCTTTAAGGCCATTAGAATTAGCCTTGGCTCTTGGGTCCCTACTTCTGCAGCAGCAGCATTAAAACGATTCAAGAAAGACCTTATCGTTTCACCAGGAGCTTGTTCTAGTTCATTGAGGGACATGATATCTCTGACCTTTGTTGTTTGGAGGCGGAACTGGTCTCGGAAGCATCTTGCCAATGTGGCAAAGTCATCAATAGATCGGGGAGGCAACCTTGTGAACCATAATGATGCAACCCCTTCCAAATACACCGGGAAGTACAAGCACTTAAGTTCGTCAGTTGCTTGTGCCCCATCCATGTGCTGATCGTATCGAAACAAGAACACATTGGGGTCGCCTGTCCCGTTATAAGCTTGGATTGAAGGAGGTTTGAATTTGCGTCGGAAAGTTGTCTTTTTAATCCTTTCAGTGAGGGGGGTTTTGGACGGTGCGAATTCCCATTCAGCCTCATTATCGTTTCGAGATTGGCTTTCCTTCATAAGCTGTTGGACCATTTTCTTGAGGCGTTCCTTCTCAGGTAGGCTATCTGCGGGGCGGACACCTTTGTCTTGACCGGAGGCTTGCTTGAGCAAACCATCGCGGTTGCGACTTAGGGGCCCTGGCCTTTCTTGGTTGGAAAGCGCCCCTTTGGCAGAATTGGCCGCTTGATGAGAAGTAATCCCTGTAGTGCGGTTCCGATCAGCTTGCTTTGAAGTCTCATGCTTTCCTTTATCAGGATCGGAGATTTCTTGAAAAGATTTTTCCTGATTTGGACTGGAAGAAGAAGAACCAGCATCCTCTGCATGAATGGGCTTAGAGGCCACCTTTGCCGTAGCAGCCTGAAGAGCAAAGAGCGAATCAAGTTTCGTCAACATAGCTTTGTTAGCTATCTCTAGCTGTTGCGTCAATCCAGCGACAGCTTGATCAAGCTCGCCTCTTGTGACATTCACACCTCCATTAGATGTCTCTCCCACTTCAAATCGGTTAGCCACGGGGGTCTCATCCCGATTTTCTCCGTTAGAGATTCTAATTCTAGCTTCCTTATTTGCTTTTGGCGGCATTATTTCAGAAAGCAATTTGAACTTTGCAGAAAATCCGTCAGAAGGTCCAAATCGCAAGCTGGAGCGAGCTATTTTAAGGCTTAGCTTCAAGATCCCAAGATCTTCGTAGTATACTTGATGCCAGAAAGTAGATCTGGCCCCACGGTGGGCGCCTAATTGTTGATACCGAAAATTGGTATAACAACCAAAATAGTATTTCTAAACACGTTACCCAATCGGAGGCGAGATGCTTAGAAAGCACGTCACCTTTTCAGAGGCGGGGCATCAGAAAAACTTTAGAGTTGTGTGAGGCCATATCTAACATTCAAAAACATCAAAATACCAAAATAAAGAAAGAAGACAAGAATTTTATAGTGGTTCGACTCTTGTTCGAGTCTACGTCCACTTTGAAGATTGGATTTCATTAATCACCAAAAGATTACAACATTTGCTCCATTATACATTCATACAAGCTCCTTTGACATGCATTTATCCTCACAACCGATTGAAAGAATGGATGAAAGCATGAAGTATTTTATGCCAATCCCTCCATGGATGCCATGGATGAAAGCTCCTTAGATCTTTGGATGAATGATCAAGAAGAAATGAAAAAGTGCGTGAAATGCTTATGCTTGTTCCTCCGTGCCAACTATGCTCCTCATGCTCCAACGTTCCCTAGACTTATGATTGATGATAGAGAAGAGATGTAAGAATGCTTGGAGAAATCCCGGAAGCAATTTGGCAGCACCTCCTCGTAGTTCCAGAAAAGTCCCCCTTGAATGATGGAGGTAGGGTCCTATTTATAGGCGGAGAAATGGCTGAAATCTTGTATTCAGGGGTCTGGTCAGTATTTTCGGTATTTACAGAAATGCCACTGCCAGTTGTCACCAGTTGTTTCCAGCTGTCACGCCATCACAGGTCGTTTCTAGCGCTTTGGCCGACCAGGAGCTTCCGTCGAAGAAAGGACGACCAGGAGGCTAGAATGCGGAGCGGACCGACCAAAGAATACCCTCCAGAAATGTGCGACCAGGATTGAGAATACATCGGAATTGGTTTCCCCAAACATGGGGTCGGTCTCCAGAGAAGGACGACCAGCTGCCCTTTGTATTTGGAGCGATCAGAGGCTAGCGGATGACCAAGTTTGGAACGACCGGCTTTCTTTAGCTTTTGGAACGATCGGGTCAGCGCATAAAAGAGAGCGACCAGGAGTCTCTATCCTTAGGATGATCAAGGTTCTTCTACTCTTTGGAGCGACCGGGTGCCTTTTGTCTCTAGAGCGACCAGATTTCCTTGGCTTCTGGAGCGACCAGCTTTAGGCCGACCAGGAAGCTTGCGCTACGGCCGCCCCCTTTTAATAATGGCAGGACCGATCCCTTCTTCAAAACGATTAAAACCGACCCATATTCTCTTGGATCGATCAGATGGATAACATCTAATAGTATTTGATTGCTTAAAAACATCACCAAAATTGTGTTTAGACCAAGCTTTCAGATGAAATTTAAGAAGTCTCAACTTATAAACCAATTTATCCATAGGATTCCTGCCATATCCGTGCTGCCAAACTTCACTTTGCTTTGAGGGTAAATTCATCCCTCTTATGTTCCAAAAACATATGTTGTGTATCATTTCTTTGACTGAGGTGATTTGATTGAGAGTGCAGAATTCTGCCTTGTTTTCCTTTTTGTGAGAGATTTTTGACTACCAATAGGGATGACATCCTCTTGATTAAATTCTGTGCCCCCATCAATATCATCTTCTATTGCAGATTTCTGAGCTACCTTTTCTTTTTCCCTTTCTTATTTTTCAAATTGGACTTAGAAGCAGAAGCTACAAAGTCACTAATCAGGGATTTCGGAGGAATTGAAGTGTAATCTTTCTCCTTGGCAGTTGGAGGTTTAATAATAGGAGGTGGAGGAAGAGTGATTTCCTTTGGAGGAGCAAGATGTGAATAAAGAGAAGAATTAGAAGCAGAAGAGGGGATTTGAAAAGAAAAAGAATCACTCAAATTATGACCAGAGGATGTTGAAAAAGAGGATGAACAAGATAGTGAACCAAAAATAGAAGGAGATTGCAAGTTTTGGGTAAAAGAGATGGATGAATCTGATGTTGGCATGTCAAAAAGAGAAGAGAAAGGATTTTCATGTACAATGTCTTCTAAAACTTGCTTTCCTTTCTAATTTTCTATTTCAGTTGAATTCCTTTTGCAATTAGTGTCAATTTTTTGCACAACACTATTGCCAGTCAAATCTACTAAAACCACATTATCATTATCTCTTCCAAGAGTTGAAGTATCCATTTGCATGCTCTCATTGTTATTGATCTCAGAATCATTAGTTCTACTACAATTTATCTCAACTGTTTTATTCATATTATCATTTACATCTTTTTGCACATCAGCCCCAAAATTTCCTTGCTTCATTCTCCAAAATTGTTTTTTCTTATTATTCACTCTATTCCATCCAAACTGGTTTGGCTGAACTGAAACATGTTGTCTTCTTCGATTATCCACCATACTATCCTGTCTGTTCCTTCCAACATCAGTCATATTTCCTTGTCCATTTTCACCATTGCCATCAAGAGCTTCATTTACAACTTTCCTATTAGTACATGTATGTCACACTCAACAGTTGAGTGACCAAAAACCTTACATGAAGTACAAATGCTCGGCTTCCAATCATAGGACACAATTATAGGGGGACTCTCCTAACTCTCCTAATTCAGTACAATTATGAAGGTCAGAATCAGCTTCAATTTCCACCAGCACTTTAGCATACCTTATCCTATGCATCCTCTCAGTATTAGCATCAAAACAAATAATCCTACCAACCTGACAGGCCAACCAGTTAATCCCAATTAATGTCAAAAGTAAGATAGGAGTTCTATGAAGGTGGATCCGTATTGGCACTTTCTTAATTTGAGCTTGGGCATTACCAATGGATGGATCCCATTTTGTGATAATAAACATACGATCTTTGATGAAAATTGGATCACCCTTCAGAATTTTATCCTTATCCATTTCATTAGAAAATTTGAAGTAAAAGTATAATCCATCAGATTTAATATCCAATTCACCATTTAAAGACCAATATCCACTTAGAAATTTTGTTACAGAGAGATAAGATAATGAGCCATCAAGGAAAAAACCCACAAGATACTGATCCCAATATTTCATACCTTCTTCTTTAACTAATGCTGGAGGATTCTTCTTAGATTTACCTTTGATCTTCTCAAACTGTTGGGGCTTATACGAACCTGCATTTTTAGGCAGAGAATTAAACAGAGAGAGATAATCCTTCTTAATCACAGGAGAGTGAGTCACAGTTGCAAATGACTGATTAGCAGGTTGAGATCTACTGGAAGGAACAGATGATGACCCATTTATACGTTGCTCACTTCCTTTAAAAGATGAAATAGTAGAAACATCAGTCTGAAAGGTGTTTGATAAATTGCCCAAGAGAGACGTTTCATTCAAAGAACCAGATTGAGCAAGATCTGAACCAGATCTAGAAATAGAAGAAGAATTGATAGAGATAGGCTCAGAAGACGAGCTAACAACACCAGACAAGGCACCATCAGGAAGAGAGACATTCAAAGGATATACAAGAGGAGAAGGGACAAGAGGAGGCTGGAGACGAGTAGGGAGAGAGAGGGAGGACGAAATAGAGGAGGAAGAAGATGAAAAAGAAAAATCAAAACCAGAGGAGGAGGAAGCCATTGTCAAGGGTTAGAAGCCATTTCTCGCGTTACTTAAATGTTTTTCAATGTTGCTCTCTAATTTTAGCTTAACCCTACCCATTCATCATGTCATATTGGTTAAGTGTTTCCTATTAACTTAACCCTACTCATTCATCATGTCATATTGGTTAAGTTAACTCTGCTCACTTGTCTAATTAACATGTTATAACGGTTAAGTTTTACTTAACCCCACCTTCTTGTCTAATTAACATGTTATAACAGTTAAGTGTTCTAAATTTTACTTAACCTCACCATCTTTTTGTCTAATTAACATGTTATAACGGTTAAGTGTTGCCTTAGTTAACTTAACCCTACCATTCTTTACATGTCTTGTTCATTAGCATTAATTGATTTATTAATGCACCAACCTCTCACATTAGATCTATGTTGTTGCGGTTACTGGATATGTCGGGCGGTTCCGGGCAGTTTTACACCACAACTCAATCTAACCTAGGGTTTTTCTTGGGCATGATTCACTAACCTCTCACATTAGATAGGTGTTGTTGCGGTTACTGGATGTGCCGGGCGGTTCCGGGAAGTTTTACATCGCAACTCAATCTAACCTCGGGTTAGGCATGTTTATCTTCTAGCATATTTACCATACATGTCCAAGTCTAGATTTTATATGCTAATTATCCCAACTAGTCATGTTCCAATTCTCAAGTTATACCTCAACAAAGCTAATTTCAAGTTAAACCTTACAAATTCAAATTCAAGTCATTACTCAAAATAGGTTACAGCCAATTTTACCAAATTTGCAATAATAGTCATGCCCCAAAAATCACAATATAACACATGCCCTAAGGTTTAGTCATATTGCATCGTACAAAATATTCTCCAAAAACCCCCAAATCATGATTCACAATAAAAACTACGCCAATTTATAGCCTTTGATTACAGTGCATGCCAATTACCCAAAATCCCAATTTAGGCGTCTTCACATTTAACAGTTATCCCTATCTTATTATAGGTTTTCACGCCTAAGCCATACATCACAATAATCTCCTTCTTCCAAGTCATAAACTATCACATATATATATATACCCTAATTTTAAGTCTCTAACCACGACATGTACTATGCCTTACATACTTATAGTTCAATTTACGCCTAAATCCCAAGTCATAGGTCCAATATACTTTATGCCTCAAATCTCAAGTCATATGTTCAATACACTTTATGTTTTAAACACAACATATGTTAGGTCCTCAAATCATTTACAAATCAGTTATGCCCAATTATACATAATTTATTACTTATCCCAATTTTGGCGCTAGTCATGTTCAAATCATATATTATGCCCAATTTTATTTCAAACGTACGTTCATCTCTTATGAGATTTGGCTCAGGCTCGCAGTAGCTTAGCTATAAAAACAAAAAGGGAAGAAGGAAAGTAGAGGCAAAGAATGGACATAATAATATCAAATGAGCTAGATCCAATGGATATAGAAAGACAGATAGAAATAGGCATAGTTTCAGATTCATATTTATTACAATGTCAGAATTACAATTGAATTTTACTTCTGAAAGTAACATGAACTTACAAATTACAGAACGGTCTTGAATTCTGGGATCTGATTTTTGAATTTGAAAAGCAATCCTTTGACGTAGACTATCGATTCTCTAAATTAGATTTGATTCGTAGCTTCTAACTTGCTTTCTTGTTTGCTTCCTAGTTGAAGAATAAATGGTGGCTAGGCTAGGTCGACCATGGACAGCATGGTGGCTCCTTGGATTGAAATTGTGTGATTTAGGGTTGAGGATTAGGGTTGCTTTTATAGAGGTTTAGACTTATGTGAACCGTTAGATCAACCCAGGAGCAATCACAACCATCCATACAAGATAGAGCTATCCAGAAATTGCCACCTCTGCCCTAGTGACTTAGCAACAACTCACAAATCGTCACTGTTTGGATATGGGCGAGGGGGTCGACCCCTATAGGGGGGTCGACACCCCTTTTGGGGGGTCGACACCTATGTCGACCCCCCCCCCGGGGGAGTCGACCCTATGGGCGGGATTTTTCCTGCCCAGCTGATCTACGTGATTTTTGAAATTCGAACACTTATTATTATTTAATTATATAATTTTCTATTTAAACATGAAATCTTCTGAACTCCATAACTTCTTCATACAGAGTCTGATTCACGCAAACTCGAACTCTATCTCAAGCAAAATTCCAAGACGAACGCAATGGCATAACCCGTTTTCCTTAATTCTCACTTTTACAATTAAATATTCTTTAATTCGTTATTTTAATATTCATAGAAAATACGGGGGTTACACTATTTTAACCCAATCTGGGTTGATTTCAACCAATGGATCACCATCAAAAGCTTTCTTTCCTCCTTCAAATCTATTGTGTTTAGATTAACACTTCCTCTTCCTCAAGCTACGAGTTGAACTGTCCGATTCATTGAAGATAGAGTCATGCATATCACTACAATCAGAATCCTGCTGACAGAGATTATAAACCAAGCCTTCCTTAAATTATTCTATCTCCTCCTCATCTTCTACTCCTCTATCTTCTTTCCTGTAATTAATCTTTTCTCATATAACTTCTTTAGATACCTCAGTCACCACATTAGAGTTACCCCACTCATTGCTTTTCATATTTAACTGCTGCATATGGTTAAAAAATTCCTTTACCTGAAGTTGAGGTCTATCAACACTTAGATGATTTTCTGCTTCATTACTATGTGTTGCAACCTTATCAACACATGTTATCATAGAAGTAGAATTATATCCAAATACCATCCTTTTTCGGACACTTAGTTACATTTTTATTCTAATAATATACTGCTTCATCTATATCCATCTCAGAAAGAACTTTACAATTAGTTTTAGGAGACCAAACCTTAAGAGACTTACACACATCCTTTGTATGACCAAAAACTTTGCAAACTGAGCACACAGAAGGAATCCATTCGTAAATTACTCTTTGCCAAACAATGTCACCTTTATAATATTGAATAGGAATGAATTCAGGAAATTGAAAATCAACATTCACTTCAACCTAGACCTTAGCATATGCCATTCTAACTACATTTTATGTAGAATTATCCAACTTCAAAGGTTCTACTAATTCCCTCAACAGTCTAGAAATCTAAATCTAAGTCAGGAAGATGTATCCAAATTGGTAATGCATGCAAGAATTCTTTATTCAATTTCAAATCTGGAACCCATTTCTTCATGCGATTAATCTTTTATTATAATAATAAGGCTCAGCAGCTAGAATCCTATCACAATCCTCTTCCTTTTCACACTTAAGGATGTAAAATCCAATTTCTCTAGAAAATAATTGGAATTTACCTTGCAAGCCCCAATTCCGATCTATATAACTCTTAAGAAAATGATAATACAACTTGCTACCAAATACAGAAAACACGATAGAGTTAGTCCATCTTTCTTTTGCTATGTTGGTTAATCCCTCATTTATAACAACAATTCTAATGTTTTCTTTAATACTATGTTCGTAAAATTTAAGTTGAATCGCAGATTGATGGAAATTATTTTCCTTTACGATGTTAATCCATGCTTTCGACTGATTCAAACTAATCGAATTTACATTACTTCAGTCCTTAGAGACTAGATCCGGAAAGTCAATTTGATTTAAGATCCGAAGAAAAGGGCTTACCATGGAAATTGGATCTCCCACCTTCTGCATGTCACCCCGAAGATCGTAGATCTTGAGGCACGGCCGATCGATGATCGAAATCCAGACAGTCAGCGAATTTGTTTCTGGCATTTGGGAATTTAGTGGAACCTGAGGTCGCTATTAAAAGAATCTTTTCATTTGATTTATGTTTATTTAAGAGTGCGTTGGTCGTAGTGGGAAAAAAAAAAAGTTTGGCTGCTTTTGATTTGAAAATTAAATTACAAAGAAGTACTTAAGTTTTTTGTTGAAGTTTTGAAAAAGGATCGGGAGCAGTCGATTGAATAAGTAGATACGTAGTTATGTGCTAGTTTATCAAGCATTTATAATGGTTGATAAACTAGTGGTCAAGAATCAAGGTTTACCCTAGCTCCCTACCCAGATTAGCATGTGAGGAGTATTTTATTTGTTGCTTTCTTATTCAGCATTATAAATGTAAGATAAATTTTGATGGGTATTCTGTGGAGGAAAATAAAACCGTGTTTACAAAAAAAATATGTTGTAAGGTAATTTTTTTTTTCCTATTGGACCTCTCTGTGGATCTGTCAACCAGGTAGCGATTGTGGCTGATCCCGCATTTGGAATGTCAATGGACATCATCATTTTGCCTTTATTTCATATCATATTTTTGGGCTGTCGATAGGGATGTAAACGGGTCGGACCAGACCGGACATAAGTGTGTCATAGCTCTGTCCTATAAGAGATTCAGATGGACACGGACCGGACAAACATTAAGTTCGAACACTGTTCGTACGAGCCGACAACGTTCGGACAATAGGAAAACATCGAAAATTTTGAATCGGGTAAGACCATGGTGTGTCCAACTCTGTCCTATAAGAGAACCATACAAATACATACCAGACACCTTGTAGCCCCAGACCGAGTCGAACAACGGTCTGTCAGGTCTGATATACATCCCTAGTCGTCAGAATTATTTTTATCCAACATAGACTCCGATAACCCAAGGTATTTGAACATGCATCAAACTAGACACTAGCTCTGATTAATTTTATTTGAACCCAACAAAATGTCGAGCTGCTCCCATTTTTGACTAAAAATATCAATGGTCAAGAAAAAGAACCACATACTGCATTGTGAGAGGGTATTTTTGTGTTTTTTTTTAAATAAAAGAAAAAAAAGAAAAGACAATTTAGCGAAATAATGAGGTTTTTTATTTTTTGTTTCCTGAAAAAACAAGGAGCAATTTAGCAAAATATAATCAACCTACAAAATATGGAGTTGGAGTTTGGTTTTTATTATATAACCAGCCATCGTTGCCTATTCGTAAGTTATTTGATTGAAGATACCGCCATTTTTGGAGAATACATCAAATCAATTGAAACATGCATCAGTTTCACATTGCAATGTTCCTGTCTTCTATTTTCTTCCCCTTCAATTTAAATCTCCAATATCAAGGGTTCCTATTTCCCCAAATTGTAACGCGATGCTATAATCTTCTCCTTATTGCACAAAATATATCCCAACAATATTGAAGGTATGCAATTTTCGTAACTCCCAATCTATTCTGTTTCCCCTCATCAATTGATCTAGCATTACGTCAGTTTTCATTAAAAACATTTCGGAATTTCATAAAAGGTTGGACAGTTTCCTCTTTTTATTAATCGAATTCCAATTTTGATTATTTTTTATGAATTTTAAGGTATTTTATGCGTAGCCACCTGATCTGTTAAATTGAATGTGCACAAACCTCGTTTATATTATCGATCATAACCTGAGCATTTGTTTGCGTAATTGGATTCGTTCTTATTTACTTTCGATTTCAGGGTCTAGGGCACACTGGGTTGGGCGCCAAAATTGGTAGTCATGAAAAAAACGCCACCGAATTCTAGAAACAAGTTAGACGAAGAAAAAGGCGATTTCTTTCCGATTTCTCCAAAAAGAGATTGGACATTCAAATTGATACGGATTGTTTCCTTCATAATTGTGTTTGCCTCTGGTATCGTGTTTGGGTTGTCATTAACTTCTCATTATAGCCCACATCTTGCCTCACATACTGAGCTTTATTTCCCTCCGAAAACACACTCATTGAATTGTAAAGACGATAACACTAGTCTAGATAGTTTTGTCAATCCTCGCTTTGTAATGCATGGTATGAATGATGATGAACTTTTCTGGAGAGCTTCGTTAGTTCCTCAGAAGACTGATTTTCCATATACACGAGTGCCTAAAGTTGCATTCATGTTCATGTCACGAGGGCCATTGCCTTTTTTGAAGCTGTGGGAGATGTTCTTCAATCGACATCGAGGACTATATTCCATATATGTACATACAATGCCTGGATATAAGCTTGTCGTGGACGAAGCTTCTCCTTTCTATGGACGTCAAATTCCGAGCGAGGTATAATTTTACATATGTATTGCTGTTGTTATATAATACGACAAATTACTAAATACTATGTTTTTCAGTATCTAACTATTACAGTTCCCTAGTGGAGTTGAGACTGTTAAAAACAATTTAGCATGCAGGTGGAACATTGGTTGCTCTGAAATTATGAACAGTGGAATACTTGCCAGATATGATTTACCATTTACGTACCTGCACTAGTTTTTGTGCGTGCTTTTCTTCTGTAATATTTAGTTTATATTTGGACCTTGAGTCTTGCACCTTAAGCCTTTCATTGAGGGTTTGCCATGGGTACTACCAGAGAAATGTAGCTAGGAATTCGACTCGCATTGGGTAGATTATGTTAATAACCAAATAGAAAGAAATTAACCAACTACTTTAGCATAGCTAATTCTGCGAAGTTCATGCACACCAAAATAACTAAGTGTTTGCATTAATACAGAGAATTGTCACAAGCAACCACACCTAAAATAACATAGATTACTTTATGTTCTTCTTAAGTTGTGCTATATGAACTTCATGAGAATCAAATTCATCTACAATTGTCTCAATATCAATATTTTTTGTTATTTCTCTTTCAATATACGTTAACATGTAATTTCCAAGCAAGCTGTTGCTCTTCTTATTGCACAACGGTATATTGATCAATTTCATAACTGAAAAGCCTGTTTGGTTGTAGTAGTTTACACTGGGGTTAAGACAAAACAAATCATTCAATGAACACCAGAGCATCTTTCGTATATTATTTTAATGATGTAAGAGCGACCCTACTGAAGAGGAGAGCACTTGTATCTTTTAGCTTTTTTGTCTTGAGTAACTTTATACTCAAACCCTGAGAGTGTGACAATATCACAAAAGCGGGGATCAAGCCATGCATTTTGCCCATAATATTGCAACCAGTATCTTGCCTGTTATCCAATTCACTAAAATCTTCAAGGTAGTATTGTTTTGCTACCAAACCTACATCTCAACTTTAAGTGCTTTTAAATTATTTTTTGGGTTCCAAAACCG
Source organism: Allium sativum (assembly GCA_030737875.1). NCBI lineage: Eukaryota > Viridiplantae > Streptophyta > Magnoliopsida > Asparagales > Amaryllidaceae > Allium > Allium sativum. Next base: position 469,582,400 of record CM060918.1, read on the forward strand.
AGCTCAAACTTAAAAGTCTAATTGTTGAAAATGAAAATCCTGTATTTAGTAGCAATGTTTCTATGTCAATAGCTCTTTTGATGTTAGAAAATAGTTGAGCGTAACAAGTAACTTTTAGAAAATGAAGACTACAGATGCAAGAACTGGAGGATTTCACTACATTTTAAAATACAATTCTTTCTCTTTAAAATAAGGAGAACACAAATAACATACTATCTCTCTTATAATAGGAGAACACTAGTCTTTTCTTTGTAGCAAAATTACAACATTTTCTCTCTAAAATAAAGAGAACACAAATAGCATAATATCTCTCTTATAATAAGAGAACACAAGTCTTTTCCTTACAACAAAATTACAACACCTTCTCTCTAGAAGAAGGAGAACATAAATGACATACTATCTCTCTTATAATAGGAGAACACAAGCTTTTTTTTAACAAAGAAAAGCCACTACAATTTATGCATTTTGTTGATTTGGTTGATTCTATTGATGCATAGATGCATAAGAGAAATGAGAATAGAAGCCCTCTGCTTATAGCATGTTTGGCTCCTCCACAATAAATGTGAAATGACGTTTGACACATGAATTGTTATGTGTAGCCACCCTTTTATTATTTTAATTCAAAGGTTGACACAAACTTTAATGTTAGTAAAAACTCATGCATTCATTAAAGTATTTCTTCATTTGCCAAGTGTCGGTCAGGCTTTAATTCTTACATTCTCCCACTTAAAGTCACTTTTGCAGTAATTCCTTAACTCTTTATCTTTTGCTAATTCCATGTTGCTTACATCTGCTAGATTATCATTAGTATGCATTTTCTGCATATCCACACTTCGTTCCTCCACTATTTCTCGTACAAAGTGGTATTGAACTCTTATATGTTTTGTCCGTGAATGAAAGGTTGGATTCCTTACGATGTGCAAAACACTCTGACTGTCACAAAAAAGAACAATCTTTTCTTGTTTGTGCCTGAGCTCCTCCAATAACCTTTGTATCCAGATTGCTTCCTTGCAAACTTTGTACCCGCCATGTATTCTGCTTCTGTTGTGGATAGAGCCACAACTGACTGTAGTTTAGAAACCCAGCTTACAGCTCCTCCGGCAAGTGTAAACACATAACCTGTAGTGGATTTGGTTTTGTTGAGATCCCCTGCAAAATCTGAATCTACATACTGACAGTAAATTCTGATCCTCCATAACATAACGCAACATCTAAGGTTCCTCTTCTGTATCTCAGAATCCTCTTCACGGTATTCCAATGCTCTCTTCCTGAATTCGCCATATATCTACTGACAACTCCCACTGCTTGTGCAATATCTGGTCTTGAACATATCATGGCGAACTTCAGTCTTCCCATTGCTGATGCATACGGTATCTGAGACATCTCCCTCCTTTCTTCTTCATTTCTAGGGGACATACCTTGTTCCGGCATGTGGCCAAGTTTGAGATGCCACATCATCGTTGATTCTTCTTCATTAGTAGACGCAACACATGCATTAGCTTCCTGCAGTGTTTCTCCTTCAAGCATGAATAGATTCTCTGCGATCTTTTTTGCTTTCATGATCACAAGTGCACCTCTTACAATCTTCATGATCGCATATTTCTTTTGTTGTCTTCTTCTTCGCCACGCTGGACAATACATCGACAAACGCTAAATGTAGATTGACAATTGCATTACTGTCTGTCTCATTCCACTTTTCATCAGCGATCCTTGCTGGTCTTTCAATAGCATCTAAGCAGTTATCCTTCCTTACAATTGCCTTAATCTTCATTTTCCACAATGAAAAATTGATTCCATTAAACTTCTCAATTTTGGTATTTTGATGCCGTGATGACGATCCTCTTTTTGGACCTGAACTGGTTTCAACCTGGTGCTCTGATATCAGTTAGAAAATAGTTGAGCGCAGCAAGTAAATTTCAGAAAATAGTTGAGCGCAGCAAGTAAATTTCAGAAAATGAAGACAGCAGATGCAAGAACATGAGGATTTTAGTACAGCAAAATTACAACACCTTCTCTCTAAAATAAGGATAACACAAATAACATACTATCTCTCTTATAATAGGAGAACACAAGTCTTTTCCTTACAGCAAAATTACAACATCTTCTCTCTAAAACAAGGAGAACACACATTGCATACTATCTCTCTTATAATAGGAGAACACAAGTCTTTTCCTTACAACAAAATTACAACACCTTCTCTCTAGAATAAGGAGAACACAAGCTTTTTCTTACAAACAAAATCCACTACAATTTATGCATTTTGCTGATTTGGTTGATTCTATTGATGCACTGATGCATAGATGCGTAAGAGAAATGAGACTAGAAGCCCTCTACTTATAGCATGTTTGGCTCATCCACAATAAATATGAACTGATGTTTGACACATGAATTGTCATGTGTAGCCACCCTTTTATTATTTTAATTCAAAGGTTGGTACAAACCTTAATGTTGGCAAAATCCCATGCATCCATTAAAGTATTTATTCATTTTCCAAGTGTCAGTCAAAAGTGACTTTAATTCTCACATTTGATACATCCAAACTACAGTGATGCTATATTTAATTGCATTATTGACAAGAATGTCTTAGTTCTTTCCAAATTAGAGAACTCATCATTGCATTATTGATATGGGAAGACTATGATAGCTTCCACTGAAGTGGTTATTCATAATCCGTTTTTGTTTATTTCAATTTCAGACTGTGAAGTCACTGTCTTTCAATATTTTGTGAAGGATTGCTCAAGTAATCAAATAAAGTGATATTACTTGAATGCAGTGAATTTGGATCCCCTTCATGTTTTTTTTTTTTTTTTGAGACAAGTCCTTTTTCGCCCAATCTTTTCCAAACTGTTAATTTAACAGTGAATGTAGATCTATAGTGAATGCGGACCTCCTTTAAGCTGGTACCTACACGGCTAAATCTCACAAGCTATGTAAATTTTACCATCTACAAATTTTAAAAGGCTATCAATGTTAATTATGCTAAACTCTTGATAAATCCCCAATCTAAGGATCCATATAGTGATAAAGCTAACTAATTCACCCACTTAATCTCTGTATAGAAGGCTAAAGGCAACAAAGCTATCATTTTTATTACCAGTATTAAATTACCGAAGTTAGTGTTTTTTCAGTCAGTGAAAATTATAAAGGAGAAGAAAGAACCATAATTAACTTACTAGCTTGGGATGGTTCGGGAGCAGGCAGCAGCTGAGCAGCTGACCTGGAAGCAATAAGCTAGGGTTTCCGTTCTTTGATCGACGACGTCATCAAATTTTTTTATAGTCCAATTTTCCTTACCCGATCCTAGTGGCACGTAGTAACGTCCCTTCTCATGGATATTTTTTTCTCCGTGATCCTTATAGCATTTCAAATTTATAATTATAGCACTTCAAGATTATATAGCATTTCAAGTTTGTATACGTGCACACAAGTTGTAATCCTTTCTCTCTTTTCAATGAACTCTATTTTTGATACCAGTACTTTAGAGTTTAATTTTATTGTTTTTGTTGAACCAAATGTGCTAAAAGCCGCTTCATATAGTTATTAAAGCATAACCTCTCATCTTTCTTTCTGGAATTGGTAATATGTGTTGAATCTTCCTTGATTATTTGAGAGTACTGGAATATTTTAAATGTAGCTACTATTTCATGTGTCAATTGAGTAGGGTTGGTTGTATATTTTCGAGGTCGGGTTAGATGATCCAAGTTAGATCTAGGAGATATGATGGATATTCGTTGTATATACTGTCCAAGACTTGTTTCCATTGCATAAAAATATCCTGTATGAAGGAAAAGTGAGAGAAAATGAAGAAGAAGAAGATCCATATACTCAACTGTCTCTTTATGTCCCTAAATAGCAAAATGATGTCTGTAGAATTCATGGTCCTTATTTCAAGCAAAAATTCACACTCATGTACATTGCCATATTTTACGCAGGAAACATCATGGGGATCAATAACACTGATAGACGCAGAAAAGCGGCTTCTAGCCAATGCTCTTCTAGACTTCTCAAACGAGTGCTTCGTCCTCTTATCCGAAAGCTGCATCCCCGTATACAACTTCCGAACGGTCTACAACTATTTAATAAACTCCATGCACAGCTTTGTCGAATCCTACGATGAAGACTCGCCCCAAGGCCGCGGCCGGTACAGCCAAAACATGTTCCCACTGATCAAGCTCTCCGAATGGAGAAAAGGGTCTGAATGGTTCGAGCTCAGCCGCGAGTTAGCAGTAGCCATAGTTGCTGACTCCAAGTACTACGAGCTTTTCGAAAAGTACTGCAAGCCATCTTGTTACCCTGACGAGCACTATATTACCACATTTCTCAATATTCTCCATGGGCCTTTGAATGCAAACCGGACCGTAACTTGGGTCGATTGGTCGAGAGGTGGGCCACATCCGGCAACCTACGGGAAGGAGGCTATTACTGTGGAGTTTATAGAGTCCATAAGGCATAACAGGACTGAATGTTCCTATAATTTTGAGCCTACTACTTTGTGTTACTTGTTTGCTAGGAAGTTCGCTCCCAACGCTTTGGACACTTTGCTCGAGCTTGCTTCTGAACTCATGGACTTTTGAAGATGACTTTTTGATGGTGTCGTTTTTAAGTAATTTATGAATGTTTTGTTCTTTTGTTACTGTAGTTGGTCTGGTGTAGTTGTAGTGGTCAAGGACTGGTGTGTAGAATCTCTGTCAATCATGTAATATTTTAACTTGTACATTTATTTTTTGATGAGTATGTAATACAACCCGGTGCGTGGACTTCTTTTTTTGATGAATGTGTAGAATCTCTGCCAATCATGTAATACATGTGTGGCTTATTGTAAAAATTAATTCGTCTCTGAAAGACAGGTTGTTACAATGCAGTTGTCGTATATGTAAAGAGTGGCCCGCGCACACATGCACAGATGCACACATAACCCTTACCAAAGTGCTTTCAAATGATGTTATTACCTCAAATCTTGGGATATGTATTGCTTTAGTCATTCATCTGGAGTATATAACGGACTTGTAAGTACAAGGAAGTGTATGTTTACGTGCATATGTTTTCAACAAAGTCTACATTTATCAATTTAGAATTGCTTTTGATATTATTTTTTATTTCTAAATTTGGTAGCTTGTTTCAAAAGTCAAATGTAATGATCTAGAATTTTTCGGCTAGTTAAACAATTAATTTAGTTGAATTATAAATTAAGTAGGCTTGAATTACTTAAAAATTAGTTGTTTAGAATTATAAAATATATATGAAAAATATTTTGTCAAAATATAATTTTACTTAAGTATAAAAGCTTTGGTAGCATTTGTTATATACGTCATATATAGTTTTCATAGCACTTAAAAAGGAAATGCTTCAAAAAAAGCTAGGGAGATACCATGTGCATGCATCCGTGGTTTTGTGAACATGATTTTTCATGCTTGGTGGTTTTTGGGCAAGTGTCTCTTTAGGTGGCACATTCCTAAAGCTTTTCCATTCCTATTTAAACCCACTTATTCCCTTCATTTTTCCTCACTTCTCCTTTTTCTTTATTTTCGGCCTCCTTCCTCCTTTCTTAGCCACTGTTCTCCTCTTTCTCCCCCTCTCTCCCTCCTATCTACCTCCACACTACCTCCTCCTCCACCCAAGTTCGTCCAAGCACCCCACACACCACCTCTTAATTTTTTTCTCAGCCGCCACCTCAGCTCAGACCAGCAACTTCCTAAGGCCATATCTCCTCCAAAATTAATCCAAATCATGTACATTTTTTTTAAACTTGTGTATTTTTTTCAATGGCTACAACTTTGTAGTTGAGCACTTTCCCTAATTATGGGTCCAGCGATCCTAAAAATCCAAATCTTTGAAAGCTATATTTTCTGGTTGTTTTTATTAAACCTGGAAAACACCTCCACAATTTTGGCCATATCTCCCTAAAAAAACCAGAATTGAGAAAAAAAAAATTAAATGAAGGGAAAAGAATTCTCTACAACTTTGTAGTTGAGCACTTTTCCAAATTCATAGTGTAGCTAGTCCAAAAACCAGATGGAAATTTGTCTGTTTTTCAAGTCAGAAAAGTTAAAGCGGCGATGTACGAAAAAACTGTCCGTTAGTGTTCGTTAAGCTTACCTATTATGAAGATAAGGAGCTATGTTGGTGAGAACTCCTTAATTTTTATACACTAGTTAGTGAAGATTATTTAAACTATTGTAGTTAACTAGTGTTGCTAATTAATTTGGTAATGGATGATTAATGGTTGATGACTGTACATATGCAACGATAGATGATGGTTGTGTAGTTAGGAAACACAAACACACTATTAAGCATTAATCATTATAATACTTACACATAGTTATTACTTCCTTAATGATGTCGATAATGATTGTTATGGATGTTTATAATGTTGTTAATGATACATGACACACTATGACACTTCAATTATGGCATTGTATCAATGATCGATTGAATCTCCATAACAGTTGGAAACGTGAACGATATTATTAATATTGAGGATTGGGTTTGAAAATTTTATTTTTCAAATATGACATTCGAAATGGTTCGGAAAGGAAAAGGAAATGTATATGAACAACTTTTGTAAAGGTGAACGTTTCGTTAAACGAGTTTTTGATATAAAATAAAGTTTTGAGTTTTAAATCGATGAAATCAGTTTTCTTATGAAAAAGTGAAGTTTGGTTTGCCTATCTAGAAAGTATTTTAATTCAAACCGATTGCGTTAATGGACTTGTATCATTTTTATATTAGCTTCTGCAAATTTTGGAGTTAATCGGATTAATTGATTTTCGACAAATATTATTATTAATTTATTACAATAATATTGTAATATTCTACATTGAGTTTAAATTGAATTTGGAGAAGAAAATTTTGAAACATTATTTTCAAGTAAGTACTAATATATTTATAAATATTTATTGTAACACCCCACGCCCGCTAGGGTCACTCACAAAGGGAATGCCATAGCATCGGTGGAGTATTTTAGTGAATATAGAACAGAAAAATTACAACAAGACAGATATAAATAGTACTTGAAAATTTTAAAACATCATCTCATAACAGCGGAAATAAACATGTCTGGTTAAATCATAAAACCACGATAAAAGTCAAGTACAATATCCATCAAAATAAAGAAGTACAGAATCCCACTCTCTCATACAATAGCCATAACAAAAGAAAAGATAACTGGATAACTGGAGCTTTACATCTACCCAAGCTCCTAAAGACTGGAACAGCAATCCGATCAAGCTCTACTACCGCTAGGATCCACCGTAGGACCTGAGGGTTGGGAAAAAGATAAAAACAACGGGGTCAGACATAAGTCTGAGTGAGTCCTATAACTTTAACAATACAATCATTAAAGTAACCAGAGAAGACATAAACTTGACCTACGGTAATATCTGGGGATGAATGGCTACACTAAGCAGCTTGGTAGACTTAGGATAAACTAAGATAACCGTCAGGACGCATCTACCCACCCAAGGATAATTACTAACTGCACCACACCAGTCATTCCTACTTAAAGGTTGATCCCTTCCAAGGACTTAGAAAGTTTCCCCAGTAGTTCCATGTACCCCTAGCCCACTGCATAGGTGCCGTCTGCCCCTATCTCCACTAGGTGTACCCAGTAATTCTTACCCAGTAGTTTCGTGTACCCCTACATAGGTGTCGTCTGCCCCTATCTTCATTAGGTGTACCCACTACTCCCCAAGCGATCGGCTCCCTACCGTAGATACCCGTGCTGGTCCCACAGTGGGGTGTATCACTCCCCTAAAGTGGCTACCCAATACTAACGGTGCACGGCTTTATATCTACACGATGCAACAACGGCTTATCTACCAGCCCGGGCCCACACACGCATATGAAACCCGTTGGACTTGCATTGCCACCGCTAACCCGTTTTGGCCTCTTATAATCAAGCCCAATATGCGTGTCCCGTCACTCGACATGGGTCGAGCCCACAAAGATACGTTTGGGATATTGGTTGAAATGGGCCCCCACAAGCTACCCACTTAAGCTTGTCAAATATCTAGTGTATCCCACTTAACCCTTTAATCATGTTTAATTACATGTTTCTCTTGGTTAAGTATTCTAATCGTATTTTCTATTGCCACCCAAGGCAACCCACTAGATTCCACCTGCCACCCAAGGCAACCACAAAATTTCCTCATGCCACCCAAGGCACCCACTTAACCCCTCATGTCCCACTACATGCTACTATGGTTAAGTGTTTCTTAATTAATTAAGACCGTGATCTCCCATAAAGACCTCCCACATTAGACTGGCTGTTATGACCGCCTGGTTAAGCCGGTAGAATCCGGGCAGTCTTACGTCATAACAGAGTCTAACCTCGTGTCTTTACCTTAATCACGTATTTAATTTATGGCTAAGACCTCTCACATTGGGCTGACATTTGTAGCAGCTGGTTAAGCCGGTCGGGTCCGGGCAGTTTTACACTACAAATGAGTCTAACCTCGTGTCTTAGTTGATTAATTACACCTAATTAATCACCCCCATATTAATTATCCCTAATTAATATCAAGTTTTCCATAACATGGGTAGACCTAACTCAATATGTAAATTCCCATGGGGTAGACCTAACTCAATAGGTAAATTCCCACTTATGGTAATTTATTTTTATGGTATGCTTAATCATACCCAAACATTCATTTATTAACATATTTACCAACCCCATCGTTCCCCACGTAAATCGTTCTCGTTACATGACATAACAAGGGGAAGATCATCACAAATATCATGGGTTTAACATACAACTTTGTCATGGGTTAAGAGGATGTCAACTTGCATATATGAGCATATATTAACCCAACTACATATAACCCAAACTTGCATATTATCATACACATGATTTGCATAACATGTTGCATATGAGCTTGCATATTATCATACACATATCTTGCATAACATGTTGAACTTGCATATAGGCATTCTCATAACTTGCATAACATGTTAAACATGCATTTAAGCATACACATAACTTGCATAAGCATTCACATACTTGCATAAGCATCCACATACTTGCATAAGCATTCACATACTTGCATAACTTGCATATCATGTCATTTAAGCATATACATATCTTGCAAAAGCATTCATATACTCGCATAAGCATGCATAACTTGCATATCACATAAATCTTGCATTTAAACATATACATGACTTGCATAAGCATCCATACACTTGCATAAGCATGTATAACTTGCATATCACTTTCAACTTGCATTTAAACATATACTTAACTTGCATATCACTTTCAACTTGCATAACTCACTTTGCTAAACATGCATAATCCCACTTATTAAATATGCATAAATCCACTTATTAAACATGCATATATCAACTTGTTAAACATGCATAAATCAACTTATTAAGCATGCATAAACCAACTTATCAAATATGCATAAACATAGAACAACATAGAGTAACATATCATTATACATGATTCAAACTCACTAATCCGCATTTAAGACCATAAGTCTCATTACACCCAATCTACTTACTTTAACAATTGGTGTTAAAGTGATAGAAACTCACCAAACTCAAGATTAGCAACCTTATGAAGTAGAATTAGTTGCTAACTATGAAGATAATGATGATTAAAGATTGATTAGAGAGGAATTAGCTTGCAACTTTCTTCTTAGATTAGTGGAGGCTTCTCTTAGGATTTAATTTGGCGGCATGAGGCCATTATTTCTATTTTTGGTAAGGATTAAGGTAGGTTTAGGGTGTATTTATAGATTAAGAGAGTGTTTTAGGCCCTTAGATTAACCCTAGATTGATTTAGGACCCTTAGATTTAGGAAATCTCTAGAACCAGCCCTCCAAGCCAACCTAGAACCCAACCTGGTGCACCCAGGTTCACTGAACGGTGCCACCCTGTCGACAGGCAAGTCGACAGGCATGTCGACACCCCTGTCGACAGGCCTGTCGACAGCCCTGTCGACATGGGTTGGGCGGGAAGCTTCCCGCCTGACCCCGCCTGGCCCATTCCAAATCTGAATTTAAATTTAAATTCCTAAATCTGTTTTTAGCTCTAATTTTTCTGCAAACTTCCTTGGGCCATAACCGGGCCATACGGACTCCGATTTTCGAAAACTCGGACTCTATTTCGCGTATTTTTCCAAGACGAACGCAATAACGCAGCCCGTTACCCCCAATTCCCACATATGAGATTATTTATCCTATAATTAGCGAATTTTAGTGTTAACTAAAATTCGGGGTGTTACATTCTCCCCTCCTTAAAGGATTTCGTCCCCGAAATCTCTTGGCTAAGGAGAATGCATATCCTACCATCCAAACAACCATCTACTCAAATCATCAACCACAGGCATCCATTGTCCTTAAACAGTTTCTAATGATGTATGAGCATATGCAAAAAGTGTGTGTATATGTTCCCTGTCTAATGTATGAACATATGCAAACCATGATAGTGCCATGCATCCATTATGTATGCGAGAGCACCCTATCGACACATACAATATCTACATGAGTGCACAATCATTCACCCAAAATGCATCATCCATGTGATATCACAACCATTATACATCCATAAATATATCTTCCTACACACAATTTTATGCAATATGCAATATGAAGTGACTGAGCCGATCTAGTGCCTAGTGTGTGTGTGTATGCATCCACGAGCAACCACTAGCAAACACTTGCATCCACTTGCATCCATCAACCATAACATGTCTCAAACACATGTTTCAACCATAGGTTTACCCTATCTAAAGGTCAAAGGTACTAACGAGAGGACATACCAAAGATAAGATAAGTACTAGGCAAGCGATAAAGGAGAAAGTAAGGACATACCCTCAAAAAGAAATGGGTACAATGAACGCATCTTCGCTTCCGTCTCCCAAGTCGCGTTGCTCTCATCTTCTCCCCATTGCACCTTGACTAGCTGAACCTCTCGATTCCTCAATTTCCTAGTCTCTAACCCAAGGATGCGAGTAGGAGCTCGTCGAATAGTCGCATCACGCTCTACCTCTACATCTCTAAGGAAGCTCGGCTCTACCACCTCTGCCGTCTCATGTAAGCACTTCCTCAGATGTGATACATGGAATACATCATGAACACCACTAAGTCTGTCGGGCAACTCCACCCTATATGCCATCCATCCAATCCTTTCCTTGATAGGAAATGGCCCAACAAATCTCGGTGCTAACTTCCCAACGGATCCGAAGCGAACAACATTTCTCAACGGAGATACCTTAACAAAAACCATGTCCCCAACCTCAAACTCAAGATCCGTCCTTCTCTTGTCCGCATAAGATTTCTGCCTATCCTGCGCTGCTTTCATCCTTCTTCGAATCAAGTCAATCTTCTCAGAAGTCTCCCTAATCATATCAGGCCCAAGCAAGATCTTATCCGTAGATTCCCACCAACATGTAGGTGATCGACAAGGCCTTCCATAGAGAGCTTCAAAAGGAGCCATACCAATACTGGACTGAAAGCTGTTATTATATGCGAACTCTACCAATGGAAGATGCTCTTCCCATGTACCTCCAAAATCTAGAATACAAAGCCTCAAAAGGTCTTCTAGAACACGATTCACCCTCTCAGTTTGGCCGTCCGTCTGAGGATGATATGCGGTGCTCAGACACAATTGAGTCCCCACTGCTTCTTGCAAACTTCTCCAAAACTCGCTAGTGAAGATAGGATCTCGATCACTAACTATGCTAGAGGGTACCCCATGTAATCGAACTATCTCTCGAAGATATACAGAAGCTAGCCATGGAGCAGTCCTTTTACTCTTCACAGGTATGAAATGGGCGCTCTTAGTAAGTCTATCTACCACCACCCAAATTCCTGTATTACCCTTCCTCGACCTGGGTAACCCGTCAATAAAATCCATCGAGACGCTATCCCACTTCCATTGTGGAACCTCCAATGGGTGAAGCAACCCACCTGGTTTCCTTTGCTCCGCCTTCACTTGCTGGCACACCAAACATCGAGCGACATACTCGGCCACATCTTTCTTCATACCGGCCCAGAAGAAAACCCTCTTCATGTCTTGGTACATCTTGTCCCCACCGGGATGAATGGTCATCCTAGAACGGTGTGCGTCATCAAGAATAGCCTTCCTCAAACCCTCGTCCTGCGGTACACAAAGTCTACCGTCTCTGCGCAAGTACCCCTTATCGTCTAGGGTGTACCTACTCAAATGGCTGGACGACTCCCCCCTTATGAGCTTCCCTATCAACTCAACCAACTGTGGGTCGCCCCTCTGTGCTTCTCCAATCCGCCCCAAAAGAGTGGGTCTAACTTCCAAAGAAGCTAGCAAACCGGGTACATAATCAATGGAATGTCTGAAATCAAACATCGAGATAAACTCCAAGTCTCGTCGTTCCACGAACAATGGACTCAAGGACAACCTCTTCCTACTCAAGGCGTCCGCCACCACGTTATCCTTGCCAGGGGTATATGCTATCTCGAAATCATAGGATGCTAAAAACTCCATCCACCTTTGCTGTCTCAAGTTTAAATCTTTCTGAGAGAATAAGTACTTCAATGATTTATGGTCAGTGAACAACTCGAATCTCTCACCAAGAAGATAATGGCGCCAAATCTTAAGCGCAAAAACAATAGCGGCCAGCTCTAGATCATGGGTAGGGTAATTTTTCTCATGTGCCCTTAACTGCCTTCCACCATAGGCTATTACCCTTCCCTCTTGCATTAAGACTGCGCCAAGTCCTGTCCCACAGGCATCGGTATAGACAACAAATGGCTTGCTCCCATCTGGCAACACTAAAACTGGAGCGGTGGTTAAAGCTCTCTTTAACCGTCGGAACGCATCATCACAATCTACGTCCCATGTGAAAACAAGATTCTTCTTTGTTAAGCGGGTTAATGGGGCTGATATCTTCGCGAAGTCTTTAATGAACTTCCTATAATAACCCGCCAACCCCAAGAAACTTCTTACTTCGGTAGCATTCTTCGGAACCTTCCAATCCTGAATTGATACTACCTTCGCGGGATCCACAGCTATCCCTTCCTTGGAGACCACGTGCCCCAAGAATCGTACTTCCTTCCTCCAGAAGTGACATTTAGAGAATTTAGCCTTAAGGCTATGTGCTCGAAGAGTCTTCAACACTTCCCCAAGATGTAGGGCATGCTCTTCTTCACTCTTAGAAAACACTAAGATATCATCCACAAAGACCACCACGAATTTATTAAGGAACTCCCTGAACACCCTACTCATCAAATCAACAAAGTATGCGGGGGCGTTCGTCAACCCAAATGGCATCACCAGCCACTCATAGAAACCATCCGGAGTTCTAAAGGCAGTCTTGTCTATGCTATCCTCAGCCACCCTCAACTGATGAAACCCCGTGGCCAAGTCCAACTGAGAAAATACTGAAGCGCCAACCAACTGATCGAAAAGATCATCAATCCTCGGCAATGGGTGTCTATTCTTCTTTGTGAGCTTGTTGAGTTCTCTATAGTCTACACAAAGTCTGAGGGACCCATCTGCCTTCGTAGCAAATACTACTGGAGCACCCCACTCCGATATGCTTCGTCTTATGAACCCCTTCTCAAGCAACTCCCCTACTTGCTTATGGAGTTCCCTCCTCTCACGAGGAGCCATGTGGCGCACTGGTAAAGATACCGGTTTAGCATTATCCACCAAATATATTCGGAAGTCAATCTCCCGCTTCGGAGGTAAGCCCTTCACCTCCTCAAACACATCCGGATATTCCCGGACCACTCTAACAGATTGCAAACTCTCGACCGAAGCGTCAAGCGATTCAAGATAACTTAGCATAACAGAGTCCATGGGATTACAAGAAATCTCGAGAGTGTTACCCAAACGGGTCATGAGCCTAACAACTCTCCTTTCGCAATCAAGAACGGCACCATTACTGGATAACCAGTCCATGCCCAAAATCAACCCATAGCCTGTGAAGCCCAATACAAAAGTAACACATCTAAACTCAATGCTAAGTATAGAAATCTTCAAACCCAGACATATCATGGACAAATAAGTGGAGCCCCCAATTGGGTTTGAAACAACCAAGGGATCATCTACCAGACTGGTGTCTAAGTGCAGTAACTCAACTAATGATGATGAAATAAACGAATGCGATGCGCCTGAATCAAACAATGTACGGACATGATGGTCAAATAGAAAAACCAGACTTTCAACGGAAATAGTTCTACCTCTCTCCTGAATCGGTGGAACCGCGAGAGCCTGTACTTGCCCCCTAGCCTGACTCGGTGCCATAAGAGCTTGCACCTGTCCTCCTGAGGTAGATCCCGTCCTTTGCCCCTTCTTAGGGCAATCCTTCACTAAGTGCCCTGCTTCGCCACAGTGGAAGCAGCCGGTCTTCTTCTTCTTGCGACAATCCTTGCTTAGGTGGCCAGGTGTCCCACAATTGAAACACTTCTTCTTCTTGCCCTTGCCACCGTTGCCTTTCCCACCTTTTCTGTGCTGTTGTTGAGGTCTCTTTTGATCTCCCTTCTTCTCGGGTGCCTTATTAGCATTAGGACCCTTCTCTTCCTCATACATGAGTGCCATGTCAACTAGCTTCTCAAAGGTGGCCCCCATAGGGATGTGAGTCATAGCCAACCCATGCATAGGTTCATTCAAGCCTTTCACGAACCTCAAAGCCTTCTTCTCTGGTGTATTCACCATGTCTAGGCCAAACCTTGCCAATTGATTAAACTTGTTAACATATTCCTTCACCGAAAGATTTCCTTGCTTTAGAGTCAAGAATCTTTCCATATACAAGTTTTCCTCCGCCCTTGAGAGAAACTTTGCCACAAATCTTTGCCTAAAATCCGCCCAAGAGTCAACGGGGCGTTCTCCATTAGTGACCTCCCACCAGAATGAGGCCTCTCCTTTCATTAACCAAGCAGCCAACCTGACTTTCTTCCCTTCTTCCATCTCAAAGATATCTATCAACTCTTCCACCTCCTTAAGCCAATCTCTAGCCTCCACAAAAGTTTCAGATCCTTGAAAAGGTTTCCCTCCCATAGCTTTAAATTCCTTGCAAGTCTTAGCAAAAGTATCCGTGCGAGGAGGAGGGGGAGGAGGAAGATCGGGTGCTACGGTTGGTGGAGGAACATTTGCTGGACCCGTAGTGGTGGCCCTAGCCTCCATCAATCTCCTATACCATACTGGTACCGTCACACCCTCTGGAAGATTAAGATTCTCGGCCATGCTGAAACGAAAAAGGAAAGATTCAAAACGGAGAATTCGAAGGATATAGATATGGCTATTGGGGATTATGCTTTTCTTTCAAAAACTTTTCTCTTAAAAGACATGTTTTTGAAAATATCTTTTCCAAAAATGTTTTAGAAAAATAGTTTTCTAAAAATTTTATCTGTTCCGGTAACCTTTGCTCTGATACCACGTGTAACACCCCACGCCCGCTAGGGTCACTCACAAAGGGAATGCCATAGCATCGGTGGAGTATTTTAGTGAATATAGAACAGAAAAATTACAACAAGACAGATATAAATAGTACTTGAAATTTTTAAAACATCATCTCATAACAGCGGAAATAAACATGTCTGGTTAAATCATAAAACCACGATAAAAGTCAAGTACAATATCCATCAAAATAAAGAAGTACAGAATCCCACTCTCTCATACAATAGCCATAACAAAAGAAAAGATAACTGGATAACTGGAGCTTTACATCTACCCAAGCTCCTAAAGACTGGAACAGCAATCCGATCAAGCTCTACTACCGCTAGGATCCACCGTAGGACCTGAGGGTTGGGAAAAAGATAAAAACAACGGGGTCAGACATAAGTCTGAGTGAGTCCTATAACTTTAACAATACAATCATTAAAGTAACCAGAGAAGACATAAACTTGACCTACGGTAATATCTGGGGATGAATGGCTACACTAAGCAGCTTGGTAGACTTAGGATAAACTAAGATAACCGTCAGGACGCATCTACCCACCCAAGGATAATTACTAACTGCACCACACCAGTCATTCCTACTTAAAGGTTGATCCCTTCCAAGGACTTAGAAAGTTTCCCCAGTAGTTCCATGTACCCCTAGCCCACTGCATAGGTGCCGTCTGCCCCTATCTCCACTAGGTGTACCCAGTAATTCTTACCCAGTAGTTTCGTGTACCCCTACATAGGTGCCGTCTGCCCCTATCTTCATTAGGTGTACCCACTACTCCCCAAGCGATCGGCTCCCTACCGTAGATACCCGTGCTGGTCCCACAGTGGGGTGTATCACTCCCCTAAAGTGGCTACCCAATACTAACGGTGCACGACTTTATATCTACACGATGCAACAACGGCTTATCTACCAGCCCGGGCCCACACACGCATATGAAACCCGTTGGACTTGCGTTGCCACCGCTAACCCGTTTTGGCCTCTTATAATCAAGCCCAATATGCGTGTCCCGTCACTCGACATGGGTCGAGCCCACAAAGATACGTTTGGGATATTGGTTGAAATGGGCCCCCACAAGCTACCCACTTAAGCTTGTCAAATATCTAGTGTATCCCACTTAACCCTTTAATCATGTTTAATTACATGTTTCTCTTGGTTAAGTATTCTAATCGTATTTTCTATTGCCACCCAAGGCAACCCACTAGATTCCACCTGCCACCCAAGGCAACCACAAAATTTCCTCATGCCACCCAAGGCACCCACTTAACCCCTCATGTCCCACTACATGCTACTATGGTTAAGTGTTTCTTAATTAATTAAGACCGTGATCTCCCATAAAGACCTCCCACATTAGACTGGCTGTTATGACCGCCTGGTTAAGCCGGTAGAATCCGGGCAGTCTTACGTCATAACAGAGTCTAACCTCGTGTCTTTATCTTAATCACGTATTTAATTTATGGCTAAGACCTCTCACATTGGGCTGACATTTGTAGCAGCTGGTTAAGCCGGTCGGGTCCGGGCAGTTTTACACTACAAATGAGTCCAACCTCGTGTCTTAGTTGATTAATTACACCTAATTAATCACGCCCATATTAATTATCCCTAATTAATATCAAGTTTTCCATAACATGGGTAGACCTAACTCAATAGGTAAATTCCCACTTATGGTAATTTATTTTTATGGTATGCTTAATCATACCCAAACATTCATTTATTAACATATTTACCAACCCCATCGTTCCCCACGTAAATCGTTCTCGTTACATGACATAACAAGGGGAAGATCATCACAAATATCATGGGTTTAACATACAACTTTGTCATGGGTTAAGAGGATGTCAACTTGCATATATGAGCATATATTAACCCAACTACATATAACCCAAACTTGCATATTATCATACACATGATTTGCATAACATGTTGCATATGAGCTTGCATATTATCATACACATATCTTGCATAACATGTTGAACTTGCATATAGGCATTCTCATAACTTGCATAACATGTTAAACATGCATTTAAGCATACACATAACTTGCATAAGCATTCACATACTTGCATAAGCATCCACATACTTGCATAAGCATTCACATACTTGCATAACTTGCATATCATGTCATTTAAGCATATACATATCTTGCAAAAGCATTCATATACTCGCATAAGTATGCATAACTTGCATATCACATAAATCTTGCATTTAAACATATACATGACTTGCATAAGCATCCATACACTTGCATAAGCATGTATAACTTGCATATCACTTTCAACTTGCATTTAAACATATACTTAACTTGCATATCACTTTCAACTTGCATAACTCACTTTGCTAAACATGCATAATCCCACTTATTAAATATGCATAAATCCACTTATTAAACATGCATATATCAACTTGTTAAACATGCATAAATCAACTTATTAAGCATGCATAAACCAACTTATCAAATATGCATAAACATAGAACAACATAGAGTAACATATCATTATACATGATTCAAACTCACTAATCCGCATTTAAGACCATAAGTCTCATTACACCCAATCTACTTACTTTAACAATTGGTGTTAAAGTGATAGAAACTCACCAAACTCAAGATTAGCAACCTTATAAAGTAGAATTAGTTGCTAACTATGAAGATAATGATGATTAAAGATTGATTAGAGAGGAATTAGCTTGCAACTTTCTTCTTAGATTAGTGGAGGCTTCTCTTAGGATTTAATTTGGCGGCATGAGGCCATTATTTCTATTTTTGGTAAGGATTAAGGTAGGTTTAGGGTGTATTTATAGATTAAGAGAGTGTTTTAGGCCCTTAGATTAACCCTAGATTGATTTAGGACCCTTAGATTTAGGAAATCTCTAGAACCAGCCCTCCAAGCCAGCCTAGAACCCAACCTGGTGCACCCAGGTTCACTGAACGGTGCCACCCTGTCGACAGGCAAGTCGACAGGCATGTCGACACCCCTGTCGACAGCCCTGTCGACATGGGTTGGGCGGGAAGCTTCCCGCCTGACCCCGCCTGGCCCATTCCAAATCTGAATTTAAATTTAAATTCCTAAATCTGTTTTTAGCTCTAATTTTTCTGCAAACTTCCTTGGGCCATAACCGGGCCATACGGACTCCGATTTTCGAAAACTCGGACTCTATTTCGCGTATTTTTCCAAGACGAACGCAATAACGCAGCCCGTTACTCCCAATTCCCACATCTGAGATTATTTATCCTATAATTAGCGAATTTTAGTGTTAACTAAAATTCGGGGTGTTACATTTATAATCGTTTGGGAAGTAATTCGGGCGTAGTTTATTATACGTCGAAATATGGTCTGAACAGGACTAGTCGCGCAGTGATAATTCGCGAATTTCGACCCGATTACTTTAAACGCTTATAACTTGAGCATTTTAAATCAGATTTCAGTGAAATGAAAACCATTTGCTTTCAAATAATATTGGCTTTAAAATGAAAAAGAAACTTTCAAGTTCTGATATGTAGTTTTGAAGTTATGTTCAAAACAGTTTTGGAAAAGGTCATTGTAAGTGCAACTCGTCGATCTTAGCTGTAAACAGCTATTTTTAATGTTTTAAAAATAAAGAATTTTTTTGAAAATCATTATAAATTATTTAAAAGTGGTTCGAATTGGAAAATTTTAGTTTTGGATAATATAAAAGTTATTTTGATCAAACTAGCCAATATAAACTGTTTTGTAACGCTGTTGTAACGCTTCTTTGAAAACAATCTATTTTAAAAAAATTTAACCCGCAAATTATTGTTTGAACAATAAGAAATCATTTCAAATGATTTCAAAGGTTTTTTAAGTTATTGAAATATTTAATATTGAATTTAAATTGGTTTGTTTAATATTAAAAATGGGTTTGCAATTATAAATAAATTGGATATGGTTGGAGATGAATCTTTGAATGTTTGATATTAATTATGTAGATGATAACTCTTAATATTTGAGGAATTTAGAGGGTATTTTACTGTTATTACGCTTATATGGGTTGAATACAGAAGTTAATATTGAGGATAAGTTAATGAAATTTCTATCCAGCTCTAATATCAAGGGGTTTGATAAATTTCCAAACTAAGATAAGGGTTTCCTGATTTGATTGAGAAAAGTTGGATAGAAATAACCTTTTGGATATTTGATATGGTATTACGTGGCATAGACGTATACTATTTGAGGAATTTGGAAGATATTCCGCATATAGTATTCGTTGATTATGAGAACTGGTATCGAATATAAGTACATATAATTTCTACATAACTTATGTTCAGTATCAATTGATTTGGGTTGTGTTGTGGGTGGTTTCTTCAATAATATCATTTTTGAACCTTGGTAAGATCGAGTTATGGAAATTCATATCGTAAGTGAGGATTTAATCAAATCTTTGATTTGAGAAAATTAAAAGTAAGGAATTTAGAAAGAACCATAATCTTTTAATTAAGATTAGAAAGACGCATATTAGGTAATCTTTTAAAGCGGGAATTATGATTATGAAGTATGGATTAAGGATTTTCAAAAGAAGTTGAATTTTGGATAATAAGTTATCAAATGGAAGGATTTGAGAATAATTTAAGAATATATCTATAGAAGGTTTTGATTAACCAACTACTGGAGTAGATTTGGTTGAAATCCTATTTGACCCATAATTGTGTTTTTAAATTGTGCTTATTACTTGGAAAAACCGGGATCATATTTATATCCTAAAACCATCTCATGTAATAATACAACATTATGGAGCAAATGAAGACTGTGGTTGAAGACCAGGGATTTTCACATCGTTTTGGATTATTTGTTGATGTCACGATCGGGTCGTACACCCAATACGAGATTATAAGCGGTAGTGACCCTGACTGTAACGACCCTGAATTTTGGGGCCAAGTTAAAATTTATTTTAAGTGATTTTAAATGAGTTTTGATATTTAAAATAATCTATTTTAAATAACAAGGATCACAAATTTATTTCAAATCGAAGTTAGAATGAATAAATTAATTTTAAATATAAAAAGAGCTAGAAATGGCGCGGTAGTTTGAAAAGTCAAACTTGAACTTTGACTAACCATACAGGATGCAAAATTTAACGAATTTTAGTAAAACCAAAAATATTAGAATCTATTTAAAATTATCTTTTCAACGAATCCGAAAAATCGAAATTTCATAGCGGAAATCAAAAGTTATGGCTAATTCAATTTTTAGAAAGGTCGGTGGGTAATTTGCATAGGACAAAAATGCTACTTTTCACATATGTAGGAATTTGAACTCGAAACCACTTCCATTGGTTTCAAAATGACGTTTCTGCATTGAAAAACAGTAAACACTTATATGTTTCGAGTTTCAGAAAATATTTGTTTAAAAATGTATTTTTAATATTAATAATATTCGCCTTGAAAATAGCCATTTTTCAAAAAGTCTCAGAATCGAACGAAATAAATTTTGTTGGGTTCGTATCATCAAAACAAAGCTAAAAATGATTTTTTGGTAATTTTTAGAATTAATATATAATTATAATTGATTTTTCAGTGTAAACGGACAATTTTTGACTTTAAAAATTCATTAAAAATTCAAACGGTCTCAGAATTGAACGAAACGAATTTTGTTGTGATCGTATCGGCATAAGAAAGCCAAAAATAATTTTTTCGGATTTTTCTGACTTCGTATGTGGCCCCGGCAAAATTATATTTACGTTCGAATTTAAGATAAAGGATTTATTTTAAAATAAAAGAAAACCATACTGTAACTTCAGAATTGGACCATGGGGATAGCGCCATCGCGTTCAGAAGACATCAAAACATTAAGTTCGACAGTCGTTGAGCGCGAATCAGAGACCGTATGTGAAAACTGTATTTTCTAGAATTAATTAATTAAATAAAAAAAAATAAAAACCCTAGAAATACACGTATAAATACGGGCCGTATACGTGAACAGTGCCTTCTTCTTCCTCCGTATGTTTAAGCCGCCGAAACCCATAAGTGATCAAAATTTCAAACTCACTTTTCTCCCTCATCTCTTAACGAAATTCAGCATACCATATACCGTTTCGAAGCTCTTCGCGAGCTCTTCGATTTGGTACCCACTATCGCCTCCCCCGTGCCCTGTAGCGCCGCCACCATCGCCGCAAAGTAGCCGCGGTCGCAGCCACGCCGGGCCCACCACGCTCGACCGAGCTCCACCCCCTTCTGGCCGTGCAAAGATCTCTCCAAGGCGGTCATTCTCCAAAAAACCGCACCCAAAACCGTTCAGTAAATCAAAAGTTATCGCGATTTGAAGTTTTGAACAAATTCTGAAATTGAGGTATGCTTCAGATTTTGTCACGCTTTTAAGCGTGGCAGAAGCAGTTGTTAAAAGTCTGTTTGATTTAAAACATCAATAACTTATGCATATGAACACCGATTCTGAAAATTTCAGATCCGATGGAACCGTGACTTCGAATACAACTTTAATACAGAGCAATTGGGAACAAACTCTAATCTAATTGAGGTGAGAATCCTATTTATTTTATTTAAGTAATTATGTTTTAATTATGGATGTTCGCATTCATAATCATATATGTATGTGAATCTGCTATGATATAAACTGTATGTGAATCTGCTATGATATAAACTGTATGTGAATCTGCTATGACTTAATCTGTATGCGTATGCTAGGACAAAACCCACGGTATGTTGAGATGTTACAATACAAAAATTAAATATATTAAAATCGTTCATGTATGTTGTGTGACATGTTGATTTGTCAAAATTAAATATATTAAAATCGTTCATGTATGTTGTGTGACATGTTGATTTGTCAAAGTTAAATAAATTAAAATCGTTCATGTATGTTGTGTGACATGTTGATTTGTCAAAATTAAATAAATTAAAATCGTTCATGTATGTTGTGTGACATGTTGATTTGTCAAAATTAAATATATTAAAATCGTTCATGTATGTTGTGTGACATGTTGATATGTAAAAATTAAATATATTAAAATCGTTCATGTATGTTGTGTGACATGTTGATATGTAAAAATTAAATATACTAAAATCGTTCATGTATGTTGTGTGGCATGTTTATATGTTAAAATTTAATATATCAAAATTGTTCATTGTATGTTATATTAACATTTTTATATATTAAAAATAGAAAATGTTGGAAATGTTCATCGTAGGATAAAATTGACATTTTTTGTCAATATTAAAATAAGAAATTGTTCATGTATGTTGTAAAGTGACATTTTTGTCAATATTAAAATAAGAAATGGTTCATGTATGTTGTAAAGTGACATTTTTGTCAATATCAAAATAAGAAAATGAACACCGTATGTAAAATTGACACTTTTGTCAATATTAAAAATAAGAAAATTAGCACCGTATGTTGAATGAACAAATTTGTGTTATAATAGAATACAAGCACCGTATGTTGAATGAACAAATTTGTGTATTTATAAAATAGAATTGGTCGCTATATGTAATGAACTAATATTTTGTTCATTAGTAACAATAAGCAAGCACCGTATGTTGAATGAATATATTTTGTTCATTATCAAAGAAGAAAGCATCGTATGTTAATGAACTATATTTTGTTCATTATTAAAAATAAAAATAGCATAGTATGTTAATGAACTATATTTTGTCCATTATATAAAATAGAAGATGGCACTATATAAAAATAGCATATTTGTCATGTTGTCAAAATAGAAAAAGTACATTGTATGCATAGCATATTATTTTTGTCAAAATAGAAAAAGTACATTGTATGCATAGCATATTATTTTTGTCAAAATAGAAAAAGTGCATTGTATGCATAGCATATTATTTTTGTCAAAATAGAAAAAGTACATTGTATGCATAGCATATTATTTTTGTCAAAATAGAAAAAGTGCATTGTATGCATAGCATATTATTTTTGTCAAAATAGAAAAAGTGCATTGTATGCATAGCATATTATTTTTGTCAAAATAGAAAAAGTGCATTGTATGCATAGCATATTATTTTTGTCAAAATAGAAAAAGTGCATTTTATGCATTGCATATTATTTTTGTCAAAATAAAAAAAGTGCGTTTTATGCATTGCATATTATTTTTGTCAAAATAGAAAAAGTGCGTTTTATGCATTGCATATTATTTTTGTTATAAAATAGAAAAAAATGCATTGTATGCATAGCATATTATTTTTGTCAAAATAGAAGAAAAAATGCATTGTATGCAAATAATATTTTGTCAAGTTAGAACGTTATATAGAAGTGCATTGTATGAATATAATATTTTGTCATGTTAGAAATAGAAATGCATTGCATAACATATTATTTTGTCATGTTAGAGAAATAGAAATGCATTGTATGAAACTATTATTTTGTTACGTTAGAAAATAATAAATGCATTGTAGGTAAAAGAATATTTTTGTTATGTTAAAATAAGACATGCATTGTATGGAAAATAATATTTTGTCATGTCAACAATATAGAAAATGCATGTCATGTAAATATACATTATTTATAATGTTTATTAAAAGAGAATTTGTATTGTAAGATAATAAGCATTATTTATAATGTAAATAAAAAAGAGAATTCACCCCGTAGGAAGAATTAACATTTATTTTATGTTAAATAAGAGAGATGAAACTATGTGCAGGAATTAACATTATTTTAATGTTGAAAAAAAAAATGAAACTGTATGTAAGAATTAACATTATTTTTAATGTTAAATAAAAAGAAATGAAATGGAGGAAAAGATTTACATTATTTATAATGTATAAAGAGAGTTTACACCATGGAAAAATGTTCATTGTTCATAATGAAATAGGGAAAAGAAATAATGGGAATGAAGTTTTATAATTTACATTTTTAAATGTGAATTATAAAGTATAAAATGAAAATAAAATAAAAAGAACAATTCACCGCCTAATTATGAAATACATTTTCATGTAAGTTAAAGAAGTTAAAGGATAAAGAAAAGACAGATGTAAGTAAGGACGATGAGTTAAACGAGCTAATGTATATATATATATATTTATATATTTTTATATATATATATATATATAGTTAAAATATAACGAATCGAACGCAGTAGTTCGCGTTTTGAAATCGAACTTTTAAACGAATATACCGGAAGATCCGACCGTCGGATTTTCCCAAAACTGAAACCGTTAGGACCATCTTAGAAAAATCTTTCCAACGATATATGCTACGCTAAAATCCAACGGTTAGATTTTGAGGAAAGTGAATAACAAAATTGATTGAAAACAGCGCCAAGGTCGCCCTTGACCTGAAGCGTCGTTAAATAAGGAAATTAATTATATTAAAATAATTAAGGCAAGAATTAATCGTTATAATTAAAATAACGATATGAAATATGTTTTTCTCAAAATATATGAATGCGAGATTATTTGGAAAGTCCGGGTTAATCCCATTCCAAATGATCGTACGATTCCAAGAATTCAAGTATGAAGACGGCGCATGAAGACCGTAAATCTCCCCTCGAATGGACAACGATCAAGACTCTGAATTGGTTTGCTCCCAATTCAAGGGTCGGGGTAATTGCCCAAACGTACGTGTTGATTTCACGGGTTTGACCCTAGTTCAGACCTAGAGCATGGGTATAAATGGATAGTGTGTCTGACATCGTACCCCACAAAATATTATGTTGTTGATTTTCAGTTAATATATAAACGATTGGTGGTAGAGAATTTATTCTCTACTTAACACCCGTTTATATAGTGACGGACGATCAATAGTACGGTATGGAGTGACGGTGTGGCATACTAAGATGCAATGATCAGGGTTTCTTGTTGAAAAGCAGAACCTTGTGGTATGAAGAACATGACTTCACGAGCCTCACAAACCGGTAGAGTCTAAAAAGGGGGAAGGGAACGCAGGGAAAGTAGCACGTTTCTTTCTAGTTAGTAGTCATTTTACTTTTGGAGGATGATGAAATGAGGCGCCTCGGATAGGTCCTATAGGACCGGGGAACGTGTGCTTAGGAATTGCCAATCCTCTAAGCTGTATGTGAGGACCGGCCCTGCAGGATCCAAGGGTTAACTGCGGGTAATCCTGAGACGTTAACTAGAGCGTCTCGAATCGGTAAGGAGTCCTCCCTAGCCTGGACTCATGATGGAAACCCAAATTTCCAATACGACCCCGACGGATTTGATTGTATTACTAGTATTGGAGGCATAATATATGGTACCTATGCTTCCTAGGATTAATACCTTGCTTTGAATTGTTTTAAAGCATATACACTAATAATAGTATTAGTTACGTATTTGGCGTATTTAGCATGTTTAACCACCATAAGGTAAAACTCTATCCTCTTGGTGTGCGTTGCATTGTGTGATGGGACCTGAGTCTTATGGTGGTTCCATTTTTCAAAAGACATTGCGTTGTTGACGACTTATTTAATCATTTATTATGACACTTTAAATTATGCACGGCAGTCCCTTAGAGTAAACCCGTTCCGCGTTGGCGGCGTGGTCTTTTGGATTTGCCTTATTTTTATTAGGATAAGTTATTTAAGAATTCTCACACCAGTCCCACGACTGACCCATAGTTTGTTTCACCTTTTTGCAAACTGGGGTGCCCTCTCTTCTACACGGGCAGCCAAGTAGACAGGTTCATTCTTTGCTTGGGGTTTTCTTTGAAGCTGCTTATTTTCTCTCTCTTGGATTCTGCGTGGGAGAAGAGGTGATGGCTTGGAGCTTGAAGACTTTTTGTTTCTGTTGGCATCTTTTCTTTTCTTTTTAGACATCAAACTTATTTCTTTTCTGCAAACTTGTTGTAATAATCTTAGTTCTGTGACTGTGGAATTTCTGTAATTGATGACATTATATTTTTCCGCTGCCATAATGTTATTACTCTATGAATCTCCTTTGCTATATTGTATCTGTGTTCTGTTTTATTGTAGCTATGTTGTATTCCAAAAATGATTTCTCCGGCTTTCACTCATGGAAGTTTTGGGGTCGTCACAGTTGGTATCAGAGCTTTGGTTTACAAAGCGGAGTACAACATATCCATAATAATTCGTTTACATAGAATCACTATATTCTATGGCGAACAGTTCATGAGATACATAATAGCCAGTCACTTTATCATCATCTTTTCATTCATCCTTCGATCTTTTCTATCTCTTAGAATCACCTTTTCTGTTGTTTTGACTCTTTCCTTGATCATACGTTCGAAGAAGACTAAGAGAAGTGGCGATGCTCAATTGGCACATGTTTACGAAGGAGCGAAAGGACCAACTTCTTCGGTAGAAAGCCTGATGTTATAGACGGTACCATCTCTGTTAAAAACATTCTCCGTGTTTATTCTTCCTCTTTTCCTCTTCTATTTTTCTTTTTCCTTTTCGGGGACGAAAAGTTTTTAAGTGGGGGAGACTGTAACGACCCTGAATTTTGGGGCCAAGTTAAAATTTATTTTAAGTGATTTTAAATGAGTTTTGATATTTAAAATAATCTATTTTAAATAACAAGGATCACAAATTTATTTCAAATCGAAGTTAGAATGAATAAATTAATTTTAAATATAAAAAGAGCTAGAAATGGCGCGGTAGTTTGAAAAGTCAAACTTGAACTTTGACTAACCATACAGGATGCAAAATTTAACGAATTTTAGTAAAACCAAAAATATTAGAATCTATTTAAAATTATCTTTTCAACGAATCCGAAAAATCGAAATTTCATAGCGGAAATCAAAAGTTATGGCTAATTCAATTTTTAGAAAGGTCGGTGGGTAATTTGCATAGGACAAAAATGCTACTTTTCACATATGTAGGAATTTGAACTCGAAACCACTTCCATTGGTTTCAAAATGACGTTTCTGCATTGAAAAACAGTAAACACTTATATGTTTCGAGTTTCAGAAAATATTTGTTTAAAAATGTATTTTTAATATTAATAATATTCGCCTTGAAAATAGCCATTTTTCAAAAAGTCTCAGAATCGAACGAAATAAATTTTGTTGGGTTCGTATCATCAAAACAAAGCTAAAAATGATTTTTTGGTAATTTTTAGAATTAATATATAATTATAATTGATTTTTCAGTGTAAACGGACAATTTTTGACTTTAAAAATTCATTAAAAATTCAAACGGTCTCAGAATTGAACGAAACGAATTTTGTTGTGATCGTATCGGCATAAGAAAGCCAAAAATAATTTTTCCGGATTTTTCTGACTTCGTATGTGGCCCCGGCAAAATTATATTTACGTTCGAATTTAAGATAAAGGATTTATTTTAAAATAAAAGAAAACCATACTGTAACTTCAGAATTGGACCATGGGGATAGCGCCATCGCGTTCAGAAGACATCAAAACATTAAGTTCGACAGTCGTTGAGCGCGAATCAGAGACCGTATGTGAAAACTGTATTTTCTAGAATTAATTAATTAAATAAAAAAAAATAAAAACCCTAGAAATACACGTATAAATACGGGCCGTATACGTGAACAGTGCCTTCTTCTTCCTCCGTATGTTTAAGCCGCCGAAACCCATAACTGATCAAAATTTCAAACTCACTTTTCTCCCTCATCTCTTAACGAAATTCAGCATACCATATACCGTTTCGAAGCTCTTCGCGAGCTCTTCGATTTGGTACCCACTATCGCCTCCCCCGTGCCCTGTAGCGCCGCCACCATCGCCGCAAAGTAGCCGCGGTCGCAGCCACGCCGGGCCCACCACGCTCGACCGAGCTCCACCCCCTTCTGGCCGTGCAAAGATCTCTCCAAGGCGGTCATTCTCCAAAAAACCGCACCCAAAACCGTTCAGTAAATCAAAAGTTATCGCGATTTGAAGTTTTGAACAAATTCTGAAATTGAGGTATGCTTCAGATTTTGTCACGCTTTTAAGCGTGGCAGAAGCAGTTGTTAAAAGTCTGTTTGATTTAAAACATCAATAACTTATGCATATGAACACCGATTCTGAAAATTTCAGATCCGATGGAACCGTGACTTCGAATACAACTTTAATACAGAGCAATTGGGAACAAACTCTAATCTAATTGAGGTGAGAATCCTATTTATTTTATTTAAGTAATTATGTTTTAATTATGGATGTTCGCATTCATAATCATATATGTATGTGAATCTGCTATGATATAAACTGTATGTGAATCTGCTATGATATAAACTGTATGTGAATCTGCTATGACTTAATCTGTATGCGTATGCTAGGACAAAACCCACGGTATGTTGAGATGTTACAATACAAAAATTAAATATATTAAAATCGTTCATGTATGTTGTGTGACATGTTGATTTGTCAAAATTAAATATATTAAAATCGTTCATGTATGTTGTGTGACATGTTGATTTGTCAAAGTTAAATAAATTAAAATCGTTCATGTATGTTGTGTGACATGTTGATTTGTCAAAATTAAATAAATTAAAATCGTTCATGTATGTTGTGTGACATGTTGATTTGTCAAAATTAAATATATTAAAATCGTTCATGTATGTTGTGTGACATGTTGATATGTAAAAATTAAATATATTAAAATCGTTCATGTATGTTGTGTGACATGTTGATATGTAAAAATTAAATATACTAAAATCGTTCATGTATGTTGTGTGGCATGTTTATATGTTAAAATTTAATATATCAAAATTGTTCATTGTATGTTATATTAACATTTTTGTATATTAAAAATAGAAAATGTTGGAAATGTTCATCGTAGGATAAAATTGACATTTTTTGTCAATATTAAAATAAGAAATTGTTCATGTATGTTGTAAAGTGACATTTTTGTCAATATTAAAATAAGAAATGGTTCATGTATGTTGTAAAGTGACATTTTTGTCAATATCAAAATAAGAAAATGAACACCGTATGTAAAATTGACACTTTTGTCAATATTAAAAATAAGAAAATTAGCACCGTATGTTGAATGAACAAATTTGTGTTATAATAGAATACAAGCACCGTATGTTGAATGAACAAATTTGTGTATTTATAAAATAGAATTGGTCGCTATATGTAATGAACTAATATTTTGTTCATTAGTAACAATAAGCAAGCAACGTATGTTGAATGAATATATTTTGTTCATTATCAAAGAAGAAAGCATCGTATGTTAATGAACTATATTTTGTTCATTATTAAAAATAAAAATAGCATAGTATGTTAATGAACTATATTTTGTCCATTATATAAAATAGAAGATGGCACTATATAAAAATAGCATATTTGTCATGTTGTCAAAATAGAAAAAGTACATTGTATGCATAGCATATTATTTTTGTCAAAATAGAAAAAGTACATTGTATGCATAGCATATTATTTTTGTCAAAATAGAAAAAGTGCATTGTATGCATAGCATATTATTTTTGTCAAAATAGAAAAAGTACATTGTATGCATAGCATATTATTTTTGTCAAAATAGAAAAAGTGCATTGTATGCATAGCATATTATTTTTGTCAAAATAGAAAAAGTGCATTGTATGCATAGCATATTATTTTTGTCAAAATAGAAAAAGTGCATTGTATGCATAGCATATTATTTTTGTCAAAATAGAAAAAGTGCATTTTATGCATTGCATATTATTTTTGTCAAAATAAAAAAAGTGCGTTTTATGCATTGCATATTATTTTTGTCAAAATAGAAAAAGTGCGTTTTATGCATTGCATATTATTTTTGTTATAAAATAGAAAAAAATGCATTGTATGCATAGCATATTATTTTTGTCAAAATAGAAGAAAAAATGCATTGTATGCAAATAATATTTTGTCAAGTTAGAACGTTATATAGAAGTGCATTGTATGAATATAATATTTTGTCATGTTAGAAATAGAAATGCATTGCATAACATATTATTTTGTCATGTTAGAGAAATAGAAATGCATTGTATGAAACTATTATTTTGTTACGTTAGAAAATAATAAATGCATTGTAGGTAAAAGAATATTTTTGTTATGTTAAAATAAGACATGCATTGTATGGAAAATAATATTTTGTCATGTCAACAATATAGAAAATGCATGTCATGTAAATATACATTATTTATAATGTTTATTAAAAGAGAATTTGTATTGTAAGATAATAAGCATTATTTATAATGTAAATAAAAAAGAGAATTCACCCCGTAGGAAGAATTAACATTTATTTTATGTTAAATAAGAGAGATGAAACTATGTGCAGGAATTAACATTATTTTAATGTTGAAAAAAAAAATGAAACTGTATGTAAGAATTAACATTATTTTTAATGTTAAATAAAAAGAAATGAAATGGAGGAAAAGATTTACATTATTTATAATGTATAAAGAGAGTTTACACCATGGAAAAATGTTCATTGTTCATAATGAAATAGGGAAAAGAAATAATGGGAATGAAGTTTTATAATTTACATTTTTAAATGTGAATTATAAAGTATAAAATGAAAATAAAATAAAAAGAACAATTCACCGCCTAATTATGAAATACATTTTCATGTAAGTTAAAGAAGTTAAAGGATAAAGAAAAGACAGATGTAAGTAAGGACGATGAGTTAAACGAGCTAATGTATATATATATATATTTATATATATTTATATATATATATATAGTTAAAATATAACGAATCGAACGCAGTAGTTCGCGTTTTGAAATCGAACTTTTAAACGAATATACCGGAAGATCCGACCGTCGGATTTTCCCAAAACTGAAACCGTTAGGACCGTCTTAGAAAAATCTTTCCAACGATATATGCTACGCTAAAATCCAACGGTTAGATTTTGAGGAAAGTGAATAACAAAATTGATTGAAAACAGCGCCAAGGTCGCCCTTGACCTGAAGCGTCGTTAAATAAGGAAATTAATTATATTAAAATAATTAAGGCAAGAATTAATCGTTATAATTAAAATAACGATATGAAATATGTTTTTCTCAAAATATATGAATGCGAGATTATTTGGAAAGTCCGGGTTAATCCCATTCCAAATGATCGTACGATTCCAAGAATTCAAGTATGAAGACGGCGCATGAAGACCGTAAATCTCCCCTCGAATGGACAACGATCAAGACTCTGAATTGGTTTGCTCCCAATTCAAGGGTCGGGGTAATTGCCCAAACGTACGTGTTGATTTCACGGGTTTGACCCTAGTTCAAACCTAGAGCATGGGTATAAATGGATAGTGTGTCTGACATCGTACCCCACAAAATATTATGTTGTTGATTTTCAGTTAATATATAAACGATTGGTGGTAGAGAATTTATTCTCTACTTAACACCCGTTTATATAGTGACGGACGATCAATAGTACGGTATGGAGTGACGGTGTGGCATACTAAGATGCAATGATCAGGGTTTCTTGTTGAAAAGCAGAACCTTGTGGTATGAAGAACATGACTTCACGAGCCTCACAAACCGGTAGAGTCTAAAAAGGGGGAAGGGAACGCAGGGAAAGTAGCACGTTTCTTTCTAGTTAGTAGTCATTTTACTTTTGGAGGATGATGAAATGAGGCGCCTCGGATAGGTCCTATAGGACCGGGGAACGTGTGCTTAGGAATTGCCAATCCTCTAAGCTGTATGTGAGGACCGGCCCTGCAGGATCCAAGGGTTAACTGCGGGTAATCCTGAGACGTTAACTAGAGCGTCTCGAATCGGTAAGGAGTCCTCCCTAGCCTGGACTCATGATGGAAACCCAAATTTCCAATACGACCCCGACGGATTTGATTGTATTACTAGTATTGGAGGCATAATATATGGTACCTATGCTTCCTAGGATTAATACCTTGCTTTGAATTGTTTTAAAGCATATACACTAATAATAGTATTAGTTACGTATTTGGCGTATTTAGCATGTTTAACCACCATAAGGTAAAACTCTATCCTCTTGGTGTGCGTTGCATTGTGTGATGGGACCTGAGTCTTATGGTGGTTCCATTTTTCAAAAGACATTGCGTTGTTGACGACTTATTTAATCATTTATTATGACACTTTAAATTATGCACGGCAGTCCCTTAGAGTAAACCCGTTCCGCGTTGGCGGCGTGGTCTTTTGGATTTGCCTTATTTTTATTAGGATAAGTTATTTAAGAATTCTCACACCAGTCCCACGACTGACCCATAGTTTGTTTCACCTTTTTGCAAACTGGGGTGCCCTCTCTTCTACACGGGCAGCCAAGTAGACAGGTTCATTCTTTGCTTGGGGTTTTCTTTGAAGCTGCTTATTTTCTCTCTCTTGGATTCTGCGTGGGAGAAGAGGTGATGGCTTGGAGCTTGAAGACTATTTGTTTCTGTTGGCATCTTTTCTTTTCTTTTTAGACATCAAACTTATTTCTTTTCTGCAAACTTGTTGTAATAATCTTAGTTCTGTGACTGTGGAATTTCTGTGATTGATGACATTATATTTTTCCGCTGCCATAATGTTATTACTCTATGAATCTCCTTTGCTATATTGTATCTGTGTTCTGTTTTATTGTAGCTATGTTGTATTCCAAAAATGATTTCTCCGGCTTTCACTCGTGGAAGGTTTGGGGTCGTCACACTGACGTATTTGGAAATTTTTTAGATTTGCAAGGACATATAATAAGGTACCTTTGGTTTCATTTAGACCCAGAACGGACTTGTATGAATTGTGTGACACCACACATCCATTATTTTTACCCATATGAGGATGCATTAAGTTTCGTGAAGTGCAATTGTAACACCCCGTGTATTCTATAACTGTGGAATTAACAAATTAAAGTATAATTAATTTGAAATCAAAGAACTAAGGGAAACGGGATACGCCATTGCGTTCGTCTCGGAAAAATACGCGAAATAGAGTCCGAGTTTTCGAAAAACGGAGTCCGTATGAAGAAGATATAGCCTCCGGAAGTTTCTGAATTAAGTTTAAAATTCGAACAGCTCAGAAATCAAGTTTAAAATTAAAAATCGGGCCCAATTGGCCAGGGCGGGAAAATTTCCGCCTAAGACACCCAGGTCGACTGGGCTGTCGACCTGGTCTAGCCAGGTCGACAGGGCTGTCGACCTGGTCCAGACCCAGGTCGAACCCAGTCCACCCTGGCTGGCCTATTCTATGTTGGCCGATTTTCTGCAGTCTGCTTTGTCATTAGGGCTAGGTGGCAGGCTCTAATTGGTCTCTCTTTAGGATGAATGTCTACGATCAAACCAAGCAACATCAATGGTCCTAATCAGTTCATAACCCCTATAAAAATGACCCTAGACTCTACCTAGGTTTCTTACACAATTCTCTAGCCTCCATTGCTCTCTTCTTCTAATAAAAAAATAAAAATGGCGTCTCTGCTCTGCTGGAATTAAAACTAGAAGATAATCAACATCAGCCTAAGCAACTCAATTCAAACTAGAGATTAAAGTTTCTGCAAAGATTCTACAACAAGTTAAAGTTCTTTCTTTAATCCAATCAAGGCAAGTACAGTTATTTTCCGCTATAAACGTTAATTATAATTTTGATATGTTTTTAATTCTGAATCTGAGACTGTATATATATTCTCTTCTGTCAGATTTGTTTTTCTGTGACTGTTCTGTATCCCTTTTCTTCTTTTCTGTTTTTATAGCCAGGCTACCACGAGCCTGTGCCTAATCTCATAAGAGATGAACGTATGAACGCAAATTTTGGGATAAATAATGAATGATGCGAAATTTGACAAGAATAAATTGAATGTATGACTTTAGGTCTAAGGCATAAAATATATTGGACATATGCATAAATTTGACTATGAACATATAATTTATGCATGTTGTATGCATAACTATGTTGTAATTTAGAACTGTAATTAATAAGCATACGTTGTAAACATAGATTTGGATCTATGCATATTCTATGATAGAAGAAAAGAGGAACCATTGTAAGATTTCATATGATTTGAGACTTTGGACAAAATGCACATAAAAGTCAAGATATGATTTTTAGAAGATATGATTTAAAGATTTATATTGTTGGGTATAGTTTGCATAAGGATTCATGACTCAAAAAGAAGAAGATATGGAAACTTAGGTGTAAAGATTTACATTAATTAGGATATCTATTATTGTGATTACGCCTAAATAGGGATTTTTGGATATATGGCATGCATTGAAATTAATGGTTATATTTGGTATAATTTATATGTGAATCTGCTGCAAAATGCTAGTTTAACAAAAATTGGAACATATGTTATATGGCAAATTATGTCCATATTCTGCGCTTATGCAAACATGGAGTATATGTTGTGAATCATGACAATTATGTAAGCATATGAATTTAGGCCAATTTATGATTGGGCAAGGCATGTAAATAGAACTTTTAGAAATATTGAATTTGCTAAATCTGCTAATTTGTCAAGTTGCCTAAACTACTTGTTTTGTTATATTGCCTAGACTGCTAATTAGATTGAAATGCCTAATCTGTTAAATTTGTCGGTTGAAATGCCTAACCTGTTATATGCCAAAATCTGCTAAGTTGCTAAATCTATTAAATCCGTTAAGTCATATAAAATCTGTTATCTGCTATGTTGATATAATTATTCTGTTATTGATATAATCTGAATTGGCATATATATTGGGCGTGCACATAAATGGTAAATTGTTAATTAATTGGCCGCAAAGATAAACATGGCTAACTCGAGGTTAGAATGAGTTTGCGGCGTAAATCTGCCCGGAACCGCCCAGCACATCCAGTGGCCGCAAACAATAGGTTCTAATGTGAGAATTTTGTCATAACATGCGTAAGACACGAGGTTAGGTCTGGCTTGTGGCAGAAGTCTGCCCGGAACCGCCCGGCATATCCAGCGGCCACAAGCTACCGACTTAATGTGAGAGGTCTGTGCATTAATAATTAATTAATGCAAAATCTAAGATAAGAATGACGTCTAAAACGTATTGGGGAAAATAGGGTTAAACCAAAGGGATTAATAGATGTAGTAAAACCCGTCCATGAATCTGTAGGCCCAATACAAAGTTAGACAAATCTGAAAAATCTGTACATCTGACCCATTAGTCTGAAAACTTGTTAACTTAATTTGTGAAATTAGTAAATCTGAATTCTGTATGTCTGAACTTGTAAACAAGTTAATCTGAAATCTGTTAGTCTGGGGACACAAGGTTAGGAGGGGAATTACTTATGTCATCTGTTGTTTGGGACCCATATTAGTCAGTAACCCTTTCTGGTATCAAAACTTTGACCCAACAGTAGGTAGGGTCCGGGCACGCTTACTGAACTAATTATAAGTGGTTCATTCTGATAATGGCGAGGGGTGTTGATGGCGCGTTCCAACCGGGTCATGTGCGTGCATGGATCCCGGTCTGCCTCTGAGGATGTAAGACGCCGTGAAATCTGTAAATAGGTCTGTGCCAATTGGTTGTCACTTTAGGGAGTGATACACCCTACTGTGGGGCCGACACAGGATATTTATGTATTAGGGAGTCGATCGCTTGGGGTAGGGTTTTAGGGTATGCTTAGTTCTGTCTGTTTCTGTTGGTACCGTCTGTTTCTGTTGGGTGGTAACACCTGTCTGTTTCTGTGTGGTACCGTCTGTTCGGGTGGTAAAGGCCCATTACTAGTGTACACCTAATTCCACATTCTTTCTCCATAGGGATAAATCTGTTTCTTCTTCTGTCTGTTTCTGATCGGGTAGTAAAGGCCCATTATTAGCATTCTGTTTCTGTTAAAGTATTCGGTACCCGTTCCTGCTTCAATTTAGACATTAGGGTGACACCTAATTCTGCTATACTAGTATTAGTGCAGAGAAGTGTAAAACAATAGTTTATATCATTCTGTTTTTCTGTTATATCTGCTACACCTGTTATAGTTATCTCACATCCAGTTTTATGTTCATATCATATTATTATTATCTGTTCATATGCTGAAAGTCACTGGACTTGCCAGACTTTTTGTCTGACCCTTGTTGTTTCGCCTCCTTTCTTCCGTTTCCCCCCCCCCAGGTTATCCAAGGAGGGAAATACTTTAGCTTGATCCGGATTTCTCTTTGCTTGAAGTGCTTAAAGTATGGCTTGGCTCTGTATAGCTTCCGTTCCATGGGGATTATGATTTTAAACTATGCATTTTGAAGGCTTTTGTACAAGACTGATATTTTGTACTTGAATTCTGTTGGTACCGTCTGTTTCTGTTGGGTGGTAACACCTGTCTGTTTCTGTGTGGTACCGTCTGTTCGGGTGGTAAAGGCCCATTACTAGTGTACACCTAATTCCACATTCTTTCTCCATAGGGATAAATCTGTTTCTTCTTCTGTCTGTTTCTGATCGGGTAGTAAAGGCCCATTATTAGCATTCTGTTTCTGTTAAAGTATTCGGTACCCGTTCCTGCTTCAATT
The DNA here is from genome assembly GCA_030737875.1 of Allium sativum. Classification (NCBI taxonomy): domain Eukaryota; kingdom Viridiplantae; phylum Streptophyta; class Magnoliopsida; order Asparagales; family Amaryllidaceae; genus Allium; species Allium sativum. Next base: position 469,618,998 of record CM060918.1, read on the forward strand.
TAGACATTATGGTGACACCTAATTCTGCTATACTAGTATTAGTGCAGAGAAGTGTAAAACAATAGTTTATATCATTCTTTTTTTCTGTTATATCTGCTACACCTGTTATAATTATCTCACATCCAGTTTTATGTTCATATCATATTATTATTATTTGTCCATATGCCGAAAGTCACTGGACTTGCCAGACTTTTTGTCTGACCCTTGTTATTTCGCCTCCTTTCTTCCGTTTCCCCCCCCCCCCAAGGTTATCCAAGGAGGGAAATACTTTAGCTTGATCCGGATTTCTCTTTGCTTGAAGTGCTTAAAGTATGGCTGGGCTCTGTATAGCTTCCGTTCCATGGGGATTATGATTTTAAACTATGCATTTTGAAGGCTTTTGTACAAGACTGACATTTTGTACTTGAATTCTGAAATTGAAAGGATGTAACCATATTAATTTCTGTTTCCGCTGTAATAAAGTTAAAAATTTTCAAGTACTGTTTTATCTGTCTTGTAAGTTTCTGTTCTGTTTACTAAAATGCTCCACCAAAGTTAAGGTATTCCCTTTGTGAGTGACCTTAACGGAGGTAGGGTGTTACACTTGGTATCAGAGCTAAAGGTTACCAGATTAGATAAAAGTTTTTGAAAACTATTTTCAAAGAGGTTTTATAATGAAGTATTTTCAAAATTAAAGCTTATTTTGAAAAACATGATCCCCAAGAGCCATATATCTTTCTCTCAGTCCTTTTTGTATTGAACCTTTCCTTTTTCGTTTTAGCATGTCTGAAGCATCTGAGATACCAGAGGGTGTCCATGTACCCGGTTGGTTTCGTCAATATCTTGAGGCTAGGACCGCCGCTGCAGGTCCAGCAAATGATCCCCCTCCTCCACCCCCTCCTCGTGCAATTGCTTTCTCAAAGATCTATAGAGATTTTAGGGCCATGGGTGGAAAGGATTTCAAAGGAACTGAATCATTCGTAGAAGCAAGGAATTGGCTCAAAGAAACTGAGGATCTATTCGTTATCTTCGAGGTGGACGATAGGCAGAAGGTACAGTTGGCAGTATGGCTGCTCAAAGACGAAGCTTCCTACTGGTGGGAAGTCACTAACGCCGAGAGGCCCGTTGAGACATGGATGGATTTCAGAACAAGGTTTGAGACAAAATTCCTCTCGCAAGCTGAACGAAGTTTACAATTGGAAAAGTTCTTGTCTCTTAAGCAAGGAAGTATGACGGTCAAGGAATAAGTCAACCAGTTCAACCAACTAGCAAGATTCGGATTGGATTTAGCCAACACTCAGCATAAAAAGGCTCTCCGCTTTGTTAAAGGATTGAATGAGCCACTGCACAGCCTAGCCATGACACATGTACCCATGGGAGCAACTTACGAGAAATTGGTGGATATGGCACTACTGCACGAGGAAGACAAGGGCCCGAAAGAGACAAAGAAGGAAGAACCACAGAATAAGAAAGCGGGGCCTAAAAAGGAAACACAAAAGAAGGATGAGAAGTCTGAAGATAAGAAGGGGAAAAATTGCTTTACTTGTGGGAGCTCAACTCATCTGAACAAGGATTGCAGAAAAAGGAAGGGCGCTTGCTTCAACTGTGGGGAGATGGGACACTTCACTAGGGACTGCCCGAAGAGACGAGGACAAGGAGGGCAGGCGAACACTCTTGAGGCTAGTGGCTAGGATAGAAATAGGAAAATTTCTATAGTAGGTTTAATTTCTTTATCTGATTGTGACTTTTTCTGATTCTGGTATTTTGATTTTGTAATCGATACTCTGCACTTTAATGATAGTATTATTTCTGAATTCCGCTATAGACTCAGACCCATAAGGGTTATGGATCATCTGTTTGAGACTGGGGTTTGAGGGATATCTGTGTTAGGCGTCAAGTATGACGCATACATTCTTAGTTTTCGTGGGGTGTCAATTTGATATTGGTTTCGGTCTTTGGGGCCGATACTTAGGACCCATGTCTAATGGGAACCAAATTTTCGTTCTATCTGTACTCGCTTCCATCATTCGACTGTATCCTATCGATCGAATATTTGAACTTTAGGTAGAAACTAATGGGTGTAAACATGTGTTTGAGACATGTTATGTTTGATGGTTGCAAGTGGATGCAAGTGGTTGCTAGTGGTTGCCCGTGGATGCATATACACACACTAGGCACTAGATCGGCTCGAAAACACTCTCATACTGCATATGGATGGGTGAGCACTTTTCAATTCTTGTGGATGCAAATTGGTTGATTCAGCACATGGATGTTGCATTTGAGTGAATGGTTGTGCACTCATATAGAAATAATATATATCATCAGAATTCTATTGCATACATGTTGGACTCATGGCACTGACATAATTCGCATTAAGAAAGTCAACTGAATCAGTAGACCGCCTGATCTTTGCATTAGATAGGGAACATATACACACACTTTTGCATATGTTCATACAACATTAGAAGTTTTCTAAGGACAATGGATGCTTGTGGGTGATGGTTGAGTAGATGGGTGTTCGGATGGTAGGACACATTCTTCTTAACTTGAAGATTTCGGGGACGAAATCCTTTTAAGTGGGGGAGAATGTAACACCCCGTGTATTCTATAACTGTGGAATTAACAAATTAAAGTATAATTAATTTGAAATCAAAGAACTAAGGGAAACGGGATACGCCATTGCGTTCGACTCGGAAAAATACGCGAAATAGAGTCCGAGTTTTCGAAAAACGGAGTCCGTATGAAGAAGATATAGCCTCCGGAAGTTTCTGAATTAAGTTTAAAATTCGAACAGCCCAGAAATCAAGTTCAAAATTAAAAATCGGGCCCAATTGGCCAGGGCGGGAAAATTCCCGCCTAAGACACCCAGGTCGACTGGGCTGTCGACCTGGTCTAGCCAGGTCGACAGGGCTGTCGACAGGGCTGTCGACCTGGTCCAGACCCAGGTCGAACCCAGTCCACCCTGGCTGGCCTATTCTATGTTGGCCGATTTTCTGCAGTCTGCTTTGTCATTAGGGCTAGGTGGCAGGCTCTAATTGGTCTCTCTTTAGGATGAATGGCTACGATCAAACCAAGCAACATCAATGGTCCTAATCAGTTCATAACCCCTATAAAAATGACTCTAGACTCTACCTAGGTTTCTTACACAATTCTCTAGCCTCCATTGCTCTCTTCTTCTAATAAAAAAATAAAAATGGCGTCTCTGCTCTGTTGGAATTAAAACTAGAAGATAATCAACATCAGCCTAAGCAACTCAATTCAAACTAGAGATTAAAGTTTCTGCAAAGATTCTACAACAAGTTAAAGTTCTTTCTTTAATCCAATCAAGGCAAGTACAGTTATTTTCCGCTATAAACGTTAATTATAATTTTGATATGTTTTTAATTCTGAATCTGAGACTGTATATATATTCTCTTCTGTCAGATTTGTTTTTCTGTGACTGTTCTGTATCCCTTTTCTTCTTTTCTGTTTTTATAGCCAGGCTACCACGAGCCTGTGCCTAATCTCATAAGAGATGAACGTATGAACGCAAATTTTGGGATAAATAATGAATGATGCGAAATTTGACAAGAATAAATTGAATGTATGACTTTAGGTCTGAGGCATAAAATATATTGGACATATGCATAAATTTGACTATGAACATATAATTTATGCATGTTGTATGCATGACTATGTTGTAATTTAGAACTGTAATTAATAAGCATACGTTGTAAACATAGATTTGGATCTATGCATATTCTATGATAGAAGAAAAGAGGAACCATTGTAAGATTTCATATGATTTGAGACTTTGGACAAAATGCACATAAAAGTTAAGATATGATTTTTAGAAGATATGATTTAAAGATTTATATTGTTGGGTATAGTTTGCATAAGGATTCATGACTCAAAAAGAAGAAGATATGGAAACTTAGGTGTAAAGATTTACATTAATTAGGATATCTATTATTGTGATTACGCCTAAATAGGGATTTTTGGATATATGGCATGCATTGAAATTAATGGTTATATTTGGTATAATTTATATGTGAATCTGCTGCAAAATGCTAGTTTAACAAAAATTGGAACATATGTTATATGGCAAATTATGTCCATATTCTGCGCTTATGCAAACATGGAGTATATGTTGTGAATCATGACAACTATGTAAGCATATGAATTTAGGCCAATTTATGATTGGGCAAGGCATGTAAATAGAACTTTTAGAAATATTGAATTTGCTAAATCTGCTAATTTGTCAAGTTGCCTAAATTACTAGTTTTGTTATATTGCCTAGACTGCTAATTAGATTGAAATGCCTAATCTGTTAAATTTGTCGGTTGAAATGCCTAACCTGTTATATGCCAAAATCTGCTAAGTTGCTAAATCTATTAAATCCGTTAAGTCATATAAAATCTGTTATCTGCTATGTTGATATAATTATTCTGTTATTGATATAATCTGAATTGGCATATATATTGGGCGTGCGCATAAATGGTAAATTGTTAATTAATTGGCCGCAAAGATAAACATGGCTAACTCGAGGTTAGAATGAGTTTGCGGCGTAAATCTGCCCGGAACCGCCCAGCACATCCAGTGGCCGCAAACAATAGGTTCTAATGTGAGAAGTTTGTCATAACATGCGTAAGACACGAGGTTAGGTCTGGCTTGTGGCAGAAGTCTGCCCGGAACCGCCCGGCATATCCAGCGGCCACAAGCTACCGACCTAATGTGAGAGGTCTGTGCATTAATAATTAATTAATGCAAAATCTAAGATAAGAATGACGTCTAAAACGTATTGGGGAAAATAGGGTTAAACCAAAGGGATTAATAGATGTAGTAAAACCCGTCCATGAATCTGTAGGCCCAATACAAAGTTAGACAAATCTGAAAAATCTGTACATCTGACCCATTAGTCTGAAAACTTGTTAACTTAATTTGTGAAATTAGTAAATCTGAATTCTGTATGTCTGAACTTGTAAACAAGTTAATCTGAAATCTGTTAGTCTGGGGACACAAGGTTAGGAGGGGAATTACTTATGTCATCTGTTGTTTGGGACCCATATTAGTCAGTAACCCTTTCTGGTATCAAAACTTTGACCCAACAGTAGGTAGGGTCCGGGCACGCTTACTGAACTAATTATAAGTGGTTCATTCTGATAATGGCGAGGGGTGTTGATGGCGCGTTCCAACCGGGTCATGTGGGTGCATGGATCTCGGTCTGCCTCTGAGGATGTAAGACGCCGTGAAATCTGTAAATAGGTCTGTGCCAATTGGTTGTCACTTTAGGGAGTGATACACCCTACTGTGGGGCCGACACAGGATATTTATGTATTAGGGAGTCGATCGCTTGGGGTAGGGTTTTAGGGTACGCTTAGTTCTGTCTGTTTCTGTTGGTACCGTCTGTTTCTGTTGGGTGGTAACACCTGTCTGTTTCTGTGTGGTACCGTCTGTTCGGGTGGTAAAGGCCCATTACTAGTGTACACCTAATTCCACATTCTTTCTCCATAGGGATAAATCCGTTTCTTCTTCTGTCTGTTTCTGATCGGGTAGTAAAGGCCCATTATTAGCATTCTGTTTCTGTTAAAGTATTCGGTACCCGTTCCTGCTTCAATTTAGACATTAGGGTGACACCTAATTCTGCTATACTAGTATTAGTGCAGAGAAGTGTAAAACAATAGTTTATATCATTCTGTTTTTCTGTTATATCTGCTACACCTGTTATAGTTATCTCACATCCAGTTTTATGTTCATATCATATTATTATTATCTGTTCATATGCTGAAAGTCACTGGACTTGCCAGACTTTTTGTCTGACCCTTGTTGTTTCGCCTCCTTTCTTCCGTTTCCCCCCCCCCCTCAGGTTATCCAAGGAGGGAAATACTTTAGCTTGATCCGGATTTCTCTTTGCTTGAAGTGCTTAAAGTATGGCTTGGCTCTGTATAGCTTCCGTTCCATGGGGATTATGATTTTAAACTATGCATTTTGAAGGCTTTTGTACAAGACTGATATTTTGTACTTGAATTCTGTTGGTACCGTCTGTTTCTGTTGGGTGGTAACACCTGTCTGTTTCTGTGTGGTACCGTCTGTTCGGGTGGTAAAGGCCCATTACTAGTGTACACCTAATTCCACATTCTTTCTCCATAGGGATAAATCTGTTTCTTCTTCTGTCTGTTTCTGATCGGGTAGTAAAGGCCCATTATTAGCATTCTGTTTCTTTTAAAGTATTCGGTACCCGTTCCTGCTTCAATTTAGACATTAGGGTGACACCTAATTCTGCTATACTAGTATTAGTGCAGAGAAGTGTAAAACAATAGTTTATATCATTCTGTTTTTCTGTTATATCTGCTACACCTGTTATAGTTATCTCACATCCAGTTTTATGTTCATATCATATTATTATTATCTGTTCATATGCTGAAAGTCACTGGACTTGCCAGACTTTTTGTCTGACCCTTGTTGTTTGGCCTCCTTTCTTCCGTTCCCCCCCCCCAAGGTTATCCAAGGAGGGAAATACTTTAGCTTGATCCGGATTTCTCTTTGCTTGAAGTGCTTAAAGTATGGTTTGGCTATGTATAGCTTCCGTTCCATAGGGATTATGATTTTAAACTATGCATTTTGAAGGCTTTTGTACAAGACTGACATTTTGTACTTGAATTCTGAAATTGAAAGGATGTAACCATATTAATTTCTGTTTCCGCTGTAATAAAGTTAAAAAAATTCAAGTACTGTTTTATCTGTCTTGTAAGTTTCTGTTCTGTTTACTAAAATGCTCCACCAACGTTAAGGCATTCCCTTTGTGAGTGACCTTAAAGGAGGTAGGGTGTTACACTTGGTATCAGAGCTAAAGGTTACCAGATTAGATAAAAGTTTTTGAAAACTATTTTCAAAGAGGTTTTATAATGAAGTATTTTCAAAATTAAAGCTTATTTTGAAAAACATGATCCCCAAGAGCCATATATCTTTCTCTCAGTCCTTTTTGTATTGAACCTTTCCATTTTCGTTTCAGCATGTCTGAAGCATCTGAGATACCAGAGGGTGTCCATGTACCCGGTTGGTTTCGTCAATATCTTGAGGCTAGGACCGCCGCTGCAGGTCCAGCAAATGATCCCCCTCCTCCACCCCCTCCTCGTGCAATTGCTTTCTCAAAGATCTGTAGAGATTTTAGGGCCATGGGTGGGAAGGATTTCAAAGGAACTGAATCATTCGTAGAAGCAAGGAATTGGCTCAAAGAAACTGAGGATCTATTCGTTATCTTCGAGTTGGACGATAGGCAGAAGGTACAGTTGGCAGTATGGCTGCTCAAAGACGAACCTTCCTACTGGTGGGAAGTCACTAACGCCGAGAGGCCGGTTGAGACATGGATGGATTTCAGAACAAGGTTTGAGACAAAATTCCTCTCGCAAGCTGAACGAAGTTTACAATTGGAAAAGTTCTTGTCTCTTAAGCAAGGAAGTATGACGGTCAAGGAATACGTCAACCAGTTCAACCAACTAGCAAGATTCGGATTGGATTTAGTCAACACTCAGCATAAAAAGGCTCTCCGCTTTGTTAAAGGATTGAATGAGCCACTGCACAGCCTAGCCATGACCCATGTACCCATGGGAGCAACTTACGAGAAATTGGTGGATATGGCACTACTGCACGAGGAAGACAAGGGCCCGAAAGAGACAAAGAAGGAAGAACCACAGAATAAGAAAGCGGGGCCCAAAAAGGAAACATAAAAGAAGGATGAGAAGTCTGAAGATAAGAAGTGGAAAAAGTGCTTTACTTGTGGGAGCTCAACTCATCTGAACAAGGATTGCAGAAAAAGGAAGGACGCTTGCTTCAACTGTGGGGAGATGGGACACTTCACTAGGGACTGCCCGAAGAGACGAGGACAAGGAGGGCAGGCGAACACTCTTGAGGCTAGTGGCTAGGATAGAAATAGGAAAATTTCTATAGTAGGTTTAATTTCTTTATCTGATTGTGACTTTTTCTGATTCTGGTATTTTGATTTTGTAATCGATACTCTGCACTTTAATGATAGTATTATTTCTGAATTCCGCTATAGACTCAGACCCATAAGGGTTATGGATCATCTGTTTGAGACTGGGGTTTGAGGGATATCTGTGTTAGGCGTCAAGTATGACGCATACATTCTGAGTTTTCGTGGGGTGTCAATTTGATATTGGTTTCGGTCTTTGGGGCCGATACTTAGGACCCATGTCTAATGGGAACCAAATTTTCGTTCTATCTGTACTCGCTTCCATCATTCGACTGTATCCTATCGATCGAATATTTGAACTTTAGGTAGAAACTAATGGGTGTAAACATGTGTTTGAGACATGTTATGTTTGATGGTTGCAAGTGGATGCAAGTGGTTGCTAGTGGTTGCCCGTGGATGCATATACACACACTAGGCACTAGATCGGCTCGAAAACACTCTCATACTGCATATGGATGGGTGAGCACTTTTCAATTCTTGTGGATGCAAATTGGTTGATTCAGCACATGGATGTTGCATTTGAGTGAATGGTTGTGCAATCATATAGAAATAATATATATCATCAGAATTCTATTGCATACATGTTGGACTCATGGCACTGACATAATTCGCATTAAGGAGGTCAACTGAATCAGTAGACCGCCTGATCTTTGCATTAGATAGGGAACATATACACACACTTTTGCATATGTTCATACAACATTAGAAGTTTTCTAAGGACAATGGATGCTTGTGGGTGATGGTTGAGTAGATGGGTGATCGGATGGTAGGACACATTCTTCTTAACTTGAAGATTTCGGGGAAGAAATCCTTTTAAGTGGGGGAGAATGTAACACCCCGTGTATTCTATAACTGTGGAATTAAAAAATTAAAGTATAATTAATTTGAAATCAAAGAACTAAGGGAAACGGGATACGCCATTGCGTTCGTCTCGGAAAAATACGCGAAATAGAGTCCGAGTTTTCGAAAAACGGAGTCCGTATGAAGAAGATATAGCCTCCGGAAGTTTCTGAATTAAGTTTAAAATTCGAACAGCCCAGAAATCAAGTTCAAAATTAAAAATCGGGCCCAATTGGCCAGGGTGGGAAAATTCCCGCCTAAGACACCCAGGTCGACTGGGCTGTCGACCTGGTCTAGCCAGGTCGACAGGGCTGTCGACCTGGTCCAGACCCAGGTCGAACCCAGTCCACCCTGGCTGGCCTATTCTATGTTGGCCGATTTTCTGCAGTCTGCTTTGTCATTAGGGCTAGGTGGCAGGCTCTAATTGGTCTCTCTTTAGGATGAATGGCTACGATCAAACCAAGCAACATCAATGGTCCTAATCAGTTCATAACCCCTATAAAAATGACCCTAGACTCTACCTAGGTTTCTTACACAATTCTCTAGCCTCCATTGCTCTCTTCTTCTAATAAAAAAATAAAAATGGCGTCTCTGCTCTGCTGGAATTAAAACTAGAAGATAATCAACATCAGCCTAAGCAACTCAATTCAAACTAGAGATTAAAGTTTCTGCAAAGATTCTACAACAAGTTAAAGTTCTTTCTTTAATCCAATCAAGGCAAGTACAGTTATTTTCCGCTATAAACGTTAATTATAATTTTGATATGTTTTTAATTCTGAATCTGAGACTGTATATATATTCTCTTCTGTCAGATTTGTTTTTCTGTGACTGTTCTGTATCCCTTTTCTTCTTTTCTGTTTTTATAGCCAGGCTACCACGAGCCTGTGCCTAATCTCATAAGAGATGAACGTATGAACGCAAATTTTGGGATAAATAATGAATGATGCGAAATTTGACAAGAATAAATTGAATGTATGACTTTAGGTCTGAGGCATAAAATATATTGGACATATGCATAAATTTGACTATGAACATATAATTTATGCATGTTGTATGCATAACTATGTTGTAATTTAGAACTGTAATTAATAAGCATACGTTGTAAACATAGATTTGGATCTATGCATATTCTATGATAGAAGAAAAGAGGAACCATTGTAAGATTTCATATGATTTGAGACTTTGGACAAAATGCACATAAAAGTCAAGATATGATTTTTAGAAGATATGATTTAAAGATTTATATTGTTGGGTATAGTTTGCATAAGGATTCATGACTCAAAAAGAAGAAGATATGGAAACTTAGGTGTAAAGATTTACATTAATTAGGATATCTATTATTGTGATTACGCCTAAATAGGGATTTTTGGATATATGGCATGCATTGAAATTAATGGTTATATTTGGTATAATTTATATGTGAATCTGCTGCAAAATGCTAGTTTAACAAAAATTGGAACATATGTTATATGGCAAATTATGTCCATATTCTGCGCTTATGCAAACATGGAGTATATGTTGTGAATCATGACAATTATGTAAGCATATGAATTTAGGCCAATTTATGATTGGGCAAGGCATGTAAATAGAACTTTTAGAAATATTGAATTTGCTAAATCTGCTAATTTGTCAAGTTGCCTAAACTACTAGTTTTGTTATATTGCCTAGACTGCTAATTAGATTGAAATGCCTAATATGTTAAATTTGTCGGTTGAAATGCCTAACCTGTTATATGCCAAAATCTGCTAAGTTGCTAAATCTATTAAATCCGTTAAGTCATATAAAATCTGTTATCTGCTATGTTGATATAATTATTCTGTTATTGATATAATCTGAATTGGCATATATATTGGGCGTGCGCATAAATGGTAAATTGTTAATTAATTGGCCGCAAAGATAAACATGGCTAACTCGAGGTTAGAATGAGTTTGCGGCGTAAATCTGCCCGGAACCGCCCGGCACATCCAGTGGCCGCAAACAATAGGTTCTAATGTGAGAAGTTAGTCATAACATGCGTAAGACACGAGGTTAGGTCTGGCTTGTGGCAGAAGTCTGCCCGGAACCGCCCGACATATCCAGCGGCCACAAGCTACCGACCTAATGTGAGAGGTCTGTGCATTAATAATTAATTAATGCAAAATCTAAGATAAGAATGACGTCTAAAACGTATTGGGGAAAATAGGGTTAAACCAAAGGGATTAATAGATGTAGTAAAACCCGTCCATGAATCTGTAGGCCCAATACAAAGTTAGACAAATCTGAAAAATCTGTACATCTGACCCATTAGTCTGAAAACTTGTTAACTTAATTTGTGAAATTAGTAAATCTGAATTCTGTATGTCTGAACTTGTAAACAAGTTAATCTGAAATCTGTTAGTCTGGGGACACAAGGTTAGGAGGGGAATTACTTGTGTCATCTGTTGTTTGGGACCCATATTAGTCAGTAACCCTTTCTGGTATCAAAACTTTGACCCAACAGTAGGTAGGGTCCGGGCACGCTTACTGAACTAATTATAAGTGGTTCATTCTGATAATGGCGAGGGGTGTTGATGGCGCGTTCCAACCGGGTCATGTGCGTGCATGGATCCCGGTCTGCCTCTGAGGATGTAAGACGCCGTGACATCTGTAAATAGGTCTGTGCCAATTGGTTGTCACTTTAGGGAGTGATACACCCTACTGTGGGGCCGACACAGGATATTTATGTATTAGGGAGCCGATCGCTTGGGGTAGGGTTTTAGGGTACGCTTAGTTCTGTCTGTTTCTGTTGGTACCGTCTGTTTCTGTTGGGTGGTAACACCTGTCTGTTTCTGTGTGGTACCGTCTGTTCGGGTGGTAAAGGCCCATTACTAGTGTACACCTAATTCCACATTCTTTCTCCATAGGGATAAATCTGTTTCTTCTTCTGTCTGTTTCTGATCGGGTAGTAAAGGCCCATTATTAGCATTCTGTTTCTGTTAAATTATTCGGTACCCGTTCCTGCTTCAATTTAGACATTAGGGTGACACCTAATTCTGCTATACTAGTATTAGTGCAGAGAAGTATAAAACAATAGTTTATATCATTCTGTTTTTCTGTTATATCTGCTACACCTGTTATAGTTATCTCACATCCAGTTTTATGTTCATATCATATTATTATTATCTGTTCATATGCTGAAAGTCACTGGACTTGCCAGACTTTTTGTCTGACCCTTGTTGTTTCGCCTCCTTTCTTCCGTTCCCCCCCCCCCCGGCAGGTTATCCAAGGAGGGAAATACTTTAGCTTGATCCGGATTTCTCTTTGCTTGAAGTGCTTAAAGTATGGCTTGGCTCTGTATAGCTTCCGTTCCATGGGGATTATGATTTTAAACTATGCATTTTGAAGGCTTTTGTACAAGACTGATATTTTGTACTTGAATTCTGAAATTGAAAGGATGTAACCATATTAATTTCTGTTTCCGCTGTAATAAAGTTAAAATTTTTCAAGTACTGTTTTATCTTTCTTGTAAGTTTCTGTTCTGTTTACTAAAATGCTCCACCAAAGTTAAGGCATTCCCTTTGTGAGTGACCTTAACGGAGGTAGGGTGTTACAACAATAGTAATAAAAATACTAATTTCATAAGACAGAATATAAACATAGCAACGGAAAAACTTCTATTATTATTATTAAATCACCATTACATCGTTACAATTTTAAATGTCAAAAAAATTGTCAAAACCATTTGTCTTATGACACAAACCATCAGAGTATACAACTATAAAATCATATCCCTCCTCAAAATCCATAACAGGATAGAACAAAAGTCCAAGAAATACACCTAGTCAGAAGAAATCCAAATCCAAGCTGAAAGAAATCACGGTCACCGCTGAACACTACCACCTTGAGAACCTAGGGAAGGGGAAGGAAGAGAGAGAAGGAAAAATGAAACAAGTCAGACATAAAGTCTGGCGAGTTCCTGTGATTTTTAGCCCAAACATAAGATAAGAAGTATGAAGACAGACAAATAGAACTTGATATGAAAATACATTAAAATATATAAGTACGAAGTAAACGAGATAATAAGGAAAGGTAAAATCAAGTAAGCTTCTCATTTACATCCAAGAACAAGTTTATGCGCCAACTATCAGGATTAGGTATTACTCTAATTACTACCTAAGCTATCAGTAGGGGATACCTAGTAAGCTTCTCATTTATGTGCCAACCACGACAGTAGGGGATATCAGTCCCTAATCCATCAACTTATAAGATATAGACCTTTTCGCTGGTGTTATAGCATCTTAGTTTCCCCCCTCGGACTCATGCACGCTCATGACTCCACCGTAACGTGCCTGTACCCACCTTCCACCTTTGAACCTCTTACTATCCAGATCAGGAAAGTGTGTCTTAGACCTTACCTAATGTGAGGCCCCTCTATAATACCAATAAGGATACAGACTAATACGAGTTCCACACAGTAAGATTGACACAAGCCACCCCTAGGCTTATGCCCCCAATTAACTAAGATTTTAAGAGTCCCAAAACCGAAAATAAACAGTAAGATGTGAGACCTCTTAGCTTTTTAATTGATAGTTTTAAATTAGTAGTTTTAAGTTCATTAATAAGCATAGTTGTAAATGAAATTTCCTGTAAATGTTATTATGCGTACAACCCTTCCCCAAAGCAGACAAGCACATGTTCATATGTATATAGATTATAGTAACATGTTTTACTTAATTACATTTGATCCTCAAATTTCCCATAACATGTTCATACTTAATAATAAATTAAGTCCAACCTATTCAGATTAACATGTTTGCATATTCTTCCCTTTGTAATTACCCCAAATTTACAGTCAAAGGTTCTCCAATTACAATATGCCCAATTCTCCTTATTGTCATTACAATAAAATACAAAAAGGGTAAGGAAGAAAGATGTATATATGAACGTATAATAATAGTAAATAGAATAGATAATTGACAGTAAAACATATACACATATAAACACTGTTACTTTTCAGATCCATATTTACTGTCGAAATACTATTTAAATAGCAGATCTAAAAAAACTAGAACTCGCAGTGGTTTCATTTAGATCCGGAAGATGTCTCTTTAAAATAGTTGTGGTAGAAAACTAGAATTTTCCCTTTAATCTATGATTTGGAAGCACCTCGGCATCTTCTTATTTTTATTTATAGAACATATATAGCTTGGAGGAAAAAGATGAAGAATGTTTATGTGCAAGAAAATGGTGAGGCTGCTAACCTATTTATAGATTAGTAAGGATAAGTCTAAACCATAGGATATTAGGTTATCAAATAAAACTGTACACCTCAAGTTGAGTCAGCGTATGTATGTAGCAAATAAAACAGTCTATATTCAGCTGCAGGAACCTTCGCCGCATGCAGGTGGGTCAACCCACCTATTATCTGGGTCGACACAAGAGTCGACCTGCCTTGGACCTAGGTCGACCCATGTGTCGACTCAGTAATGGGCTAGGTCTTCCATTAACCATTGATTCTGCATTCAGTTTTATTATATACATATATATATATCCCTCACTCTTTTTAGTTCAATCTTGTTTAGTTCATAACCTCTTCATGCTTAATCTAATTTACGAAAATCAAGAGTCTATCTGAACTAGAATTTCGTAACAAACGCAACAGTAAAGCCTGTTTTACTCAATTCCAAATATTTTATTAATTAATATTTATTTTATTACATTTATTATATAATTATGGTGTATTAAATTATGGGGTGTTACATTCTTCCCTCCTTAAAGGATTTCGTCCCCGAAATCTCCACGTTAAGAAGAATGTTATTATTTAGTCAACCATCTACACCCATCTACCCATCCATCGACCACCAGCATCCATTGTCCTTAAAATTTCTAATACTTTGTTTGAACATATGCAAAGGTGTTGTGTGTAACAAATGCAGAAGTCAGGAGGTCGAATGATTCAGTTGACCTCCTTAATGAAATATATGTATGTGCCATTTATCCAATATGAATGGAAAAGAATCCTAATAATATATATACATTCTATATATGTGCACAACTATTTACCAAAACGCACCATCCATGTGATGACTCAACCATTTGCATCCATTGAAAATTAAAATGTGCACACATCCATATGCAATATGTAAGTGTTTATGCCGATCAAGTGCCTAGTGTGTGTTTATGCGTCCACTAGCAACCACTAGCAAGCACTTGCATCCACTTGCAACCATCAAACATAACATGTCTCAAACACATGTTTCCAACCATAGGCTTCTGCCTAAGGATCGAAATTCGAACAATAGGATAAACATACTTTGATAGAAACAACTGATTCGAATTCAAAAGTTTAGAAAGGAAATTAAGAATGTACTCTCAAAGAGAAAAGGGTAAGAAGCATGAATCTTGTCTTCGGGCTCCCATGTCGCATCGTCACGGTCTTCTCCCCATTGCACCTTACAAAATTAATGTCCTTTTTGCGTAGTCTCTTAATTTTTGGTCCAAAAATATGAGTAGGAACTTTCCTTACTGATGCCTCTTTCTCATCCTCAACATCCTCAACATCCTCAAGCGTACTCGACTCTGCTACCTCTGTTGATGTAGATATTTCCTCAAATGGGAAACATGGAACATGTCGTGAACGCCCACCAGCCTCTCTAGTAGTCTAACTCTGTAGGCCATCTTGCCTATCATCTCAACTATGGAGAATGACCCTACAAATCATGGTGCCAACTTCCCTACCGAACCAAAGCCAACATCGTTCCTTAGAGGCGATACCTTGATAAAGACCATATCTCCCACCTTAAATTCTAAGGCAGTCCTCCTCCTATCGGCATACGATTTCTGCCTGTCATGAGCTGCTTTCATTCGTATACGAATAAGATATCTACTCAGAATTCTCTCTCATCATCTCGGGACCAAGTAGAAGTCTATCCGCAGGCTCCCACCAACGTGTCGGCAATTTGCAAGATCGTCCATAAAGTGCCTCAAAGGGTGTCATCCCAATACTCATTGAAAACTATTATTGTGGGTGAACTCAACCAATGGGAGATGCTCCTCCTAAGTCCCTCCAAAATCTATGATACACACTCTCAATAAATTCTCAAGTACTCTATTGACCCTATCAGCCTGTCCACCGGTCTGAGGGTGGTAAGTTGTGCTCAATCGTAACTGTGTACCTAGTGCCTCTTGCAAGCTCTTTCAAAACTCACTCGTGAAGATGGGGACTAGGTCACTAGCTATTCTAGTAGGTACCCCATGAAGTTGGACGATCTCTCTACGGTATACTGATGCTAGCCAATCTGCTGTCCTCTTGCCCTTAACGGGAACAAAGTGAGTGCTCTAAGTAAGTCTATCAACTATAACCCAAATACTCGTATTGCCCTTCCTCGATCTGGGTCGTCCATTAGTAAAGTCCATAGAGCACTTCCACCGTGGGATATCCAAGGGATGAAGAAATCTGCCAGGTTTCCTTTGTTCGGCTTTTACTCGCTGGCAAGTCAAACATCGGGACATAAACTCGCGGCATCTTTCTTCATACAAATCTAATGGAAAACTCTCTTCGTATCTTGGTACATCTTGTCACCGCTTGGATGGATACTCATACGGGAGTGATGAGCCTCCTCAAGAACTGTCCTCAACAAATCCATAATTTAGGGAACACAAAGCCTTCTATCTCGATGTAGCCACCCATTCTAGTCCGTGGATTATCTAACTAGGTGACTAGAGGTCCCTCGCTCACTAAGTCTATCCAAGATGTCCATCAACTGTCAGTCCTATCTCCACTAGAGTAGGTTGTACTTCTAATGATGCCAACAAACCAGGCATAAAATCCTTAGATGATCTAAAATCAAAGGTCGTGATATACTCCAAGCTCTGCCTCTCTACGAATAGAGGACTCATGGTCTTCCTCTGCCTACTCAACGCGTCCGCAACCATGTTCCCTTTGCTTGGGATACAAGCTACCTCAAAATCATAGGACGCTAGGAACTCCATCCATTGTTTTTGCCTTAAATTGGGTTCCTTCTACGAGAATAAATATTTGAGCAACTTGTTATCCGTATATGGCTCAAATATCTCTCCAAGTAGATAGTGTCTCCAGGGCTTAAGCGCGAGCACTATTGCATCCAACTCCGAATTATGGGTAGGTAGTTCTTCTCGTGCACCCTTAGTTGCCTACTCCTGTAGTAGACCACCCTACCTTCTTACATCAACATGACACCTAACCCTATGCCATAAGCATCCGTGTAGAACATAAACACCATTCTACCATCGGGAAGCGTCAGAACAAGAGATGATGTCATAGCCCTTTTTAACCTTTGGAAAGCATCTTCGCAATTAATGCTCCAAGCGAAAGCCAAGTTCTTCTTTATCAAATGGGTGAGTGGAGCTGATATCTTTGCAAATCCTTTATGAACTCTCTATAGTATCCCGCCAATCCCAAGAAACACAACTTTTCTGTTGTGTTCTTAGGAGCCTTCTAATCTTGAATTGCGAAAACCTTAGTGGGGTCCATTGCTATTCCATCCTTGGAGAAACATGCCCTAGGAACCTTACTTCCTTTCTCCAGAAATGACACTTAGAATATTTATCCTTAAGCTGATGTGATCTGATAGTGCGTAGGACGTCTTCTAAGTGTACGACATGTTCTTCTTAAGAAAACTAGAATGTCATCCACAAAGACTACTACAGACTTGTTCGGATACTCCCTAAACACCCTACTCATCAAGTCCACAAAGTACGCAGGTGCACTGATCAGCCCAAAAAGCATGACCAGCCACTCAAAGAAACCATCTGGAGTCCTGAAAGCAGTCTTATCGATACTATCGTACGCTATCCTCAGCCGATGAAATCCCATGGCTAGATCCAACTATGAGAAAACTGAAGCGCCTACTACCTGATCAAACAAGTTGTCAATCCTCATAACTAGATGCCTATTCTTCTTGGAGAGTTTATTCAACTCCTATAGTCCACACATTGACGGGGAGAGCCATTTGCCTTGGTTGCAAAGATGACTGGAGATCCCCATTCAGATATGGTCCGTCTAATGAATCTCTTCTCGAATAGCTCACCTACTTGCTTGCTGAGCTCCCTCCTCTCTCTAGGAGCCACGTGGCGCGCTGGTAAAGTGACTGGCGTTGCATTCTCCACCAAATAGATCTGGAAGTCTATTCCAAACCTCATAGGCAATCCCCTAACCTCATCAAACACGTTCGGATAATATCTGACTATGGGTACTGATCGAAGATCATCTTCAGAAGTATCAACCGAGTATAGGAAACCGAGCATAACCAACCCTCGTGGGTCACAAGATATCTCATGAGTTCTCCCATGGCACGCCATAAGCCTAACGACTCTCCTCTCACAATCTAGAATGCCAATCCATTCATAGAATCAACTCATAACCTATAAAGCCAAGAACGTATGTGTTGCATTCAAACTCGATGCCCATAACAGAAATTATCAAACCCCGACATATCATAGATAAATGAGTCGTACCCTCTGTGGGGTTTGAGACTATAACAGGATTGAAAACAATACTAGTTTCTAAGTGCAGATTATCTACCATAGAATTGGATATAAATGAATGAGAAGCAACGGAATCAAAGAGAATCCTAATAGGATAGTCAAAAAGAGAAATCAAACCTTCAAACTATGACTTGCCTACCTCTATTCGGTCCACCAACTTGAGCTGCCTCTAGAGCGTGAGTTCATCCTCCAGATGATCCTGTCTTCTGACCTTGCTTGTTGGGGCACTGCCTCGTGAAATGTCCTATTTGACCAAAACTAAAACAAGCATTCTTCGTTTTCTTACAATCTCTCACAGAGTGTCTCAAGGCCCCACAACCATGGAATTTTATCTCCATCTTGATCTGAACCTTATCAGGCTTTCCTCCTTTCTTTGGCGCCCCCTTTTTGGGCCACCATTTCTTTTTCTCAATCTTGGGTTACGCCTCTTCAGTCTTGACTTCCTTCTTTTCCTCTATACCGTCCTCCTGCATCAAAGCCATGTCAACTAATCTCTCGAAATTCGCTCCTATCAGGATTTGTGTTAATGCTAGTCCTTGGAGAGGTTGATTCAATACTCTCGTGAATCATATAGCCTTCTTATATGGAGTGTTCACCAAATCCAAATTGAATCTTTGTTAGCTGATTAAACTTGTTCTCCTTCACTGACATATCTGCTTGTTTTAAACTCAAAAACTTCTCTATTTGCATTCCATCTTCAGCCCGTGACATGAATTTCATCTCAAATCTGTATCTAAAATCCTCCCAAGTGGCTACTGCCTGCCTCGCCTGAGTCACTTCCCACCAATATGAAGCTTCTTCCTTCAGTTGCCAAGCGGTCAACTAAATCTTTCTCCTATAGTCGAGTTCCAACAAATCGAATACACTCTTTATTTCTCTAAGCCAGTTGTGCGTCTCTAAGAAACTCTCAGTACCACGGAATGGCTTGTCTCCCATCACACATAAGTCCTTACAAAGCTTAGAAAAGTTGATTACATGAGGAGTTGGAGCTACCGCGGTTATAGCAGGGGGTTGGGCATCTCGTTATACTTCTGTAGGTGTTGTAGCCTCTAAGTATCTACAGAACCACGTTAGAAGTGGAATGCACTCAAGAAAGTTAGGAGCCCTAGACATGCTGAAAAAGAGAAGAAACAAGAATTCAAGAAGAGGTTGAAGGAATATTGTAAATGACTTAGGGGATATGTTTTTTTCATAAATAGGTTTTACTTGAAAATACTTTGCTTTCAAAACACTTTTTCAAAAACTTTTTCTCTGATCTTATAACCTTAAACTCTGATACTAGATGTCACATCCTGCATCCCTTAATGTCACCCATATTAGGATGCATTAAATTTCGTGAAGCGCAATAGTAATACAGAGAGTAATTTCACAAGACATAATATAAAAATAGCAGTGGTAAAACTTTTTTTATTACTGAATCACCATTACATCGTTACAATTTCAAATAGCAAAAACAATAATCATAACCATCTATCTCATGACGAAAACAATCAGAGTACAAAACCATAAAATTATCACTTCTCAAAAGCCATAACAAGATAGAAAAAAGTTAAAGCAATACATCTAGTTAGAGAAAATCCATATCCAAGCTGAAAGAAATCACGGTCACTGCTGAACACTACCACCGTGAGAACCTAGGGTGGGGGAAGGAAGAGAGAGTAGGGAAAACGAAAAAGGTCAAGTATGAAGTATGGCGAGTTCCAGTGATTTTTATCACAAGCATAAGATAAGAAGTATCAAGACATATAAATAGAACTGGATATGAAAATACAATAAAATATACAAGTACGAAGTAAACGAGATAACAATGCAAGGTGAAGTTCAAATAAGCTTATCATTTATATCCTAGAACAAGTTTCTACACCAATTATCAGGATTTGGTTTTACCCTAATTACTACCCAAGCGATTGACTCACTACTACGCAAATATCCTATGTCAGCCATGATAGCAGGGGATATCAGTCCTAAACCGTCAGGTGTTACAGTATCTTACTTTCCCCCATCGTACCCATGCACGCTCATGACTCCGCCGTAACGCGCCCGTACCCACCTTCCACCTTTGAACCTCTTACTATCCAAATCGGTAAAGTGTGCCCTGGGCCCTACTTCGTGTGAGGCCCCTCTATGATACAACAAGGTTACTGAGTATACGGGTTCCACACAACAAAATTGACACAAGTTGCTGCCTAGGCTTGTGCCCCCAAGTAACTAGGATTTTAAGAGTCCCAAAACCAGATATAAACAACAAGACATGGGACCTCTTAGCTTATTAATTGGTAGGTTTAACTTAGCAGGCTTAAGTTCATTAATAAGCATGTTTGTAAATGACATTTCTTATAAATGATATTCTGTGTACAACCCTCCCCCAAAACAAACAAGCACATGCTAAGATGTAGATAGATTATAGTAACACGTTTTGCTTAATTACATGTGATCCTCGTATTTTCCGTAACATGTTCTTACTTAATATTAAACTGAGTCTTATCTATTCATATTAACATGTTTTCATATTCTTCCCTTCGTAATTACCCCAAATTTACAGTCAAAGGTTCTCTAATTACAATAAGACCATTTCTCCTCAATATCATTACAAGTTTATTCCAATTTATCCCAATTATAAGCAGTTTTGACGGAAATGGCTTATACTCTCGAAGGCCTAGGCTCGACATAAATAAAAAGGAAAAGGAAAAAACATATCCAAAATCAAATTGAATACATAGGTGTAACACCCCACATCCATTAAGGTCACTCACAAAGCGAATGCCATAACTTCAATGAAGCATTATGGGAACTGGAACAGAAATATTACAAGACAGACATATATAAAACAGCGGAAAGTAAAGTGGAAGTACTTAAAATCATTTATTAAATATGATTGTTTACAATAAAAGCCCATCAACTTCCAATACCCAATTACATATTAAAATATCTTTCTTGCTCCAAAAACAAAGAAGCATAAAAACAAACTGTAGTATTCCCCGATAAAGCAAAGCAAGCCATAGCCAAGAGAAATCCAAGCCATACATGAAAGAGCCTTGGAGCTTGGTAAGATCCGAACTAAGCTGTATTCCCATCCTGTGAACTGGGGGGAACGGAAGAAAAAGAGGCGAAACAAAATGGGTCAGTCATAAAGACTGAGTAAGTCCTAGTGACTTTCAGCACAAAAATAGTTAAGGATAATATGGCCTGAGTAAACTGAAAGTAAACATAAGCATGATGACAAGATAAGCAACAGGCAAGATAACTAAGGTAAACATGATGTGATTTTTGTCAAGTAACATCGCAAGGTTCCCATTCAAGATAAACTAAGTATAATTTCGTAAGATTCCTATCAAGCATATCATGATTCCTCTGCTTCGCCATTAAAAGATTTCTGTGATATCTATTTGCTCTGCACCACCTAACTAGCATCCTCACAAGTGTCTTACAAGGAATGATCTGTATTCTTACTAGTACTCCAACTAGTGTCCTATGTAACAAAGATCCTTACCCCCTACTAGTGTCCCAACTAGTAGCCCGTATTATATAATAAGGTGATCCTGCCTACTGAACATAAGTGATAATAATAATGTTAGTTTCGTGTACCCCTAGCTGCTGTCATAGGTGCCGCCTGCTCCTATCTCCACTAGTGGTACCCACTACCCTCCCCCTTCTAATTACAATATTCATAATATGGTAGTTGTACTCCTAGCTGCTGCCATAGGTGCCGCCTACTCCTATCTACACTAGTCGTACCCACTACCTTCCCCATTCGATCGACTCCCTAATCGTAGATACCCGTGCTGGCCCAACAGTGGGGTGTATCATTCCCCAAAGTGGCAACCCGATACAACGGAGATGCACGGCTTATACCTACATGATGCAACAACATCTTACCTACCAGCCCGGGTCCACACACGCATATGAAACCCGTTGGACTTGCGTTGCCACCGCTAACCCGTTTTGACCTCTTACAATCAAACCCAGTATGCGTGTCCCGTCCTCGACATGGGTCGAGCTCACAAAGATACGTAATGGGCTACTGGTCTGAAAAGGGTCCCCTTTCCTCGACACAAGCTTCCCTCCTATGCTTGGTCCCCTCTAGTAATTCTTACTTAACCCCTTCTTATTCATGTCCACTTACATGCTTAAATTTTGGTTAAGTATACACCAGTTATGTCTTACATGTTACCCATGTCCTCCACTTAACCCCTACATCATCCTCATGTCTTAATACATGCTTTATCCTGGTTAAGTGCTTATAGGTTATATTTTACATGTCATTCATATTACCCCCAACGTCTGGTTTTAACCAAGCGCCTTGGCTTTATCTGTCATTAGACCCTATGTCTATCCATTAATTATGCGCTTGTGCTACCTCACCAGTCTTATCATTTAACTTGGTTATTACCATTTATACCAACCTTCAATTTTTCTTATTAATTCAATTCATAACTTGCACTATATTAAGTCCATTAATAAGCCCACAACATGATATTCCTATGATTCATACATCAACCCCCATTATGGTACAATAACATGTTCTTATTCGATCTTTACAACCAAGTACCCCTTAACTTACAAACACACTGGAGAGAGAGAATAATTCCCTAAATACCAACCCCGAAGACCGGAATCAACATCAAATTCATACTCAGAGGATTATCCAACCTAATCAATGTTTTGTTCCTTTTTATAATATAACTTATGTTGCCTTCAATTGTAAATTCGTTCTTGTCTTTACATATTGCTTAATCTACAATGAAGCACATCCTTCCTTATTACATAAGTTATCTCATCTTATCTATTGTTCTGCCTAACTTACTTTATTCCATAAGTTATCATTCCCACTTAGGCATTAATTAAGATTTACTTAACTCAACCATTCATGTCATATCAGTTAAGTGTCATTAGCCTGGTCATATTACTTAACCTACCCATTCATACCGTATTGGTTAAGTGTCATTAGCCTAATTATATTACTTAACCCACCTACTCATACCATATTGGTTAAGTGTCATTAGCCTAATCATATTACTTAACCCACCCACTTGTCTAATTACCATGTTGTGCTGGTTAAGTATTACTACTCGTATTTCCACATGTCACCCACTTAACCCCCATGTCCCACCACATGTTTATCTGGTTAAGTATTTCTTAATTCATTAAGGCCGTAACCCTATAAAGACCTCTCACATTAGACTGACATTTATGGCAGCTGGATTTGTCGGGCGGGTCCGGGCAGTCTAACACCATAAAAGAGTCTAACCTCGTGTCTTTACAACTGTTACGCGTTTAATTTGGGCCTAGGATCTCTCACATTGGGCTACCATTTGTGACTACTGGATTCGTCGGGCGGGTCCAGGCAGTTTTATGTCACAAATGAGTCCAACCTCGTGTCCTAAGCATTGATTATCACTTATAATCATTTACCCCAGTCTTAATAATTTCCCTATTCAAATTATTAATTAATTCCTAATTTAACGATGTCCATAATTGACTCAATTATGCTCATCAATTAATGTTATGCAAAATCATACCAATTTTACCACAATTTATCTTATGCCATTAAAGGCAACTTACCTCAATTTATATTTATCCCTCCTTTAAGGCTATTACATGCCAACTACCCAAAACCCACTTAGGCGTGTTCATATTAGCCCTTTTTTAAGACATAAATTATCATGTATGTTTCAGCTACAAATCTCACATAATTAACATATGCCCAAGTTCTAGATTACATATCAGTTTTACACATGCCCAATTCATACCAAATCTGCATATGTTCAGTTCATGCTGTTTTATAGGTATGCCAATTTTTATGTCAATTCACACATATCAAGTTCTAGCCAAAAATTACATATGCTAATCCCAATTCTTACAATTACCATTTTAATGGCAATACCCAATTATCAAATTTCATATTAATGGCAATAATACCCATATATCCAATTTTCATGTTATGTCATCAATTCCACCAATCACATATATCCAAATAGGTAATATTCCCATACTTTTCCCCGTATTCAATCGTACGCCGAATCGTGGTTTAGGCCTAGACCCGAAATTCATCTAGGTTCATCAAAAGAAAATAAATAGGGGAAATGTAGAATTTTGCAATAAAACAAGATCAGAGAGAAAACAACATAAATCATCATGATAGACATAAAGATTAGATCTTGATAATAATATCAACATGAATCCAAGAAACTGATTTACAACGACTGAATAGAGCATGAACTAGACATAAGAATGGAGATGAACAAGTCTCAAAACCCAAGGTTCAAAGGTAAACAGGAATAGATCTGAATTGATGAACATGTTTATATCCAATTACACTTTATTCCATAGCCATATTAAAATTAAGTATTTTAATCTAAAAAGTAACTAGAACTTACATAGCATGGCTAGCGAATTTAAGAACTGAAATCGATGTAGAAACGTTGTAGAGTTGTTAATTCATCTCCTTGAATTGTTGTAGAAGTCTTCATCTTTGCATTGGATTGCGTATGGAATCTTAAGAAGAAGATTAGAGACGGCAACCATGACCTAGAGGGATTTCAGTAGAATAATGGTGGCTAGATGTGTTGTAGTGAATTAGGGTTTAGGCATCGGGGGATTTATATAGGATTTAGGACTAGTTTAGGCCCTTAGATTAACCCTAGTTTAGATCTGAACCATCCAATCTCGTCACAGGCCAACAGAACAGACCCAAAGGAGCAAGCAGGTGCACCAGGCCAACCTGGCCCGACCAAGGAGGTCGACCCCCAGGTCGACACCCAGGTCGACTGCCCAGTCGACCTGGTCCAAGGGGGTCGACGCCCCAGTTGACTCCCCAGTCGACCTGGGCCCAGTCTGTTTGGGGCTAAATTTGAAATTCGAAAATCTGTTTTCGTTTTCTGATTTTTCGTGAAACTTCTAAAGGCCATATCTCGGTCATACGGACTCCGATTTACGAAATTTCGGACTCGTTTCCAACTAGAATTCCGAGACGAACGCAATGGCGCAACCCGTTTTCCCTTATTCTTATTTTAAAATTTAATTCTGCCTTGATTCTTGTATTAACATGTTATAAAAATTCGGGTTGTTACATTCTCCCCTCCTTAAAGGATTTCGTCCCCGAAATCTTCAAGTTAAGAAGAATGTGTCCTACCATCCAATCATCCATCTACTCAATCATCAATCACATGTATTCATTATCATTAAGAAATTTTTAATGCTGTATGAACATATGCAAGAAGTGTGTGTATTTGTTCCTTGTCTAATGCAAATGATCAGGCCTGATTGATCCTCTTAATGCAAAAATATGTTTAGTGTCATGAGTCCAACATGTATGCAAATAGTCCTAGTCACATAAACACTATATGTGTGCACAAACATCCATCCATATGCAATATCTATATGATAACACATTCAATTTCATCCACAACAAGGGTAAACACTCATGCATATGCAATATGAAAGGTGACTGAGCTGATCTAGTGCCTAATGTGTGTGAATATGCATCCACGAGCAACCACTAGCAACCACTTGCAACCACTTGCAACCATCAATCATAACATGTCTCAAACACATGTTTACACCCAACTTTTCCTACCTAAAGATATAGTCGAATGATAGAAGCAAGTAAAAACTCTACGCCCATCAAAGCTGGAAATCTACGTCACATATATACTGATTAGGAGAAGAATTCCCTAAGCACCAGCCCCGAAGACCGAAATCAACATCAGACTGACACCCCAAGAAATTCTCAACCCAACCAATATATATGTGATTCTAGGAAACTAAGCATGATGGACTCCTTTTAGGTCACAAGAAATCCCTTCCTAAAACCAACCCATATCCTATAAAACCCAAAAGGTTTAATCAACCCAAAGGACACCCTCAAGCCCCAACATGTAAAACTAACAGATGAGTCATACTCCCTATGGGGTTTGCAATAGAAATTGGATTGAGAATAGGACCGAGAGGATATACACAAAAGATAACATGCAAGTAAGCTCTACAGGAAAAAGGAATCAAGAATATACTCTTAAAAAGAGATGTGATGCACGAATATAGTCTTCAATCTTCTAAGCCACATTCCCTTGAGCTTAACTCCATTGTGC
This sequence comes from Allium sativum, assembly GCA_030737875.1. Lineage (NCBI taxonomy): Eukaryota > Viridiplantae > Streptophyta > Magnoliopsida > Asparagales > Amaryllidaceae > Allium > Allium sativum. The sequence continues at coordinate 469,645,356 of CM060918.1, forward strand.
TTTGACCGTCTTTAACTTCACAATTTCATAGCTCCTTGATTCTTATTTCTAAAATACGAGTTGGAACTCATTTCACTATTGCCTCTCGTTCCACTTTCACTTATTCTCCTTTTAGTATACTCGGCTTACACATAACAGCGCACTCATGGTTTCACCCAAGCTCTCCAAAATTCACTAGTAAATCTTGGATCTCGTTCACTTACTAGAAAGTATTCCACATAGATGAATTATCCCTTGGAAATAAACAAATATCAACCATGTTGCCCAATGTACTTACTTAGGTGACTCTCTACAACTCATGCATAAGCGAAATGACCCATCCGCCTTAGTGGCGAACACTACTCGAGCGGATTGACTAATGTATCAAGAGATTCTAGGTAACTAATCCTAATAGAACCCTAAAGGTTACACGCGACTTCGAGGGTATTACTGAGGCAAGTCAAAAGTCTAACTACCCTCCTTTCGAAACCGAGAATGGCACCCTTTATTGGATAACCATTTCATCCCTAGAATCAACCCATAGCTCACAAAAACATGAGCATTCCTTCTAAACTCAACACTTAGCATAGACATTCTCAAATCCTAACAAATCATGAATAAATGAGCCGATTCCCCAACAGGATTTGAGACAAAAATGGGATCCTCTACTACGCTAGTACTAAGGTGCAGAGACTCAACTATCGAAGCAGAATTAAAAGGATGCGATATACAAAACAAAGTCCTAGCGGGATGATAGAAAGAAAAGCTAAACCTTTAACAGAAACATTACCACCTCCCTTAGGTACGCTAGTAGTGAGAGCATACAATTTCCCTCCCGACGTTCTTGCCATTTTCCCTTGTCCTTGTCCTACAATACTTAACTACACGTCCCTTCTCACCAAACTAAAGATACTCTCTCCTGTCATGGGTTTTACTATGCTTTCACTTTGGCCTCTTTCCTTTCACCTTTTTCCTCTTTCTTACTATCCTTGTATAGCTTGTTGACAAGTCCTTCGAAGCTACCTCCAACGCATGGCAACTCTACACAACTTGAAATAAGATTAGATGCAGATGGAACTACTGCGGCTACAGATGGAGGTTGGGCACTTCTTTGCCCTCCGAAATATGTCGGATGCCTATGAAATTATGGTGAAAAGAGAGAGAGAGGAGAGGGAATCGAAAGATAGTGCATATGGCTTTGGGGAATATGCCTTTTAATCAAAACAAAATTTTCTTGAAAATTTGCTTCTTTGTAAATGTTTCGAAAACTAGTTCAGAAGGCTTTTGAAAACTTTTTCCCAGTCTGGTAACCTTCTGCTCTGATACCAAATGTAACACCCCACATCCATTAAGGTCACTCACAAAGGGAATGCCTTAACTTCAATGGAGCATTATGGGTACTGGAACAGAAATATTACAAGACAGACATATATAAAACAGCGGAAAGTAAAGTGGAAGTACTTAAAATCATTTATTAAATATGATTGTTTACAATAAAAGGCCATCAACTTCCAATACCCAATTACATATTAAAATATCTGTCTTGCTCCAAAAACAAAGAAGCATAAAAACAAACTATAATATTCCCAATAAAGCAAAGCAAGCCATAGCCAAGAGAAATCCAAGCCATACATGAAAGAGCCTTGGAGCTTGGTAAGATCCGAACTAAGCTGTATTCCCACCCTGTGAACCTGGGGGGGGGGAACGGAAGAAAAAGAGGCAAAACAAAACGGGTCAGTCATAAAGACTGGGTAAGTCCTAGTGACTTTCAGCACAAAAATAGTTAAGGATAATATGGCATGAGTAAACTGAAAGTAAACATAAGCATGATGACAAGATAAGCAACAGGCAAGATAACTAAGGTTAACATGATGTGATTTTTGTCAAGTAACATCGCAAGGTTCCCATTCAAGATAAACTAAGTATAATTTCGTAAGATTCCTATCAAACATATCACGATTCCTCTGCTTCGCCATTAAAAGATTTCTGTGATATCTATTTCCTCTGCACCACCTAACTAGCATCCTCACAAGTGTCTTACAAGGAATGATCTGTATTCTTACTAGTACTCCAACTAGTGTCCTATGTAACAAAAATCCTTACCCCCTACTAGTGTCCCAACTAGTAGTCCGTTTAATATAATAAGGTGATCCTGCAACTGAACATAAGTGATAATAATAATGGAAGTTTCGTGTACCCCTAGCTGCTATCATAGGTGCCGCCTGCTCCTATCTCCACTAGTGGTACTCACTACCCTCCCCCTTCTAATTACAGTATTCATAATATGGTAGCTGTACTCCTAGCTGCTTCCATAGGTGCCGCCTGCTCCTATCTCCACTAGTCGTACCCACTACCTTCCCCGTTCAATCGGCTCCCTAACTCGTGGATACCCGTGCTGGCCCCACAGTGGGATGTATCATTCCCCAAAGTGACAACCCGATACAACGGAGATGCACGGCTTATACCTACACGATGCAACAACGTCTTACCTACCAGCCCGGGTCCACACACGCATATGAAACCCGTTGGACTTGCGTTGCCACCGCTAACCCGTTTTGACTTCTTACAATCAAACCCAGTATGCGTGTCCCATCCTCGACATGGGTTGATCTCACAAAGATACGTAATGGGCTACTGGTCTGAAAAGGCTCCCCTTTCCTCGACACAAGCTTCCCTCCTATGCTTGGTCCCCTCTAGTAATTCTTACTTAACCCCTTCTTATTCATGTCCACTTACATGCTTAAATTTTGGTTAAGTATACACCAGTTATGTCTTACATGTTACCCATGTCCTCCACTTAACCCCTACATCATCCTCATGTCTTAATACATGCTTTATCCTGGTTAAGTGCTTATAGGTTATATTTTACATGTCATTCATATTACCCCCAACGTCTGGGTTTAACCAAGCGCCTTAGCTTTATCTGTCATTAGACCCTATGTCTATCCATTAATTATGCGCTTGTGCTACCTCACCAGTCTTATCATTTAACTTGGTTATTTCCATTTATACCAACCTTCAATTTTGCTTATTAATTTAATTCTTAACTTGCACTATATTAAGTCCATTAACAAGCCCACAACATGTTATTCCTATGATTCATACATTAACCCCCGTTATGGTACAATAACATGTTCTTATTCAATCTTTACAACCAAGTACCCCTTAACTTACAAACACACTGGAGAGAGAGAATAATTCTCTAAATACCAACCCCGAAGACCGGAATCAACATCAGATTGATACTCAGAGGATTATCCAACCTAACCAATGTTTTGTTCCTTTTTATAATATAACTTATGTTGCCTTCAATTGTAAATTCATTCTTGTATTTACATATTTCTTAATCTACAATGAAGCACATCCTCCCTTATTACATAAGTTATCTCATCTTATCTATTGTTCCGCCTAACTTACTTTATTCCATAAGTTATCATTCCCACTTAGGCATTAATTAAGATTTACTTAACCATTCATGTCATATCAGTTAAGTGTCATTAGCCTGGTCATATTACTTAACCTACGCATTCATACCATATTGGTTAAGGGTCATTAGCCTAATCATATTACTTAACCCACCTACTCATACCATATTGGTTAAGTGTCATTAGCCTAATCATATTACTTAACCCACCTACTGGTCTAATTACCATGTTATGTTGGTTAAGTATTACTATTCGTATTTCCACATGTCACCCACTTAACCCCCATGTCCAACCACATGTTTATCTGGTTAAGTATTTCTTAATTCATTAAGGCCGTAACCCTATAAAGACCTCTCACATTAGACTGACATTTATGGCAGTTGGATTTGTCGGGCGGGTCCGGGCAGTCTAACACCATAAAAGAGTCTAACCTCGTGTCTTTACAACTGTTACGCGTTTAATTTGGGCCTAGGATCTCTCACATTGGGCTACCATTTGTGACTACTGGATTCGTCGGGCGGGTCCAGGCAGTTTTATGTCACAAATGAGTCCAACCTCGTGTCCTAAGCATTGATTATCACTTATAATCATTTACCCCAGTCTTAATAATTTCCCTATTCAAATTATTAATTAATTCCTAATTTAACGATGTCCATAATTGACTCAATTATGCTCATCAATTAATGTTATGCAAAATCATACCAATTTTACCACAATTTATCTTATGCCATTAAAGGCAACTTACCTCAATTTATATTTATCCCTCCTTTAAGGCTATTACATGCCAACTACCCAAAACCCACTTAGGCGTGTTCATATTAGCCCTTTTTTAAGACATAAATTATCATGTATGTTTCAGCTACAAATCTCACATAATTAACATATGCCCAAGTTCTAGATTACATATCAGTTTTACACATGCCCAATTCATACCAAATCTGCATATGTTCAGTTCATGCTGTTTTATAGGTATGCCAATTTTTAGGTCAATTTACACATATCAAGTTCTAGCCAAAAATTACATATGCTAATCCCAATTCTTACAATTACCATTTTAATGGAAATACCCAATTATCAAATTTCATATTAATGGCAATAATACCCATATATCCAATTTTCATGTTATGTCATCAATTCCACCAATCACATATATCCAAATAGGTAATATTCCCATACTTTTCCCCGTATTCAATCGTACGTAGAATCGTGGTTTAGGCCTAGACCCGAAATTGATGTAGGTTCATCAAAAGAAAATAAATAGGGGAAAGGTAGAATTTTGCAATAAAACAAGATCAGAGAGAAAACAACATAAATCATCATGATAGGCATAAAGATTAGATCTTGATAATAATATCAACATGAATCCAAGAAACTGATTTACAACGACTGAATAGAGCATGAACTAGACATAAGAATGGAGATGAACAAGTCTCAAAACCCAAGGTTCAAAGGTAAACAGGAATAGATCTGAATTGATGAACATGTTTATATCCAATTACACTTTATTCCATAGCCATATTAAAATTAAGTATTTTAATCTAAAAAGTAACTAGAACTTACATAGCATGGCTAGCGAATTTAAGAACTGAAATCGATGTAGAAACGTTGTAGAGTTGTTAATTCATCTCCTTGAATTGTTGTAGAAGTCTTCATCTTTGCATTGGATTGCGTATGGAATCTTAAGAAGAAGATTAGAGACGGCAACCATGACCAAGAGGGATTTCAGTAGAATAATGGTGGCTAGATGTGTTGTAGTGAATTCGGGTTTAGGCATCGGGGGATTTATATAGGATTTAGGACTAGTTTAGGCCCTTAGATTAACCCTAGTTTAGATCTGAACCATCCAATCTCGTCACAGGCCAACAGAACAGACCCAAAGGAGCAAGCAGGTGCACCAGGCCAACCTGGCCCGACCAAGGAGGTCGACCCCCAGGTCGACACCCAGGTCGACTGCCCAGTCGACCTGGTCCAAGGGGGTCGACTCCCCAGTCGACCTGGGGCTGGGCGGGAAATTTTCCCGCCCAGTCTGTTTGGGGCTAAATTCAAAATTCGAAAATCTGTTTTCATTTTCTGTTTTTTCATGAAACTTCGAGAGGCCATATCTTGGTCATACGGACTCCGATTTACGAAATTTCTGACTCGTTTCCAACCAGAATTCCGAGACAAACGCAACGGCGCAACCCGTTTTCCCTTGTTCTTATTTTAAAATTTAATTCTGCCTTGATTCTTGTATTAACATGTTATAAAAATTCGGGTTGTTACAATAGGCATAGAAAAGACTGTAAATAAATAAAAGACAAAAAGGGGATAAGAAAGAAGTATATATAAACATGTAATAACTGTAAACAAAATAGATAATTGGTAGTAAAACATATACGCATGTAAACACTTTACTTTTCAGATCCATATCATTTACTGTCAAAATACTATTTAAACAACGAAGTTAAAAATAACTAAAGCTCACAATGGTTTGATTTAGATTCAGAAAATGTCTCTTTAAAATAATTATGGTAGAAAACTAGAATTATCCCTTTATTCTTCGTTTCGGCCAAACCTTAGCATCTTCTTATTATTAGTTATAGAACATAGCTTGAAGGAAGAAGATGAAGAATGTTTGTGTGCAAGAAAATGGTGAGGCTGCTAGCCTATTTATAGATAAGTTAGGATATATCTAAACCATAGTAGATTAGGTTATAAAATCAAGCCAAACACCTCAAGCTAAGTCAACATATGTATATAGGAAATAAAACAGTCCAAATTCAGCTGTAGGAAATTTCCTTGCATGCAGTTGGGTCACCCATCGACTATTTGGGTCGACACATGGGTCAACCTGCCTTAGACCTGGGTTGACCCCTGTGTCGACCCAGCTATGGGCTAGGTCACCCACTAATCGTTGCTTCTGCATTCAGTTTTATTTAATATATATATATATATATATACATATATGACTCACTGTTTTTAGTTCAATCTTGTTTTATTCATAACATCTTTCGTACTTAATCCAATTTACGAAAACCAAGAGTCTATCTAAACCATAATTTCGTAATGAACGTAACGGTAAAGCACGTTTTACTCAATTCTGAATATTTTATTAATTAATATTTATTTTATTATCTTTATTATATGATTATAGTGTATTAAATTATGGGCTGTTACAGATTGTATTTCTGACATTGTAATTGACTGCACAACAACTTATCTTTATTAAATATATATCTGTTTAGTGATGGAGAATTTATTTTTTTAGCTTAAAACTTTTTCTGAGACATATAAACTTAGAGGTTATATATGCATAAATATTAGTTATATTTGGTGAATGGACATTGTGGCATACTTAGGTGATGAGCTATTGATGATCAGGGCATGGCTTATTGAAGCGTAGCTTTGTGTATATCGTGACTTTGACAAGCCTCACACCTCGGTAGATGGCCTGAAACAGGATAAATGCAGCAAGGTTATGTGGGTCATTCACATTAGGGTATGGTAATTCCCTTATAGATAAAAAGTGATACCATGGTATGTAGCCCAGGTATTTACTTTACGTGGAAATATACTTTACATGGGTGTTGGAAACGAGCGCTCGGCTAAAGGTTGGCTATGACCAAGGAATGTCATATTTGGGGGCAATGTTGCGGAGTTGGCATATAGAGATGGTCCGACCTTGTGTTGGTAGGAGATTCATCAGTTATTTCTCTGGAAAGATCCCTTTGGAGGTGTTTCCTTTGGTAAGGAAGATCCTTTGCCTTGATCATTATTGGCATCCAACTATACATTACAAGCCTGTATGGTTTTAATTGTATACATATACGTCAACAGAATAGGATGAGGTATTATGTTGGCTAAGATTGATACATTTATTTGTGAAATAGTTTCCCAAATTATGCACTAATAATAACATCAGAGGGTTTTCTACATATCAAGCATTTTTTTAATCATGAGGACAGAACTCTCCCATTGGTGTGCGCTTACATTGTGTGATGTGTGACGAGCCTTATGATAGCTTCATTTTATAAAAAGCATTGCGAATTTTATGCACTGGTATTTATGTGGAGAAATCCCTCCCCTATGTTATACGGTGTGGTCCTGTGATTACCTAACTTTAAAATAAACCTAAAGACAATTGTTTTGAATTCTCACACTAGTCACATGTGGAAGTTTGTATAAGTGGAACGTGTGTAGGAAAGTATGAATGTGTATGCTAGAGTAATATAAAAAAATAAATGCTAGTAAGACAAATGCACACCAGAGTTTTATACTAGTTCAGACCTCCTATCCTACGTCTATTCTCGAAGCCCCCTTCGGTATTCTACTATCACAAACTCTCGCTTCATCTGGAGGAATAGCTTAATTGCAACAGTGTTTCTTGTCAATGCGTGTTCTTGTATAACACGAATGTTGAATAATTAGTACACGATCTTCCAAATAATCTTAAGTGATAATTGCTTTAAATTGCAGATATATGTGGAAGAATAATAGATGGTTGTGAGTAATTTGAATTGCTTGAGCATTGATAGAGTATATAAGTAATAAAATGTAGAGAGTGTGAAAAGATAATCTTCTCCTTGAGTGTTGATGCCTTAAATAGTATTGAGGTGTGGTAGTTTGAAGAGTAGTAGCCATTAGTTTCATCCAAGAGTTGCATTGATTTGTATTGAAGAGTCGTGATGAAGAGGAGTGTAAGTGGCTATTCAAAACGTGATAGTTGCTTATTACTATTTTCGAACGAACTCCAGGTCAGATATATGGTTTTTATTTCAAACGTCTGAATGCTTCTTTAGACATATATTTTTTTTACCTAAGAGAAAATCAAGACATCAAGATAAAAAAATCAGATGTTTGATCAATATGCAGATTGTTTTTTGATTCTGAAATCAAACATCTGGATATATTACCAGACATCTTACACACCTGTGTTAGTTATGCATGTTTTTTCTTCTTTTTCTCCTTTCTTTTTGCATGCTTCTCTTTCTTCTTGTATCCTTTTCTTTATCGTAGAGTCATGTTTTATTTCAAATTGATTCAATCTTGAGTATTTTCCTACATAAACTGATTATATATGTGGTTTTCATTGTGTAGTTATCGTCATCAGAATCAAAGAATGAATTTCCTAACATCATAATTGACCTAGAGTTTATTTTTCCTTCACCTAAACTTTGGGTGTCCATGATTTTCCACATGGGTAGCTTGTAGTTTGGTTTGCCGATTTATCCTTGGAATTAAGCAGGATTCAGAATTAGAGTTGGAGCTATATCTTGAATTATTTATGCTTTCGTTAAGTTTAATTCCACTATGTGATCAATGTACTCTGATGTAATATTATTGAGATATTAATAAAAGTTTAGTTTGTTCTATTAAAATGTGCAAGTACCCCTAACAATCCACCTTTATGAACTGCTTGAGTTGGTTTAATTACCTGCTGGAACTGAGCAAAATGGTGGGTCGTTACATCAAGAAAAAGTTTCCAGTGGAGTTCCCTACTCTTCAAGTTGGTAGGAATGGAAGATATGATGAAGAAACGGTCCTTTGGTTTTTAAAGGATAGAAAATCCTTCAAGGAGGAGGCAACTGCCAAATTAGTCAAAGCTACTATATCCACATTTTTCCTTCCCCATATATATTTTATAGTCAAAGCTATAGTATCCATAATTTTTCCTTCTCCACATATATTTTATATCTTTCTTCTCTATGACATTATGCGTTGCTTAGGTCTCTTAGCAGTATTTAAATTGAAATTAACATGGTCATTTCTGTTTCTTATATATACCTGACATCACTGTATGAATACTCTTTCTTTCATAAATAAAGAGAAGGCGGTTGGTTATATAACCATTTCTTATCTATTGGCACCATATTTCTTTCTCTTGAAAAAAAATAAAAATAAATCTTCTTCATCGAGGTGCTCTTTATATAAATGATAATATAGCTAGCCACATGCAGGAGGATGATAGGGAAAACGAAAGGCTATGCGTATATTTGGTTGAGAAGGCAACAAACAAACTTCCTAAAGGAGTTGAAGATGTACTCGGCATACTAGACCTACGAGATTTTAGAATCAAAAGAGGAGATGTTTCTTTCTTAAAATTCTTGGTACATTTTACATACTCTGTTGCTATCGATTGCATGTATTCCTATTAATATGCAGAATATTTTTCTATCATCTCTAGGTTGCTATCGATTGCATGTATTCCTATTAATATGCGGAATATTTTTCTATCATTTCTAGGTAGATTTACTCTACTCTTTATACCCAAAGAGACTCGACCAACTCCTTTTTCTCAAAACCCCTTTTATATTTCAGCCTATTTGGAGGGAGGTTAAGGCACTTATGAAATCGTATTCATCTTTGGTGAGCGTCCTTGTATGAACGGAGAGTGATCTTTTACCTCTATTTGTGACATGCGTTACACTGCTTAGAGAATGAAATACATCCCAGGCGTAGAGTGTAATTTCTCTCAGTCAATGTTTCACATGTCAAATATGGAAAAGGAAAAGATTAAGTTTAGTGATTTACAAAATTTAGATTAGGTTTAGTGAAATTGTACGGTGATCTGGCACGCTTTCAAAAAACAATTCATATACCATGCCATTCCTATTATCCCTACCTATACATGATTTAAATTTAACAAGTCACGACCATTGATTTTGATGGCTAAAATGTTGTATTGTAAGGACACATAATATCCTAAGGGCATTGTTACTCCCACTCTAGTTTTGGTTAAGGGGTTACATATTTTAAGAGGACTCTTGGCAAATAGAATCTATTAAGGGGCAACTCAAACTAAAAAGGTAAAATACCATTATATCCTTAAAGCAAAACCTTATTACATCGTAAAATTAACGCGCGTTTCTAATCATGCTGCGTACGAAAAGATATGAGCTCTGATCCCACCATCATCGTATTTCATTTGCTTATTCAAAGCGCTCCAACTTTAAGGTAGCATACTTCGATTTTACGATGATCTTAATCAAGCAAACGTAGAGGAAGACGATGGAGAGCATTGCCAAATAGTAGTGCGTTGCTTAGAGGTGCGTGTTTAGACCTTTTTTCCCTGTATTTGTGTGTTCGTGCATCGCAGATTAAGGTTAGGGTTGAGGTTGTAGTTTAGTGGGGAAGAAGAAGAAATCAATAGGTGGTTCTATAGTATGGCATGAAAAATCGATGGAAATTGACTGTATTTAAATGCTTAAAACCGTAGATTCTTACCATTTTAAACTTATTATGTAAATGGGTTGTCCATAGGTTTATTCAACAAGAGGATGGCCTTTTTTATGAAAACGGCTTGGACTTGCCATTTAAATATCATTTTGTAGTATGTTGTAAATGTGTCACTCAAGCATTGAAATGATATGCTGTGTCAAAATATTGAGACATATATGCACAAAGTGAGACATACAAACATTTTTAGTGCATGTACAAGATTATATGTTATAACAAAATATTGACACATACGTACACAATGCGAATATGAACACAACGGATGTACAAAATTATATAAAATATCAAAATATTTAGTGCATGTACATAGTGGGACATACATGCATTGATATTGTATCCCATTTAGTTATTGTGAGTTATACTAACTTAATTTCCACTTTTAGAAACGCCGTCTTGGAAATGTGGTTGAAATTGTCCGATCCTGTGCACCTAGCGAGTCAGTCGATCAAGCTTACACATGATCGAGCGAATAGAGGATCCCGAACCTTCGGACTTATTTGGAGAGCAATTGATAGCTGATGAAGATGACGTTGATGATGGGATGACAAAGGGTAAAACTAAAGAAAGGCGTGGGAAGAAAGGTACAAAGAAGAAGAAAGGGGCAGCGAAGAAAAAGTAGATTGAAATGGGAACAATTTGCAATTCTTTGATGGGTGTGACTTGGTATAGTTGTACTTATTTTGGCTAATATTATGTGATATGTGTATTATTTTGATTGGTGTGGTGTGTGAAATTGTCTAAAAACACTACGTTTGGTGGATGTGGTGTGTGATATTGTCTGTAAACACTACGTTTGGTGGATGTGGTTTATGCTTGAATTTCATATGTTGTTTGAATTACAAAAGTTGCTTGAATTCCTAGATTCATTCTCATGTTTTGTTCTTAGAAATTCAGAAGGTAACAGTGTGATTCAAATCCTGATTGTGTGATGGTGTGTTGTCTAAATCTGTTAAGGTATACTATGTTTCTTTATAAAAATGGGCACTGTGTGGCTGTTTTTGAATATATGAACTGTACAGCTTACCAAAAAAGATGATACCATAAGTCAGTGTCGTATAAGCACTTTAAGTGCGACGATGGTATGCAGAAAACTCTCGGCTTAAACATATTTGTGCTTGGCATGTTGAGTCTGTGGATCTATGTCGTAAAGTAATAAGGATGAAAATGGTAATATCTCTCCATTTATTGAATACACAATTTTCTAAAAAACATAAAACGGGAACAACCACTGTTTTTATAAAGAAAAATGACATCTGTGGGCCATAAAGTCTCGGATTGAAGTTAATGCTACCGTTTTTCAACTGACACCAAAATGGTGAGCTACTACCTAGGTAAGATTGTTTTGATCCAACAATTATTATGTTCTAAGGGGGTTTACCTCCAAATGTCCCCCCCTCAATTTTTAAAAACAAAAGATAGGTAGGCTCTTAACCAAAACTAGATTGTGAATAACAATGCCCTATCCTAATTACATAAAGGTTATTTTAATCCATTAATCCACACTTTTTTATTCCGTTTATCCACAAAGTATCACTCTATACATCCATTTGCGGATCAACTGATTAATTGTAAAATAAAACTGTTTTTACTTTCAGTTCTTCTCATCAACTGCTATAGTAAACCAAACATATGGTTACAAAATACAATAACAAAAGCATTTAGCATGCTTGAAAGTGTTTTTTAGTTAAACTCCTATGTAATTTTTTAGTAATATCATTCCGATCAACATCAATGTAAGAGGCACGTCAAGATAATGCAATGATAAATTTTAATTTATTTAAAAAAATTGAGAATCTTTCCATTTCTCCATACACATTTTACCAATAGAGTATGTGGGTTAGCATATATTGTAAAAACCACAAGACTGCAAGCAACAATGAAAAATAATGCAAACCACACACCTACCTACTCACTTTTACTAACTGCAGTATGCTTTCGTTTTATTAGAATAAAAGAGATTAATTGCCTTCGCCATCATCTAATTTCAATTGTCACTGAAATTATAACCAAGCCTAAATTGAAAATGAAGCTTTTGAGGAAAGATAATAGAATTTATATAAGTAAGAAACGAAGACTAGAGATAGAAAATAATAATTTGGAAGACATTTTAATGAGGACGATTAGGGTTTAGCCGCCGCGTCTTCCAAAACTTTTTTCCCCTTAGCTGGTCGCTTTTCTTCCACTCTCTCTTCTCTTTCCAATTCCCCTGCTAGCCTCCTCTTGTTTTACCCAATAACGTGTCTTCTAACTTCACTTCCTCTCTCTTTGGCATTATTCCAGATCTGTTCAACCCTGTCTCTCGAGTGCGGTTTCACTTTGTTGTTCCCTTCCATTCGTCTCATATGACTGCTTGCTGCTTGTCAGCCTAGTGTCCTCTTTTCTTGCGGTGCCAGGTGATTTCGCGTTTTGGTTTCTGAGTGGGTTGGGTCAGCTCTTTCTTTGGGTTGAGAGTGAGGTTGTGGTGATTTGTGCTCACCCATTTTTAGCCAGCGCCTGTTTTCGTCGTTTAGATCTTCGCCGGCGCTGGATTCGTAAGTTATAGCTCCTGGGTCTTAAGCTACGCTTCTCTGTTTGCTACCATACTCGTAAATGTTTATGGTTCTTTAGCACTTGCAAGTTCACACCTTTATGGTATGGGTTGTTCCATCCTTACTGTGTAAGTTGCTTATCAGCTTCGTTTTGGTTTGCATTGGTGCAACAGTGATTATTATAGCTTTGAATTCGACTAGTTAGTCGATTACAGTTTGCTTTGTGTCCAAGTTGGTTAGATATGTTATCATCTTGCTTGTTGTTTGGGTGTTCTGTGTTTTTGGTTGTCTCTTCGACATTGCTTTTGTCTCTAGGATCTTCGGCTCTTAGATTGTGTTGTCGCTTTCTGCTTTTATGCTTTGACCTTGTTCTTTGCAACTTATTGGCTCAGTGCTAAGCCCCATTTTGGATCTTCGTTCTAACAATGGTCGAGATCCAAAATTACTGCTTTTCTTGTCTCCACACTACAGAGACTCGTTCTCCACTTAATGCTTTAGATTTCCCTTTCAAACACTACGTGGAGGCCACTTTAGGAAATTTTGGGGTTGCGGCTCTCTTCTTTCATTTGAGTTAGTCTGCAAGATCCGATCTTCAACTGGTGGTTTGCCTTGTGTCGCTCTTTCATGTCTGGTAAGCAGAGTTTCTTTCTTTGAGCACTGTGTTCATCACCTTGATCGGTGGGCTTGTGCTTATGATCTCGGCTTCAACAGTCATTGTGTTGATGGTGTTGGCCTTATTGTGGAGAGGAGGTGTTCAGTGCACTGTTGAATGTCGTCTTTTTAATGCATTTTGAGGTCTGACATGTGTTTATGGAGAGTGAGTGTTTTGTTAAGTGCTGGGTTATCTTCCTAGTAGTTTGGATGCTTCTGTTTCGGCTATGGATGGATCGGGTTTATGCTCTTATGATATCTTCTATGCTTGCTAATATGCACTAGGTCTGGATTTCTTTTTGTGGTGCTTTGCTGGGTTTGGCAATCTTGTGTTGGTTGGCTCTATCTGTCAGTATTTTGTCTTCTCGTTGCTGTTTAGTGGGATGAGTTTTCTCTAGATTGTTATGTGTCTGATTTGGTAGCTTGTGTTAGTTTGTACTTTTGCTGTTTTAGCTTGCTTTTCTAGGCTTAGGAAGTGTTAGTTGCTGATAGGCGATCCTCTTATCTTTTGTTGTATTTTGTACTCTTTATTTGTATTAATGGAAATATATATATTTATAATATATATATATATGTATGTATGTATATATATATATATATGTATATGTGTGTATGTATATATATATGTGTTTATGTATATATATATATATATATATATATATATATATGTGTATGTATATATATAATATATATATATATGTCCGTGTGTGTGCATATATATATATATATATATATATATATATACATATATATATATACATACATATATATATATATATACATACATATATATATATATACATATATATATATATAGAGAGAGAGAGAGAAAGGAGGGTTCCTGAGAAGAAAGAGAATCAGTGGGAAAATGGGTGGTGGAGATTAAGGGGGAGAGTTCACGTGCAATATAAGAGGTGTAGCGAAACCCTCCTCATATATATATATATGTATGTATGTATGTATGTATGTATGTATGGCGGGCATCCAATGGCACCCCAAATAGTGCAGCACCCCTAAATGCCCCCTGATTTCCACCATATATCTTGTTTCTCTCCCTCCACTCATTCTCTCACCTTCCACTCACTTATTCTAATATAAATGCTTGGTTTATATAAGGGACAATTGGGGTGCTCACTATTTGGGGTGCCATTGAACATATATATATATATATATATATATATATATATATATATATATATATATATATATGAGCTGGCTATTTGGATACAAAATTAAACACAAAGAGAGAGACACAAAACCTCCACTGTTGGATTTGTTTGTCTTTATGTGGAGAGTGTAATTCGTGGAAGAATCCAGTGGTTGAAATTTATTGTACGCATATATATATATACATATATATATATATATATATATATATATATATATATATATATATATATATAGGATCACCCCATGAATTACACCTCACCACATAAGGACAAAAAGATCCAACGGTAGAGGCACTGTGTCTCTAAGTTTGTGTATAATTTTGTGTTCAAATAGTCGCCTCATATATATATATATATATATATATATATATATATATATATATATATATATATGTATATATATATATGTATATACACATATATATATATGTATATGTATATATATATATACATACATATATATATATATATAAGTAAGACTACAAATATAATGAATGTGGATTAACTAACAGAACTTCAGTGAAATATTAAATTCATATTAAATACAACGTGGATGTGCCTTACAAATTTGTATCAAGTGGACCACAATGAACAGGACCAGCCATCCAGTTCATTTTCTGTTATGATTTGGTGATCACTTGTCTAGGTGAGATTTTTGCCACGTGGAGACTGTTCAAAAGGAATATTTCGCGAAGGAGACTCTGCCTTCAACCTTCAAAGTATGAATGGAGACTATTCAAAAACCATCCTGCTTCCCTTACCATTGGGAGTATACACCAAATAGTGACGTACAAATTGTTAGAGTTGTCTCGCATGTTGTTAAGGAGAGAATGACGGTTTAAATATAAAGTCTCACATCACAGAATAAATTAAAAGAATTATGTACAAGTATGAGTTGGTAGACATGTAACATCAGGGATTCCTTTTGTTACAACGATGTGTGTGCCGACTCATATACGTGCGACCTGTGCAGAGGAAGGAGAGCTTTGTTCTGACCGTCGCTACATAAAACAAATTGCAAGCTTTATACATGTAAAAATACCTTCAAATATATATACTTATCAGCAATTCCATTGACTCAATCAAATTCTTGTTTATGTACTCTTTGGGCCAGCCCAATGTAAATATGGACCCATGGCAATGATAATACAAAAATATACGAATAAAAATTGGGTTCTTTGTGCTGTAACGTTATTCAAAACAAATTGGAGAGGATAAGGTTTAAACTTGCACCATATCCTTTACCAAATCAATCAACTATACATTTGAGAGTTAATGTTGCAGTATACCCTGTGGCGTCGCCGAGACCGCCCAGGGCCGGCACTAGTCTCCAGATATCTATGTTAACCAAACATCAGATTGATGCTTGATTTATGATCTTATTTCTCATACAACTTTAGTTACTGAACTATAAAGTCAAATACCATATAAATTTAACTAAATCTTATTATTCCATCTAATACTGTATACATCATCAATCTAAATGGTAAATATTATGTACAATATGAATACATTATTAAACATATGGCATATTTAGTTTCACTAATTTTCATTTGAACCCAAAGAGCTGCTTAAAATTTCTCCATGGTTCAAGAACTTGTTCCCATCTTAACTTCACGCTTGCTTCATATCTTGCCTGTGCCTGAGCTGCCGTCTCTTCTTCCACTTCTTCTTCCCCTTCAAAACGATAACATAGATATTAGTTGCTTATTTCTCATTGAATTAGCACAATACAAGTGAAATGAAAAGAGTGTTGTTACTATTTTGTGTGTTATGTTCTTCTTCTTGCTGCTTCAATTGCTTGTTGAAAGATTTGGCAGCAGAGAAAACATTCTTTGGGCGTTCCCATCCTCCTCCATAAATACCATGTTCTTCCCTCGGTTGAGGGTGTGTTAAATATTCTAGAATTGGAAGGTCATCAGTCTCCACCCAATGTATGCAGTTAGTAGGGCATGATTCAATGGAAACCTGAAATGAAATAACATTTCATCACAACTCAAAAGGGGAATTTATGTTTCACCTCTTTATTGCTTATCATACTTGATAGAACCTCCATGTCACTTTTTATGTTGTAAATTAAACCCTTAAAATTTATAATAATGAGCTTATATACAAATTCATCATAGAAAAGTTATTATTGATCGACATCGTCATTCCAAATTAATCGACATCGTCATTCCACCATGACCTTCAAATTAAGTGCTTCAATGATGATTAAGTTACCTGTACTTTTAAAATAACGAATATAGCAAAAATGCAAGTTAATAGTATTTTGAACATCTAGCATGTTTATACCATTTAGATGTATGGAATTTATTATTTTATAAATATAGTTTAAGCTGTTAAACATAGAATTTTCAATTCAAGGTAGCATCTCTGCTATTTGGAACATCACAGAGGTGTCGATTATGAACCACAAGGTTTTAAAAATGGGATTTAATCATAGATCATTAAGTTTAGTATATATTTGAATCCAAACGAGGTTTAAATCATACATCTCATATTCTGAGGTTTGCACACTTAAATACATTGCGTTGAAAAAAATGCCAAAATAAAGGTTTGTTTTTACAACAAAAAAAATGAGGGGGACGGTTTACAATTTTGATGATTGATTTTTATTTGAAAAGCAGGGAAGGTGAGAATTTTTAACAAGAATTTAAGGTGTTAACATAATTTCCACAATTAGATGACCGTTGATGTATCATGTACGTCCAGTGAATAACAAGATTAAACAGAAATAATAATCAAATAAAAAACCTCAATGTTTTTCTCATCATCTCCAAATTGAACTTTAACTCTTGCAGAACCAAGAGCATCATCAAACACAAATGTCTTTCGTGCAACATGCACGCATTCTCTGCACCCTGAAATTGATCACGTGTTCAGACATGAGAAAGTCTGAAATACTATTAAAACTAGAGAGACTAGAATTACCAATGCATCTGGATTCATCTACAAACAATGATTGTGGTCGAACTGGTCCATTCCATGAGCTATAACCCCTGCCTGAAAATTTGCTTTCGAACCCTTTTCTTTTTTTGCCTAGAGTGATATCATATCTTCTTCTTACATCATCTCTCATCAATGCTTGATATGCCTTATTTAACATTAATGTGTACTCATGACCCTGATTAATAGAACCATGTAAGTAGTCATGATATACGCGCACATGCACATATATAGACATTTGCATGTGCACGCTTTCTTGCACACACATACATATAGCGGTAGAATCAAGAGTCCGCTCTGTTAGGCACAACTTGTAATCCTCGATACCAGCCACAAGTTTATATTTTTAAGAAAGAATTTAAGACCAATATGAAGGGGCTAATTATAGGAGGCTATTGATTCTCTTAGGTCATATTCATACACTCACACACGGTCAGCTTCAAACGATAAGAAGTCCGAGTTGTTTTCAACAATTTTCGATTTACCTTCTTCCCATAGAAACATTATTTTCTTTTGGATATACGTCCATTAATTAGAGGTTAGAAAATTTGGTTGCAAGTGAAATTCATATGTTAATTTGACTAGTTCTGAAATTTTATTGATCTTAATTTTGCTTCTTTAATAGGTGATTCCAATGGAGAAAAAATCTGAATTCGTCCGCCGTGCGCGCGTGTGTGTGTATGTTGATAAGTACCTTGTCACCTGCAATATCAGGATGATATATCTTCTGCAGCCTTCTATATGAGTTTTTTATTTCTTTAGCTGTACAGTCAACAGAAACTTCTAGAAGTTGATAGTAGTCTTTTGATTCTGCTTCTTCTTCTTCCATGCTTGTACCGCTACATCGAACTCTAAGGCTAACTGAACTGAAATAAACAACAATATCAACACTATGATCATTTAGTATATCCAGTTTACTGTGACTGCTTACTTGGGGTTTTTCTGACGTGGATGAAAAAATTTCTGATGAATGTTCATTGACAAGGGATTGTTTGTGGAAGAAGCAATCACACAGTCCGGCATTTTTTTTTTTTTTTCCTCTTCTAAAATTTCTGGTTACTAACTCTAGCTGAAACTGTTAGGTTATGTATGACATTCAAAGAAGATATTTTCAGTTTTCAGGTTGGAATTTACCAAAATAGCCTCAGAAACAATGATTCTGCAGTTGTCTTTATCATTTGATTGGTACTAGTAATTGCCTTAAAATTCAACCATCAAGTTTTTATCCTCTAAGTTGATATAAAAGGGCAGCTGTTGTTTGAAAGTCTCCATTTTACTAATAAATAAAATAGTTTTCAAAACATACACAACCACATAATTTAGCACATTATCAAGGCAGTTTTTTGCTTAAATTTTTTGTTCCATTGTAATTCCTTTTTGATTTGATTTGTTCAATTTATTTTGGAAATGGAAAGAGGTGGAAAGTGATGTGATGAAATTAAATTTTCTCTGCTTAACTTTTGTTAATTGAACAGGTTAGTGATGGATGATGGGGATTTAACTAACACATGGAGATTTGCTCCGTAAAATGATCCGTTAAGAGAAACCATTTCGAAAAGGACAATTTTTCAAAAAAGGCTACATTTTCAAACTAATTACACAAATATGCTAGTTTCAAAACTATTTACAAATATATGCTAGTTTTGACCAGCTTAGCGATGAACTGACTTTTCTTCTATAAAAAATATGGATTAATTTACATTGGCGCATCTACGAAGTGCGCTAGTGTAAATTTCTGTAGTCTAAACAGAATATGCGCATCTCCCTTACACATTAACCAACTTAGCATATTCTCTAGGCTATCAGACAAGATTAAGCACAAATATTACCGTTAAACAAGATCAAACACAAATACTACCATTAAACAACTTCAAATACAACATAAATAAAATTCGATTATAAAATTACAAACCCAAAATGCACATAGTAGTCCGATTACAAACATACACTAATATTAAACTTAAAAAAGAAACAGTCGTGATGAAGTTGGTTCGTCTTGAGTTGTTGGAGGTTGAGAAGGTCCCACGGTCAGCGATTGTGCTGGATCGTGTTGAGGTGGAGGTAGAGAATGAACGTGTCTTCTTTCAATTCTTCGCTCGGGTTTTTGTAGTCGACTTCTAAAAAGCAATGTATCAATGATTTTCTTCAACTTAAGACAACGTGGTTGGACATCTTGCTCGAATACTCGACCATATCCGATATCCTCCAGCCTTCTGCCTATCGTTTCTAGTACACTGATTTACAGATTATATTATTTAATCACACATAGAAACTTAACTCTAGTAATTGAAAGATTTAAGGCAATAAACTAAAACAATAAATCTAATTTGAAAACTTACGTCATCTCGCTCAAGGGGAGCACGAGCGGTGTATGCTCGTTCATGAGACGTCAGATCTGCGACAATGAATCTTCGAGTGATAGACCAATACCAAGTCGTGTAACTTGATTGAGGAGTGGTAGGAATATGTTGACGAACGATGTAGTTATGTCTATCGTTCCATTGAATGATAGTAAATTCCAAATTTGGCTATGGTGCGCATGGTTCAGGGATGTATTGCTGAAAATCAAATTGTCGCATTACTCGATCATGATTATACATCTTTACATCTCGCAGGCATATGATAGGTGTCTTGCAAAGCCAACCAGGTATCCCACTTATGCATATCTAGGGAAGATCGACTAGCACATCATGTGTGTAGGGATTCCATACAACGACTTCATCAGTTAACA
The DNA here is from genome assembly GCA_030737875.1 of Allium sativum. Taxonomy (NCBI): domain Eukaryota; kingdom Viridiplantae; phylum Streptophyta; class Magnoliopsida; order Asparagales; family Amaryllidaceae; genus Allium; species Allium sativum. The sequence goes on from CM060918.1 coordinate 469,666,003, forward strand.
TGTCGAGCTGGTCACGATAGTAAGTGACAATCTGCTTGGGGACTCAATCCAATTCCTATTTTCAAACCATCTACATACATAGTTATGCAGTTATATTTTTCTAGCACAAAAATCACAAATATGTTAACGTAAACAACTACCTTGCACTATAAGGCAATGTCTTATCGATTTGTGTGGATAAAGTCACATTTAGACGACCAATGGGAAGATGTGTCCATGACCAGGGTTGTAAAATATAAAAAATATTGAATACAGTAGAATTACATATTACATATGGCTGCTAACAATTATATATACTAATATTGTACTCGTAAAAGTGAAAGGCAACCAACTATCTATTTGTATTTACCTAGCGCATCATTTGTTAACTCACTGTATAATGTTGCCGATATAGCACTGCCCCAAGAATATTATGCATACTCATCCAACACTACACCATATTAGCAATTTCGTAACTCCCTAATGCGGAAGCTTTGCAAAGGGTTTGAGTCGTTGCTAATTTGCAATGGCTTGCGGCTGTTGCAAAGCTCTCTAAGCTTAACCTCCATGCGTTATCTCTTTCGTAACGACTTAAATCCGTTCTAAACCTAATACGAATGCCCTCCCCCCCCCCCCCCCTCGGTTCTAAAACCAGTATGCTATCTGATTCACAAAACACACAGTTGAAAAAGGAGAAAAAGGAAAGCAAAACCCTAGGTGAAATTAAAAGGTGATTCCATATCAAAGATTTTCAATTCGATTCAATCCGATTCCAAATTGAAGATTCCGGAACCAGTTTCGATTGAAGACTTTAATCTCGAACGACACATGGTATGCAATTAATCATTTTTTGTCTATATCGATTGAAATTAGATATTAAATTTGAAACTCAAGGTCTTCAATCATAACGCATATTGTCTGATTTGAAATCAGACTGAAATTTGGATCTAAATCCATTCTGCTCTAACTAAGTTTGTAATTCTTAAATCGTGTATTATCATTTTGAACTTGATGCTCGTGTTCTTCACAATTTAGCTTCTTTTAAATTCTGACCTTAAAACCAATTATTTTGTAGTGCTAGACTTGTGGTATTTACAAGCACTGAAAATAGTTAGGCTAAACATATAAGATTAATCCATTATATGTAGAATTTGTGCTTAAGTCTTATACTCAATACCGTTCTACATGTATGAATTAGTTGTGTTGTGCTATACCTACCTATTTGAAATCCTGAGCTAGCATGGTATATGTTGACAACATAGTTACTGAAATTAGAGAATTTGAGGAACCATGGTGCTAAGATTTATACATTCATGTTTGTATAAACCATTGATTTTGTTGCCTGGGCGTTGTGAAGACACAGTAGCTCGACAAAATCTAATGTGGTGGGCTTCGCTAGAGCTGTAAGTTCTTTGGGAAGCTTCGGCACTAGTACATCTTTGGTGCTCCATCGATCTACTGGTGGAGTGATTTTCTTTAGCCACTTTGGCTCCTGACGGTCTTTATTGTGCAGCAGTCTTCATTTTCTAGATGTTGCTGAATTTATTTAAGGGTAGATCTTTATCTTGTTGTTACTCTTCTTAATTCTTCAATGCTTTTCTTTGAATTGTGTGATGAATTTTGAATAAAGGTTGCAAATGCTATTAGGGCTGACAATTAGAACTGAAAACCCAAACCGAATCAACCCGAACCGAACCCGATGGGTCTCGGGTTGGGTCTAGATGATGAAAAATACCATCAAGACCCGATCAAACCCGACCCGCATAGACCCGACCTGAAAGATCTGACCAAAAAAACATTGAAATATGCGCATTTTTAGTGTTATTATTCAATCAGACCCGACCCGAGCTTCAACCCGACCCGACCCGAAGCTAGTGTAGGATCGGGTCCAGATTTTTGAAATGTATAGTTTAGACCCGACAAAACCCGGCCCGCCTAGAACCGAGACCCGCCGGGTCGGGTCCGGGTCCATCGGGTTGGGTGTTACCACCCCTAAATGCTATACATTTAGAAGGTTGTTCTTTTCGATTATATGAAGTGTACTTAGAACATATTGTAATCTTACTCAATAGTACGTTAAGCTTACTAGAAACTAGGCATGGTACAAGTATAGGTACTAAAAAGGTGAAAAAGAAACACGACATATTTAACCATTATGAATATTTATCTTTGGATCTTGTTTAGGCCCTTAATAGTCAATCAGCAATTCCATAATAATTTTTATGATTGAACATACAAGCTTCAGATATTGCTTGAATTTTAAGTATATTCAACAAGAGTTAATAAATATTTAACCAATAACCATAAACGCAAGTGACAACATGTATCAACACACATGCATATACAGTGGAATGTTATGGTACAACTGTATATGTACTCATATACATATATGCACATAATGAATAACAGTTCAGCGATACACTGAATTCAGTAGCTTGGTTCATGTGTCCATAAGCCAAAGTTCAAATCAAATTTGCTGATGAACTATAAAAAAAATTATGCATACATTTGCAACTGAGAATCTCAGAGTAACTTGGATTCGTTTTAAGTTCGATTAGTCGATTCGTAGGATACTACCATATTCAATTTCATCATCGTTTATGTTTGATTCTATTAATTTTGACAAATGGCTATTTAAGGACTATAAACCAGATCCTGGTAAGTCAAACGATACTTAGAGTACAACTATGGAAGGTTTAGGCCCCTGATGGAAGGAAATGGATTGTTGGTAATGGACAGTTGAGTTTGGGTAGTTGATTGAAGTTATTCAAGTTGGAGTTGTATTGACTAACTTGTATTGTGAGGTCAATAGAGGATAAAGTGCTTTGGATGCCTCAACTCGTTGCAGTTGATATTGGAGGTTGGAGGAAGCTAGGAAAGGAGATCATTTCGTATTGGATCGGGAGGCCTGAATTTGTGGAGGAGATTGATGATTGAAGGAAATTTAAAGTTATCTGGGAGGGTGGTGATGAATGGTCTTGTTTGAAGTAGGTAGTGATAGGGAATGTTTCAAGTTTAGGATTTCGTTTGAGGAAGGATGCAGTTTTTTTGGTGAAGAAGGTGTTTTAGGCAGTGGTTGCTGTGGTTGTAGGGGATTTTGGTTTTGTTTGCTGAGAATATGATGGGGAGGTAGGTGGTGCTGACGCAGGTTGGAACAACAATGGAGTAGGGTTCTGATCGAAATGCATATTGTGTTTGATTGTTAGCCGAGGGGCTTGGGATGGTTATATACAGGCTGAAGGAGAAAATAAAAATGTAGTGTGTAAATATAATATGAAAATTAAATGCATAGAAAATGCGAAGATGTACGCTGAAATTTTGATGACTATAGAGGATGCAATGTAATAGCAGGAACAAAGACGAAAGTACAAATGTTTTTTAAAGTGGAAATAAGTAATACGAACTTGCAATAGAATTTCAATTCTACGTTGGTTTGAACCAAACTAGTGATATTTTGTTCACTATCATGAATTACAACATTTGACCATATGTTATCACCTGTCTGCATAGCATCCTTTTATGCGTTGACACTTTAACACATATTTTGTGTCCGAATTACATGGATCTGTAGGTTCTTACATGTGTGGAAATTAGAATATCTTTCTTTGAAAACTATCCTCATTCTTGAGTTTGCCACACGATTAGTTTAGTTATTCAACATCAACGCATAACTATTGGATGAATTTTTTGACATATTTTATATTGATTAAAGACTATGAAATCCGTTTATCCATTTGAGAATAATGAATAGGAAAATAATTACCCAAAATTGTATGCTTCTTTCTTTAATTGTTTGGTTGAAAATAATAATTAATGGCTTGTTACATTTGATATATCAGGTCGGTATGTCTTCTAGTGTAGACAAACAGTGGATGAAAGAATCTGATCATAGAACTACGCGATATTTGGAAGAAGTGTAGAAGTTTACTAATTTTGTTGAAGAAAATGGTGGTAATAAGGAAACCTATTCTTGTCTTTGTACTCAATGTCAAAATATGAAAAATATTAATTTAGATGACATTCATTTTCATTTGCTTAGATGGGGAATTGACCAATCGTATACTATTTAGCATTTTCATGGAGAATAAATGGCAGGAAAGGAGAAAAGACCCATTAGTCAAGCCATGCATGTCGATGATGTCGAATATCCCAGAATGGAAGATTTGATCAATGATACCGATAAATTCCATCATTTTCAACAAACAAGTCAATTCCACGATATTATTGAGGAATCACCTATCATTAATGTTCACTGGCAAGCCGATCAAAGTAAGAAGTATAAATCACTTTTTGATAGTGCAAATAGTCATTGTATCCTTCATGTCCAAAAAGGATAACAAAATTGTACGCCATTGTGAAGCTGAAGAGTTTGGAAACCCAATACGGTTTTTTCGATAATGGTGTGGTGGCACTACACAAATTTATAAACGAGTTAATTCCTGAAGGTAACAAACTACCAGCAAGATATTCGGACATGAAGAAGATAATTAAACTAGTTGGGACGGATTATAAATCTTATGATGCATGCATTGATGACTGCATTTTATACTGGAATGATGATGCAAACAGGGTTTTTTGTAGAATTTGCAATGAACCAAGGTATAAGACAACATTAAACAAAGAAAAAAGAGCCGCCAAGGTACCACAAAAGTCGTTCTGACATTTTCCTTTAATTTCTAGATTGAGGAGACTTTATACAATACCATGGATAGCAGAAGCTATGACTTGGCATAGTTGTGCAAAGTCAGATCCAGCGATAATGCGTCACCCATGCGACACTTCGCAGTGGCGAACTATAGATTCTTTTGGTAATTCATTTTCTATTGAACCTTGAAATGTTATGATTGGAATAACAACGGATGGTTTCAATCCACATGCATCTCTAGGTACCCCTTGTAGTTGTTGGCCAGTAACTGCAGTACCGTATAATCTTTCTCCATCAGTGTGCATGAAAAGGGAGTTTTCAATGTTGACACTGTTGATTGTTGGACCAAAACAACCAGGGAAGGATACTGATGTTTAACTACAACTTTTGATAGATGAGTTAAAGCACCTATGGGAAGGAGTAATGGCTTTTAACTCATTTAACAAAAATCAGTTCACAATGAGAGCTAGGGTGTTGCGGGTAATTCACGATCATTTTGCATTTAGGACATTATTGGGGTGTACAAATCATGGCTACTTTGCGTGTCCTACATATGGAGAAGAAACTTTTTTGCTTTCAGAAAAGGAAATCTTCTATTGAAGCTAAAATAGTACATAATAGAGTTAGCAAACTAACTCGAAACGAAACAAATAAGCAAAACAGGAAAAAACAAAGAGATTATTACAAACAACAATAAAAGGAAAACAACCCGTGATTAGATCAAGTTGTTCCTCCCTCTCCCATGCACTAATAGTTCGACGATCGTTAACCCAAAATCCGGAAAGCATATCCCATATTCTCTAAAAAGCCAAGATAGAAAACGAATAGATAGCCAAGCAGCAACCCTTGTTCGACAACCGAACATAGCACCACAAGTAGGAACAAGACCCATAAGCAAAGAGCGAAGCATTGAAGAAAGAAACCCAATCTAGCCATATCCGATACAGAGAACCAAATTTCAAAGGAGTCATCCCAAGATTCAACCAAACACAACAAATGCCATAATTACAGGACATACCTCAATTTGCAAAAAATAAGACAACATCTAAGTAAACATTCAGAGCCTCCACCCCCACAGCAAAAATAACTCAGTCATCCCAAAGGCTGTTGTAACCGAAACCACAAGCAGTAGTCCATCAAAAGATGATGAACACAAAACTCAGTGATAGAAAACTAGCTAACCATCCATGGAATGACAAGACAAGAGGCTGTCACGATGGAAGGCTTTTACTGCACGCCTAAAAACAACCGTTCCACACAAAAACACCCAAACCAAAAGCAGGATGCATGGGAGATCTGAGGCATGAAGTGAAGAGGTATGCTTTGTCGAAGGGATCATTAGAAATCGGAAGTTGCGACAAGGCTATAGATTGAATTTGCAATGGGCCAAAGAGCGATAAAAAGTTGCTGCCAAAGGGAAGAACCCGAGCCAAGAAAAAGCGATATGGAAAGGAGGGGAATCAACAGCACGAACTACTAAAAATTAGGCATGAGAAGAAATGGCAGAGCGAGGAGGAGGGCACAAATAATAGGAATAGCAAAACAAAAATCACAAAAGACGAAAAAAACAAGAACCACCAACCGATAATTCAAAAGGAAAACTGATCTGATAGAGTGCTAAAGCAAACTCCTTTCAAGGACATGTTGAACCAGCGACCCCGAACAACGGGGCTTAAGAGCATCAGGAGAAAGGCGGAGACAGAGGAGTCTATCAGATCGGTGAGGCAAGCTTGGAGAGATCTGTTATTGAACAAGCTCGTTCCATAGGACAAAGGAGAAAGCTAGGGTCTGAAACTAGAAAGTGGGAGGGAGTGTGAAAAGAAAGGAGAAGGCGATTAGAGGAAAATGAGCAAAATAGAGGCGACTGAAGAAAGCGAGACAAACCCTAGTCCCCATGGCCAAAAGAAACGAGCTGTATATTGATGGCACTACTACAAAAAAGGTCTGTTGCTTCTGTTGTTTACCCCCTGTTGCTTCGGTTCTACAACCGAAGCAACTGCAGACGATGCAATAAGCCAAAATGTGTTGCTTCGGCTGGAAAACCGAAGCAAAAAACACATTTTGCTTTGGTTTCTTACCCTCAGTTGCTTTGGTTCTATAACCGAAGCAATTGAAGACGATGCAACAGACCAATATTTATTGCTTCTATTGTTGAAACGGAGCAATAAAGTATTTTTTTTCTTTCGTTGTTAATCAGAAGCAACATGGTGTAAACAACCGAAGCAAATGCTAACCAAAGTAAATAAAAAAATGGCACCATTTCAGGATTCAAATCCTGAAACGATATCAAAGCACAGTGACAGATAGCTGCTATGACCACAAAAACATGTTTACAGTAATATATACTTCAAAATACCGAACTACAATAATATGTCTCATAATTAAATATCAAACAATATATTCATACATTGAATACATAAGTAGATGTTTGTACTTCAATTAAAGATCAAATCTGCACTGTCCACATTTTTAAGTTGGAGCAAATGTTTGTACTCATTTAAAGATCAAATTTGCATTATCCACATTTTTCAGTTGGAGCAACAGGGAACCTTCTAACCATATCCTGACAAATGAAAGTATCAGTGGGTAAGAAGAAGCAAATGAAATTATCCAAAACTGCAGTATTCTTGTAAAACAACATATTGCCATATTATTACTTGTATGACTTTTTCTACCTTCATATTTTCTATTTAACTACACGACACGCAAGAAAAGTGTTAAAGGCTCGGAAAAATGCAGCATATGTTACAGGGTGACATAACAAGCCTATATATATTCCCAAATGATAGAACTAAACTAAACCAAAACGTAGTATCCAAATCAAAACTAATAAAATCCAAGACATGGAAGAAAATCAACCTATTAAATAGCACATGCAGGGTATAAAGATAATGGTCATTAATTAAGTCATCAAGAAATCACCCATAACCCAAAGGGGAACCATTATGAAAAGGCGCAAAGGAGGTAAAAAATGTCAGTTCAAGGGTGGCAGGCCATTGTCAACATTACAAAATTATATATTAATCAAAACATAAATGCATGCCGTAGGGTCAATGCATGTAACAGGAGCTGTCATGAGAGAGCAGTAAACATAAGGGCATGCAACATGCAATGTTCTAATGCTAACAGAGGACCTAAGAATCCATTTATACCACATTAAAACTTCCGCAATATGGAGTATGTATATATATAGGTAGCAAATAGGAGCTTGTTACTTAAGAGTTGTACCACGCTCAAAGTGCACGCTCAAATGCCCCGTTACCATTCGCCGCAAACACACCGTACTTAGTCTAGTGTGCGTGTATGCAAAAAAGAATATCTGCATGTTAGAATTTAACAATTAACACTGAATAATCTCTTTCAATCAATTACCATATTTTGTATTAAAAAAACTTGTCTCTGTGAAGCAACAACTTCTCAGCTAAATTTTACTGTTACATAGTAATTGCCAGACACCATTTGATATGAATAAACACTATTCACCCAAAATAATTTCAAAAAAAGGTTGATTATTTTGAAGGCTAATATATTGTTATACATGCATGCGCCTGATCCGCTTCTTGTTAAACCAATGGAAATAACACACAACCACTACGGTGTTGTAAGAAAGATCATATGATAATTATTGTTACTTCATCTATATTATACAAACTACGACTAACAAGAGAACAAATATTATAAAAAGATATACATGTTCCAAACATACCATACAGGCTATGGCCATATAGTTGAGACTTACCATGTACTATATCATACACAGAAAGTCCATAACAACCATGAAAAGATGGATTAATAACTGCATATGAAGAGCCAAACCAATATCAGAAGACAATGCATCTAAAACTGCCAAAACAGACTTATGATTCTTCTAAAAACCGAATTTCCAAAATCCAAAGATTAAATAACATATCACAACTTAGAAAAAAACAGTAACAAAATAAAGTAAGAATCTCAATGAATACATACCATCAATTCTCTTCTTTCTTTGCCTGCATTTGAGTTGCTGCTTTCTGTCACACGAATAGATCTCCCAATTGAATTGATGAGTCCTCTTTCTCCTTTTCCGAATCAAAGATAAAATAAATTGTCTCGTTGCTAAAAGAAAGCTCCAAAGCAAACTGCCGATTGAGGACATCCTCCACACCTTTCAGCGTTAGAAGAGTGGCGACGGGGATCTCACATGAATACATAGGCTTGGCGCCTTACATCTGATCTGATGGGATCTGATTGGCAAAAAAGGATTACTTTTACAGGTCCAAGAAAGTAAACCTACGAAATAAAATGCAAAAGGAAGCAAGAAAATACCCAAAGTCGACGATAACTGAGAGGTAAGTAGCACTACACCATAATGGACATTTGGTAACCCTTTTTTTTTGTCAATTGCCAACACTTATTTGTGTTGCCGGGTAATAACAATGATAAGCGTTGCTATGCTTAAAAAGTGTTGCCAAAAATACATAATTATAATTTTTTTGTTTACAACGCTTACTTGTGTTGGTAGGGTTAATTTCTAAGGGTAAAAACGTACACTGGCATCCTAAACCCTATTTTCCCTTTCTCATTTGTTTGGCCAACGCTTTTGCAAACAACGGCCGCCAAAATCAGTAATCCAAATCCCCATTTCAGATGAAAAAAAAACGCGAACTTAAAATCCGTTCCTCTCTATTCGAAAACTGGGGATCTTTGTTCAACTTTTGCTCGCATTATACTTGCATTTAACTTGCGTTCACTCCTTCAGGTATACTTTTGTTTGATTTTTGCTTTTTCGATTTCACGTATAACTTTCATTTATCTGGTCTTTTTTGATTTCATGTATAAATTTGCAGTGGAGTTAGCTTGTCAAGACGCAGTAGTGTATCAAAAGGAGATAGCGGATGATGAAGAAAGTGACGGAAATTGGGATTTTTTCTTTTTGGTTGCTGAGATTGCGGTGGAGTGTTAGATCTCATCTCACTTTAGTTTTAGCTTTATACAATTCAGTTTTGACTTCTGGCTTAATGTTTTACAGACTTAGGGTTTCAGTTTCTTTTAAGTTCTAATTTCTGTAAAACTCTCGTTTTAACTGCAATCTGAAATCTTAGTCGTATGTTCTTTAAGAATAATTTATTACCATTTAGGAATAAAGAAATTAGATTTTTCAATTTTGGAAAAACATTTAGAAAAGGAGCTAACTTTTCCTTTTTATTAAAGAAATGCTGCTAGCTTACAACTTCGAATCTCAAACGTTATATGCGAACGAAAAACAAAAGCAAAGAAAATTGCATCAGCAAGAAACAACATTATTGTTGTTTATGACAAAAAATCTTCATTGCATATGCTAGTTTTTTATTAGATCATTAGTTGATATTAATATAGAGTGTTGAATAGAGTATTGTAGGCATATACATAGTTGTTTCCTCATATCATTAGTTGATATTAATATAGCTATTGAAGAAGGTTGCAACTACAAGGTCATATAAAATAGTTGAAGCGGCTCCATTCACATCAACCCAAAGATTTCCACCATCAAAATGATAAAATAGTGGCCCTAGAATACTACACATAGTAGTTGTCTCCTTAACTAGTTTATTCCATACATTGTATGCAAACTCTTTCTTGACAATGATGCTTGACCTCTTGAAGTTTATATTGTGTGCTATCTTGCATATATCATAAGTTATGTCTGAAATAATGTGCAAGTAATAGACACAAAATAATGTGCAACTACTTGTTATGCTCAGTAATTCAACTACTTGTTACGCTTAGCAAAATTTTGAAGCAATTGTAAGGACTGTTATGCTGTTATATAAATATGTTCAAATCATTTACATTTTATACACATTTACTTTGCTAAACCTGTTCATCGACACACATTGCCACACATTGACACACATTGCCATACTATGACATGACATAGAAGACAAAAATTTACTAAGATGATCGGCTCAGTATTACTGAGCCTAAGGCGCAGTTAAACTGCGCCGAACGGCTCAGTATTACTGAGCCAATCGGCTCATTAATACTGTGCCGATCGGCTCAGTAATATTGAGCCGTTCGGCTTAGTTTAACTGAGCCTAACAGTTCAGTATTACTGAGCCTAAGGAGCAATGAAACTGCGCCCATTCGGCGCAGTTTCACTACGCCTTAGACTCAGTAATACTGAACCACTCGGCTTAGTTAAAATTTGTTATATACAATGTTTTGCGAAATTGTAACTGCGAATTTGGTTTTCACCAAGCTTTAAACTTATAGGCAGCTTCTGGTAAAAGATACTTGAAATAAAACACTTGTTTTTTTAGTTTAAACTAAAATAGTGAATTCATGATTATAAGAAACAAACCAGTATAGAAACAAACCAGTATAGATGGACTATCACTAAAATAGTGAATTCATGATTATAAGAAACAAACCAGTATAAAATAGTGAATTCATGATTATAAGTTGTTGCAACGTTAACTGTCCGTAAACCGCCAACATGTGTTACTATGGTGCCAGCGAGCGATAAACTGCTAGTATGTGTTAGTGAAGTCTCTAAGATTGATAAATCACTTGTATGTGTTAGTGTGGTGTCAGCGACCAATAAACCACTACTATGTTTTGGTGTAGTTTCAACAACAGGTAATCCGATGGTGATGTGTTAGTGTGGGGGATATTTTGGTGCTTCCAGTAAATTCTTTTAGGGATCCAATATGGGAATCTATTGGAAGTGAGTTATGGCCGATTGTAGCTAAATCGCTTGGTGCTCAACGCCTTGCCCATCAAGTAAGCATACTGTTATTTCTTTTCACACATAAATGAATAGCATATTTATTGGCTAATCCGTAAGCTTCCTATAATTTATTGGTATGCTAGTAAAGAAACTGTTTCATATTATTTGCCTACTCAGTACCGATGCATATCTTATTTAATGTTAACCCTCACTAGTATGCATTTTGTTATGAAGCATACACAAGCCAGGGTTTTGACCAGTTCATATCTGGAAAATATTTATTGCCACAGTACGTTGAAACATAAGATTTCCCTGAAGGTACATTCTCATCCTATGTTTTATTTATCATTTCATTGGATGTTGGAGGAAGTTTAACCTATTTATATGAATAAATACACAATGTGTTCATCATGGTCATTTCGATCTTAGTGTTAAATGATTTGATATAAATATAGCCTATATGTTATAGGCTTCCAAATAAATTAAGTATTAACTTTTCTTTGTGGGTATACGTAGCAAGCGTCGATCAATGCAAATGGTTGTTTGCTTAATCATATCGTTGTGATTTCGCTAATGTTTACTTTGAAATGATTTTCAACTTGTTAGAGAAGGGTCAACATTATACTATTTTAAAGTTAATGTGAGGAGTAAGTACTGACCCGACAAACATACTCATGTATGATGTCCTCCATATGTTTTTTAAACTTTTTTCCAAGGCTAGGCTAATTTGTTTGTATGACTAATTGAACCTGCAGTGCTCATAGGGACAATTCTGCCTCGGTTTAGGGTAGGATTTTGGCTACTGGAACCAGAGATAGCACTTTGGAACTACTCATTGGAGATGATAGCTAGGTTACACATCAAGAAAATGGAATTATGTACTCATTTGATGCAACAAAGTGCATGTTTTCCTCTGGAAATCACTCTGAGAAGCTTCGTATTGCTAATCTTGATTGTAAAGAGGAGACTGTTGTTGACTTATTTGCAGGAATTAGTTATTTTACTCTTGCATTTCTTGTCAACTGAGTAACCATCAACCATCAAAATTCTCGTTTTTTATTTTTGTTTATAATATATTTGTTTTCATGATTTACTTGCAATAGTGCAGGGCAAATGCAATCCTCATGCAATCAAGGCACTTCGATACAATGTTATTGCCAACAGTATGACAGATAGATGTATCATACTTGAAGGGGATAATCGCGTTACAGCTCCTAAAGTAATGTTCCTCCGTCCATCGTAACTCTTATTACACTATTGTATTATAATAGTTCTGTACATGTTCCATTTTCTATATGCATGTTACAGTTTTTAGCATATAATATAGGCGTTTTCCATTTCAGTGCAGTATATTCTTTCTGCAATCAATAGTTCTTTCATTTCTCTAATCGTCTTATGTTCTGCAGTTTTTCATGTAATAAATCTTAACAGATATAACAATAGTTTTTCATGTAATAAATCTTGGAAATATAATGTTTGAGTTGTTGGTTGAATGATTTGTATGCATAAGAAAATAAAATGTCAAATATCCAAAGATCTGTAACTGCTCGTCATTTGGCAGGGACCAAAGCTGCAAAATACTAGGGAACTTAGTTCGATTCTTTTTGTGTTAGTCTACAGGTAAGTAAATTCACACTAAAAGTAAAAGTATATATGATTATACGTATTTATACGTACATATGTGCAAATACAGGGATCACCAGATTTAAAGGCTGCTAGAGAAGCAGCTAATTATCTTGGCACAGTGCATCATGAATTTCACTTCACAGTTCAGGTACTAAAAACCTGTTGCCTCATGTCAAATTTTTTGTTGAAATTGTAAGTTATAAGTTGCATCATTATATTAGGATATTATGAATTGTATTACCCAAACTTATTACTATCTTAAATGCGAACCAACCTGTGCCACACTTTATACACTGTGTCGGTGAATTTCTATATTGATAAAAGTCATCCAAGTAATCCATTTAATGCTTAACTGTATATTTCATATTATTTCAACAATCATGTTCTATACACTGGTTTCATCATCATTTTAACAAGAAAAATTCGAACCAGGAAATTGTATTCATTTCTCACTAGAGAGGTGCTTAACTTGGAAGTCAATTCAGAAAAGGAAAAAAGAAAAAAAAAGATGACTGCATGGCATGGGGTGGAAGCTAAATCCGTGTGAATGAAATATCAGGTATGATTAATAGTTACATTTTAACAATTATGAAACTCAAACAGCTTATGCTTTGTGACAATATTGACATGTAGGATCAATAATGGATGTACTCAACTTGCATATTGTTGTTGTTTTGGTATGGGTTGTGTCCAAATTGATGTGTCTCTAATACAATTGTTGATATTGATTGTTCATGAGTTGGAATAACGATGGATGGATTGCGAGCTGCACCTCGTAGGCTTAGTTTTACGCTCAGTTTAAACTGAGCCTTGTAGGCTCAGTAAATGCTCAGTTTAAAACTGGGCTTTAAACAGAGCCTAAGCTCAGTTTTATTGAGCCTACAAGGCTCAGTAAAACTGAGCTTCGGCCCAGTTTTAAACTGAGCCTTATAGGCTTAGTTTCACTGGGCCTACAAATAATTTGGTGTATTCCGTATATTGTAGGCTCAGATACTTATTATGTGTATATTGAGTGATATTCATCTGTGCCAGTCATATTCATTTATATACTCTATTTTTTCTTAAATACATTTGGTGTATTAGGTTATTTTCTTTGATGTCATTTTGGCATTCGGTATTGGTATAATCTTTTTTATAGATTCGGTTTCTCACTTACTATCATTTTAACATGCCTATTAGTATAATACGTTTTTTTTAATGAGGAACTGAAATTTTCAATAAATGAATGCAGGCACTTCTAGAGGCAGCTGAAAAAAGAGGAAAATAGATGGTAGTTCAGGTGGAGGTTTCGTTATATGGTCAAAGCTTCGTATTCGGTATTTGTAGAATTTCATTTGTGTATTGAATGTAGCAACTAAATTACGTATTGAGTTTGACAACTTAATTATGTGTTGTACTTGTCTGTTGTTAACTGACATTTTATGTCGTTACTTGATTATGAATGTTGTCTAATGGTATTCATTGAGTTATACTTCTTAAACTGAGAGTAATATTTGTTTTGGATTCATATCAAATATCATCTACATTACAATTATGTTAGGTATTAATTGACTGTTAATGTTAGAATATGAGAATTAATAATATCTGTTACTATTAACATTTGTTGTCAACGAAAATCTTGCAACATGTATAAGCATTGCAAATAAAAATATTACAACATGTATAAGCGTTGCAAACAAAAATCTTCCAACATGTATAAGCATTGCAAACTAAAATCTTCCAACGCTTATAAATGTTGCAAACAAAAATCTCCCAACACCTATAAGCGTTGCAAACGAAAATATACCAATGCTTATAAGCGTTGGGAGAGAAAATCTGGCAACGCTTATAAGCGTTGGAAATAAATTGCCACGCCCCCATAGCAACACTAATAAGCGTTGCTGAAATTGTTTGCGACGGTTATACTCGTTGGGAATCACCTGTTTTGGTGTAGTGTAGGGCTAGAAGCGAGCGAATTTGGGGAGTTAATCCACCGTTATTTTCATCGCTAGGGTTTCTTAAGACAAAGCTGAGGCAACGGCTAGAACTGAAACACCGTAAGGTCTTTTAACGTGTATATCGGGTCGGGTTATCTGTTATCCTACCTTACTAATAAATAATCAACAATTTGAACGGTGTCGTGAAACACCGTAAGGTTAGAACTGAAACAATTTGAACGGTGTCGTGAAAATAATCAACTATATTTATTATTAAATATTAAACATAATTACTATTATTTTTTGTAAGGCTTAAATATAATTATTAACTATGGTTAAAAATAAAAAATTATAAATATTTTTCATGCTAATTGAACTATTAAATATTTCTCTTAACTATTAATCATTAAATATAAATAGTCATTATTAATCACTAATTATTTAAAATTAATTATTATTATTTGTGGTAAGGCTTAAATATAATTATTAATTGTGGTTACAAATAAAAAAATTAGATATTTCTTCTCAATTCATGTTTCTTACTAATTAAACTATTAAATATTTGTCTTAATGATTAATCATTAATTTTTAAATAATCATTATTAATTAATAATTATATAAAATTAATTTTTAGGTACTAAATATCACTTCATAAGTAGTAAACTGTATTAGTAAATAATTATTATTAAATATCAATTTTAAATATTATATTATTATTGTTAATTAAATATTTGGTAATAATAATTAATTAATTAATAGTAATTATTAAATAATAATTATCGATAATTAATATTAGAAAATACTTCTTTATTATTAATTAATATTAATTATTTTAATAATAAATGTTAAACGTTCAATATTTAATATTATTTGTTAATTATTTAGTATTGATTATTAATTCCATTATTAATTATTAAATGAAACTAATAAATGTTAACTACAACTACTAAATACTAGTAATTAACTACAATAAATTATTAAATATAAAATATAATTATTGATTATTTATAATAATTTGTAACTATAAATTATTTATTAACAATCATTTGTTATAATAAATTATAAATAATGACATATGTAAGGTTGTCTATGACTATTGATATTTGCATTTGCTTTGGTAAAATAATTCGTTGTTGCCTCGGTGCAGTTGCTTCTGTTCATTTGAAACTGATGCAAATACATTATTTGCTTCGGTGCATTTGCTTCAGTTTCTAAGCAACCGATGCAGACAACACAATTTGCTTCGCTGAACTTGCTTCTGTTTTTGGTACAACAGAAGCAAATTATACTATTTGCTTCTGTTATTGGCATAACCGAAGCAAGTAATACCATTTGCTTCATGCATTTGCTTCTGTTGTTAACTTAACAGAAGCAAATGATATTATTTGCTTCTGTTATAAGAATAACCAAAGCAAATGAGGCGAAGCAACAGATCTTTTTTGTAGTAGTGTGGAGAAGAAACTTGTTCTTATTATCTTCCTACTAGTAAGAAGATGTGTTACGTGGATCATCAAAGGTTTCTTCCTTCCAAACACAGGTTTCGTGATGCAAAATCAAATTTTAATAAACAACATCATCATCCTCCAAGGTCATTGAATGGTTATCAAGTTGAAGAGAAGGTAGTGAATATCAAGATGGAAGTTCGTAAAGACAAACCTGAAATCGGTCGATAACGAAAAAAGAAAGTCGAAGAAGGAGAATACGAAAATATTCCTATATGGTATAAGAGGTCCATCCGTTTTGATTTGCTCTATTGGAAAGCAAATTTGATCCGACATAATATTGACGTTATGCATACAGAAAAGAATGTCCCTGAACATCTCATTAGCACAATTTTAGGTCATAAAGACGAGTGAAAAGATGGCTTCAATGCACGTAAGGATTTGAAAAGCATGGGTATAAAACAACAATTGTAGGTGATGGAAGATCCCGAAATAAATAAAATAGCTATACCAAAAGCAAATTTCACCTTAAAAAGGGATTTTGCACCATTTTGAGAAACTTGGAAGTAACTAGCAAATTCTCTTCGAACTTCCATAATTATGTGAGCATCAATTATCTTGAACTAACAATATGAAATCGCATGATTATCACGTCATAATGCAACTATTACTTCCTGTACTACTTCAACATTGTTTTCCACAGCATAAGGATCTACGTAATGTTATACATCGCATTAGTCTATTCTTTAACATTTTATACTCAAAGGTGGTAAATTCGGAACATCTATTAAAAGCAAAGGCTAGTTTAGTAGAAGCCATGTATGTGTTTGAGAAACATTTTCCACTTGTATTTTTTGATATCAGCATCCATCTTATGGTTCATTTAGCTGATGAAGCATTGGCTTGCGGTCCTGTTAGATGTAAGTGAATGTATACTTTTGAACGTTAAATTACTAATTTCAGTTTTATTCACCATCGTTCGATTTAAACAACTATTGATCATTTATAATTTATATCTTCCATAGGTTAATGAAAAAATATAAAGGATATGTTCGTAACTAAAGATATATTGAAGGGTGTATTGTGGAAGGGTATATTTTTCAAGAATCTAGTCTTTATTGCATAAAGTATATGGAGAAAGGAGGTGACAACACTCATAAACATACCCATGAGTTGTTTTTAGACAATGATGACGTGTTTGCTAGTGAGATGCCTATAGAAAACGTTGAAGATATAACTTCAACCCAAGTGCAGAATGAACAAGTTTGTAGATGGGTCCTTAATAAGTAAGATGGGTTGGAAGAATGAGAGAAGTAAGTTAAAGAATTTGTCTTGAGTTTTCATTAGCATAAATCTATTTACTTATACGTTTTTAAATGTATGTATTGTAGGAGGTATGAAATCTATGTGAAAAATACTAAATCATAGCCTCGTGGTGGAGTTCTTCCTACAAAAGCTTGTCAAAGTGCTCTATGGTTATGTGATGAGGTAAATATAACATCTTACAAAATATTTCACGTGCATTTTATTGGTCTTACTCCTTCATGACCATACTTCCCACATATTACTTTTTGTTAGTTGGTGAGGATCAACAATGTTGATTCAACTCTTTGGCGGTTGATGAATGGGCCGATGTTCAAGGCACGCAATTATGTGAAATACCCAGTAAATGGATTTAGATTTTCCCCAAAAAGATACGAAGATCGATTACTTACATAAGACAACAGTGTATGTACGAGAGCAATTATCAAATGTAGAGTGAGTGGGAAGGACAAAAATTACAAGGAAGCATAAACTAAGTATTACGGAGTTATTAATAAATAATTGAGTTGGATTACATTGACTTTAAATAATCAGTTTTCTATTTTGATCGGGTAAAAGTTATTAATAGTATTATTAATGATAATACAATATACCTGTCTTTAGAAAGTACATAATTTTATACAACATCTTAATGTTTAACAACCAAGTAAGATTTAATATCAGAAAACCATAAAACCATTTTCAGTACATAAATATTTATCCTCTAAATTAACATGATGAGCAATAGTCTAAACTGTTGAACACAAAGAATTACTTGCTGCAGTATTCTATTTATTTTTGTACAAAAAATTAAGACTATATATCTGAATCTGAATTAGTAGTGCTGATCTGCAAATAGTTTTGTACCATCTTTGTTATTAGCGTTTTGATAGTTTTGAAATAAGAATCCTATTGTATGAATATAATTCTGAAGTATTTTAAGTGGGTTTTCGGTAGCCCAGTTCCATTGATCTCTGCTTATTTCATCTGTTCCATACTTTGCTCTATAGTAATTCAATTATAACATCAGTTACAGTAATTTTTCAAGGGGATAATTATAACATTAGACGTAAAATAATTAGTGAAATCGATATAGCATTGTGGATGATATACGATCCAGTTAAATGTTTTAATGTGGAGCAATTTATTTGGGTTTAAGAAGTCTATTGTTTATAAGTTCTATGCGAACAAAGCTTCGTATGTCTAACATGGTGATGTAACAGTAGGAACCACATTTAAGCAAGTAGAGATGGGATACACATGCACTTGTTTACAACATTCTTCCCATGTTCATACGTCACCCTTTTACGATATGCACTGAAATATCTTGTTGCAGCTAATTGAAACCTTTGACTCGAGCAATGTGTATGCATGTGTTTAAATACATATAGATGTTGACATATATTGTTATATATACAATGTGCAAGCATTTTTATACTCTTACTGCATAGGGACTCAAGGGATTTAGTCCCATCAAACCCAATAGACTGGAGTTTGTGGCATTAATTTCATAATTTTATATAACATAACAATACATATGACATGATTTAATTACTTCATGCTCTAAGCTAAAGGAGCAGTCCAATCAGTCAAGAAACTAAATACACAACAACTCCTGTTTTATTTTATCTCTCGTATTTCAAACATATAGTTTAATTGTTGTATTTCATGTTAAGGTGAATAGTTAATGGCTGACATATTTAACATATACTATTATGCTTTTCTTTCCAGGAACTATTAAACTATGTTGTAGGATGCTTTTTCCAAACTTCATGTTTTACTATGCTCTTATTTGTCTATTAAACTATGGTGCAGGAACTATTAAACTATATAGTGTTTGTAGTACGTAGTATTTGTACTTTATGAAGGTATATGGTTTGTAGTATGTAGTATTTGTACTTTATGAAGGTACGTGGTTTGTAGTATGTAGTTTGATTATATTGAATATACGGAAAATACCATAATAATATGAACTGTTATGGTTGCAAATATCAAATATGCAAAGATCTATGTTGTAAATAAAATGCTGGAAGGGACCAAAAAAAACTTTTTTTTTTTTTTGGAAATTTGTTGATTTAGCAATGGCCAAAAACCGTTGCTAAACAAAAGGGAAACGACCAGTAGCCGTTGCTAAAGAAAAACACTGTATTAAAAGATCAAGTAGCAATGGAGAGGAGCTGTTGCAAAATTTATATTGCAACGGATAAGGGCCATTACAAACTAAAATTTCAGAACGGATTATAGTTGTTCCAAATATCAAATTTCGCAATATCTTTAGGCCGTTGCTAAATTTAGCAACCTAGGTGTTAGCAACGGCTTAAGCCGTTGCGAAATGTGTTTGCAATGGCTCAAAACCATTGCGAAATGATGGTTTTAGTGTAGTGCAAATTTCTTAAAAACAATAACCAATAAAAGTTTAGTCGTCTTTTAAAATGATCAGGAAATAGACGACAAGATAGCAAATGTAGAATAACAGCTCTCACATAATATTCAACTTTTACATCTGACGCATCAGGTGATAGCTAATTTGCAAGCATATGGAGAAGCCAAATACGATTAGCTGTGTAATAGTAACAACATTTCCTTCCACCGTAACACCTAAAAGACCGCTAACATCTTGTAATGTGCTAGTAATTTCACCAATCAGAAGATCAAAGGTTGAAGTCTCCGATTTTCGCCTATTTACCAACGAAGTAACTGGTGCATGATCTATTTTGAAAAATCTTACAACAATTCATGGATTAAAAAAGTGCAAATTAATGTCGTAAGTGGGCAAACATAGATACAAAATTTGCTTGCTGATCTATAGCAGCTAAAGGCTATGCCGCATATATATTTCCATCCCTCAACGAACGCATACCAAAGTAGTTGAGAAGTTAGGACATGGTAGCAATAAAATGAGAGTCGTTAGATTTATCAGTATATGGTATGTTAACATGCATCATTGTTGACTTTAATCAATACCTTAGACGATAGATAAATACAGATGCACAATTTCGTCGCCCTTCCTTTCAGAGGAGGATTGCCACGGTATTACCAAAATTTTGATGTGAAAACAAAGTAATCCTTACAGGTTAAAATAGAAAGAAAGATAGTATTCAGTAAGAAAATTTCATAGTACATACTACATGTTAAAGCAAGGTTTAGAAGCAGATAAATATTATTTTTGATCACTTTATTCATGCACAACTCAGCAAAGATCGAAAATGCAGGAAATATAAAAACACTAATAGGAAAAAACAAAGTTTAAATATTTTGCATTCTATAAATGAGGGCATAGTAAATTGTCTTCATTTTATTCTTTGACCAACCACACATACAAAGACAAATTTTACTACAAATTTGTGTACCATGCCATTGATTTGTTGTACATACATTTATTTGAGGCGTAACATGGTTAGGTTAAAGAAAAAAACTCAACAAGTTCATCTCTGGCTACAAGAATCAAGGTGGTCTGTCGTGTACGAAGCCCTTTACCACTCATAATATCATCATGGCGGTCTGTTACATGTGTTAGATGACTGTGTACAAAAAAAGTTAATCATATTTCATAATGTGCATATATAATTATACACACAAAATGTGTGTGTGACGTGTCTATATTATATATATATATATATATATATATATATATATATATATATATAATATGTGTGTGTAAGACCCCTGATCTCCACCACATGTTATGTTTCTCTCTCCACTGCTTCTCCCTCTCTTAGCATAACATAAATATGTGGTTATAAGGGAGGTGCATTTGGGGTGCTCACGAACAGGGGTGCCATTGAACCTGCCTCAGTATATATATATATATATATATATATATATATATATATATATATATATATATATATATATATAGGCAAGCGTTCGGTTGCACGCCAAAAATGGAGCACACCCAATGCCCCTTGATTTCCACCACCCATTTATATTAAAGAATGTGAGTGGGAAGTGAGAGAGTGAGTGGAAGGAGAGAGAAGGAGAAATACTTGGTGGAGATTGAAGGGCATTTGGGTGCCGCACTGTTTGGGGTGCTCTCGAACCTTCCTTATATATATATATATATATATATATATATATATATATATATATATATAGGGTGCTACTATTCATACCCCTGTTTACACTTCCGGTTATCAAAACTAAAAGCACCACAAATATTTTAAATACCTTCTTTTGGCCACCGTGTAAATTAATAACCTAAAAATGGAGAGGCCACCAGCATCTACCTCTACACGAACGCTTTCTACCTCACTTAGAGCTCTTCCACTGCAAATCAAATACTCAAAGTCAAATAATTCAAGAAAAAATTAACATAATCCATTTTCATAACCACATTAGCAATTTTAATTTTTATAAAATAGTACTTACTTCGTCGGTTGTGAAATGATTCATCACAAATCAACATTTATGTATTTTAAGTCATTTGGTTGGACATCTTGCATTATAGTATCACAACCATCATGTTAGTCGTCCAATTTATCATCATTCAAATACTCCATCTATCAAATGACCAAATAAAAAGTATCAATTCGTAAAAGAAGATACATGACTTATACAGATAAAAACCCTACAAAATAAAATTTATATTGTCATTTTTTATTATAACATCGTCAAATTTAACGTCTTCCAAACTTGAAATTTCCAATGTATTGGAAAAAATATCCTAAAACACAATGGAAAATTCAAACCATTAAAAAACCCTAACAACATGTTCTATATCATAATAGAAAACAATAAAAATCAATGAATTCTAACCTCTTTTCATCTTTATCTTCTATCTCTAATAGGCACAGAAAAATATTTTCTTTTGTTATGGTTTAGGTTTTGAAATTGTAGAGAAGTACGTATTTTTTAGGAGTACAGTGGCGAGTGACTGAGTGAAGGAATAAGATATGGTGGCCAGAAGAGTATAAAAAATAATCATGTGTATTAAATTTACAAAGGTGGCCGGGAGTGTAAACCGGGGTGTGAATAGTAGCACCATACACACACACACACACACACACACACATGTATGTATGTATGTATGTATGTACGATCAAAGCATATACATCATTTAGCATGAAATTTAGCTAAGTACACATTTGAATTAATTTATCAGAAAAACCACACATGCCTACTTAGATGACGTATACAACCCATATTATTTTTTTCCTGGCATATATTTGGACTAACATGCTCTTAATTACTCCCTAACTGAATTTAGAAAATAAAAATCCAGTAGCCTTTTTAGAGTAGTTCTTTTGCAGCATTGATACTTATTTAGTGATGGTACATATATCTTTATTTGATATGTAGTGATTCTTGTGAATTCCTAGTTAATTCTGGCTTTTACTATACTAAAAAATCTTTAATTTAATTCATACAAAAGCATTATGGCATGCATTAGAAATTAAATTAAAAAATAAGCGGTGTTTTTATGTAACTCACATGCACACAATTCTAACTGTAGTTTATATATAATTTGTTGTTTGTAGCTCATACTTAATATGGTATACAGCTTAAACACATTCATAACTGATAGTAACTAATGAAATTTCATTCATTTATTATTTGAAATAGATTCATTAACATTATACATTTAATCAATGCATGGTCAAAAGTATGACTTTTAGTATGTAACTCCCACACACAACATAGCTCATACAAATTAGTAGCAAAGGGTATTTGCTACTGTATATTAAGGAGTTTTTGGATGATAACAGCCTATAAAGTGTGATATAGAAATATGGCAAAGGGCCAACAATCTAAGCATATTTCTATTCTGTTTTCACATAATAAATAATACAGTTATGTTTATGTGGTAAAAATGAAAAGCATATTAAAATAGTCGGGTTGACATGTAACAAGTAAAAGTAATCCCCTAAACCAATACAATTTTATTTCAAACATATAAGCATGTAAATAGATCTTACTTAAAAAACAAACGGTAAGTTACATGGAATATTTGAAATTTCATCTGATCATAAATTAGCCATACAATTGGTCAACTTGTATACCTCTTTCTGAAAAGTAGAAGCACCAACATTTTCAAATCATATTTTATAGTTCTTCATTAAATTTCCTAATATTCACTTATCCTACAACACAGCATCAACCAAACTGATTGGAGTTCATTATCAAACAAACATAATCAAGGTAAAATTACTAGTTAGTGACTATTAAAATAATATGAATTATTTTCCAAGTTCCAAACATCTAGAAATATGCCTTGCCGAAAAAACATCAAGAAATATCAATGCTTAATGGTTAATGGAGAGTACCAATATTTCTATATTGTTTTACCAATGGAACCTAATGTTTCTCAATGATAGTTGAAAAATAAGGAAAAAGAAGTCATAGTTTTTTTTTAAACATAGTGGCTTGATCTAGGTATCAGGAAATTAAATTACACATGTCAATAAAATAGAAGAATAGCCATAACCTATTTCGTTGAGCGAACGTTGAAAACAAATTCCTACTTGCAAATATTTGATAATTATTTCAATTACTTAACTTTAAACTTTGATAGAGTTATTATATAGATAGTTCTAAAATCATTCTAGTTCTGACATTATTACAAAAATGTTTTAAATAGTAAAATATTATTAGTTATACCAGAAAAATACTTTTTAATTTCAAGTGCACAAATATTATAACAAAATATAGGTTGCTTAATCAATATTACTCATGCCTTAGCTTAGCATGCTTGAAAATGTTAAAGCATATTGGTATAAAGCTTTTGATCTTCGTGTTTATAAACATCCATGGTGCTAAGCAAGTTTATGTAACATATCGGGGAAACAACTAAAGGCCAAAGTTGCATATGCTAAAACATACAGTCAAAACAAAATAAACATGCATATAGCTTAAACAATATCTCAACATTATAGCTTCATATGATGCACAAAAACAACTATACTGCAGTTGAAACTAAAAATGTATTTTTCCCATTCACATATTTAAGCACCCTATTTGCATAGTTAGTAGGGGTGCTTAACTATATTCAGAACACAATAAATTTAAACCAAGTGCCATCTAATATAAAATCTTCTTTTGCATAATTAATGTAAATATCACGTTCATGACCTGTACCCCATTGCCTTTTTTAGCATTTAATATATGCTTTAGGCGCAAGTAGTCTTTAATTGTAGAGTTATTATTGTATGCCTCATCCATTGTTTTAATGCCATTGAATGAAAAGAAAGAAACAGAAGAATATGGGTTAACCCAGGCTACATATTGTACTTAACCAATATCAAAGTCCATGAAGAATATATCTATTTGTAGGTATATAGGTTAAACTGAGAGAACCAATAGGGACAATTTAGCGGTTTAACTAATGGAAAAGATTGAGCAACGTTTTTAAGTGGAATTTCGTAATAGTTGTCTAAATAATACAGTAGAGAACATAGTTCATATCACTTCAACCACTTATAAATATATTGTGACGGCCCGCCCCGCACCAGCCTGCATTTCCTCCGAAAGTGCGTTGTACACATGCCCGACTAGCACGGGACGGTCGTCAGAAGAAAGAAAAGAAGGGAATGAACTAATCAAGGAACCTGTAGAATGTCTCACAGCGCATGGAATAAAATATAATAATAACATACTTGACATAAAACAGGTGAGACAGTGCATAAGCTGATAACTAATAATCAATGTCAACATCAGAGCAGCGGAAATCCAAATACAGCTTATTACAACTTTTCAAAATCTACTGTCTCTAAACAAAAGAAGGCTAAAGTAGAAGATGCACCACCAATGCCCAAGCAGTGATCTTCAACAACACAGGGAGAATATCATATATATATTACGTGGAAGCCTCCTGCTCGTCTCCGGATCATCTACCCGTGCATCACCAGCTAACATGTCTCTAGTCTGCTCGTGTGAGCACCCAGAGTAATAAGAGGAGACATAAAACTCTGGGTCAGACATAAAGCCTGGTATGAGTGATAAGCATCTAAACAAAATGATAACAGGTATACTAAACCATACCTGAACCTGGACCTGCAACCAAAGAGTTAGTACCACATACCGTACAATGCTCTAAGGTGCCATAATAAATAGTGTAAGGATACGGGGGTGGGGTGTGCATGTCATAATGATAGCAAACAAATCATCCATGGCAACCATCCTCACATTTCTCACTCAGTGCGTAAAGCATACGATATCTACCACTTTGGAACACTAGACAAACTAAGGTAACGACGAATTCCGACTTGTAGAAACCCTGCTATGACCAAGCTAAACATATGGAGTCATGACCAAACATTTCAATGACCCACTTCATTGGTTGTAGCCCTTGGTTCTACCGATTCCATAATGGCCCTGAATCCGCCTTCGTACCTCCTACCGTAGTGGTCCAAAGCTATAGACGTCGATAACTCCTTGGCACGCGTCCCGCAGCAAAGCCCAACCATGAAGCGAACTCGTTGATTCCCATCTGAATCTTAAGCTCTAACTTCTCATTTGGACTTCCTTTGCATCTCGGGTTTGGTCGAATTGGAGTGGGTCTTCAGAAGAGTTGTCGCGCATTAACAGTCCTAGAATTCGGTTCGGTTCGGTAGTCATCACCTTCATCGGTTCGGGTCGGTAGTCATCACCTTCATCGGTTCGGGTCGGGTCGGTGTCCTCCTCCGGGTCGGGTCGGGTTACTGTCTTATTTCCAGTTTTCTTCGATCAGCTCCCTCGTTTTCCATCTACCCTGATCCGATCCGATCCCGTTCTTCATCTGCCCTGATCCGATCCGCTCCCTTCGCCTTGCTCCAGTCGTAGTCTTCCATTCTTGAGCCGATCCGATCTGGTCTCCATTATTCTTCCGATCCGATCCCTTTTTGTCCACTCCAACTCTAAGCAAACGGCCTTCCTTCTCGCCAAGTCTCCTAGATGTCAAACTCCAGTTCGGGTCGGTTTTCTTGCCCAGTTCACATATCCGATCCGAGCCTCATCCGATCCGAACCGGTTAGGAACCTGCACATTTCTGCAACTTTCCAGCGAGCTTTCTACGCCATTCGACGACGTTTTCGACCAATCTAACTATTCTAGTCAATCACAATTCATGTCAAACTGTCATAGCAACATATAACATCAATTGTAACACCATAACAACAATTTGATGGATTAAAATGGATCAAACATAGCTAGAACCCCTCATTTTCCCTTAATCCCTCTTAATTATGTTTACGCATACAATTAGCAAAACACGTCAAAATTAACCCAAATTTCTAACAGAGCCTTAAAACATTATTTTAGGAATTTTTTCAGAATTTATTTACGTATAAATTCGCTAATCTTCACTAATTACCCCTAATTAACCGTAATTAGTGTAAAAGCAAGCTAATCACTCACCATGGCCACAAAATAAAACACCAAATCTGAAATATCCTCTGTTTGGGTCGAATTCCTATGTATAGCAGCAGCTCCAACCTTGCTTTGTTGCTATTTGGCCTTGTTTTGATGTAGTTTAGGCTTAATCTTCACTAAAAATGTGTTTTGGAGTGGTTTTAGAGGATGGAAGCCATTACTAAGGTCTCAAGAAGGTTTGTGGCGGCTCAAAACTGAAATGAAAGTGATAACCTAACCCTAATCAGTCCTCCTATACCTCTAAACCCGAAATTCCCCTCTGGGCCTAGCTGCTAATCACCCGGTTAAGCCCAATTAAGCTGTTTTTCACCATCTGAAACTTGTTTCAGCCATATCTCCCAAACGGTGAGTCCGTTTGACTAATGTGACCACTCTACAGAAAGAGAAACCATCATCCGGAGCCAATGGAAGTGGTTTCAGGTCAAAATTCCTTTCCAGTCAAAAGTTATGGCCAAAACAGTGCCAACTAGGGGTAAACTGGTCATTTAAAAATCGGGAAAAATCATGAACATGGGAAATGACCCCAATAGTCGTCTCCCAAAGTTACATGACCATACGACTTCGTATGTGACAGAAATAAATATCCTACGATCCTATGATGCGTAGAATGCGGGTCGTTACACTCTTCCCCCCTTAAGAAATTTCGTCCCCGAAATTCTTTAACCCAAAACATACAAAGGATCCCGCATGCCTAACAACCACATACAACAATCAAACATACAAAACAAGCAAACAAGCCTATCCTAGCATGCGGAAAACTAAATCGAAGTCAAAATCTTACCACGCAAAGAGTTCTGGGTGTGCCATCCTAATGTTCTCCTCTGTCTCCCAAGTACAATCATTCTCGTCCTCGCCCCACTGAACCTTGACTAGCTTCACCGCCTTTCTTCGAAGTTGCTTCATGTCGTGCTCGACAATACGGGCCGGCTTGCGGTTCCCAACCGCCTCGGGTTCTACTTCGAAGTCCTCTAACTGATCAGGTGAAATAGTTATATCTGAGTCGTGAACGAACTTCCTTAGTTGGGAAACATGAAATACGTTGTGAACTCCCGCCATTTTCTCTGGTAAGTCAATTCTATATGCCAAATTCCCGACTAGTTCAAGAACAGGGAATGGGCCAACGAATCTTGGTGCCAACTTGCATCTCCCGCCAAATCGTATTATGCTCTTCAACGGAGAGATCTTAACAAACACCAAGTCGCCAACTGAGAATTTTAAGTCTCTTCTTCTCTTATCAGCATAAATTTCCTGCCTATCTTGGGCTGCCTTCATTCGTTGTTGAATGATCTTGATCTTATCTGAAGTTTCCCTCACCACATCTGGTCCAAGCATAAACTTCTCGCCAGTCTCTATCCAACATGATGGTGAGTTACACGGTCTTCCGTACAAAGCTTCAAACGGAGCCATACCGATACTGGATTGGTAGCTATTATTATATGCAAACTCTACTAGATGCAAATGGTCATCCCATGATCCACCAAAATCCAATATACATGCTCTCAAGAGATCTTCCAAAATACGATTCACCCTCTCCGTCTGACCGTCGGTCTGAGGATGATATGCAGTACCGAGATGTAACTCTGTCCCTAGAGCCTCTTGTAAGCTCTTCCAAAACCCACTAGTGAACAACGGGTCTCGGTCGCTCACAATGCCTTTAGGTACTCCATGAAATCTCACTACCCACTTCATATACAATTCTGCTAACTTAGCTGCCGTTCTGGTCGATTTGACTGGTATAAACCTTGCACTTTTAGTCAGTCGATCTACAATTACCCAAATGCTGTCATATCCCGATCTAGTCCTTGGTAAACCATCGATGAAATCCATCGAAACTTGCTCCCATTTCCATTCGGGAATTTCTAAGGGCTGTAACAACCCACTAGGCTTCTTTTGCTCGGCTTTAACTAGCTGGCAATTCATGCACTTGGATATAAACTTCCCAACGTCTCTTTTCATCCCTTCCCAGTAGTAAGTCTGCTTTATATCTCGATACATCTTGTTACCACCGGGGTGTATAGTCCGCTTTGAGTGATGACATTCTCTAAGCACTTCATCCCTCAATCCATTGACATTGGGTAAACAAGCTTTCCATTCTTTCTAAGCCATCTATCTCGATCAAGCCCATACTTGTTCATCTCCTCATCGATACCCATCTCTAACTTGGAGATGATTTCCAATAGGTTAGGATCGTCCCTCTGACTAGAGCCGATCCGCTCAATCAAAGTGGGTCTGATCGTCAAACTTGCTAACATTTCTGGATCCAATTCGCACTTTGGTCTGAAATCAAACCCCGTGATAAACTCCAGTTGCTTCCATTCAAGGAACATAGCCCCTAAGCTGGCATGTCTTCTACTCAATGCATCAGCCACCGCATTGCCCTTTCCCGGTGTGTATGCGATGTCAAAATCATAGGAAGCTAAGAACTCTAACCATCTCTGCTGACGGAGATTCAGATCTTTCTGAGAGAAGAGATACTTTAACGACTTATGATCTGTAAACAACACAAATCTTTCTCCCAAGAGATAGTGTCTCCACATCTTTAACGCGAACACGATCGCTGCCAATTCTATATCATGGGTAGGGTATCTTCTCTCGTGCGGCTTCAATTGCCGACTTGCGTAAGCTACAACCCTACCGCCTTGCATCAATACAGCACCCAGTCCGGTACCACAGGCATCCGTGTATACCGTCATCTCTTCATCCCCCTTAGGAATGACTAACACTGGTGCGCTTGTCAACTTGTCCTTTAGACTCTTGAATGCATTCTCGCACCTTTCATCCCAAACAAAAGACTGATTCTTCTTGGTCAACTGGGTCAATGGTGCAGCTAACTTGGAGAAACCTTGGATAAACTTACGATAATATCCAGCTAACCCCAAGAAACTTCTTACATCTGTTGCATTCTTGGGCGTAGGCCAATCTTGTACCGTAGCCACCTTTGCTGGGTCCACGGCAATACCGTTCTCTGATACAACATGGCCCAAGAACCTCACTTCCCTCTTCCAGAAGTGACACTTAGAAAACTTGGCTTTCAATTGGTGTTTTCTCAACACCTCCATCGCTACTCTTAAATGTTCCTTGTGTTCTTCCTCTGTCCTCGAATAGACCAAAATATCATCAACGAACACAAGGACAGACTTATTCAACCGATCTCTGAATACCCTATTCATAAGATCCACAAAATATGATGGGGCATTGGTCAGCCCGAATGGCATGACCAACCACTCATAAAATCCAGATGGCGTCCGAAATGTCGTTTTAGCTATACTCTCAGCTTCTACTCTAAGCTGATGAAAACCTGTCGCGAAATCCAACTGAGAAAATACTCTCGCGCCACTCAACTGATCGAACAAATCATATATCCGCGGTAGAGGATACTTGTTCTTCCTCGTCACTTTATTCAACTCGCGGTAGTCTACACACAAATGAAGGGAACCATCCGCCTTGGTAGCAAACACAATTGGCGCTCCCCATTCAGAAACACTCCTTCTGATAAATCCCTTCTTCAAAAGATCGCTGACTTGCACCTCGAGCTCTCGCTGCTCTCTTGGTGCCATACGACGAAGTGGCATCACTATAGGCCTGGCAACTTTTACCAAATCAATACGAAACTCAATCTCTCGGTGTGGTGGAAGTCCGGTCACTTCTTCGAAAACATCCGGATACTGGCCAACCACGGGCAAATCTGACAACTCCCTATGCGGAACGTCGAGGGAGTTTAGAAAACTAGCCAATACCCCCTTACTGGGTAGACCACCAAACACTATCCTCCGCCCATTATCCGCTCTAGCTGTCACCAACAAGGCCTCACAGTCTACCACCACCCCGTATCTTTGGAGCCAATCTACTCCCAAAATAATGCCAAACCCAGTAAAGCCCAAAACAAAGCAATCACAAGCAAACATGCATCCATGACTCGATAAGACCACATTACGACAAATCATGCTAAGGCTAGTCGAACCACCAATCGGGTTTGTCACTACTAAAGGTCTATCGACAATCTCAGGCTCCAATCCCAACCTATCTACCAGGTCACTAGATATGAAAGAACTGGAAGCTCCGGTATCAAACAAAACTCTAACAGGAACATCATAAACAGAAAGCATACCTTGAATGACGACATTCTTTCCCTTCTCCGCCGTTGTTGGGGCATTCGACGAAGAAGGAATAGCATTAAGAGCGTAGGCTTTCACCATTTGCTTTTCTTTAGGGGGCTGTGGACACTTGTCCTTGTGATGTCCCATTTGGCCACAGTTGAAGCACTTCCTATCCGCTGGCTTGGCCCGACAATTACTAGCATAATGGCCCTTTTTACCACAGCTGAAGCACTCCACCTCTTGCTTATTCTTTTTCTTCTGGCCATCCTTAGTCTGATTCTGCTTTCTTTTATTCTGGGAACCACTCTTGCCTCCACCACTTGCTTGTGGTTTTGGCTCTTCTGCAGATGCAACCTCAGCCTTCGGCTTAGGGTAGAGACTTTCTGATCTTAATGCTTTCCCCACAACCGATTCAAACGTTTCATCGATGTGGTTAATAAGTCTTTCACCTAAGTACTGATCCAAACCAGTTATGAATTTCTCATTCTTTTTCTCGGCAGTATCAATAAGAGATAACCCATATTTTGACAAAGTGTCAAATTCAGCAATATACTCCGAGACAGCTCTGTCATTCTGCTTGAGCTCCAAGAATTTCTTAAACAGCACTGACTTCTGAGCAGATGGGATGAACTTCTCACTAAAGCGAGCCTTAAACTGCTCCCAAGTAATCTAATCTTCGGGAGTAGCTGCCTTTATAGCGTTCCACCAATTCATTGCTCGCCCTTGCAACTGACGGGACGCTAGCATTCTCTTCATCGCATCCTCGATACCCAAATCCTCGAAGATACGTTAGCAACTATCCAACCAATCCTGAACATCCGTAGCCGACTCCGTTCCGTGGAACGGCTTTCCACCAAGGCTAGTATAATCCTTATTCAGCTTGGCGAAGTCGACTCTTGGCGCCTGCACTATTGGACCACCACCATTTCCACCATTGGGAGCTGCCCTCTGCACATCTCTAAGCATCTCTCTCATGAGGTCAGTAAACATCGTCCTCATGTCAGCAGCATTCCCATTATTGGCTCCCCTACCAGCACCTCTAGTATATCGGCTCATCGTCAATCTGAAAAAGGAAACGATTAACGACTCCATAGTGGTGCTAGTGCAGTACGACTTCATCCTTATACTAGTAATAGTATATATATATATATATAGCTTTTAAAAACCAAAGTAATCACAAATACGCTCTCTCGTATACGTATATTATCTCTCCCTGATAACTTCCCTAGGTTAACTACGCAACCTAGAGCTCTGATACCAAGTGTGACGGCCCGCCCCGCACCAGCCTGCATTTCATCCGAAAGTGCGCTGTACACATGCCCGACTAGCACGGGACGGTCGTCAGAAGAAAGAAAAGAAGGGAATGAACTAATCAAGGAACCTGTAGAATGTCTCACAGCGCATGGAATAAAATATAATAATAACATACTTGACATAAAACAGGTGAGACAGTGCATAAGCTGATAACTAATAATCAATGTCAACATCAGAGCAGCGGAAATCTAAATACAGCTTATTACAACTTTTCAAAATCTACTGTCTCTAAACAAAAGAAGGCTTTAGTAGAAGATGCATCACCAATGCCCAAGCAATGATCTTCAACAACACAGGGAGAATATCAT
The DNA here is from genome assembly GCA_030737875.1 of Allium sativum. Classification (NCBI taxonomy): domain Eukaryota; kingdom Viridiplantae; phylum Streptophyta; class Magnoliopsida; order Asparagales; family Amaryllidaceae; genus Allium; species Allium sativum. Next base: position 469,698,665 of record CM060918.1, read on the forward strand.
ATATATATATATATATTACGTGGAAGCCTCCTGCTCGTCTCCTGATCATCTACCCGTGCATCACCAGCTAACCTGTCTCTAGTCTACTCGTGTGGGCACCCAGAGTAATAAGAGGAGACATAAAACTCTGGGTCAGACATAAAGCCTGGTATGAGCGATAAGCATCTAAACAGAATGATAATAGGTATACTAAACCATACCTGAACCTGGACCTGCAACCAAAGAGTTAGTACCACATACCGTACAATGCTCTAAGGTGCCATAATAAATAGTGTAAGGATACGGGGGTGGGGTGTGCATGTCATAATGATAGCAAACAAATCATCCATTGCAACCATCCTCACATCTCTCACTCAGTGCGTAAAGTATACGATACCTACCACTTTGGAACACTAGACAAACTGAGGTAACGACGAATTCCGACTTGTAGAAACCCTGCTATGACCAAGCTAAACATATGGAGTCATGACCAAACATTTCAATGACCCACTTCATTGGTTGTAGCCCTTGGTTCTACCGATTCCATAATGGCCCTGAATCCGCCTTCGTACCTCCTACCGTAGTGGTCCAAAGCTATAGACGTCGATAACTCCTTGGCACGCATCCCGCAGCAAAGCCCAACCATGAAGCGAACTCGTTGATTCCCATCTGAATCTTAAGCTCTAACTTCTCATTTGGACTTCCTTTGCATCTCGGGTTTGGTCGAATTGGAGTGGGTCTTCAGAAGAGTTGTCGCGCATTAACAGTCCTAGAATTCAGTTCGGTTCGGTAGTCATCACCTTCATCGGTTCGGGTCGGTAGTCATCACCTTCATCGGTTCGGGTCGGATACTCCACTTCGGGTCGGGTCGGTGTCCTCCTCCGGGTCGGGTCGGGTTACTGTCTTCCTTCCAGTTTTCTTCGATCAGCTCCCTCGTTTTCCATCTACCCCGATCCGATCCGATCCCGTTCTTCATCTGCCCTGATCCGATCCGCTCCCTTCGCCTTGCTCCAGTCGTAGTCTTCCATTCTTGAGCCGATCCGATCTGGTCTCCATTATTCTTCCGATCCGATCCCTTTTTGTCCACTCCAACTCTAAGCAAACGGCCTTCCTTCTCGCCAAGTCTCCTAGATGTCAAACTCCAGTTCGGGTCGGTTTTCTTGCCCAGTTCACATATCCGATCCGAGCCTCATCCGATCCGAACCGGTTAGGAACCTGCACATTTCTGCAACTTTCCAGCGAGCTTTCTACGCCCTTCGACGACGTTTTCGACCAATCTAACTATTCTAGTCAATCACAATTCATGTCAAACTGTCATAGCAACATATAACATCAATTGCAACACCATAACAACAATTTGATGGATTAAAATGGATCAAACATAGCTAGAACCCCTCATTTTCCCTTAATCCCTCTTAATCATGTTTAAGCATACAATTAGCAAAACACGTCAAAATTAACCCAAATTTCTAACAGAGCCTTAAAACATTATTTTAGAATTTTAGGAATTTTTCCAGAATTTATTTACGTATAAATTCGCTAATCTTCACTAATTACCCCTAATTAACCGTAATTAGTGTAAAAGCAAGCTAATCACTCACCTTGGCCACAAAATAAAACACCAAATCTGAAATATCCTCTGTTTGGGTCGAATTCCTATGTATAGCAGCAGCTCCAACCTTACTTTGTTGCTATTTGGCCTTGTTTTGATGTAGTTTAGGCTTAATCTTCACTAAAAATGTGTTTTGGAGTGGTTTTAGAGGATGGAAGCCATTACTAAGGTCTCAAGAAGGTTTGTGGCGGCTCAAAACTGAAATGAAAGTGATAACCTAACCCTAATCAGTCCTCCTATACCTCTAAACCCGAAATTCCCCTCTGGGCTTAGCTGCTAATCACCCGGTTAAGCCCAATTAAGCTGTTTTTCACCATCTGAAACTTGTTTCAGCCATATCTCCCAAACGGTGAGTCCGTTTGACTAATGTGACCACTCTACGGAAAGAGAAACCATCATCCGGAGCCAATGGAAGTGGTTTCAGGTCAAAATTCCTTTCCAGTCAAAAGTTATGGCCAAAACAGTGCCAACTAGGGGTAAAATGGTCATTTAAAAATCGAGAAAAATCATGAACATGGGAAATGACCCCAATAGTCGTCTCCCAAAGTTACATGACCATACGACTTCGTATGTGACAGAAATAAATATCCTACGATCCTATGATGCGTAGAATGCGGGTCGTTACATATATAGCATTAGCAAAAAATAACCTTGCATCGATATGTCATGCATATGTACTCCGCTTCTATAAATTTCATGATTTCACAATATGTATACAAAAGCGGGGAATTGTTTCCTTTTATCTAATTTATGACACTTAATTGATGTCTTAAAAAATGTAAAAATGTACAACTGGCGCTATTTGCAACTTTACTTTAATATATCCTTCATTAACATGTTGCGAACTATGCACCATTCATAAAGCTATATAAATTCGAAAAAACAACCTAATTCTTTTATGTTATTGATAAAGACGAACTTTTCAAATACCATTCATAATACTTAATGATTATACATATTTCTTTAGATAATAATTCTACTCCCTAGCTATTAGAGGTGACAGTGCTGGTATCAAGATGATTACATGAATGCAAATACGATCAGTACTTTAAATATAAATTGAGAGATGATCTTGGCTATTCTTTCTTAGCCGAGTAATGCAATTACATAAATATATTATTAAATCAATGCATAGTAAAAGTTATCAGTAAATAATTTAGCTAGGTCCTGCATTTATCTGTTTTAAATTTTATTTTTATCTTCAGTTAGATGAAGATATTATTCATTAAATCTCCAAAAAAAATTAACGACCCGTATTCTACGCATCATAGGACCGTAGAATATTTATTTCTTTCACATATGAAGTCGTATGGTCATGTAACTTTGGGAGACTACTATTGGGGTCATTTCCCATGTTCATGATTTTTCCCGATTTTTAAATGACCATTTTACCCCTAGTTGGTACTGTTTTGGCCATAACTATTGACTGAAAAGGAATTTTGACCTGAAACCACTTCCATTGGCTCCGGATGATGGTTTACAATTCCGTAGAGTGGTCACATTAGCCAAACGGACTCACCGTTTGGGAGATATGGCTGAAACAAGTTTCAGATGGTGAAAAACAGCTTAATTGGGCTTAACCGGGTGATTAACAGCTAGGCCCAATGGGGGATTTTCGGGATTAGGGTAAGGAGGAGGCTGAAATTAGTTAGAGAACGATTTTATTCTCATTTCGCAGCCGCCACTTTCTTTCTTGCAACCCTGGCAATGGCCTCCAACACCCAAATCACCTTTTAATCACTTTCTAATCAAGTTTTGGCTTAATCTACATCAAATTAAGGAGAGGAAACACGAAAGCAAGGCTAGAGCTGCTGTTAGACGTTAGAATTCACCCAAATCAGCGAGGTTTCAGTTCTGGGAATTTCGTTTGTGGCCAAGGTGAGTGATTAGCATCGTTTTTGCACTAATTACAGTTAATTAAGGGTAATTAGTACAGATTAGCGAATTTATACACTAATAAATTCTGGAAAAATGTTTAGAAATTCTTTAATAATATTTTATGCCTCTGTTAGAAATTTGGTTTGATTTGATTAAGTTTCGTTAACCCTATGATTAGTTTTATTTAATCATGCTTAAGGGAAAAATAGGATTTTGGGTATATTTGATCCATTTTGACATGTAAATTCATTGTTTTGGTGTTTGTGGTTAGTTTGCTATGTTGCTATGACTGTTTGGGATGATTTGTGATTGAAAAGTATAGTTAGATTTATCGAAAACGTCGTCGAATGGCGTAAACAAGTTGCTGGAAAAAGTTGCAGAAAGTTGTGCAGGGTTTCGGATCGGATCGGATATGGGCTCGGATCGGATTGGAGACCTGGGCAAGGAACCCGACCCGAACTGGAGTCTGGCACAAACGAGGCTAGGCAAAAAGGAAGGCCATGTTGGTTAAGCTGGGGATCGGATCGACTAAGGGACGAAGGGCTCGGATCGGAACTTGACACTTGGGGGAACTGGCAAGAAGGAAGGCCACACTAATTGAACTGGGATCGGATCAGATGAAGAAGGAGGGATCAGATCGGAGCACGTGAAGAACGAGGGAGCGGATCGGAGCGGAAGCACGAACTGGAAGGGAGATGGCACCCGACCTGACCCGGAGGAGGACACCCGACCCGACCCGAAGTGGAATACCCGACCCGAACCGATGCGATGCTGTGGACCCGAACCAAACCGCTACAGGAGAAGACTACGAACCGACCCGAAGTAGAGGACCCGACCCGAACCGATGGCTAGAAGGAGAACCCGACCCGACCCAGTATTGACCAATAACCTGAGATGCAAAGGTAGTCCAATATGGGAAGTTAGAGCTCAGGATCCAGTTGGGAACCGATGAGTTCACTTCATGATTGGGCTTTGCTGCGGGACGTGTGCCAAGGGGCAGTCGATGTTTATGAACTTTGGATCACTATGTATGGGAAGTACGTGAACGGATTCAGGGCTGCAATGGCCTAGGTACGACTAAAGGGCTATAAACCAATGAAGTGAGGTCATTTGTAAAGATTTGGTCATGATTCCATGTGGTAAGCTTGGTAGTAGCAGTAGTTGTACAAGTTGAACTCCGTCACTACTTCGATGGGTCTAGTGATTGACAGTGGTGGACATCGTATGCTTTACGCACTGAGTGAGAGATGTGAGGATGGTTGCTATAGATGATTTGTTTGCTATCATTATGACATGCACACCCCACCCTCGTATTCTTTACACTATTTATTATGGCACCTTAGAGTACTGTACGGTATGTGGTACTAACTCTTTGGTTGCAGGTCCAGGTTCAGGTATGGTTTAGTATACCTGTTATTGTTCTGTTTAGATGCTTATCGCTCATACCAGGCTTTATGTCTGACCCAGAGTTTTATGTCTCCTCTTATTACTCTGGGTGCTCACACGAGCAGACTAGCGGCAGGTTAGCTGGTGATGCACGGGTAGATGATCCGGAGGCTTCCACGTAATATATATATATAGTATACTCCATGTGTTGTTGAAGATCACTGCTTGGGCATTGGTGGTGCATCTTCTACTTTAGCTTTCTTTTGTTTAGAGACAGTAAATTTGGAAAATTGTAATAAGCTGTACTTGGATTTCCGCTGCTCTGATGTTGATGTTGATTTTAGTTATCAGCTTATGCACTGTCTCACCTGTTTTATGTCAAGTATGTTATTATTATTATATTTTACTCCATGCGCTGTGAGACATTCTACAGGTTCTTGATTAGTTCGTTCCCTTCTTTCCTTTCTCCTGACGACCGTCCCGTGTTAGTCGGGCATGTGTACAGCGCACTCTCGGAGGAAATGCAGGCTTGTGCGGGGCGGGCCGTCACACTTGGTATCAGAGCTCTAAGTTGCGTAGTTAACCTAGGGAAGTTTTCAGGGAAAGATAGTATACGTATACGCAAGAGCGTATTTGTGATTATTTTGGTTTTTAAAAGCTATATATATATATATATATACTATTAGTAGTATAAGAATGAAGTCGTGCTGCACTAGCACCACTATGGGGTCGTTAATCATTTCCCTTTACAGATTGACGATGAGTCGATATGTTAGAGGTACCGGTAGATGGGCCAATAATGGGAATGCCGCTGACATGAGGACGATGTTTACTGACCTCATGAGAGAGATGCTTAGGGATGTACAGAGGGCAGCTCCCAATGGTGGAAATGGTGGTGGTCCAATAGTGCAGGCGCCGAGAATCGACTTCGCCAAGCTAAATAAGGATTATACTAGCCTTGGTGGGAAGCCGTTCCACGGAACGGAGTCGGCTACGGATGTTCAGCATTGGTTGGATAGTTGCGAACGTATCTTCGAGGATTTGGGTATCGAGGATGCGATGAAGAGAAAGCTAGCATCCCGTCAGCTGCAAGGGCGGACAATGAATTGGTGGAACGCTATAAAGGCAGCTACTCCCGAAGATCAGATTACTTGGGAGCAGTTTAAGGTTCGCTTTAGCGAGAAGTTCATTCCAGCTGCTCAGAAGTCAGTGCTGTTTAAGAAATTCTTGGAGCTCAAGCAGAATGGCAGAGCTGTCTCGAAGTATATTACTGAATTCGATACTCTGTCGAAATATGGGCCATCTCTTATTGATACTGCCGAGAAGAAGAATGAGAAATTCATAACTGGTTTGGATCAGTACTTGGGGGAAAGGCTTATTAACCACATCGATGAGACGTTTGAATCGATTGTGGGGAAAGAATTAAGATCAGAAAGTCTCTACCCTAAGCCGAAGACTGAGGTTGCATCCGCAGATGAGCCAAAGCCGCAAGCAAGTGGTGGAGGCAAGGGTGGTTCTCAGAATAAGAGAAAGCAGAATCAGACTAAGGATGGCCAGAAGAAATAGAATAAGCAAGATGTTGAGTGCTTCAGCTGTGGTAAGAAGGGCCATTATGCTAGTAATTGTCGGGCCAAGCCAGCGGATAGGAAGTGCTTCAACTGTGGCCAAATGGGGCATCACAAGCACAAGTGTCCGCAACCCCCTAAAGAAAAGCAAATGGTGAAAGCCTACGCCCTTAATGCTATTCCTTCGTCGAATGCCCCAACAGCGGCGGAGAAGGGAAAGAATGTCGTCATTCAAGGTATGCTTTCTGTTTATGATGTTCCTGTTAGAGTTTTGTTTGATACCGGAGCATCCAGTTCTTTCATATCTAGTGACCTGGTAGATAGGTTGGGATTGGAGCCCGAGATTGTCGATAGACCTTTAGTAGTGACGAACCCGATTGGTGGTTCGACTAGCCTTAGCATGATTTGTCGTAATGTGGTCTTATCGAGTCATGGATGCATGTTTGTTTGTGATTGCTTTGTTTTGGGCTTTACTGGGTATGGCATTATTTTGGGAGTAGATTGGCTCCGAAGATACGGGGTGATGGTAGATTGTGAGGGCTTTTTGGTGACAGCTAGAGCGGATGATGGGCGGAGGATAGTGTTTGGTGGTCTACCCAATGAGGGGGTATTGGCTATTTTTCTAAACTCCCTCAACATTCCGCATAGTGAGTTGTCAGGTTTGCCCGTGGTTGGCCAGTATCCAGATGTTTTCGAAGAAGTGACCGGGCTTCCACCACACCGAGAGATTGAGTTCCGTATTGATTTGGTAAAAGATGCCAGACCTATAGTAATGCCACTTCGTCGTATGGCACCAAGGGAGCAGCGAGAGCTCGAGGTGCAAGTCAGCGGTCTTTTGAAGAAGGGATTTATCAGAAGGAGTGTTTCTGAATGGGGAGCACCAGTTGTGTTTGCTACCAAGGCGGATGGTTCCCTTCGTTTGTGTGTAGACTACCGCGAGTTGAATAAAGTGACGAGGAAGAACAAGTATCCTCTACCGCGGATAGATGATTTGTTCGATCAGTTGAGTGGCACGAGAGTATTTTCTCAGTTGGATCTCGCGACAGGTTTTCATCAGCTTAGAGTGGAAGCTGAGAGTATAGCTAAAACGGCATTTCGGACGCCGTTTGGGTTTTATAAGTGGTTGGTCATGCCATTCGGGCTGACCAATGCCCCAGGATATTTTGTGGATCTTATGAATAGGGTATTCAGAGATCAGTTGAATAAATTTGTCCTTGTGTTCATTGATGATATTTTGGTCTACTCGAGGACAAAGGAAGAACACAAGGAACATTTAAGAATAGTGATGGAGGTGTTGAGAAAACACCAATTGAAAGCAAAGTTTTCTAAGTGTCACTTCTGGAAGAGGGAAGTGAGGTTCTTGGGCCATGTTGTATCAGAGAATGGTATTGCCGTGGACCCGGCGAAGGTGGCCACGGTACAGGATTGGCCTACGCCCAAGAATGCAACAGATGTAAGAAGTTTCTTGGGGTTAGCTGGATATTATCGTAAGTTTATCCAAGGTTTCTCCAAGATAGCAGCACCATTGACTCAGTTGACCAAGAAGAATCAAGCTTTTGTCTGGGATGAAAGGTGCGAGAATGCATTCAAGAGTCTAAAGGACAAGTTGACAAGCGCACCAGTGTTAGTCATTCCTAAGGGGAATGAAGAGATGACGGTATACACGGATGCCTGTGGTACCGGACTGGGTGCGGTATTGATGCAAGGCGGTAGGGTTGTAGCTTATGCAAGTCGGCAATTGAAACCGCACGTGAGAAGATACCCTACCCATGATTTGGAATTGGCAGCGTTCGTGTTCGCGTTGAAGATGTGGAGGCACTATCTCTTGGGAGAAAGATTTGAGTTGTTCACAGATCATAAGTCGTTGAAGTATCTCTTCTCCCAGAAGGATTTAAATCTCCGGCAACAAAGGTGGTTAGAATTCTTGGCTTTCTATGATTTTGACATCGCATATACATCGGGAAAGGGCAATGCGGTGGCTGATGCATTGAGTAGGAGACATGCCAGCTTAGGGGCTATGTTTCTAGAATGGAAGCAACTGGAGTACATCGCTGGGTATGATTTCACACCAAAGTGCGAATTGGATTCAGAAATGTTAGCAAGTTTGACGGTCAGACCCACTTTGATTGAGCGGATCGGCTCTAGTCAGAGGGACGATCCTAACCTATTGGAAATCATCTTCAAGTTAGAGATGGGTATCGATGAGTAGATGAAAAAGTATGGGTTTGATCGAGATGGATGGCTTAGAAAGAATGGAAAGCTTGTTGTATCCAATGTCAATGGATTGAGAGATGAAGTGCTTAGGGAATGTCATCACTCAAAACTGACTATACACCCCGGTGGTAACAAGATGTATCAAGACATGAAACAGACCTACTACTGGGAAGTGATGAAAAGATACATTGGGAGGTTTATATCCAAATGCATGAATTGCCAGCTGGTTAAAGCTGAGCAAAAGAAGCCTAGTGGGTTGTTACAGCCATTAGAAATTCCCGAATGGAAATGGGAGCAAGTCTCGATGGATTTCATCGATGGTTTACCTAGGACTAGATCGGGACATGATAGCATTTGGGTAATCGTGGATCGATTGACTAAAAGTGCAAGATTTATACCAGTCAAATAGACCAGAACGGCAGCCAAGTTGGCAGAATTGTATATGAAGTGGGTAGTGAGATTTCATGGAGTACCTAAAAGCATTGTGAGTGACCGAGACCCGTTGTTCACTAGTGGGTTTTGGAAGAGCTTACAAGAGGCTCTAGGGTCAGAGTTACATCTCAGTACCGCATATCATCCTCAGACCGACGGTCAGACGGAGAGGGTGAATCGTATTTTGGAAGATCTCTTGAGAGCATGTATATTGGATTTTGGTGGATCATGGGATGATCATTTGCATCTAGTAGAGTTTGCATATAATAATAGCTACCAATCCAGTATCGGTATGGCTCCGTTTGAAGCTTTGTACGGAAGACCGTGTAACTCACCATCATGTTGGATAGAGACTGGCGAGAAGTTTATGCTTGGACCAGATGTGGTGAGGGAAACTTCAGGTAAGATTAAGATCATTCAACAACGAATGAAGGCTGCCCAAGATAGGCAGAAGAGTTATGCTGATAAGAGGAGAAGAAACCTAAAATTCTCCGTTGGTGACTTGGTGTTTGTCAAGATTTCTCCGTTGAAGAGCGTAATACGATTTGGCAGGAGAGGCAAGTTGGCACCAAGATTTGTTGGCCCATTCTCTGTTCTTGAACTAGTCGGGAATTTGGCATACAGAATTGACTTACCAGAGAAGATGGCGGGAGTTCACAACGTATTTCATGTTTCCCAACTAAGCAAGTTCGTTCACGACCCAGATATGACTATTTCACCTGATCAGTTAGAGGACTTCGAAGTAGAACCCGAGGCGGTTGGGAACCGCAAGTCGGCCCGTATTGTCGAGCACGACATGAAGCAACTTCGAAGGAAGGCGGTGAAGCTAGTCAGGGTTCAGTGGAGCGAGGACGAGAATGATTGTACTTGGGAGACAGAGGAGAACATTAGGAAGACATATCCAGAACTCTTTACCTGGTAAGATTTTGACTACGATTTAGTTTTCCGCATGCTAGGATAGACTTGTTTGCTTGTTTTGCATGTTTGATTGTTGTATGTGGCTGTTAGGCATGCGGGATCTTTTGTATGTTTTGGGTTAAGGAATTTCGGGGACGAAATTTCTTAAGGGGGGGAGAGTGTAACGACCCGTATTCTACGCATCATAGGACCGTAGAATATTTATTTCTTTCACATATGAAGTCGTATGGTCATGTAACTTTGGGAGACTACTATTGGGGTCATTTCCCATGTTCATGATTTTTCCCGATTTTTAAATGACAATTTTACCCCTAGTTGGTGCTGTTTTGGCCATAACTTTTGACTAGAAATGAATTTTGACCTGAAACCACTTCCGTTGGCTCCGGATGATGGTTTACAATTCCGTAGAGTGGTCACATTAGCCAAACGGACTCACCGTTTGGGAGATATGGCTGAAACAAGTTTCAGATGGTGAAAAATCAGCTTAATTGGGCTTAACCGGGTGATTAACAGCTAGGCCCAATGGGGGATTTCGGGATTAGGGTAAGGAGGAGGCTGAAATCAGTTAGAGATCGATTTTATTCTCATTTCTCAGCCGCCACTTTCTTTCTTGCAACCCTAGCAATGGCCTCCAACACCCAAATCACCTTCTAATCACTTTTTATCAAGTTTTGGCTTAATCTACATCAAATTAAGGAGAGGAAACACGAAAGCAAGGCTAGAGCTGCTGTTAGACGTTAGAATTCACCCAAATCAGCGAGGTTTCAGTTCTGAGAATTTCGTTTGTGGCCAAGGTGAGTGATTAGCATCGTTTTGGCACTAATTACAGTTAATTAAGGGTAATTTGTAAAGATTAGCGAATTTATACACTAATAAATTCTGGAAAAATGTTTAGAAATTCTTAAATAATATTTTATGCCTCTGTTAGAAATTTGGTTTGATTTGATTAAGTTTCGTTAACCCTATGATTAGTTTTATTTAATCATGCTTAAGGGAAAAATAGGATTTTGGGTATATTTGATCCATTTTGACATGTAAATTCATTGTTTTGGTGTTTGTGGTTAGTTTGCTATGTTGCTATGACTGTTTGGGATGATTTGTGATTGAATAGTATAGTTAGATTTATCGAAAACGTCGTCGAATGGCGTAAACAAGTTGCTGGAAAAAGTTGCAGAAAGTTGTGCAGGGTTTCGGATCGGATCGGATATGGGCTCGGATCGGATTGGAGACCTGGGCAAGGAACCCGACTCGAACTGGAGTCTGGCACAAACGAGGCTAGGCAAAAAGGAAGGCCATGTTGGTTAAGCTGCGGATCGGATCGACTAAGGGACGAAGGGCTCGGATCGGAACTTGACACTTGGGGGAACTGGCAAGAAGGAAGACCACGCTAATTGAACTGGGATCGGATCAGATGAAGAAGGAGGGATCATATCGGAGCACGTGAAGAACGAGGGAGCGGATCGGAGCGGAAGCACGAACTGGAAGGGAGATGGCACCCGACCCGACCCGGAGGAGGACACCTGACCCGACCCGAAGTGGAATACCCGAACCGATGCGACGTTGTGGACCCGAACCGAACCGCTACAGGAGAAGACTACGAACCGACCCGAACTAGAGGACCCGACCCGAACCGATGGCTAGAAGGAGAACCCGACCCGACCCAGTATTGACCAATAACCCGAGATGCAAAGGTAGTCCAATATGGGAAGTTAGAGCTCAGGATCCAGTTGGGAACCGATGAGTTCACTTCATGATTGGGCTTTGCTACGGGACGTGTGCCAAGGGGCAGTCGATGTTTATGAACTTTGGATCACTATGTATGGGAAGTACGTGAACGGATTCAGGGCTGCAATGGCCTAGGTACGACTAAAGGGCTATAAACCAATGAAGTGAGGTCATTTGTAAAGATTTGGTCATGATTCCATGTGGTAAGCTTGGTAGTAGCAGTAGTTGTACAAGTTGAACTCCGTCACTACTTCGATGGGTCTAGTGATTGACAGTGGTGGACATCGTATGCTTTACGCACTGAGTGAGAGATGTGAGGATGGTTGCCATGGATGATTTGTTTGCTATCATTATGACATGCACACCCCACCCTCGTATTCTTTACACTATTTATTATGGCACCTTAGAGTACTGTACGGTATGTGGTACTAACTCTTTGATTGTAGGTCCAGGTTCAGGTATGGTTTAGTATACCTGTTATTGTTCTGTTTAGATGCTTATCGCTCATACCAGGCTTTATGTCTGACCCAGAGTTTTATGTCTCCTCTTATTACTCTGGGTGCTCACACGAGCAGACTAGAGACGGGTTAGCTGGTGATGCACGGGTAGATGATCCGGAGACGAGCAGGAGGCTTCCACGTAATATATATATAATATACTCCCTGTGTTGTTGAAGATCACTGCTTGTGCATTGGTGGTGCATCTTCTACTTTAGCATTCTTTTGTTTAGAGACAGTAAATTTGGAAAGTTGTAATAAGCTGTACTTGGATTTCCGCTGCTCTGATGTTGATGTTGATTTTAGTTATCAGCTTATGCACTGTCTCACCTGTTTTATGTCAAGTATGTTATTATTATTATATTTTACTCCATGCGCTGTGAGACATTCTACAGGTTCTTGATTAGTCGTTTCCTTCTTTCCTTTCTTCTGACGACCGTCCCGTGTTAGTCGGGCATGTGTACAACGCACTCTCGGAGGAAATGCAGGCTGGTGCGGGGCGGGCCATCACAAAATTGCTGCATCAAATAGCTTGTAAATATTTTATATTGAGGTTACCTAACTATATTTTTGCCTATTCCTGATTGTCTAGCATTCAATGACTTCAACTGAATAGTTTGCTGTTTTTTTTTTTTTGAATGAAATATGAAAAAAAGGACGTAAAAAAGGGTAAGTGTAAACAGTAAAACAACCCCTATATAAAAACTATACCACCTCATTCCAAAATATAGCAGCCACCATACCAGAATTCGATAGCTAACGAGTAGCAAACTAAACGCAGATCCACTTGCTCTGTTCAGAATTGGATATCAAGGAAATTGAAAATCATGAAGTAACAACGATTTAAGGATAGAAAAAATGTTTAACCCCAAGTTTGGTAAAAGGAAAGAAGGATGCAGTGAATAACAAAAGGGTAGTAAGAAAAATGCGAACCTTCAGTTTACAATTGGCAAATGCTTGTGCGCCCTCCAAATCTAACTAACTAATTATAGTGTGTGTGTGTATATACAGAGGAGGGTTATATAGCACCCCTCTTTCGTGGCACCCCTTTTGCACATCTATATTAGCCACACATTTATAATTTAAAAAGTTAGTGGAAGGAGAGAAAATTAGTGGGAAGAGAGAGAAACATGATTGTGTGGTGGAAATCAGGAGGCTAAAGAGGTGCTGCACTATTTGGGGTGCTCTTGATCCTATCCCATATATATATATATATATATATATATATATACATACATATATATATATATACATATACATATATATATACATATACATATATATATATATAGGCGAGCGTTCAGTGGTACCCCAAATAGTGCAGCACCCCAATTGCCCCCTGATTTCCACCAAGTATTTCCCCCTCTCTCTCCTTCCACTCATTCTCTCTCCTCCCACTCATTTATTCTAATATAAATGATTGGTTTATATAGAGGGGAAATGGGTGCTCACTATTTGGGGTGTCATTGAACGCTAATCATATATATATATATATATATATATATATATATATATATATATATATATATATATATATATATATATATATATCTTTGTGTGTGTGTGCGTGTGTGTAGTAAGCAGGGTACAAAGAATTTATGTCATAGCTGTACAAAATGTCACAAAAAATGATTGAGAAATAAGACTTTTGTGGTTTTTACATAGAGAACTTAGAAAAACACTCGATTGCAACCTATATTTTTTTTGGGTAAACTGAAAACCAAAATGATAAATGAATTGCCGTAAACAATAGGTATAAAAATATATATAAAAAAAATGGACAGTTAATAAAGATTGACCATAGTCTCCTATCATGTAAAAAATCATCTTTAGTAACACAATCACAATCATTTCGAATTTCATTCTCTACACCGGAAGATTGCTTAGTCAAACCATAACCTACTTTTGTCAGCAATATAAACCAAACCCAAGCAGGCCACGATCATAGACAGTACACTAGAAATTATATACATTTTTTGTTTTGATTCCTACGTGTAATACATATGCAATCAAACGTCAGAGGAAGTACAGTTTGAATCGTAATTATTTTGAAAACTAATATACATCAAAATGAAAGAGTGCATTGTTTTTGAATTATAAAACCTGACAGAGTTTGAACATAGATTTGGTTGCCAACTGTCCTTAATGTGCGACAAAGTGTATATTTTGGTGGAAAATTTATGAAATTTTGTAACGCGGAGGAACAATATAAACAAAACCAGTAAGTAACATGTTCAACGGATTGCACTGAAATGATCAATAAACTGTTCCAAATACAAACTGGGTGTAAAACTCGAAAGATTAATTCATGAAGGCGAATTAAACAGCTAAGAAACAAAAGAGAAAAAATTAGTTCGACCGATTGACTGTGAAAAAGTGGCTAACTGATTGCTGATGTAGTGTTTGTGAAGTGCCCTTAAGTTGGACTGATGTTCAATCGTGCCACACACTGATGTGAAGTTTGAACGAATGTCAGATTTATTTACTCTTTTGAACACAATAAATAAAACTTTGTAAGAAACATGGTTATAGAATTTTTTACTACAATATATTTTGGGAAGAAATTTAATTTAAATGAAAGAAATAGTTGTTGACTTATAAATAGATTTTTTAAAATCAGTCAGTAATGCACATTATCCCATCAGGTTAAAGAATTTCAAAGTTTGGTTAGAATAATTTTTGGTTGCTCAGTAAGTGGTATCAATGAAGAATGCAACAAATGTGTCAACGGATGCTCACATAAACTGTTGTCGTATGTACTTTGTACGCTTACCTTTTCCATTTTTAAGGAATCTAGTTTGATTAATTTACAATGCAGCTAAGAAATTATTTTTGGAAACGAATTTGTAACAGCAAACAGTCAATTGCCCAAAATATGAAGAAAAAAACATGGGTATAGGGAAAGAAACTAAGATTAGGTAGATTTATTACCTTTGCAAAGCAATACCTATCCAATACTCATTCATTGTCAAGAGACATGTATAACTAAAAATCATACCTACAGATTTGTTGTGCATGCAGACAAACCAAACGGGCCTCAATGGCAACAACAAACATGTAGTATTTTGTAAGGTTAGTCCCATTTGTGGCTTGTAGTCGGTATTTCGAACATCGGATTTATATATTCCCCATTTTAGAATCAAACATGTGTACTTAAATGTTTTTCATGTACATAGAATAATTAAGTTGTGACTGAACAGGATCCAATGAGCACTGTTAATAATTTGAATTTGTTTGGTTTAGTTTCAGTATAGCTCAATATAGTATGTGCATGTGAATTGAAAGGTTAACTTGGAGTTTGTAGGAAAGTAAACATGAGTGGGTGCATTAGGCAGAACTAAATTTTGTTGAATCAAGAATTTACAAATTGATGGAAAGAAAACCTGTGGTGATTCAAAGTTTAGTCAATTTGAGTACTGCCAAACAATTGGGCGCCGCTGGGTTGATTGTCTGCACTCATCGGATGATGGAGGCAAACTGTGTCTATCAGTTTACATAGAGTGGAAGGAAAGTTGGTGAAGTAGAATTTGTCGGGCTGCGGTTACGACTGAGAGAGAAGGAAGATCCAGTTATTGCATGGCGTCTATGTAGCAATGGAGTTGCGGTGGGAAACGATCCCTAATTGACAAAGATTTAACAGAAGGAAAGAAGGATGATCCAGTTTTGTCGATGATTCGGGCACATACGGCCGTAGTACAAGTTTAGAGTTGCTGAGTTGGTAATGGATCAAACTGAGAATGCCCCGGGTGAGCAGGAATACAATGACGGTATGTTTTTTTGGGAGAAGATGGTTTGAAGCAGGGGTGAACATAAATCACACCGCAATGCGGGAACCGTCCAAACCGGACCGTATAAATGGTGCGGAAACCGCACTAGATTCTCTCTCTAAAGCTAACAACCGAAACCGAACCGAGCCGTAATGATACGGTTTGGTTGCGGTTTGAACTGTTACCAAGCCATATTAAACCGAATCGAACCGTATAGCTATACTGGTAATGTTACGATAAAAAATTAACAAATTCCGATATAACCTTTTATTTTGAATATATATATATATATATATATATATATATTCTATTTTCAGCGTATGTTATAGTTATATCAATTCAAGATAACGCTGTATATTTTAACCTTCAGGTGACATACCATCATACAATCATAGATTGACTGCTGATGGACGTAATTCTCTTATTTCATATTTAATACGGGTTCAAACCGGACCGTATTACATCGAAACCGAACCATTTGAACGGTTAGTATAATGGTTTGTGTTTTTGATTAACCATCTGATGCGGTGCAGAAGTTGTTTGAGCTCCAAACCGTACCGAACCGAACCGCGCACACCCCTAGTTTGAGGGGAGCGGTTGACAAGAAGGGAAGACAATTGGTTTTGAAAATGAATTGGGGAAATTAGTGTGGGAAGCGAAATACAAGTTTGAGGGTTGACGGTGGATTGAGTAGATTGAGTGTGATTGCTTTGTTTGGGAATACGGACATGGGACGTTGCCACGGAAGCATTTTAAGTTTCATGCTTTCTGGTTTAAGTAATAGAATAGATTAAACTTAATTTGCTTGAATGATCATGTTACTCAATTGGCTCAGCGCTCTACAAATTCAAAACGGGGCGAAAGTATAAAAATGTTGGATGAGAAATGAACAAAGTATTGAGTTTATCCATGAGAAATATTCAAAATACCTTCATCAATTCACGTTCATTTCTTCGACGTTCATTTTGAAGATACAAAACACTAGTGTTCACTGGATGCCAACTCTACATGGAAAAAAATGCGATTTTAGGAAAAAAAAATAAGCAAGTTTTGAGTTGAGTTAGGATTTAAATCACCATTTACGTACTTCTAACAGTAATTGAAATGAGCAAGTTTTGGATTAAGCTAGTCCATATATCACCAAATACTTCTACTTTAATGCGAAATGAGCAAGTTTGAGAATTGCAATTGAACCAGATTATCAAATTTACATAAACAAAATGGAAGTTAATACTTTACCTCTAATTTGGAAAGAAGATGATGGGCCTTCCATTTTTTAAGTAATTTAATAAAGAAATGATTACAATTGAAGTTGAATGAAGAATTTAGAAAATTTGGGAGTTTAGGGATTTTGGGTTGGAAGTACGAATGAAGTAAAGTGAGGAAAAATGAGAGGGAAAGAGGGGGGTTGGAAGTGTAGGTATACAGCATGGGCACATCTGCAGAATGCACTCCTAATAATATTTAAAGGCGCATCTGCAAAATGTGCCCCTATATATATTAGTGGGGTGCATCTGTAGAATGCGCTTGTACTAATTATTATGGGTAAATCTGCAGAATGCGCCCCCTCCACCATGTACGCATTTGGCAAATGAGTCCTCATGAATATACAACACTTACTTGCAAAATGTTCCCCTAACTGAGAGAATTTCCACAACCTGAGAGCACTTCCTACAACCTGTATACATTTCATTACACAGCCTCAATCAAAGTATCCAAACAAAACAAATTATAACTCAATATATACTAGCCACAATCAAACAAACTGCTTACATCAATCCAAATCATTCACTTACAAAACACTGCAACAACGAAACAAAATGTTGAATACAAATCCAAACTGTTCACTTACAAAATGCTTACATCAATCAAATAGAAATCATTTTGGTGGACAAGTTGATTTTTTATGCCCTTTTCGACCACATTTGCTAGAAGTATTTTGTTTATTTCCTCTAATTTTATACATCATGCATTTGATTTGTGTTGAACGCATATGTCCCGTCTTTGTTTTTGTATGAGGAGGCAATATGGTCAGATCGTGATATGCATCTCAGTACCTACTATCCGAAATAGGATGAAATTTTGAAGCGTAACTTGCTTTGTATTTTTCGGTAGAAAAGCACATTAAACAAAAATAATAATACGATCTATTCGCTCCTCCAATAGTTTAAGGACAAGCGGCCATCACATGCAAACATAGCAACATTTGCAACAGAGGAATATTGCAAGTGCAAGTGCATACATTATCTTGTAGGGTCACAGTAAATTCTTTTCCAAATTGATCATTCATTTGTCATTTGGTTTGATTGAATCTTACAATTCCATAACGTTTTGCTTGTTTTTCTCTTTTGGCTAAAAGAGTTTCAAATTTTGCACTCATTTGCATTTCGAATCCCTCGAATCGGAACAACATTTCATGAAATAGTCGTTTAAACAATAAAATGTTCTTGCTACTAACACGACTTGACCGGTAAAGCTCGAGTACCTCGTGTTAGAGACTGAGATGTTGATGGTGATAGTTTTGATGACAACAACCTTGTTTCAATTATTATTATGAAAAATGTACTAACACTATTATCTAGAATATATATATATATATATATATATATATATACAGGAAATTTATGCAGGTAATGATTATTGAAGACTATACAGTTTAGAGAATCAAGATTTAAATAGTTCAAGATTTAAGACTCATGAGTATGAAGAATTCAAGGGTTCAAGAAATATAAAGTAATCGTGTCTAGATATTCTGTTAAAACTTTGGTTGGCACTGAATTCTAATTTCAAAATTAATTCTGATTTCAAATCAATTTTCAAATGATTTCAAAATCACTTCTACATTTTCAAATCTATTTTCAAATGATTTCAAAATTACTTCCTTATTTTTATTATTTATTCTTAAACCTCTTTTAACTCTTGAAATTTATTTTAACTCCTATTTCAAAGTTATACTATATTTTAACCTCTATTTATTTAATTCTAATAGTTACTTATGCTTTTAATTTCCTTAGTTATATTTATTTCTTATATTTATATTTTTATGCTTCTTTATTTTTAGAAAATTTTTAAATCCTGGAATTTATTTCTAATTCTTATTTTCAAATTTATGCTTAATAGATTTTAACCTAAGTTTTACTTACAAAATTATTACTAGTTTTATTATAATTGCTTATGTTTTCAAATTTCCTTGTTTATTTTAAGTTTTAATATGTTTATAGTTTTATATTTATACTTTAATTTCATTCTATATTTCGTTTCTTAAATATTTCTATTATACATTTATATAAGTTTTTAAAATATATTTTACTTTGAAAAGAATATTTCAATATAAAGGATTTTAGTTTGTATTAACTCTGGATTCAACATAATTTATTTAAACATTATTTACTTTGTTTTAAAATTTAAATTTTGAAATAACACTAGCATATGTCGACATATGGTTTTTATTATGATGACATACTAGCTGTTAAGTGGTTTTTTAAATTTTGAAAAGAGGTGTCTTTTGAATTCAAATCCTTTTAGAAACGTTGTGACTATTGGAAACGTATAAATACCTAATTCAAATTTTTATCATCTTTTCTTCTTCTTCTTCCTCTCTTAATATCCTACCATTATAATAATTTAATTCTTGATTTTTACACTTATACTCTGCTAATTGCAATAGAAATCATATCATTCTTCTTCTCTTTCAATTCTAAATCAATTTCTCGTTGAATTTAAGTGCTTCTCAACAGTTATAGCCTTTTTGTAATCAAAGATCTCTAGATTAAGTCCTAAAGAGTCAATTCTACAAAAACCGATAACAGAAGGGTGTGGTCCTGTCATGTTTAAAGTGACTGGGTACGAGTGTCTCGGAAATTGATTGGTGTAAAGTTGTGGCTTGGAAATCAAGTAAGTCTCACTGTGCTTGGAATCAGTTGGGGGGTGTTCCCTTGTAGACCTAAAATCAAAGATTGTAATGGGATATTATAGAATAAAAAATATGCATCAACCCAGCGTTGTGTGGGACTGGATGTAGGGGTGTCCCGAACCAGTATAAAATCTCGGTGTGTGCTTTCCTTTTATTGCTTTTACTTTTGCTTTCTGCATTCCGTGATTGATTCCGTGTTTGTTGATATATGTGATATGTATATTGTGTGTTTGATTCAAGAAGATTTCAAGAAATTTAATAAATTCCATTAAACACTATTCACCCCTTTAGTATTTAACATGCCTTAAGATCCTTAATCCGCATCTCCAACACCTCATAGTACTCCATTAAAACTTTCTCACACATTTGTTGTCATCATCGTAAACTTCCACCGTTATCCTTGCATAGAGCCCAATTTTCTTCCGCACCTCGAAAACTCTTTTCGACCCAAGCATGTGCATCCGAATCAATAGTTTTCCAGTGTCTCTTGAACTTTTTGTACCGCAACTCATCTTTAGAACTAACAGGTGAATAAAACAAGTCTGCTAAATTTTTTCGAGTAAATGCAGCAGCTAGGAAGTTAGCTGAAATACCTTTCATTCGATCGCATATGAAAACTATTTATGTAGCAGTACATGAATCTAAGAAACCAATCCCAACTATCTGTAATGACCCGAAAATCCGGTCCAATTTGAGCTGACTAAATAACACAAGTTGTAACACCCCACCTCCGCCAATGCCACTCTTGCAAGGACATTAGCTTTGGAGGGGCGTTAAACAAGGTAAACATGCATGCAGATATCACAAGACAGAACATATAAGTAAAACAGAGCAGTAAAGCAGCGGATAAAACTTAGCATTTCAAAACCATAGTCATGTTACAACAAAGTACTTGGTCATTATTTTCCAACAACAAAGTCTAGATAAAAGCATAAACTGAAAAACTGAAATACATAAAGTACTATCCCCAAAATGAAGTGATAAACCATAGCTAGCTCAATGTCCAAAACCGTACATGAGCAAATCCAGTCAGCAAGCTGTAAAGATCCAAGCTAAGCTCCAATGTTCCCACCCTGAGAACCTGAGGGGGGGGGGGGGAACGGAAGAAAAGAGGCGAAAGAAAACAGGTCAGTCAAAAAGACTGGTAAGCCCTACTACTATCTGTCTATGAACTAGTAAAGTTAACTGGCATGAGAAGCTGAGATGAACATAAGGATAACAACATACTGGCATGATGATTAACTAACAAGATAGATAAAGGTGTCATCGCATAATTAAGGTTAAGTTTTGCACCACGGGTGTACTAGCATTCTAACATGTCAAGTAAAAACAAGAATTGATCCCTTGGCCCAAGCTTGGCCCAATATCATGAGGTGACCTAAATCAAGGTCCCACTACACGGTCTAGTTGATCGGCTCCCTATAAGCCTAACTCGTCAAGTGTCGGTGTCATACGGCCCAAACATGAAATGTAGCTAACTGTGCTAGGTCCACCCCAGGGTGTATCAAGTCCTAGGGTGTAGACCTCGGACACCAATCAAGTATGCATAGCCTAGATCTACTGGTATCCGTGCCTGATTCTCCAACGCCGGACTATGTGCACGATCATAGTCCACCTGGACCTACACCGGCGTACCTACACAGCCGTCGTTTTGGTCGCTTACATGTCAGCCCAGTAATCGTGCCCCACCCTAGCCTAGTCCTAGGGTCTTATGATACTATCAAGAGGGTTACTGCTGCAAAGGACCACGCAACTAGGGTTTCCTTAACGGGTTAAATGTGGTTAACCCGATCCAAACGTGGATTAAATTGGTTAAGTGTATCCAAGGTTCATGACTTAACCCCGATTAACCCATCCAGCCCAAATTGATTAAGTATTAAGTGGACCATGACTTAACCCTAATCAGGAGGAATTAATTAACTTAATGTGCTTTAACCTCTCACATTAGACCTTGTTGTGGTTACTAGTTAAGCCGGGCGGGTCCGGGTAGCTTTACACCACAACTTGGTCTAACCTCGGGTTCGAGCACAACATGACCAACTTCTTACATTGGGTCCTATTGTTTGTAGCCATTAGTTAAGCCGGGCGGGTCCGGGTAGATTTATGCTACAAACTCAACCCAACCTCGAGTTGGCCACACTCATATTTTCTAAGTGTCATGTCCATTATGTTTCCAAAACATAATTACAAGTTAACATATCACGCTATGTTATAAAAACCATGTTTATGTCATAATGTTACCCAACCCCAACGTAACCCCATCGTTTACATAATCGCATCAACGCATAAAGGATAAAATAGGGAACTTGGCATAATCATGACAAAAAGGTGTTGAAGCCACAAGTTTAACATGGTGGCATATGAAATGTACATATGTTCATATACTTGCATATTGCATCATTAGGCTTCAAAACCATGCATAAAACCAAACTTAGCATATGAGTGATACATGGTGATAAATGACATGTAGAAGTTGCTAGACATTCGCATTTAGCCTCACATGCAAGTTATCATAAGGGATATGATAACTTTCATATTGCCAAATGCAACCTTTAATATAAAGCTTGGAGCTTTATGCTCACAACATCAAGTTTAACTTGCATAACATGATAACATGATCAACCCAAACTTGCATAACATAGCAACATGTGTCATACATAATGATTAAACCAACGTGCATAATGATCATCCAAACTTGCATATAATGATCAACCAAACTTGCATATAATGATCAACCAAACTTGCATATAATGATCAACCCCAAACTTGCATCATTCATTTAACTTTAGAGTTCAAAGAAAGAAAGTAGAAAAGGGATTACAATGCTATGAAGACACAAATGAATATTTATTATAAAGATTGAGACGAAGCCCTTATGCAATCACCAAAAAGACCCAAATATGAATGCTCCAATGAAAACCCTTGAGCCAAATCAATAAAAACCCTTGCTTTGAAATAGAAATGTTGCAACTTGACTTGAATGCAAACCAAGAACACTCATACAAGCTTGAAAATACTTGTATGCACTCAAAATCTCTCATAGAAATAAACTTAAGAATTTTAACATGAGAGTGGAGGCCATGAGAGGAACAAATTTGACATAGTTTAGCTATAGGATTGAATAATGAGCATTTAGGTTTAGGTTAGGGGTCTTCTTATAGAAGACTAGGATAGTTTTAGCCATAGGATAAACCTTAGTTTAGATCCTAGCCATCAAAGCATGTATTGGGGAAGAAGTCAAGTGTAGGAACCATCTAGGGCCTTTAGATTAAAGCTGAACCATGAGAACCATTCAAATGCAAAATCTGCATTTGAGCGAATTGGCCCACGGGTTGACAGCTAAACACCCTTGATTAACCCCTAGTCGACCCAGCGAGCTCGGGTCGACCTCAAAAATCGGTCGGTTCGGTTATTCCCCTCTCCCAATTCGCTGTTTTGAACATTTTTGCATATTTATTTATTTAATTTTCAATTATATATATATATATATATATCAATATATATATATATTTCTCTGCGCAACCCATTTCACTTAATTAAGTATACTTTAATTTGTGAATTTTTATGTTCTAATTACGGGGTGTTACATTCTCCCCTCCTTAAAGGATTTCGTCCCCGAAATCTCTAAGTCAAGAAGAACGTATCCTACCAACCAAACAACCATCTACTAAACCATCAAACAATGGCATCCATTGTCCTTAAAATTTCTAATGACGTATGAACATATGCAAAAAGTGTGTGTATATGCCCGTATACTAATGCTAAATCAGGCGGTCTACTGATTCAGTTGACCTCCTTAATGCAAACCATGATAGTGCCATGCATCCAATATGTATGCAGAAGAACCCTATCGACACATACTATTTCTACATGTGTGCACAACCATACACCAAAATGCATCATCCATCTGATAATACAACAATTATACATCCATAAATATAGCTACCTAAACACAATTTTATGCAATATGCAATATGAAGTGATTGAACT
Source organism: Allium sativum (assembly GCA_030737875.1). NCBI lineage: Eukaryota > Viridiplantae > Streptophyta > Magnoliopsida > Asparagales > Amaryllidaceae > Allium > Allium sativum. The sequence goes on from CM060918.1 coordinate 469,722,541, forward strand.
GATCTAGTGCCTAGAGTGTGTGTATATGCATCCACGAGCAACCACTAGCAAACACTTGCATCCACACGCATCCGTCAAACAAAACATGTCTCAAACACATGTTTCAACCATAGGTTTTACCGTATCCAAAGGTCGAAGGTACTAATGAGAGGACATACTAAAGATAAGATAAGTACTAGACAAACGATAAAGGAGAAGTTAAAAGACATACCCTCAAAAAGGAATGGGTATAGTGAACGCATCTTCGCTTCTGTCTCCCAAGTAGAATTGCTCTCATCTTCTCCCCATTGCACTTTGACTAGCCGCACCTCTCAGTTCCTCAACTTCCTAATCTCTGACCCAAGGATGCGGGTAGGAGCTCGTCGAATAGTTGCATCACGCTCTACCTCCACTTCTTTAAGCAAGCTCGGCTCTACCGCCTCTGCGGTCTCATGTAGGCACTTCCTCAAATGTGACACATGGAATACGTCCTGTTCCCTATGCAACCGAACTATCTCTCGAATATAAACTGAAGCTAGACATGGAACAGTCCTCTTGCTCTTCACGGGTATGAAATGGGCATTCTTAGTAAGTCTATCTACCACAACCCAAATTCCCGTATTACCCTTCCTCGATCTAGGTAACCCATCAATAAAATCCATCGAGACGCTACCCCACTTCCATTGCGGAACTTCCAATGGGTGAAAAACCCACCGGGTTTCTTTTACTCCGCTTTCACCTGTTGACACACCAAGCATCTGGCAACATACTCGGCCACATCTTTCTTCATACCGGCCCAAATGAAAACTCGCTTCATGTTTTGGTACATCCTGTCCCCACCGGGATAAATGGTTATCCTAGAACGATGCGCATCATCAAGAATAGTCTTCCTTAAACCCTCGTCTTGCGGTACACAAAGTCTACCGTCTCTACGCAAGCACCCCCTATCGTCTATGGTGTACCTACTCAAATGGCTGGACGACTCCCCCCTTATGAGCCTCTCTACCGACTCAACCAACTATGGGTTGTCCCTCTGTGCTTCTCCAATCCGCCCTAAAAGAGTAGGTCTAACCTCCAAGGATGCTAACAAGCCGGGTATATAGTCAACGGAAGGTCTGAAATCAAACATCGAGATAGATTCCAAGCTTCGTTGTTCCACGAACAATGGACTCAAGGACAACCTTTTTCCGCTCAAGGCGTCCACCACCATGTTACCCTTGCGAGGGGTATATGCTATCTCGAAATCATAGGATGCTAAGAACTCCATTCACCTTTTCTGTCTCAGGACTATGCGCTTGAAGAGTCTCCCACACTTCCCTAAGATGTAGGGCATGCTTTTCTCCACTTCTGGAGAAAACCAGGATATTCTCCCATACAAAATCATCATAACTATCCATCTCTCACGCAGACCATCCTAGTCGAACTCGACATCCCCCAAGTGCAAGCCCCAAAGGCCTAAACCAATATCAGACAAACACCCAGGGGACACCTCCTTCGAACTCAGACGACCTACATGAGATGATACTAGCAAAAACGGCTGAATAATTAAGTCTTTGTCCAACTCTGGATGTCCTTGCTAATCTTGCTCCAAAACCACCGTTGATCAAATAACTGGCTTCACTTAACCTATTCAGCACACACGAAAACTTATTTCGCTTTTAGAAAATACCAAGATGTCATCCACAAATACCACTACGAAGTTGTTTAGGTACTCCCTGAACACCCTACTCATCAAGTCAACAAAATATGCGGGGGCGTTCGTCAAACCAAATAGCATCACAAGCCACTCATAGAAACCATCCGGAGTCCTAAAGGCGGTCTTCTCTATACTATCCTCAGTCACTCCCAACTGATGAAACTCCGTGGCCAAGTCCCACTGCGAAACACTGAGGCGCCAACCAACCGATCAAAAAGATCATCAATCCTCGGTAACGGGTGCCTATTCTTCTTTGTCAGCTTGTTCAACTCTCGATAATCAACACATAGACGAAGCGAACCATCCGCCTTAGTAGCGAATACCACCGGAGCACCCCATTCAGAAATGCTTCGTCTAATAAAACCCTTCTCAAGCAGCTCCTTGATTTGCTTACTGAGCTCTCTTCTTTCTCATGGGGCCATGTGCCTAACGGGCAATGATACTGGCTTGGCATTATCGACTAGATAAATGCGGAAATCTATCTCTCGTTTAGGGGGTAACCCCTTAACTTCTTCAAAGACATCAGGATAGTCTCGGGCCACCCTTACAGATTGCAGATCATCGATGGACGAGTCGAGAGATTCAAGATAACATAACATGATGGGACCTCTAGGGTTACAAGAAATTTCTAGGGTATTACCGAGGCGAGTCATGAGCCTCACCACCCTATGCTCACAGTCAAGAACGGCTCCATAACTGGACAACCAATCCACACCCAAAATCAACCCGTATGCCATAAACCCGAGAGCCTAAACATTACACATGAATTCTATGATCAAGATAGAGATTTTCAAATCCACACAAATCACAGGTAGATGGGCGGAACCCCCAATTGGATTTGAAACACTAACGGGACCTCAACTAGACTAGTACTTAGGTGCAAAACTTTCAATAAGATCAGAAATAAAACTATGCGATGTGCCAGAATCAAATAACACTACACCAAACAGGCTCGTTTGTCACACTTATTTCGCGGATCATTGTCACGGTTATTAATGTGAACAAAAACTCACGGTTATAACCATTATTGGATGTACTAACGGTTAATTCCGTTATTTTATATAGCTACTAACCGTAACTGCATCTACTATCCGTAATTGCATGCACTTACGCTTAATACCGTTACTTCATTCAGGTAGCTGGGCAAAATGGTCATTTCCGTATTATCTAGGTCATTACGCTTTTCAGATTACACGAAACAAACCGCACAACGTAAGAAACCCCTTTTCAGCGATTAGGTTTTTATTGTCTCGAAATCGGCTGCGGCTAAATTTGGATCTTCTCGTCTGGTGGTGGAATCGCAGTTCTGCTGTGGCAAGGTATGGCGTTGGAAATTATTTGGTTTTCATTGTTTAAATATAACAATTTTGGGTACTCGATTTGGGTACTCGATTTAATGAATACATGGATCGGCGATTACTGGAAGCAAACTCGATTTAATGAATACAAATTTAGATCTCGTGATAGAAATATGCTAAATCATTTTGGGTACTCGATTTAATGAATACATGGATCAGCGAGGTATAGATTTCTAAGCAAACTGCATACACGGCAATGTCTAAATTGTAATTATGAGAGGTTAATCCGTTGTTTTCTTCTACTTAATCATGAATATTTGTTGGGTGTTGCGGTTTAGGCATAAAACAATAATTTAGTGCACTTTTTATTTGTTAATTTGCAGCAGTTCGTTTGTGGACTTGTTAGCAAAACGATTATGAGACAGTTTCTAGTTTATGAAAATACAAAGTTAAAGGTGGAAGGTTGAACCCCTTGGACACGAATTCAATTTCTCATGGGGTTCTAATACATCGTTAGTTAAAATTTGGATCATTAAACGTAAATATGCATGCAGCCAAATAATCCTAGTAATATTGTCAACTAAGACAGTTTTATATACAGTAGCATATGTACCTTACCAGTTAGCATTGTATAAATATTCCCCCTGATTTTTCTTCTGAAATTAATTATGCATGCACCACTTGTAAAGCATGAGAATTTCAGTCATTCTACCAAAAATAAAATAAACGAAGTACATATTTAATTTTATAATTTATGGCCGGTGATGAACTCACAGTTACTAAAAATAAGTGGAGAGATGCATGTACAACTGGAGATTCATGTTCCCTTTTGGCATGTACAACTGGAGATTCATGTTCCCACTTGAAAAGCATGAACTCACTGTATACATGGTTTAACCATGTGGGATTGTTGATTTTTTCTCTTCATGTTTACTAAAAATAAGAAATTAAGATTTCACAGCGTGTAACAATTAATTTCCATTATTCCTTTGCTAACTGTGAGTTCATCACCGGCCATAAATTATAAAATAAAATATGTACTTCGTTTATTTTATTTTTGGTAGAATGACTGAAATTCTCATGCTTTACAAGTTATGATCCTAGGTGACAGTAAATTCACGGAAATAGGATATAGACTAGATAAATAAAATGTATAGCTATAGAGTACAAGTTATGATTAGGTACTATTACTCTATATAAAATGCACAGCATAGCCGCATGGTTGTGCTAGTGATATATGGATTAAAAGTGTTTTGGTATTTGAAGTATAAATTAATGTATATATAGAAGATGGCATGATATTTTTATTGGAGTAAAATTGCTATTTTCTAATGAAATTAGTATCATAAAAAGAGGATTTGAAATTGGGTGTTTTTTTAATCTAAAATCCTGAAGTAAACCTGTTTTAAGGAGATTAAAACCAGTGTATACGTTTTAATATAGTACACATATAATATACAACACAAAGAAGATTAATTCCACTGTATTAGTATGTAGGTAGCAAGGCACCATGACATAATATATATGCCTTGCAAATGATGCATAGCTGTTTCTTCGTGGGCTAATACATGCATGGGTAACAAGGCTAGCTTGGATAGGAAATGTATCGACATAAATTCAAAATAAAAATAATGGTCAAATTTTGTTTGTGGTTAGCTATTCTATTATGCGTACCTATGTCACTTTTTTATTTGAACTTTTGGTTTATATGTGGTGGCTGACATGTGTGTATACATATACATCCCTGTATGTGTATATACAGATTTTAGCATACGTAAACAAATAAGAATATACGCTACCTTGATTTTGCGTGAGCTATTGTTGCAAAGCCAATACATACCTGACTTGACATATTTTATTTGCTTTGAAATTGAATCGGCATGTTTATATTATTTATATGTGTGTGTGTGTATATATATATATATGTATGTATGTGTGTGTGTGTGTAGGTTGCACCTGTGTACCCTGTCCCTTCTATTTTTGATACAGCCTTGATCATTTCGTGCTTTGCTCGATTTACATACTTTGCTATTTTTACCTGTTAACCAACTGTTCTATGGGAAATGACCTTCGACCATTTAGTCCCTACCTAGGTTCAAAGCATGAAATTTGCTATAACCTATTTTTCTTTATTAAGCCAAACTATATTGGGTCATTTCCTATGTTAACCGCATGTGCTTTTGACTTAATGGATTATTTCTAAACCAATGCCTAGCTAATAGTGGTACTTGCTTACCTTATTTAAATACCGAGACACTTTTGATTTATATATGTATTTGCCTTGCCTTCCAGTAGTGATTTGATATGCATGAGCATGTAACAACTTGGATTTTTTTAATGCACATGCGGCCTTTACTTGTAATATTTTCAGACTTGTCTTATTTCAAAAATGTAGTGAATATATGATTTGATACACTTGAAAACCAAATGATGCTTCTCCTTTTTGTTACTTTACCTTTAGGCTAATCATGAGACATTCTACAAAATTACAATCATAGGTTTCATGTTTGCATAACATGCATGATTTGCTGGTATGCTATGACATCTAACTGCAACATGCTGTGTATAATGTCTGCAACTTTTAGTAAGTCGGTTACTTAAACAACTTTCTTATTTAAATGTGAAAATGCTTCTATATTGACATGGTAAAAGAGCTATATTGAAAACGTTATTATTATATTGCTAATGTATATGATATATATGGGGAAAGTTCTGAGGGTATCCCGGTGTTATTGTATGCCATCTTGTGTGAATCCCTCCTCTGCATGAGTAAACTTTGTGGATCCTCCTAAATTTTACTTGTCTAAATTTTATGATAGAGATTGAAATATATTGTTTGCATAAGTTGGCTTGTTTGTCTTCGTTTTTCCTTTGTATGTGTAGGATTTGGCATATGGTTTGGATAATTCGCATGTTTGCTTGATGTGGTTGCATCATTTGTCTCGTTGCTGTTTTTTTATTAGTTCTTCACAGGCTACTACAATTTATATGCATATATTTTTACTGGCAATTAATGTTAATGTAAACAGGTAGTGTGGTATGGTGTTTTATTATATTAGTCCAGTTTACTTGACCATAACCAGCGCATGAAACCCAAACAAAATCGTAATTTAGCATTAAAATATGCACGCAAGACATATTCCAGTCTAAAATAAAAAATAAACAAAATCATTTCTTTTAGTATTTTTCACTTACTGACAAGGCTACTTATGAAAATGAAACCTTCTACTTGATTCTTATATAGCTATTTCCACAGGTTCGCTTCAATAAAAACTTTACATTTTTTTTTTTGTAAATTAAAGCAGAATTTTCTTTTGCCTTGATTCTACAACCAAAACCACCTTGCAACCTTACTGACCTAAATTATAATACAGATCAAATTGAAATTTTAGTACAGTTAGATGATATTTGATAGTAGATTGAGATTATAAATTGAATTTAGACAGGAAACTGACTAGGAAACGTTTTTTTTTCCTTTGCTTTGTTACTCTCTGGTTTTTTATTTAAAAAAAAAAAAAATCAAAAATCAAGATTTTCCAGATACAGTCCTGCGATATGAGCATGTCGGATTTCAAAAGGTTAACTACCAGAAAGTGAATCGAGTATTATATATCCTTGTGCAACTATCTATGAGTATATTTACAAATTTTGCACCGAGACCAGAGAACTATTAGCTTAAAAGGACACTCTAGAAAAATATTTATATTAAGGTGGTTATTTGGATGTTTATTGTTGTGTGCCACTTCCCGTTATTCCACAGAATAACCATTCTGGTTCAAATTATAGCCTACATGCAAAAAAAAAGGAAAAAAAAAAGAAATGGAAAATTTGAAATAAATAGTGAATACTTAAGCGTTGATTGGAAGATCCATGACAATGATAGCTTAAGAAGGAAAACCATATTTCATTAGTGCATTTCATTATGCATCCATGCATTATATCATTCATTAGTGCATTTATACCATTTCATTACAAGTCAAAGCCATATTTGGCAAGTATTGATGCATTTCATTATACAGGTTTTTTTTTTGATTAAATATATGAGCCAATATATGAAACAAATATTAGTGCATTTATACCTGTTTGTATGCTGCAGGTTTATTAATTTGAAACAAATATATGAGCCAATTAAATATATGAGCCTGTTTATTAATTTTACAGTTTATTAATTTTTCATGTCTTGTCAGGGGACAAATAAAGTTTCTTGCTAGAGATGAATTCAACGTCGAAAGAGTGGATTAGAATTCGACATCGAAATAATATTGATTACATACAAGGAGTTCGAAATTTCATTGAATTCGCAAAGTCTAATTCACCACCCGACTTCGAACTATGCAGTTGTCCTTGCATAAAGTGCAGAAATTCAAAAAAACTGCATTTTAAATTAGTAGAGAAACACTTGATCGTTAATGGTATGGATCAAACATACGATGAATGGGTTTTTCATGGCGAGAGAAGCGACAATGACATGGTGCTCAATCCTACATGGCATGTCAATCACGAGGCTTGTAATTCTAACCAATTTAGAGAGGAAAACCATATAGGAGACGCTCTTGGAGATCTCGTTGATGATGCATATGGCATAGAAGGGATTAGTGATGGTAACCATTGGAAAAAGTATCAGGAGTACAAAAGAAGAGCAAATGAAAAATTATACCCTTCTTGTGAAGACGGTCTAACAACATTAAGTGTCATGATAGAGCTTCACAATTTGAAAAAAGAATTTAATTGGTCAGGAAATAGCATGACCGAGTTATTGAAACGATTGAAACAGTGGCTTCCAAAGGAAAATACAATACCAGAGAAGTACCCAACAATGAAGCAAATATTAAAAGATTTGGGAATGAAAGCAGAGTGCATACATGCATGTAAAAATGATTGCATATTGTTTTGGAAAGAGCACAGTAATGCAACAGAATGTCCTCGTTGTCACATTTCAAGATTTAAAACTAAAAAGCAAGGAGAAGTGGAAAAAATTACAAAACAACCTCAAAAAGTTTTGAAATATTTTCCATTAGCTCATAGATTAACAAGATTGTACACTATACCATGGATAGCTCAAAAAATGTTATGGCATAGTGAAGCAAAGCCTTGTTGGAATCACATGCGTCATCCTATTGACTCGGCTGAATGGAGATCATTGAAGAATAAGTGGTCGGAGTTTAGTAGAAATGGATGAAATGTTTGGCTTGGTATTGCCACCGACGGGTTCAATCCTAGTACAACCCAATCAAGCAGTTATAGTTGTTGGCCTGTTTATACAGTTCCTTATAACTTACCGCCATCATTATGCATGAAACCTGAGTTTCAAATGTTGTGCTTGTTAATTCCTGGACCAAAAGCACCAAGTCAAGATATTGATGTGTATTTGGAACCTCTTGTGGATGAGTTGAAGCAATTATGGACAGAAGGAGTGCTTGCATTTGACACGAATACAAAGGAGTATTTCACTCTTAGAGCAATGTTGTTATGGGGAATTCACAATCTACCCGCCCTTGGTAATTTATCTGGTTGTGTAACACATGGTTATAAAGCATGTCCTATTTGTGCTACGGAGACAGAATCGGAGCGCATCGGTAATAAGATTGTTTATACGAAGTATAGAAGATTTTTGAAGAATGGACATCCGTATAGGGCATTGAAGCATGGGTGGTATAAGTCCATAGAGAATAATGAACCTCCAACACGATTGACAGGATCAACACTTCTAGCAAAGCTTGCTCATATCAAATATATACCAGGTAAATTACCCTCCAAAAAAAGCACATAGTAGATGATGTTGATCCCGTTGAGGAATATTCTATGAATGAAAAGGGTGATGATGAAAGACCGGCATGGTACAAGAAGTCGATTCTTTTTGCATTAGAGTATTGGAGTAATCATAAAGTGCGACATACTATTGATGTGATGCACACCGAGAAGAATGTATCAGAGCATTTTATTAATTTGTTATTTGATAGGCACAAGCAATATTCTTCCAAATTTGCGTTTGATAAATCTTACAAGACTCGTTGCTATGAATTCCTAAAGGATGTCAAACTTCCATCTTGCTTTGGGACTAAGTTAAGCAACTTAGTAAATAGTCAGCCACCCAGTTTGAATATTAGAAAGTCATATGAGTACCATGTTATCATTCAATATATTCTACCTATCATGGTTCAACATGCTTACCCAAAGCATCGTGACTTAAGACGTGCAATATTGCAAGTATGCTTGTATTTTAGTATTATTTGTTCGAAGGTTTTAATTCGAGAGCATGTTCAAGCTGCTAAAGACATGATTGCTGAGGCATTATGCGTGTTGGTGCATTATTTTCCTTCTCAATTCTTTGACATAAGTATACATTTAATGGTGCATTTAGCTGATCAAGCATTGCTATGTGGACCGGTTACTTATATATGGATGTATCCATTTGAAAGGTATAATGTTTCTTTCATGTAATTATTACATGGTTTATTTCACCAATAACGTAAAAATTTTAATTTTTTGATAGAGCTATGAAGGAGTGTAAGGATATACCGAGCAATAAGCGTTATGTGGAGGGATCAATTTCTGAAGCATACCTTGTTTCAGAATCTGTTAGATACGCCATGGAATATATGCCAGATCCACGTACTGGCAATCATAGCTGCAAACAAGCACCATTTTTAGATGAGAACGGAGATGATACTTATGAACGTTCCATCCTTGAGGGTAAAATTATCAAATTATCTGGCATACAGCGTATTCAAATTCGACGGTGGATACTTTTTACCATGGACATCGATGGCGTAGACGATTATTATAGGTTTGTCTTATTTTGACATGTTATGACATTGTGTGATGTAATTTCAATATTTACTTAAGCCGCAACATTTTGATTTGTAGTGACTATCGATCATCATTAGAGGATGTTCAAAGGAGCAAAAAAAGGCACCATACACGGGCAGAAGTAGTAGTACAAACTGAATTTATTGATTGGTTGCACAAGAAGGTTTGTTAGATTGCACAAAACCCATACTTCAATAAAGAATTTGACATTATTTAACTTGTTGAAATTGGTTTGACAGTTAATGGACGAAAAGTGCATGAATTCACCGTTATGGTGTTATGTTAGTGGACCAGCATGGGAAGCCAAAACTCACCTTAAATATAGAATTAATGGTTATGTATTCTCTCCACAACACTACGATGACGCTCTTTCTACACAAGATAGCGGTGTTTGTATGGATGCAATTACAACATTTATAGCAAGCGCAAAAGATTTAAATCCTACAGATGATGACACTACTTGGTATGGTATTATCAAGGAGATAATTGAAGTTGATTATTATCAATTTCAACATGTTGTGTTCTATTGCGATTGGGTGAATGTTGCTGACAAAATACATGGTTGTAAGATTTGTACAGATTCTAATTTGTTGATGGTGAATCTTAACAAACTTAAAAGCAGTGATGGAGTGTATGATGAGCCTGTCATTCTAGCATCAGAAGCAAGTCAAGTTTTCTATGTAAAAGACATACAAAATCCTGATTGGTCCATTGTACGACGTTCACCTAAACGTCTGACTGATAACGTGGATGATTACGAGGCGTCAGCAAATTTTCAGTCTGTTTTAAAGGAACAACCAAACTTAGGAGCATTGTTAAAATGTATCGAAACCAAATAGATGAGCTTGATTTTGAGTCCAAGTCTTTCTTTGTGTTGAATATTTGAGATATTTGATGATTTTAACATTGATGGTTTTAGTTGTAATATTCGAGTTGTTGAATGCTTGTTGCCTTTTTTCTTATAGTTGTGCACTTTTTTATGTTCAACATGTGTATGCATGGCACTATTGTTGATTTTCGACAGGTTGAACGCTTGAATGCTTGTTGCCTTTTTTCTTATGGCTGCGCGCTTTCTTTTCTTATGGCTACACTGTATGTTTTCCTTTTCTTTTCCATTTTTTTTTAGTCTTACATTAGCAGCTTGTACCTAGTTCATATACTAGTTTTATTTGCTTTCGTGTATTGAATGTAGGCTAAAATATATGAATTACTTATGCAGAATGTCGACTAGTAACAGTAATGCATTGCAACATAGAGAAAGTGTAGAAGATACCGTTCCTCCTCCTCCATCAAATAAAAAATACTACATAATTGTTGAAATGGATGGTGCAAAAGGCGACGACTCATCAAAGTGGGCTTCTCGTTGCGGCACTCTGATCCGAAGGCATATTCCAGTTAGTTACGACGATTGGAGGAAAGTTGATAAATTTTACAAGGACAACTTATGGACAGCACTAATGGTATATTTCTTTATTATTTCTATTTTTTTTGGCGTATACAAAGCATAGAATTATAATCAAAATCATTTACGTTTTCTATAGAAAGAGTTTGACTTGAACATAAATCCCAATGTTGCTCGACCTATTTTGGAGAAATTTTTTCCACAATATTTAAGATCGTCAAAATCATGTTTGAGGAAGACATATATTAAAACAAAAGAAAAGGAGCTTTTGCCTAAGCATCTTGCACTTGAAAACCGACCCGACGAAATCAATAAAGTTCAATGGGAGAAGTTCATCGACAATGAGTATACAGACAAGAAGAGAAAACAATGCAAGACGAATAGCGACAACAAGGGAAAAAATACTATAAATCATACATTGGGAAGAAAATCTTATGCTAAGCTGTATGAAACATTGGTTCATACTAGTCAATCCTTTTGAATACTTTATTGCTATTTCAGATAATATTTTGTGGCTATTGAATATATTTATATTTATTCATGTAGGAAAAGGAAAATCCGGAATGTAAGCCTACACGAACAAAAGTATGGAAAATGGCACACACAAGTAAAAAAACTGGAGAAGTGCTTCTTTGCGCCGCCGAAAAATATGTAAGTTAATATTATTTTTTTGTCTTTGAATCAAAAGTATTATGCTACTTTGCTTGGCCCCTTTATACTGAAAATAGTATTTTCTAGTGATTTCACTGATTTGTATACATCCATTTAGTCTGTGGACAAATAGTACAAATGGTGCCATTAATTCATTCCTTTACACGATCAAAACATGTTAGGCAGGCATATGCAACTAGCAGTTACAAAGGAATGAACGACTGAGACCGTGTGTGTGTGTGTGTGTTTTTTTGGGGGGGGGGGGGGGGTGTTTTTCACTGATATGTTCACTGCATTCATCTTATGATCACTTTGGCTCATTTTTGTTTACGAATCTGATTGGTTATACTGTTTATACATTGCTTAGCTGATAGTTATTTAAGTTAGCCAGTCCTTATTTTAGCGCTTTGATAAGTTTGAATGTTGAGTTTCAAATCCCCATTACGTCGACTATGGTGTGGATCAGTGGAAGTTTTATACGGGTACAAAGTTTTTAAGACCTAAACACTTTGCTTTTGATGTGGGTCTTGAACTTGAAGAATAGTGGCCACAACTTATTATTAATCTATCGCATTTTGTCCATCTAAAAGGAACATTTTAATATTTTATTGTGTACACTTGAGCTATCCTGTTTATTTTACCTGAAACCTTATGAAACATTTTAATATATATTTACGGTGTATTATGATTTGGGGAATTTTCCACCATTTGCTAAACTGTGAACCCATGTTACATATATTTTTATTGTTTGACATTGGATATTCAAAGTATGCGTATCACCTGTAACTTGTAGCTGGGTACCCAAATCCGGCTTTATAAAGTCCGAAACCCAACCGAGATACACACCTATTAATTTGGGATAAATATCTATTTTGGGTTGTTCCTTTTCAGCATAGACGGTTCCAGCATTTTTAATTTTTTTTTCAAGTTAGAAATTCTTTTCGAAATACTTCTTAATCTGGTCGGCAGCGTACAGTTTCTTTACCTAATCGATTCGTTCCAATGAAGCTACATCAAAAAGTTAATTTTGATTTTAGAACCCTCCACAAATAATCTTGGTAGATCTGTATTTGGTTGTTCTACCAGCGTAGGAGGTAAAACAACAGTCGCTATCTTTTTAATCTTTTTGATCAATAATAATGAACGTTTTGGCTTTAACATTTCCCAATGAATTCATCCTTTTGAGATTTCTGTTTTTTTACTGGTATTTTTCATTGGGATAACATACAAAAGCTAGTTCGATTATCGTTTGGTTAATAAGAGACAGCTGTGATGATTAGCTTCACAAGACTGTAATAATATGCGGTTATGATCCATTCCTTGAACATCAAAAGAGCTTCGTTATAATGTATTTACTCAAATGATTCAAATTTTCCTTTTATAAATAGACCTCTTTGACATAATTTCATTGAGATATTAGATTTTAGTCTCCATTAGCCTTATCTGAAATATTGCACTAACAGTTTTAGTTTTTATGCATTTGCTTTAGATTTCATGGATATGGTTTTTTTTTTGTTTGATTAGATATTCATAATTTGAGACGTTTAACACTGGAACTGAGACGTACAGGAATTAAATCCCAGTATCAAATCAAATGTTTGCCAAAATCAGTTACAGCAAAATTAGAAAATTAATCTCTTGTTTTGCGTACCACGCACTCAGTAAAAACATCTCGTTATTTGTCAGTCCATGTTATACACACCTGACAATTACCTTCCTTTTAAAGTTGTGTAGGCAGTTTTTTTAAAGTTGTGTAGGCAGATTTTGAGAAGTAAAATTGCAAGGAAAACAACTAATGAAGTAGCAACATATACTTTTATGATGAACTGCTATGAGAATAAAATTGCAGCATGTCATTTATTGGCACATATGTCTAATTTTGCTATAGAAGGGAAACTATGTGTAGAAAACGTTGTTATCACATATTAGTAGTGTGGATACTCGAAACATGTAATTAGTCAAATACCTATTTTGCTCGACCTTGAATTTTCTCGGTCAAAAAAAAACTGCAATACTTGCAATAACAGATGCTACACTTGGTAGGTTTGTTTCACAAGTGTTGGCACATTTTTAAACATTGTTGTTAGCATTTTAACTTGAGCATTTTTCCTTGACCCTCTCTACACCTATTAAATCAAAACTGCACCATTAATGTCTGCTTTGCATTTGTTCATTGGGCATTGAAATTGATCTGATTTGTATTTATGCTTTGTGCCCAACTTGAAAATTGAACTGCGTTGTTTGTACTTGTGGTTTGCACCTTGCTTGAAACTTGATCAGTGTTGCTTGCACTTGTTCTTCGTACATTTATGAAAACCTTGGCCTTGTAATATTGTCGCAGTTTGAACTCTTTTGCACTTGTGCTTGCGCATTGTCTCTGCTTCCATACCTGCTGTGTTGAATATGTATTGACATGCAATTGCTTATGCAATAAGAATCTAGTGTTAATATATATGCTTATAAAATATGTAGGCATTGATAGAAGCAGCTGAAGAAAGACAAAAGTCAGAATCTAGTGTTAATGGAGGTGATGGTATAAGAGGCTTAGAAGATTTTGAAAGAGATCCCATCGCCGAAGTTTTTGGAGATGATGGTAGGAGAAGTTATTGCCGTGCTATTAGCTCTACGTCTAATGCAAAACAAGTAAAACTCATGCAAGCTTCAAAGGCAATAGTCAATTATCGAGAGAGTGTGAATCAGAAATGGCGAGAGGAAATGCAGACAGATATGAAAACAATGAGTTCGGCTATCGTTGATTTGAAACAATGCATGGCGTTTCTTGTAAATCAATTTGGAGGAAATGCGATGACACCAACACAGGTTGATACTTCCAATACCGATCAAAATCTCAATAATTCGATATCTAACAAAAATGCTCCATTAGATAAAGTGACAGTATCGCCTACGGGAGGAAAACAATCGGTAACGATATTAGGACCAGGTTCGGTGGAGGTAGCGAGAGGACATATAGGGACGCAGAAGATGTGTCATGGTAGAAAGGTGGTTGAAGGAGAACAAGTTGTTTGGGTGGAGGATGTTCTCGATCCAGATGCTTCACTTTTTGATGCACCACAAAATGGTCATTACAAGCTGTCCGAGCTAGTTGACGGAGGTTTTGTGATTTGGCCCGAGTATCGTCTTCGTTATCAGTAAAATTCTGTAAGTTCATTTTAATATTTTGTTGCTATTTTTAGTATTTTGTTGGTACTATTTAGCATTTTGTTGGTACTAGGCTGTCAGATTTTTGTGCTTTCAACCTAAAGGAACTAGGCTGTCAGATTTTTACTAAAATGGCCAAGTTTGCATGTTTGTGCCACATAACAAAATGAAGGGGCTTTCTAGGCTCGGATTTAGACTAGTCAAATGAATTGGGTTAGATCAAAAAAGTAGTCCAAATCAAAAAATTTCCTAAGCAAAAAGCTGTGATACCTGTTGTATATTATAACAGTCTAATGGAACTGCAAAATCAACCTTACAATTAGTGTCAATAACACCTACAACAGCTTGGTCATGCTAAATTGTTTTTGGCGAAATAGATAAACCAAAATGCCAGTTTAGATGTCTCATTGAATCTTGACTGCCAAGAACTTTCTTGCCTACAAATATATCATGTAATCCATGTGCAACCTCATGGTACAGTGAGACTATATTTGCTACACAGTAATGCTAATATATGCAATAAAATATTTTTCTAATGTAATTAACTTGTAATTTTGTTTAAAACCGCTATTATCTGATGATAGTATTGCAAGCGTTAGAATGGGTTCAAATCACAGGTCTGTCTAGTTATTCGCAGATGATGGGGCGGATTCAGTAATTAAGCATTGTCTTAATACAATTATCTGCTGATTACGATGTATCCCGATCATAAATTATGCACATCTTCTCTTGTTCAGTTTTCGATGGTTACAGTAAATCTGGATACATATGCCTTGCTTCTTAGACTGATTTACAACATCCATTTTAGTTTTTTACACTAACCAGAAAGTAGTAATGTTTCATGCTTAATTTTGTTTTGTTGTTTCTATAAATTTTACTTGAAAACAAGCAAGTCTAATATTCTGTCATACTAGCATTGCACAATAGATCAACTACATCATATTGGGATGTGTTCAGGTTGAAAAATTGATCCGGTTGTGTTGATGTTGCGTCTTACGTGTTAGTTCAGTGGGGAGACTCAAAATTTTGGTCCATTGGATTGACTTAAACAAATTCATTTATATAAGGAAGCAACGTGAAGTAGGTGACTCGCAACACTGTCATAGCAACTATAAAGTGCGCATGCTTAAAATATGGCGATGAACATGTAGCGTTTATTAATTATTTTGCTACTTACGTGATGTTTTATTGTGGTTTTCTACAGGTACAATTAAAGCTGTGCGGCTAATGGTAGAATTGAAGTTAATTTGGTAGATGATTGAAGTTATTTTGCTACTCACATGATTAGTAGTGTTTGTGTTAAGACTGAATTTAGACGAAATATGTTGAATATTGTTTTAAAACTGATTATGTGTGTTAATGACGGTGTATAACATTTGGTATTATAAATTTGTTATGTATGCTGTTTTAAACTTGGTATGTTCTACGTGTCATTTGCTGTTATTATATCTGTAGCCAACACTAGAACTGAATATTTTATTCGTGTATATTTTATATGAAATATAGGTCTTTTTTGGTAACCATACTATGTGTAGTAACTAACAGTTATAACCGTTATAATTTTGGTAGCAGTAACATTTAAAACCGTTAGATAGTAATATAATATAATAGTTAAAACCGTTAGTAATTAAATACATATAACATTTAAAACTGTTAGTAAACAAACAAATATAACATTTATTACCGTTATAATCAAATATTTAATAACGCATATTACCGTGAGTAATTAAAATAATATAACGGTTATAACCGTTACTATCAAGAAAATTATCACGTTTATAACCGTGACAATAGCCGTGAGTATTTATAACGGTTATATCCGTGATCATATGCGTGATAAAAATCACCAACGCCTGTTCGGAAAACGGTTATAACCGTGACAAAATTGATTTGTCACGGTTATAAGCGTTACAAACAAGCTTTTCTGGTGTAGTGTAAGGTATGAACAGGGAAATCAGAAATGTAAACATGACTTACCTCGACCAAAAGCTGGAAGAGTGAGGAGAGCCTGCAACTGCCCTCCAGAGGGTCCTACTCGCTGAGTTCGTTCTTGCCCTTGTCCTTGCTTCTTGGGGCAATCCTTGCTAAAATGTCCAGATTCTCCGCAATGGAAACACTCTCCTAACTTCCTCTTCCTCTTCCTGCAATCTTTGGCTATGTGCCCAACGATCCGACAAAACTTGCACTTCCTTGTTTCCCTGGTCTTGTTGTCATTGCGATTGCTGTTGCCCTTGTTCCCCTTCTTGTTGTTCTTGTCTCTTTAATCAGTATCTTCCTCTTGAAGTAGGGCCATATTCACCAAACTCTCGAAGGTCGCCCCCAGGGGTATATGAGACATGGCCAAACCGCGCAATGGCTCATTCAATCCTAGAGCAAAGTGTAGGGCCTTCTTCCGAGCTGTGTTAACCAATTTTAGACCGAACTGAGCAAGTTGATTAAACATATCCACGTATTCCCTAACTGTCATGTCCCCTTGCTTTAGAGATAGGAACCTTTCCATCTGAAGGTTCTCTTCTGTCGATGATAGAAACTTTAGTCCAAACCTTCTCCTAAAGTCATCCCAAGTCTTAATTGGTCTAGTAGTGGTGGTGACTACCCACCAATAAGCAGCTTCCCCTTTCAATAGCCATACCGCCAACAGAACTTTCTTACGATCTTCCACATCAAAGATAGCAAAGAGGTCTTCAGTTTCCTTTAACCAGTTTCTTGCCTCCACAGAAGTCTCCGTTCCGACAAAATTCTTGCAACCCATCGCCTTAAAGTCTTTGCAAAGCTTTGCAAAATCCTCTTGCGGATGCTGAGGGTGAGGAGGAACCTCAGCTACGGGAGGAGGAGAGATGTTAGCGACCGGGGAAGGAGGAGGAATGTTCGCGGGGCCGGCTTCATTCGCCCTTGCCTCCATAAATCTCCGGAACCAGACTGGTACTTGCACGCCTTCCGGGATGTTAAAGCGATCGGCCATACTAAAAAGAAGAAAAAGATAGATTCAGAACGAAGAAACGAAGGATAGTGCTATGGCTTTTGGGGAATAGCCTTTTTAAAATAACTAGACTCTTCTTGGAAAATACTTAATTGGTTTTGAAAATAGTTTTTCAAAAGGTAAGTTTTAAAAACACTTTTGCTCAAATCTTGTAAAACTTATGCTCTAATACCAAATGTAACACCCCACCTCCGCCAATGCCACTCTTGCAAGGACATTAGCTTTGGAGGGGCGTTAAACAAGGTAA
This sequence comes from Allium sativum, assembly GCA_030737875.1. Taxonomy (NCBI): domain Eukaryota; kingdom Viridiplantae; phylum Streptophyta; class Magnoliopsida; order Asparagales; family Amaryllidaceae; genus Allium; species Allium sativum. Next base: position 469,740,763 of record CM060918.1, read on the forward strand.
ACATGCATGCAGATATCACAAGACAGAACATATAAGTAAAACAGAGTAGTAAAGCAGCGGATAAAACTTAGCATTTCAAAACCATAGTCATGTTACAACAAAGTACTTGGTCATTATTTTCCAACAACAAAGTCTAGATAAAAGCATAAACTGAAAAACTGAAATACATAAAGTACTATCCCCAAAATGAAGTGATAAACCATAGCAAGCTCAATGTCCAAAACCGTACATGAGCAAATCCAGTAAGCAAGCTGTAAAGATCCAAGCTAAGCTCCAATGTTCCCACCCTGAGAACCTGAGGGGGGGGGGGAACGGAAGAAAAGAGGCGAAAGAAAACAGGTCAGTCAAAAAGACTGGTAAGCCCTACTACTATCTGTCTATGAACTAGTAAAGTTAACTGGCATGAGAAGCTGAGATGAACATAAGGATAACAACATACTGGCATGATGATCAACTAACAAGATAGATAAAGGTGTCATCGCATAATTAAGGTTAAGTTTTGCACCACGGGTGTACTAGCATTCTAACATGTCAAGTAAAAACAAGAATTGATCCCTTGGCCCAAGCTTGGCCCAATATCATGAGGTGACCTAAATCAAGGTCCCACTACACGGTCTAGTTGATCGGCTCCCTATAAGCCTAACTCGTCAAGTGTCGGTGTCATACGGCCCAAACATGAAATGTAGCTAACTGTGCTAGGTCCACC